>JANHGO010000063.1:78709216-78721610 GCA_024606505.1 Aquila spilogaster | reverse complement strand
TCTTTAACTCCCAGTTCTTTATATGATGTTATGATGTGGAATACCGATAACCAAAATTCATAAAGCCATGACAATCAGAAACCAGGAAGGTTAGATTTCAATACAATCAATTGCTAGAAAAAAAAAAATATATCTTGAGGTACATTGATACAGCTGACACAAATTTGAAAAAAGGCTGGATATGATTCTAAAATGTACATTGTAATCATACGGTTTAGAGGATTTAAATGGTTTGAGATTTTGTTCTACAACCTAGAAGTCAGGTTAGAGGAATAAATTGCTCTGTACTGCTCTTAAATTTATAAGGATTATATTATATTATAAGTATATATATATATGTATAAAATAAGTATTCAAGTCTCCGGGACGTAATCCAAGATGTTCCTCCAAAAGCGCAAGAAAATTGAGCAAGCAATAAGCTGATTCTCCAAGGAATTCCCAGAGAACTGGTAATGTTTTCATGTAAATTTGAAGTGATATAGCTAAAGTGTCTCGTCAGGAATTTGATCCAAAACAAAGGAAAAGTAAAACCTATGGGTACTGGAAGAGAAGACTGCTAAAGCTCAACTGATTAGATAGGAAGATTACAGGAAATAGATGTTAAACCTTTGAAGTTAACTGCCACCCTCCTACATTTAGAAAATTTATATCCTACCTATGCTATATCATTATATTTCTGATTATGAATCTTTTTCAGCACACCACAGAATTTTCTCTATAGGAAATTAAGCTCTAACTGTTGAAATTCTAGAGGTAGCTTAAACTGTGCCTTTTCTGATAGATTTTCATTAGAATGAGAACTATTGTTGTATGTTGAAATAACCTATATATTTTCAGTAGCATGAACAAAATTCCCTGACCAAGTATATTTTTCTTTCATCATCCAACCTTGAGAAATGAACTTGTCTGAACACACAATGGATTGGTCTTCAAAAGCAATTACCAGGTAAAAGACATCACAAACAAATGCTCCAAAAGGTAGTATTTTATTTTATAACTATATAGAATTAAAGCTGCAGAACTGCACAGCAGTTTATGTTCCTTGAAGGAAAATCATAATTCATTTGCTATTATTTCTGTATTATTTTAATTTTACTCATGTATCATAATTGTGACCTGTGTAAATTAGATCTGGGCACTGATTTGGTTGTATCATTTGTATTATGAGGCCTTTTGGAACTATAATATTCTGTATGGGTTCCTCAGGACAGTAATTACAAACAAAGAAGACATCAGCTCACTTACTGTATTGTGAGCCATTTTTCCCTGGCAGTGTGTTTTTTCCATCTCTACTAAATTACCAAAGATCAGTCAAGTTGCAGATAACTTCCCTTCTGTATCTCTCTCTGCTTCTCTCTCAAATTTACTGCATATAAGTTAAACTGAAAATTTTACAACAGTGTTTTAAAGATATCTGCGTAGCTCCATGTGGTGGGTTCAGATTCCTAGAACAAGTTATCATGTTTCTTCAGGAACAATCAGAAACCCTAATAGTCTTCAATGACATCTGGCAATCTAGAGATATTCGTAAAACATTGATGATGGAGTAAAGGAGAGCATTTCCCCATACAAAGAAGTAGGTATTATCTTCTATATAGATTCAATGATTTTTTTTCAGACAAACTTATCTCAAAAAAATAATTGTTCTTGTATTCAATGTAAGATGAATAGGATCTAAATATATGAAGGGTGCTCTGAAAATAATGCCTCCTATTTTATGATATTGGTCCAAAACATCAGAGGCAGATGTTGGTGGCATGGCAGTAGAGGTTGAACTTTCCCACCATTACATTTTGTTGCTGTGTGACATGGCAGCAAAGAGGCGGTCTGATAAATTAGCGTCTGACATAGAAGTGCATATGAAGCAAAGTTGTGTCATTGAATTCCTCCATGTGGAAGAAATGGTACCCATTGATACTCATCATTGCGAGGCAATGGGTGGTACATTTCAGCAGTAGCAATAGTGACAGTGGGTCACCTCCACTTGGGCAGATTTTTACAAGCATGGCATGCAGACTTATGTTCATCAGTGGTGAAAATGCATAGCTAATAGTGGTGAATATGTTGAAAAGTAGTCTTCTATAGCTGAGAATTTGCTCTATGAAATGGTGTTATTGTATCTGTTGTAGTTTCCATGGAAATAAATAAGAGGCATTACTTTTGGAGCAACCTATGTACAAGTCACCTAACACCTCATCCTGGTTGCATTCCTATGTTTTCTGTAGAAGAAACTGTTTCAAATAGCACCAATGGCCATATTTCTTACTATTTGTGTTACTTCTAACTCTATCAGCTTGAATTGAAAGAAATATTTGCTTATGATAGATGTGAATGAGAAGGAATGTGTTTGTTCTGGTAAATTTTTTATTACTTCAGAAACAGAAAAAGGGAAGAAACAGAAATCTTACCTGTCGGTATTGATGTGGAACGCTTACAGTGTGCTGTCCATTCTGTTATGGTGTAGTTATTTCTTTCCTGACATGGCTTAATATCATGGTCATATTTTGCTAACTTCTTAGGCTGATAACTGTACGTAAGAGTTGGAAAATGGGGACAACATATTAAACAAGTATATTAATGACTAGATCTGCTTGTTGTTAGATCATATTATGATCTTAAACTTCCTGTGTCATATTACGAACACAGAGCAATATTCAGTTCTTTGGTATGCAGGAGGCTAGGTTGGGACATCATGTTTTTATACCTGGTAATATAAACACTCATTTTAACTGAGAGGAGCCAAGTTTTTTATCCATTAGCAATGCTTAATGAAGGCTGTAGTTTTTCATCCACACTAAGTCAGGTGGTACGCAGAGTTTTCTCTCATTAGTCTGGTTCCTGTCTGTTTTCTCAGTCATTAGCATTAAGGCAGAATTCTTCCCTCCCTTCCCTCCACCATCTCAGTATTCAAGAATATACTGCAAATGCTTTCTTCCAGCATGCAAGAGCAAATTGGTAATTACCTGGGAACCTGAAATCCAATGTGCCTCTCTTACTTCAGAGAGGAAATAACAAAAGCTGGCATTAGCACTTGTGTGCATTCAGGCACTCAGTCCTCACCTGTGTGGAGCCAGTTAATCAGGCAATAGGCTACCACTACCCTTACTTTCTGAATGGACACATTGAACCACTGGGTTACAGTGCTGAGAAAAAGAGAAGCAGGTAGCGTTTCCTTCAAGACAGCTAGGTGTTTGTCATCACTTTAAATAACTGGACACTGTGAAGGTGATGATAATCTTTTTTTGATTATCCATCCAAATATTTTTATGATTTAAAACATGCAATTGCACTATCATCTGCTACGTTTAAAAATCAGAGTTGGTCCACTACCAAATAAATGATTCTAAGATTCTAAAGCTTATAATACTTAATGAAAGGATATGAGAGAACATCCTTTTGTATAGCATAAAGTAATACTTGTAAACAGTCCCTGCATTTCTAAGTCTATAAAACCTGCAACTAGTGTTCTAAAAATAGATCTGTTGTGCAACATTATGCATGTAGCAATTATCATGAAGGAATTTGATTATATTCATTCATATTAATGGAGCAGTTTTCATTTATAGGTTTATAAACATTTCAAACTCTATTACCTAGCAGTATTATTTCATTTGGTTGACAGAATATATTATCTTTTGTTTTATAGCCACAATGGAGTGCAGAAAGCAAAGATGCCAATAGCAGCCAAAAAATCAGTCTTGACTATAAAACTGAACTTGAATACTAGGGGCAGGTTCTTCTGAAAGATCACTGCAATGGATCCAAAATCTACTTGTCTTTCTTATCCATCATTTGAATCCATTCTTCTCAGAGTGTTAGGAGCTCATTACCATGGAAACCACTTATCAAATTGGCAAAGTCTAAAATATAAATTGTCTGTTTGGAGAATTTATTTAATTGCAATTGGAGACTTTTAAAAACCCAGCTCACTACTCAAGATATAGAAATTCTCCTGATACCTGAAAATGTGAAGTGCAACCAAGAAGGATGAAGAGGGGAGAGGGAGATGATTTTTCATGGTTGGTCAAAAATGAAATATATTTGAGTTCTGCAGTACATTGAATTCCAGGACTTCAGCAAAAGTGACTCAGAAGAGCTCATGTCTGTAGTCTAAAATTTTAGATCCTTGCTGTGGAAGCACAGCTGCAACAAAATTAATCTCATTACAATGTTGCTTGAGTTCTACTAAGGTTAGCAATATGTTTTTGAACATATTATCACCCTACCTGATAATGATTTCCCTCTAATATTTTTTCTTCAATAAATCTGTAAAAGTGGGGAAAAAAAAAAAAAAAAAAAGAAAGGAAGGAAAGGAAAGAATTGATTAGAATGTTTGGGTTGACTAATTCCTGACAGTTAGAATTCAGAAAAAAATACATATATTTAATGAACGTAAAAGTAATTTGGTGTCAGAATCTAATGCTTTCATGGCTTAGAAAATGTGTTGGCTTCAACAGCAGCTTATACCTGAGTACAAATCTCCAAACAGCAAAATTTCTGAATGAAAATATCTTGCCCTGTTTCAAACGTGACCCGTTCATTTCAGTGACAGTTCTGCCTGTTCCTTCCAAATTTGTAAGTATGAAAATATTCTCATAGCCCAGATTTCTCAGTGTTCAGCATTATCAGACCAACAACCCAGGGGTAGGTTTGCAGAAGTACTAAACTTCTTTTACAGTTCAGTAAAATCTATACTTTCAAAACTGCTTGGAATACAACATAACAATTCTGAAAGTCCAATCACTTATTCAAAAGAATCAGTAAAAAAATGGATTGCTTTGAGGACTTGGAAATCCAGTTATCTATGCTAATTTCTATAAAAAGACTACTGTTATTTCAGTGAGTGGGTATTTAATTCTATTTTAATTCAACATTCTGTCTGAAACAGAAGATACTGACTTCTTTCCTACCTACAGTTAATTGCATAATGATTATGTCTATATCTTCATTAGTCTAATAACACAGATAAATATTGGTGGTAGGTGGACAGTTGGATTAGATTATCTTAGAGGTCTTTTCCAACCTTAATGATTCTATGATTCCAAAGCAAAACAAAAATCTTTCATGAGACATAATGCCTTCAGTAAATTTAAGCTCTTCATAGTTTGCAAATTTCCAAAACTAGGTTGAAATGTTACAGCTCACTTATATTTACGCATATCTGTATTTTCATAAAACATTTTGGTTAGTGTACTTCTGTGCAGTTTATCTTCAGATATTTTGAATTTCCATCTAAAGTTGGCCTTATACCCAATTATTTCAAAGACCTAAAACTTCACAGGCATATCTTTAAAATAAAGTGTATATTTTCTCTCAGTGTTTTTTGTTTGTTTTTTTTTTTAATCTATCTGTATTTGGAGCTGGTAAACTAAACATCAGTGTGCAACAATATACACCAAATGCATGAGTGTGTATTAAAGTGAATGTGTTGTACGTAAGCAAGCAAATATCAGTGAACAGCTATCCTGCACTTGTCTCTAATTCTGAATTTATCTCTAATTCCTACTTATTCCATTCTATTCTCACCTATTTTCTATTTTCTTTCATCCTTTGAAAAATATGCAATGGTAAGAAGTATATTAAAAATGGCATATGAATTGGACTATTGTTCTACCTAAAGGATTTCAGCTATCATATTTCACTTCTTATCAAGATAGTTAGTACCAAATATTTTGTCTATATCTGCCACTATTATTATCATTCAACTTTCTTTTCAAGGTTCAGCAATTGCTTATATCTAGTCTTGTGTTCATTTGTAATAGATAGCTGTAGTCATTTTAACTGGATGATATCTTGGTAACTTGACTTTCAGTTTCTTATTAACCATTTTTGTATTTAACTGTTAAAAAAAAACTTAGCAATGGAAGCTTTCTTATTCTATGGAAGAGTAATCAGAATGTTATGATCTCAGAGTGCTGCTTCTATAATGTTTCAAAAACTTGTAGGTAGAGAAAAAAATGTCATTTGTTGATCATTAATCAAACAGAAGCACATGAAAGTGAAAAGAAAGTAAAATAGAGAAATATGTTATATTCCCCTAATACAAGATAACAGGGAAAAGGCACAGCCATACTTAGCTATACACAGCAGTAAAGGCATAATGTATACCTGTACAAAGATACTAAAGGTAAAACTGTTGACTCGAAATTTTTCTTGTAACTTATCCAGGATTCGGTCTCTGTCTCAATTCCTATAACAAATTATTCTCTCATTCTGAAAAAGCTGACAAAAAATGTGATGCTGAATAGTGTGATCAGATGGGTGATAATGCCATACTGGCTTAAGTATTTTGTTCCAGCATCTTCTAAAAGATATTTGGAATTTATTTTTTTTTTGTACCACTGTCATCTTTATCTGAAGGTTTCCAAAATCAGACTGAAACAAGAAGCTGGCCAGAAACAGGTGCTTGATCCAGTCCTCTGAAATGAACAGGCAAAACTAGAATCATCTGTGGAGAAACCTAACATACACCACTAGTAAAGTAAGAGGGAAAAGAAAAGACCAACAGGAAAGCACAACATTATGGACAAGGAGCAGACTCTACCAGATGGAGGGAAGAAGAAAATAACCCAGAGTGCAGAGTAAGGGGATGAGAGGATGAGATAGAAATCAGAATATATGCGAAGGTATGCTGCTGGTGGACGAGACAGAAAAATGGAATAGATAGGAGATTAAGCATACCTATTGCATACAAAAACCTACCTCTTATATAGTCCTTGAAATACATGTCAAATACTCTTCAAAAAGAAATCAGCCTTCTAAGCTGACAACAGATGCAGAAAACTCGTAACAATACGGACATTGAGATTGCTCTAGAAACATTTACATGATATTGCTCATTTAGAAAAGTAGCTGCTGTATATGTTAGCTCTTTTATGATATTTTTGCTCCAAAAAAAAGGTGAGGCCATCATAGTAAGATGAGGTCTCTAGGGAAAAAAATAGAGAATCCTTTTGTTCATACTATGCAGTGTGTTTATGTATTAATCTATCATATTTTTCATGTTTTCTTTTCATGTATTTCCCCAAAATAACCTTTTCTTTAGAACTTTCTTATAGATATTTCCAAATGAGTTATCCAGTGTAAACTATGCATAATCTTATATAGACACACTGTCATCCAGGTCTGTGTCCAAAGGAACCTGCCTCTTTGTAGAAAATAAACTTTTAGAAGGGAAGGGGAAACACTCCTTCTATGACAACCTTGACATTTCCCAAAATCTAAGGATTCTCTCTTATGGTTCAACAGTAACAGATCTAAAAAGATGTATATCTCTACCATTACCTAGTATTTCTAGACTTCTCTAGCAAAGGCAGTACATTGCCACGCTAAGAGAAATACTAAAATATTCCTCCCTCTGATATACAAATCCTACTGTCAAATGCTAGCCACAGAACCCTTTCCTAGGAGCTATGCTGCTAAGGAGCAGAGGTGAGAGTGTGGTGGGCTGATCACAGGCAGCAGTTAAGCACCTACACAGATGCTTACTCACTCCCCTCTCCTGTGGGATAAGCAAAAACTAGAAGAAAGATGAGAACATTTGTTGATTAGCATTAAGATGGTTTAATAAGTGAATCAAAAACTGTGTGCACAAGCAAACAAAATGAGGAATTTATTCACCACTTTGCATTGTTAGGCAGATATCTGGTCAATTTCTAAAAAGCAAGACCACAGCATGACTAATAATTACTTTGGAAGTCAAATGCCCAAAACATGAATGCCATCCCTTCCTTCTCCTTTCCCTGAGCTTTTTTGCTGAGCATGATGTCATATGGTATGGAAGATCTCTTTAGTCATTTAGGGTAATCTGTCTCAGCTCTGTACCTTCCCAGACTTTTGCTCAGCCTACTCACCAGAGAGAAAGAGGGCAGAAAAGAAAGCCAAATACTGTGTAAGCACTGGTCAGCAACAGCTAAAACATTATTGAGTTGTCAATGCTGTTTTAAAACCAAATGCAATGCACAAACCCTTATGGGCTGCTATGAAGGAAATTAGTATCTTTACAGGAATTAACCAATCCCAGCACAGAGAGCATAGTGTGAATATTTAATACTGATATCAGATTTGGGAAAGAACATATGTATTCTTGCGTTAATCATTGTAAGTTTATTTCAGTTGCTGATGCTTGGATAATTGTCAATGTTTCCTGAGGAGGAAAGTCAGATGATAGCAGAAATTTGACTAGTCCAGGATATCTTTCCTCTTTGGCCTCAGAACCTAGAAACCATCAGTGCAAAACAAGAACAATGTCCTTAGATGACACATAACCAAATAAGGACAGCATGAATAAGGGGACCGCTACCCAAACAATCACTAAAGGTCATGGGAGACCCCCATATAACTCCCCACAAGTGCAGATGGCCAGGGAAAGTAGCCAAAAGGGGATGGAGTACTTAACTTTTTTAATATGTAAACTATAATATAAACTATATCTCCTCTCTAAACATACACTGTGAGTGTGTTTCAGGAGCATATGATCATTATGTTTTAGGTGTTTCAGTAACAACTCTTATTGCAGCTAACTTTGGCATCCTGCCATTTACTATAGCTGATGTCCACAAGGGGGATCCCACCTCTCCCCCATCCCCCTAAGAAGTTTTATAATGGAAATCTAAGGAAGAAAAACAAACAGAAACTGCTTGTGCCTTCACCTTTGTGATACAGTTTCTCCAGTGTCAAAACTATTCTAATGGGTTTCCTATTCCTGTGAAGGGGAGAGCAGTTGATTACTTCAAACAAAAGTCACTTCTTAACAGTTAAATGTTATAACTGAAGAGAAGGAAGGAATGTTTGAAACTGGACTCCTCTTTAAAGAAAATATTTACATCCTGCCACTCGGAGATAGCAAACTAGATAGCTTTTTATTTTCCTCACACTAACTTCTAACCTGGTGCTTAATTATCTGCAAATCACTGAAGTCACATGAGTCTGTGTTCTGATCTTTCATTAACTTTTCTTAAGTTTGCCAATGTTTGACAATTGATTCCCTAACAATTACAGTAACTTTCAATGTAATTGCCACTTTCTCCGTGCTTTTACAGATACTTAATATACCACTTAAATCTCCCATGTGCATGTTTTTAGGAGTCATTCAGAAGGTCATTACTTAAGATCACATTTAATCATGCAATTATTTATTCCCAAAAGGAGAGTACAAACAATGGTGCAGTACAGCATGTGAATGTAATCCCCATTGAGTTTCTATTTTTCTACAACCTGAGTATTTATTAGGAGTTCTTTCTTTAAGACAGAAATTTGCATAATACATTTCTGAACAAGAAAGTTGCTCTGGTGAATCCCCAGCCATTTCTTTCCATAATAATTCAGGCCAAATTGCTAGACAGTAGAATTTGGAAGTTTTCTGAAATGTCTTTTGTTGTCGTTGCTGTACTCCTTCACAAAAGCCATGAAATTGAACATTTTTGTTTGAGTGGGGAGTCATCAAATCTAGATAGATTCCCTGACTTGAAGGTTTCAGTTTGTCCAGCAGAATCTGAACATTGTTTAAGCTAGTTTTCTACTGAACTGCATGTCACAAGAACCATTCTGCCTCATGTAGCCTTCTTTGATATAAAAAGTGTTATTTATGGTTCATGTTCTGAATAAAAATAGCCAAAAAGTAACATCCTGAAAGAAATAGAACAGGAATTTTCCTGATCAAAATTTACGTAGCTTTTGAACTGTAGTCAGCTATATGTAGTTGAAACAGCAAAGCAGTATACATGGATGAAGGAGAGAGGAGAAAAAGGGATTCTGAAGACAAGACAAATGCTGATTATTTGTTGGAGTGATAAGTCCTGCTGGTGATATTCTGAAGGAGGCTGCATTGATTCTGTGATAAAGAAAAGGGATGGCTCCTTTCAGGTCTGGTTTCTCTTAGTGGGTTTATTTGTGGGGTTTGTTGTAGTTGTTGTTGGTTTTTCTCAAAGTTTGTCTATCTAAGAGAACTTAAAATACTTAGACTCATTCAGAGCTGTCTCATTCAGAGACAGCTGAGCCTTTGTTTACTGTGAGTTGTCCCTAAGTTTGGCTTTCCAATCTTCACCTTTCCCAAGACAAAATTATCTGTTTCTCCTTGTGTATTTTTTTTTGCACCAATGATGCCTCTTCAGTGAGTCTGTTAAAAACCTGTTTCTTCTTTCCTACAAAAGCTTTACAATGAGTTAATGTAACTAAAGATCAGTTAAGCAATAAGAATGAAGCAAAAGAGAAAAAAAAATTCAAATTCTGCAGTCTCTTATTTTCCCAGAATGGCAGTCATTTCCCAGTAATTTCAACAGCATTATAAGACAGTTTCCCCTTGTAACTCTCTTTTCTATCTTAGAGGTCTGTTATTAAACTCTGTGATAGTTCTTCTGATCTGAAGTACTTCTAGGAGTATTCTTGCCCTACAATCATTTCTTAACACCATTAGAGGTTATGAAGCAGCTTACCTTGACCCATTCTTTTAATTCAAGCCCCCTATTTTTCCTCTTTATTATTAAATGAAATCTACTTCTCTATCTGGCAAATCTTCTAGTTACTGTGAAATGGACAAAATTAATTAGTAATGAGAAGTTCTAATTTGCCTACATTCTACCCCAACTTACTTGTGAAAGTTCAGGAGGAAGGAACCTGGCAACTTTTTTTCAAAATAATTATTCCAGGTTAGTGTCCTAGTTTCAACTGGGACAGCCCCTCCCTAGCCAGTGCCCATCTTCCATAATGAAATGATTGTCCAGTGGAGAGCAGTGGCAACCGTGTATCTAGACTTCAAAATGGTCTTTGACACTATCTCCCATAAGACTGTTGTAGACAATTGTTGGCGAATGGGCTGGATGAGTACACATTCTATCTGAACATCAGAAACCACTTTTTCAATGTGAGGGTGACTGTGCACTGGCACAGGGTTCCCAAAGAGATTGTGGAGTCTCTCACCTTGGATTTACTCAGAAACACACAGTCCTGGACTGTTGCAGAACAGCTGGCAATGCAAGGGGGACATGGGCCCCTGGGAAAGCTGTACCAGGAGGTTTCTGAAACAGTAGCCGATTAGTTAGTCTGAGTAAGTGTGTGATAAGAGCACTGTGTCCTTGTATTAGTTGTAAACAAAAGGAGATAGCTACAACTCATCACAATTCAGCTAGCCAATTAATTGCTAAGGTGTGTATTCTATTTTTAGACTGTGCCCAGGTATATAAGTGTGTGTTCTATTAATAGTCTGTGCTCAGGTATATAACTGTGTGTATTCTGTCAATGAATTGAACACTGAGCACAACTCATATTGAGTCGCTGTTCCTGTACTGCGAAGCCATCTCGTCGCAAAACAGGAGAACTGTTCGGAAGGTCCTGCTTCACCATGTGATATTTCTAGGCCTCATTTATAGAATGAAGTCTCTGTGAAAGTAATTCAGACTTCAGAAATAAGGAGTGGGGTTTAGAGATATTCAGCTTTTTTTGTAACCTTAATCCATTTCATTACCTTTTTTTTTTTGCCTTTATGACACAAAATGAGAGGAAACAAAGAGAAACTGTGTATAAATATAGAAAAAGAACTGTAAGAAATACAAAGGCTTCTCTGAAAGCAACACCTCCTGTTTTATTATGTTGGTCCAGAACATCTGTGGCAGAGGGTTTGGAACTTGATGATCCCTGGGGTCCTTTCCAACCCACACCATTCTATGATTGTGTGATTGATCAGAGGCAGATGGTAGTGGCATGGCAGTAAAGGCTGAACCTTCCCACCAACATCTCATTAAATTTAGTTACCATGTGTTGGATGGCAGCTGAAAAGCAGTCTGACAGAGTGGGATATCTGACATGAAAATCTGTGTGAAGGTGTGTCATTGAATTTCTCCATGGAGAAAAAGTTTAATCATTCACATTCACTGATAATTGCTGAGTGTTTATGTAGACCAAATAGTGGATTTTATTATGGTGAAGAAGATTTCAAGATGTGTTGGTTCCAACAAGTTGCTATTGAAAGCATTTGACTTTTGGAAGTAAAGGCTGTGTAGGTGAAGGGCATGCATTTCAAATTTTGAATAAACTTTTCCTTCCCGTGGCAGGAACTAGATGGTACTACGTGATCTTTGAGGGGGTTTGGGACTAGATGATCTCTGAGGTGCCTTCCAACCCAAGCCATTCTGTGATTCAGTGCAGCGATGATGGAATATTGCCAATTTTGCTCCAGATGAGTCAGTAGCAGAGAAAAAGAGCATATGCAAGTCTTTCAGGGCCTAGTGAACATCTATGAGGCTGAAGGTGATAGTTTCCTGGATGGTATCTTTATCAACCTGACTCTTTCCAGGACATCCCGGTACAAAAAAGACATAGACCTCCTCAAAAGAGTCCAGCAGAGGGCTACAAAGATGATAAAGGGCCTGGAACACCTCTCATGAGGAAAGGCTGAGAG
>JANHGO010000063.1:78675584-78702108 GCA_024606505.1 Aquila spilogaster | reverse complement strand
AAGCTGCCTGGACATGGTCCTGGGCAACCTGCTGTATGTGACCCTGCTTGAGCAGGGGTGTTGGACAAGATGACCTGCAGATGTTATTTCCAGCCTCAACCATTCTGTGATTCTGTGATAGCAGATTAATATTTCAGCTCAGAGATAAAAAGTGGTTGAAGCACATGTGTTATTCTTTATGTCTGGTATCATTAGAAAGCATTCAAATCCAAAACCCCCACAAAAACCTGCTAGTAAGGTTTTCCTTTACCTATTTCCTTCCCTGTCCTTAAGCTTCTTTTAGATTTGAGTTTTTCTGGGTGTTTAAGACCTTGTAGCTTTTTCAGTGAATATCAGAGAATCTTTCCTGTGAGCTCTTGCTCCCAGAAGAAGGATGGGAGCCCTACCTTTTTATAAACTCTATCCTTTTTTGTCAAAAATCCATCACCTTCTCTCCCCAGTTAGTTTTGTCAGGCAGGGTAAGTAATGAGCAAGTAATAAACAGAAACTAGTACTATAGGTCCATCAGAGATGGAAGCTGGTAATAAATAAGAGAAATTTCTCTCTTATGGAATAGATATAAAGAGTCCTTACAGTGGAGATAATTACCTTAGATTTGCTGTCAGAGAAAGTAGAAGCATGCAAAGACATGGTCAATGCAATAGGTTAAAAAATTATCTTTGCAATAGCCTTCAGGATGCATCAGAGTACAACATGACTATATTATTCCTCCCAATGAACTTATGCTGAGGCCATGGCAAACAATCTAAGCATAGGGGTTTTGGATTTGTTTCGTTTTCAGAAGAAAATTATGTTTAAAAAGGAAAGACTTTTCTATCCACTGATAGAAAAGGCATTGGGCATCTTACACCTCTCTCTCACTTACTATCTAAACAAAGATATCAAATGTTACTGTCCTATAAAAGCATTCTAGAAAAAGCATTTCTTCATAATATTTATATCCCATCATTTCATATACAAATATTCTTCATCGCAATTGCAAAAATTAAGCTATCTGCAAATACATACTCAGCTAGCTACTGTGAATGAAGATATCCCCCAAATTCCTTTGTGCTAAATTAAGATTTATAAATACATTTTATGGAATTCAAACAAGCTGATATTTGAAATTCTTAGAAAAATATTGTTTGAGAAGTTTCATTATTGCATGTTTATTTGATTTGTTCCAAAAGCATTGTGCAAGAGAGCATGTCAGTACAGAAAAAAATACCTCTTGGGGAAAAAAAAAAAAAAGCCTTGCCCATTTTCCAGAAGACAAGGAGGATAAGTAAGGAATTATTAATTATGAAGCCAAAAATCTCCATTCCTTTGATCCAAACATAGGGTTTACATATTTCCTTAGAGTGATAAGAACATTCAGCTTGTATGTGAACTTGAAGATTAGGCTTGAATGATGTTACCAAGTGCTGCAGAAGAGGGACAAGTAAAAGTCAAGACTCCCTGTATCTTCTCAGAGACCAAATCGCTCCAGCTTTTCCGTTTAAGACTGTTTCAGAAGGGCCTGTAAGTGAACAATTTCATTTTAGTTTCCTCTGCTCTCTGTAATTCAATTTGAGCAGAGTAATACTTTTCAATATACTGGTATTTTTGATACCAGCATCATAACTGCAGTCATGCACCACTTTGTCCTTTCTATTTAGCTTTTCCAACACTTCTTGTCTTATTTTATAAAGCTCTCTCCAGATCAGCTAGATGAATATGACTGAAGAACTAAGTATTATTATTCATGCTAGGATGCAAACTAAGGAAGACTATGGCCTAGAATAATTGAGTTCATGTAGTTCTTGCAATTTTGCAATTCAGGTCATGCAGAGAACAGACATATAATAGTCTTTCACAGATCTACTTCCCAACATTGTTACCTTTCTATAGCTAAATAAAACAAAATGCTTGATATCTGTGATGAAACAACAGAAAAATGTTGACATTATTTTTACTTTTGTTTGAGTTAGCAGTGTTGGATTATGACATTCATCCTTCCTTTTATACTACGCTTTCTATTTGTGCAATATGTACGTCTTGAGTGAAAGTATAGAAGAGCGAGAAAGAAAAGAATAAAGAGGGTGTGAGACCTGAATAGCACAAAAAATGGCATCCTAAGTCTCAAAAATAAACCACAGACCTTCTTTTCTTGTTTTGGCTTTTATCAGTAGTTTTGGATTTGGGGTTTTGTTGGGTTGGTTTTTTTCTTGTTCACTTTATTATACAGGTATGGGTTCTTTGAGAGCAATTCTAGATCTTTTAGCAATATATAGCGCGCTCTCTTTTTTCTGTCATCCCATATCTTAGCTACCCATGTATACACATTACAATGAGAGCATGTCTTTCTGATGCTAGCAGATGCCATTACCATTGAGAAACTATGTGAAGTATCATCAAGAGCCAGCAGACATAAATCCCCACTGAGCTCAGGCTGGCTTTGATTCTCAGAAGTTTTCCACTGACCTCCCTTTTACCAGCATCCCGTCTGTCAGATTTTTCCATTATATATACACTTTGAAGATGAAATACATTTCTTAGATTTGAATGTAGAAAGATCAAACTGTACAACCAGCATTTCACCCAGTCCACTTGCAAGCGAGACTGGAACTTAACATAAAACTGTAAGTCATCCTCTTGAAGTTGTGCAGAAATGTCCAGCAGAAGTAATGAGAGTAGACTGCATCAATAGATGTTTCCCTAAGAATTGACTTTGAAAAGAAAAGAGGAAGATTGCCTTTCCTGTTCACTTCCTATTTAAAAGCTTTCCCGAGAGCAGTGGCAAGAAAATGTCACAGAAGTGAACAAGGAAGGACACAAGCTGCTGCTGCAGCTGCTGCAAGGGTATCAGGACCACCAGTTTCAGATGGAGTGATAGAATGAGATGTGGTAGATAAAGAGACAAGTACTAGCAGTTGAATCCTCAGCAAGGTTAGGTGGCTTATATCCTCTATAAGGATTTGTGGGTTTCTAAATATTTTCTTCCTTTTATATCTGAGTTTGCCTGCAAAGCTCTGAATCTTAGGAGGATTTAACAATGATTAAGGCAGAGATAAAGAAAACCTTTTTTCCCCCCAGCATCTAAGCAAAATACAAACCGAGCAATTTGCAGCTTAAACAACATTCTAGTCTTTACCTACAGTTAAATTCTTTGTTTAGAGCTAAGCTAAGATTTTTTAGAACAGATTTAATTTAATTTTGATTAGTCTATATCCATATTAACCATAGAATAATTTGTGTTCAGGAAGAAGACTTTAAATAACAGCCTGAGACGATTAGCTGAAGTGAGATATGAAAGGAAGCCTGTATCACTAAATTAATTATATCAGAATATTTGGAATGAAAATATCATATGTAAATATTCTTATTGAAAAAATATTTGGTAGGTATGTCTTTAACTGAGACCACAGCTGACACAAATAAGGCTGGCTCTGATGAAGAAATTATGAAAAAATTATTTCATATATGAACCTATTCTACTATTATGAGTTTATAACAAGATCCCAATAGCTCAGCAATAGAATTTGCTTGATGAACAAACACCTACTCACTCACAAGTATTTCTCACCTCTTACATCAGAAACTTCTATTTCTCTGATTCATTTAAGTGCATACAGAAGAATAGATAAATCTGAACCTTAAAAGGTGTAGCAGCAGGAAAAGTCTAATACATATTGTTGATTTGTTTGATGGTTTACAGTACTAGAGAAATGTCTGACATATAAATAATCAATATAGTTGATTGGTAGACGAAGCTCCCTTTAGTATGCCAGAAAAATATTTGTTGTCCCCATGCCCTAAGAATTTGCATTTAGATTTCTGATTTAGCAGAAAGAGGCATAACATTTCAATACTGCTTAAATCACAATCCAAACAGACTGTACATATCAAAAGGCTTATGGGAATGCTGTTTGTTTTGCTTTGTTTTGCTCCCCACAAAACAAGGACTAAGTTACAATCAAAAAATCCATTCCTATTAGCCTTGTTTCAGAAGGTTGTATAAGAAACTGGTAAAAGAAAAGTAAAAAAATTTTGGCATCACACGGATGGTGCTCAAAGACAGATGTGACATGCACTTACAAAATGCCCTAAGTTATTTTTCAAGGTGGTGAAATCTTCATATTACTCTTCAAATCCCACTTAAAAACAGCTTGAACTTGGTGCTTCGTTCTTACCATGAATGTTTGTAAGAAGTTTTATACAACTGTAAAACTTGCAAGTCCTCCTTAAATCCCCATGTTTCCAAAAGAAGATGATGATGATTGAGGTTTTATAGATTTTTAATACTAAATTATTTTTTTAAACATCATATTGCCTATCTGAAGAAACCTGCTGGTGTTATATAGCTTGCAACATTCTCTTTTGCCCTTGTCTTCCAATAGAAAGCATGACTTAATCTCTGCAGGAACACCCACATCTTGGCACAACAGTAACAGCTGCTCCATTTCACAAGCTCTTTGAGATGGAGCAGGGAGCATCTCAGGGAAGGGAAGCTGTCTCAGACAGAGGTTAGCTGCAGTTATCAATTTAAATGTCCAATTAGTAGTAAAAATCACAGATTAACTAACTTCTCTCACCATAAAAATGACATGAGAAGTGTCAGCTTGTGAAACTCAGCAGGAACCAAACCTTTAAGGTTTTTCAGATTTCTGTGTTCCAGTCCTAAAAGGAATGGATACTAATAACTTTGGCATAACATATATTTCTGCAGAATGAAAGAAGACTTCACAATTATACAAAATATTTTCACAAAGTACGAAAAAATTCTCTTTTCCTTTGTGCTCATGCTAGAAAGCCCTACAACAAAATAGTATAAGACCTCCTCCAGGAAAGGAAAACACTGAGTAACAGTAATGGTTTAACTGCCCTGTGCCTCTCATCCTAATCCTGTTGCCTTTTGAGCCATAGCTGTAATTTACAGCTAAAGCAAAGTTCCCCTTTAGCTGATACAGTATTATTCTGCATATCCCAGTACTAAGCCCTATGTTTGTGTATGGTTTCACTCATTCTCTGTCTGTAGTGCATATAAGTCAAATTTGCCTTTTTTGGCTCTTCACACCACTTTGTTTAATTTGAAATGCATAATTTGATACAAATAATCACAAGAGGAATTGTTAAAGTGTCTTCAACTGAACCTCCGACAAAATTGTAGTGGTCACATAAAATACTTTAAAGTGATATTTAAAACAGACATTCTTTTACTTTTGCAGGGTTTTTTTTTTCTGTGAGAACTTTTATCGACTAAAAGTTATGTAAATTATTCTTTTCAAAAAGTACATGCACACGTACACAATAAACCTCCATTCCAGATTTCTGTACTTTAAAACAGCATTCTTTAAGAAAATGTTTTAAATGTTGCAGAAAAGAAACAGATTTTTGTTGGGGTTTTTTCCCCCTTTTTTAGCTATTTGGATAAGTTACTTACGATGTTACTGAACTGAGAACTTATATCTATTCTGGGAAGAGCCAGATTGCCCATAAATTATAAACTCCCAAAAAAGTAAGTAATTTATTATGTAAGTATTCATTTTGTCGTTTCATCCTTTACTGAAAGGACATGATAAGCAATCCAGGTTAACGCAACTATCATACTACAAATCATGTACTATATGTCTTGATTTTTTACATTATCGTTACCACTATTTTTAGGTTCAGCTGATGTTCAGAGTTTCTAGAGCAGATTGGTCTCCAAACGTACTTCACTAACTGTACTCCTTTTGTCATTTTCCCCTCCCCACATGTACAGGGATGCTATAAGTGTGAATGTCTCCTTAGTAAGTTGGTAGTATATGAGAAAAAGCCTGTGAAGGAATGACATGGTGGGACCAGTTATACAGTCCTAACAATATGAGTATTTCAGCACAAAATGCTGACATACTAGCAACCAGTTTTTCAAGAAACAGTTTGATTCTTTAAAGCAAGCATAATGCAAAATCAATTTCAGGAATTTCAGTCTGACAGTAGGTCTCAAAAATCTGAGCTTTCTAGCAGCATACGTGTCTGATAATAAGAATACATGTTCAGGCCATATGGAATGCAATTGTATAAAAGTCATAAGCCATGCTATTGGTCTTGGTTCTTTGGTTTAATGTTACATGATCTGACCACAGTTGCACAGTAAGGTCGAAAATTTGTCTACTACACACGCCACTGACGCTGGCTGAAGAGAACAGGCTTCATGTTGATGGAGCTCTCCAGTTCACCACTATGACCCTTTTTCTGCAAGGAAAATTGAATTCTTAATAATCAAAGTAAATACACATTCTTCAGCTACATTAACTCTTTCAGGACATCAAGTGCAAAAAAATAGTGAGTTGAAATTTCTTCACTGTGAAACAAAAACACACTGAAGTAAACTAGATTTCTGAAAGAAATAGGTACTGTGGTTATAACTGTTCTGAACACAGTAGCAGAAATGGGTGTAAATGCTATATATTATAGATGAAGCACTACCAACAGATGTTATTAAGGTTGCATTCAGAATTGTATTACAGACTGAAAATGTTTTCAGTTACTCAGTGTTTTTTGAAGCATTCATTCATCAGCCTACTCTTTTTTCAGGCAGAACATAGCCAAAATCTACTACTGTGAAAGTGTTCTCAAGAAAACTTTTCTCAAAGAAGGAATTAATAGAGTTCACTTTCCTCTAACAAAATTGTTTATGCCCCATTTTTAAAAACCTCACCACAAAAATGAGTAAGATGACTGAAATTTCAAGGGAATTTTTAAGAAGTAACATTCACTGTGGATATTCATTTTTTACTTGGCCAAATTTAAGAGATTCAAATATGTGTTTCATGCATCTTTAGTGTATGAATTTGCTAACATGAATAGAGAATATTTGCACTTAGGATTAGGAACAAAAAAGAAAAAGAAAGCTTCCTAAGCTTCTCTCTCAGACTTCTTCAGAAGTGGTAAAATTATTTTCTAAGGCCTCAGTTCAGGAAAGCAATGAAACCTGTTTGGATGCTTTGCTGCGCTGAAGCCAAAGGCAGCAACAAACACAAATCAAATAGAAGTCCTTGAAAATATGTCCTTTTTCTTTATTGCTCACCAGAAATAGATTGCTCACCAGCTATATATGACAAGGTAGGTAACTACAAATGTATTTAGATTTGATTATTTACAGAGCCTATAAAGAATAGGACAACTGTTGACAGGATTGATCCAGTTCAAAACAAATTCCAACAGCAAAAAGCAATAAATCAGACAGACATAACATTGCATAATTCTTTAGAACTGGCACCATTTTATTTGAAGATCTCATACGTTTGCAGCATGATTTGTGGACTGTTTACGTATATTTTAAATATATATCTAATAACTGTACACATACAATATTGGCTATATCTAAACCATTAGTTAAGCGTCTTTCTGACTCAATAATTACTTTTTTTAGCATAATTTGTCATTTTAAGACATTTCTACATACTGCATTAAAATAACTATTAAGATTTAGCATGTCTGCCTGCAGAAATGGATGTAAGGCCCAGTGTCCCTACCACTTATTCTGACAGAAAGAATGTATGCTTACTGACAGGTAAAATTACGACTAATTTTCATAGGCATCTGTGTTACTAAAATCTGATTCTATTTATAAAAAAGTATTCTTTGCCTGTGCCAGATATGCTGTCACAGCTACAAAGTGTATTTTTCCTCTAAGAAAACAAGCAATTTCTGGCATGCTAGTGTAATTAATTAAAATCATAAGTTTAATTTAGTATATGTTTTAGTATTTTCAGTATGCACAAAGTTACAAATGTATGTAAGTTTCTGGGAAAATAGTTGTGGGTTTTTTTTAAATCTACCAAATTTTGTGCTTCTAATTAATGTTAATATACAAAACTACTCAAGCACTTTTAACTTATGGTTATTGTAAGGCCAAAATGTTTAGAGACAAAAAATGTACATGTTTTCTTATTCCATTCTTGCATCATTTGATTTTGTTTTGAATTTCTTCTAATACTGTTTTCAGCACCGTACCACTATAAAAAACATAAGATAATAAATAAAAGCTATAGCTATATTGAAAACAATTATTCTTAGAGCATTGTTTGAATAAAAATAGATTAATTGTGAAATCAGGTAAATTTTGATTAGTATTACTGTAAAAAAAATTCTAGCCTTTCTAAATAGTGCAAGTTTAAATTTTGAAATTTCATTTTTTTAATGCTAAAGTGTGTAACTGAAGAATAGACAGGGCACATTTTGAAGTAGAAAAGCAAATAACTTGGAATGTCTACACAACAGCAGATATTCCTGATGTAAAAAATGTCACATGACATTTTAATAATAATGCCTTATTACAGAGTGCATGTCAAAAAATACAATAAATCATAACTAACAACCATCTCAAAGAGAAAGTTGCCTTTCTGCACACTATCAACTGTGTGATTACTTCCAGAAGCAACTAACTTCCATCTAAAAGTAACTATATTAAGTGATACTACTACTAATAATACAACAAAGTATAATTTCTTTCTAAGGAAAAGTAAAAAATATTAAACATTCAAACACCTGTGCAAATATAAATATTTTTATCCTTCCAGGTATATTTAGTATTCAAATAGCACAAATCCAAAACAACTCTGTATTTGCAGAGTCCAACATATTTCTACATTCAGTAAAAGCACTGTCCTAGCACAGAAATGAATTTATATCTTACTGTTAGAATTTCTGTTACAAAAAGGGATAACTGGAAGTGTGGAGTGAAAATTAATTTACACCTCGACAGATGTAAGTGAAGACAAAATTACCCATCTGCCAGGTAAGAAATTGCTTTAAAACAGAACTTTAAAACAGAATGAAAAGTGTTAGCTTTTCTTAAAATTGAATTTACACCTTGCTTTTGTGGGGGAGTGTAGGCAATGAAGTCACTCAGCCTCTATTTTAAGAGCCCCTACACAAATCTTCATCGTCCTACCAGGAGTCTTGCCATACATGCAATAATCGGAGTTTAGAATCAGAGTTTATTTACACGAGCATCTATGCAGGATGTAGATACAGATGCTATTTCCTTTTGTTTATAGAATGCTCCTTTGCTACAAATGGTCCATAACATTGACAATCCTGTCATACTTTTAAATACTTATTGGTACAGGTCATTCAAAGGAATCTTGTAAAAACAGAAAATTCCAGGTCTTGCCTTTTCAAAATTTTCTTGTCTGAAAGATTATTCATGGCATGAAATAATTATAACAAATGCTTCAATCAACTAGCTAAATGTTCATCTCCCAAGCTGTGTCTACAAGCTTAGAAATGCTATATCACAAAGGCAAAAAGTAAGCATAGCCTACTTTGTTACAGAAGCATTTACGTAAATTTTAGTGACCTGTGAGTTATTTCCATTAGCTTGAAAATGACGATGGAACCAGCTAACTTTGATGCATCTCTTTTTCCCTCAAGACAGATAGAGTTAATATCAAGGGTGTCTCTATCTTCTCAGTTACTGTCCTATCTAAATCAGTAGTCAGCCCCAAAGGTTTCTTGCTATGATTCTCTCATGACCCAGTCTCAACATCTCTCCAGCATACTGCTGATTTGGTCTTCGTAAGTATGGTTCTTTCTCACCACAACACAGGAATTGTCAACCACGATTGTCTCCAGGGAGTCCACGTTTCTGGGTAGTGTCACAACTCCTTGGCAGTGCAGTACTGCCTAAGTTTAGACTTGTGGACAGATACTGCTTTAATAAAAATGTTTTGTTGCCTCTTTTAGTTGTCTGTTAAATCGCAGCAGCTACCCATGTTTGTTCTTACTTACAATAGTATTTGCATGTCCAAACTAGTGATCCTCTTACGTAATGCAGTTAGTTTTGTGAAGTGAGGGTATTCATCCTTTCAAAATTGCATACCCAAGTTGCTCCAGTTGGCATCCTAACATTTCCTGGGTCCAGCCTGAAGAATCAGAAACCCCAAGCTGACCAAATTCCCAGTTCCATGCAGGAAATCTGGGATACCCAAAACAGCCTTCAGTCTGGGCTGCCCTAGGGCTATGGATGTGGGCATCCTAGGCTTCCCAACACTTTGACACAAAAGCTAGCAGAGAATCAGTCAGCTTCATGTCACAACCTTGCCTATATTCTGATCTAAAGAGTGTCAAAACAGATCCATTTTGTAAGAACATTTCTGACCTGAAAAAGGCCTGGGAGACTTGTAAAAGGGCAGCATGTTGGCAGACCTCTCCAGTGACAGTTCCTTACAAAGACAAAGACAGGCACTGAGCCTGTAGGTAAATCAGAGTGTCTGCAACAGACAAAAACTCTCCCTCCACTCCTAGAGACCTCATGTTTGATGTCCACTTTAGAAACAATGAATGCCAAACACTTTATTAGTCCCAGTGGTGAATGTCAGAATGAATGGGCAATACAAATAAGTCAAAGTACCCCAATTTGAGCTGAGTATGTCATTTGGTGGGCACACTACTGCCTTCATTTTAACTTCTTTTAATAGTGTTTAAATCAGCTTTTTTTTCTATAAAATAAGCTAAAAAGAAGAGAACTGAAGGTTTCTTTGCCCAGATGGCTAGACTTTGAACCAGCCAGATGGAAGACAGCAAATTCTGCCTGGATTTCTGGCAGATTTCTGGGGTCCGCAGGCTGGGGAAAGCTGTGCCAGACAGGCTGTGCTCCCCCATCATGTTTCTCCAGGGCAAGCAGCCACTGTGGCTTTTGTAGGTTCAATGCGAAATTCAAGGATTTCAGGAATCCCCGTACTAACCAGAACTCAGCTGTCGCCTCCAGAGTCTGAATCCCTACAGGAAGCCAAGGAGTTGGGATGTGTTCCCAAGGCTCTTGATTTTTAGGTAACTCTGCCTTATGGAAAACTTCAGTGCTTTGAACATCCCAGTGGCCTTCCTAGTGAAATTGTCCTGCAGTTATTGGCCCTGATAGCACTACTCAGCATCTGCAAGGACCTTGTAAATATGTTTTGCTTTTGAAATAGCTATTTGCATCTTGAATCTCTTTCTCATTGTATTCTACTTGGCCATGCTACTTACTGACATATTTCAGCTTTGCCTTTGACTCAATGATCATAAATCCTCATTATTAGATGGAAATATATTTGTCTAGTATAGAATCAGAAAGGAAGAAGTGTTGTCTAGCTGCTGTTACACTCCTATGTTATCAATAAAAAGGCATCCCTTTTCCATGAAAAGCTATTTTTCCTATGAGGCCCAGAACTATCAACTGTTTAAAAAAAAAAAAAAAAAAGGCACATACCCAATGATATATTCATACAAACATACATATAAAGGGAGGCCATATATGTAGTGGGAGAGGCAGAGGGAGGGAGAATATATAGGCCGCAAGACAATTATTGTTCATGTTACAAAATTCCACAAGATCTTTTAATAGAGCTACACTGGCAGAGTTTACATTAAGGAATTCACAAATTAAACCAAACAGCACTACTAGCAAAAATGTTTGGAAAAGACACGGAGGTAGAGAAACATGATATATTTGGGAGGGTTCTTTTGAATTTTCAGGTGTTATTTTTAGAAAATAATTAAGGATAATGAAGGCATAATCCACTGTTGAATAGGAATAGGCTAAACCAGTGACAGAAGGATAAGGTTTGACATGTATTTTCTCTGCAAATGCAGTCCAGTCCCTGCGACATTTTGAAACATGTGCCTGACAGGTGCTCAGAGGTATGACTTACAAGGCTCATAGTGAAGAGCCTTTTCATCCAGAGTACTGGAGAACTAAAAAGCATGAGAAGATGCTTCAAACACTCTGTTTGCTTTGGCAGGTACACAGCAATTGCTCTGTGCAGAGTTTTGACAACTTATTCACCTCTGCACTCTTGATGTGAGAAAGGCACTGCCAGGATCCCATGGGGGCCATGGGGGCTCCCCTGGGCTCCGTCAGGGCAGGGCCCGGCAGCCAGGGCCCATCCCACCGGCCCAGCCAGGAGCAGGGCGGCCGGGGGCACCGGGGCAGCCCCGGCCCCGGGCAGCGGGCACATCCCTGGGGACAGGGACGGGCCGAGGCCAGGAAGGGAGGTGGGCCCGTGGGTAGGCCCGGCTCGGTGGGGCCCGTGGCCGGGCAGGGCTGTGGGGAGCTGGAGACCGGCCCTGCGTCGTCTTCACTGGGGCAGGGGCTGACGGTCCTGGGCAGCTGAAATGGGGTCCTGGGCTGTGGGCAGGGTGGGGGGAGCCCCAGGCGTTGGGCAGAGGCAGGCAGGGCTGGCAGTGCCTCAGGACCATGGCAGTCACCATGGCAGTAAGGAGTTTAAAGAATTTACCATTATGGTGGGAGAACAGATGATGAAAGGAGGTTTGTTTTGTTCACCAGTTTTACTTTCCCCAGCTAAGCCTCAGAAAATTGTAACGGTGGCTTCAGCAAATGTAATTGTTTTCCTGCAGATTCAGGCATGGGCAGTAAGGGCTTCACAGATAATCTGCCTGTGCACCCTCTACTGTCAGAAGAGAAAGGATGAAGGAGAGAAAGTGAGAGTCATGGCAAGGTCTGGAGCAGAGACCAAACCCTGAACCACCCTCAGGAACAAGACCATTTCCTGACACTAAGGGTATTATGTGTTACAGGCTATGAATTAGTTTTTGTGAATTGCCGTCACCTGTCACCAGGACAATACAAATAGCAGCACTAACTGCTATTCAAAAACCTGCTAATCACCCTGGGGGAAAAAAAATCTTTCCATGGGTTGCTGAGCTGAGACACAATGTTTATTGATAGGCCAAATCTCTCCTTAAATAGTTCAAGCAAGTTTGAAGAAAAAACCCAGTCATTTGAGAGTAATTGTTGTGAGATAATTAAGATGGTAACTATAAAATCATAGAGAAGATATAAAAATAGATCAAAACTGTGAATTCTTAATGCAGTTTTGCAATAACCTCAGTTCTAGATAGATGCCTGTTGTTTAAACGTGGTGAGGATTAGAGCTTTAACCACAGCATTTCTACAGAGCTTTGTGGGGTTACTGTCCATCCCGAAGTGGCCAATTAGTTCTGTAGGGATGAAATAGATGTTTCAGATACCAAAAACTGGGGCAGTAGGAAAAAGAAGTCCTGATAAGGACAAAATAAAAAACAGAAAGGAAGAAAAGGAAAAAAATCTGATGATGTAAAGAAAGAGGAACTCTACTGAAGCATTTGATGAAATACAAGCAGCTCTTAACAGGGGAAAGGCAGAGAAAAGCAAAGGATCAGGAGAAAAAAAATGGATACTTGCATGATCTTTGTCTCTCTTCCCTGTGTATCATATTTCTGTAAATTGCTCACAACCAGATTGGTTTCTCTTCCCTGGAAAACTGTTAGTTTTGAACTTTGAAACTCTAAACTGGAATGAAAAGTATTTTCAAAAAGTTATTTGGAAATAAAAATAATCATTTGGATGATTACAAGCTACATACTAACTCACTTATAACTTTGAAAAAATAAAGTATTTTCAGTGAAACAACATTATATCATCCACATTTTATATGGCAAATTATGAAAACATTTTATTTCAGTAAGGCTGAAACATACCATTGTATATTCTTTTGTTTCAGCTGAGATGACAAAAGCAAAACAAAATACTATTTTTCTTTTTGAAATATGGAGTAAACCTATTTCTGCCCATGAAATATTTTATTTTACTCAATCAGTATTTCGTAATGGAAAAGATGTTTCATCTGACTGTTTCTGAGCAGATGTCATGCTGCATGAGAGAGGGGTTGTAGACATATTCTTGATTTTAAGTAGCTTGCATTCAAAGGGTAAAATTATCATTGTGCCTATAGACAGCCATAGGGCTATGCTTGATAGCCACCTTGGATATGGGTATGAAGAATGACGTGTACTTGGACTGATGCTAGCATATTAGTTTAAAGGTCATGGTACATTTGTGGTCTTCAAATCACAGTCTGTGGATCCTCAGCTGCCGCTGAACATCATTTGAGGTTTCTTCAACTAATAGCTAAGAAGAATACATCTGTAGCTAATAAGCTTACATTTATTTTATAAGAATCTCACCAGCATCAAAAATATTTTGATGAAATGGTTGAAAACCCACTATCTACACTACGTCATAGTGACAGGCATCCAGATGTCTTTCATTGACAAGCATGGGATAGCAGCACACACACAGACCACTACCGCATTTGATAATATCCCGCAGAGGAGGTTTTCCCAAGTAGTTTTACACCATAAGGTAAAAGGTTGGCATCATCATGGTCCTCTATACATAAATAAATTTAACAAATTAGATCATGTACTTAAACACCATGATCAATATAAAAATGAAAAGCAAAGAGAAGAAAAAAAGTGTTTCAAATTCCCCAGATACAAGACCAAAAAATCAGACATTCCTGATATACTGAAGTACCAAAATACACTGTTGGGAGCTAAACTAACTTCACTTTTCCTGTCTGGAATTTCTTGCCTTTATATAGCACAGAATAATCTGAGTTATAATAGAAATAGAGGAAAATACAAGATATAAATAACAGGTACAATAAAACTCAGGAGTGCCACAAGCAAGCAAAACATTATATTCCTGTATACACCTCCATTAAGACAACCAAAGTGCCAGAAATTATCACTGTTTGTTGAATTACATCCTGACTTAGATGAAAATTTTCTTAAATGGGACTACACAAGTATTGACTTAGAAAGGGCTACTCCCATGAATCAGCAGAGTATGATTTGTCCCACAGCACAGCTGGCAGAAAATTCACCCCTCAGGAAACAACAGCTGCCAACTTCAGCTTCCTATTGAAAACTGTGCTAATTATCTACATACAATTATCTCTTCTGTCTTTCTTTCATCTTCTTGTCCGGCCCGCAGGAACTGGTGATTTTTAATTTGGGGGGAGGGGATTGGGAAGGCTATCTAAAATACTTTCAGCATTCCTTGACTGCATAGCATTAACAGGCTTTATAGTTAATCTATATTTCATTTTCTAAAGGTGTTAGACCAGTGTTTAGATGAAAAGCATATTGTGTACTACTGCTTACTAACTCTGTAGAGGAGGCAGTAATGATTGAGCTTCTTGGCCTGTGTCTATCCTAAAATCGTATGTCCTTCATTACACAGCAGCTCTGGGAAGCTGCCGTCCTAAATTCACACAGAACAGATTGAAGGGCCTTTCTAAGTCTAGACTAAACCTAAGCAGTCATCGAGATTTTTGATAAGCCAAACCATTGAATCTTGTCTCATCTACTGCTTGCCCTGTATTAAATCAGGTCTTGGCAACTGTCCTGGATCAACAGCAAAAGTCCCATATGGATTTCTGATTCTGCTTTCTGAAATTTAGTAGCCTGAACTGGAATTCAGCTGACTTTTACTTAATCTGGTCATATTTTTTCCTTCTATCAGTATTCTACCCATCTTTTCCTTGTGCTGTGCCCACACCACCTGTTAATCCATCTGGTCTGTTTCTGTGTCTGTTTCCTATATCCTGTGCTTTACTTGCCTAGCATTCAGTAGCTCTTTATCTGTGAATGAAGCCTGCTGCCTTCATCCTGCCAAGCCTACAAACCTCTACCTTAACTTGTTCTCCTTCTTATCATGATTCTTCTCTATTTAAGATGGTTCAGTAAGGCTGAGTTAGCTAATATTCTGATACTCAAATGGCTCACCCATATCATTGCCTTTATGAGGCTGAAACCAAAACACACACCCCCCCGAGATTCCCCACATTCTTCTACTGGACCCTATGAAACACCTACAAGCTCCTTTACTGCCTATCTATCTCCTTTATTTTAAGAACAGAATAACACTCTGCACACCTCCTTTCCTCATGTCTAAAACTGCAGGTACTCCCCCAATCTCTTCATGCTAGATTCTCTGTATGCACCATACCTTTCCTCTGCCCTCTGTCCTAGAACCCTGTATTCCCTTTCACCTATCCTTATTCATTCCTCCAATAAATTTCCACTCCCCTCTCTATGGATTTACCAGAAACCTTCTGTATCCCCATGCCACAGTTCCCTAATAAGGCCGTATCTTCTCTACGTGTTACACAGTCCCATTTTTTTTTTCACTTATAGCAGGACTGCCTGGGGTTTCTATTTCTTTTACTCTACTCCCATCACATCACAGAATTGCAGGATGGTTGAGGTTAGAAGGCATCTCTGGAGATCTAGTCCAACCCCTCTTCTCAAAGCACAGTCAGTTGGAGCAGGTTGCTCAGGGCCATGTCCAAACAGGTGGATGGGAATGGAGATGCCACAACCTCTCTGAGCAACCTGTCGCAGTGTTCAATCACCCTTACAGTAAAAATGTTTTTTCTTATATATAAAAGTAATGTCTTGTATAGCAATCTGTGTCCACTGCCTCTTGTCCTGTCAGTGTTTACGACCTAGAAAAGTCTGACTCCATTGCCTTTACCCGTGTGCGTGTGTGTGTGTGTGTGTGTGTGTGTCCCGCAGGTATTTATATGTATTAAAAAGAGCCTTCTCTTCTCCAGTCTGAACAGTCCCAGCCTCTTCTCATATGTCAGACTCTCCAGTTAAATCATCTTCATGGTCCTCCACTGGACCTGCTCAAGTACATCCATGTCTCTCTTCACAGAATCACATAATCAGAGAATCATTCAGGTTGGAAGGCACTTCTTGAAATGACCTAGTCTGACCCCTAGCCTGAACCTGCTGTCCAAGTGGGATCACCTCTTGTACTGGAGAGCCTAGAACTGGACCCAGCAATCCAGAAGTGGCCTCAAAGCTGAGCAGAGCTCAAGGATCACCTCCCCCAACCTGCTGGCAATGCTCGTCCTAGTGCAGCCCAAGGTGTTGGCTGTCATCGCTGCAAACACACATTGCTGGCTCAAGTTCAACTTGTTCACCAGGACTCCCAGGCCTTTTTCTGCAAACCTGCTTTCCAGCCAGCCAGCCTTCAGCATCTACCAGTGCATGGAGTTCCTCCTCCCTACACCAGAGATTCTCATTTCACCTCCATGTTTCTTTCTCCCTCCTTGTCTTCTAGTATTATAAGAAAACATTAAAACTTATTGTAAGAGTATAATCTGTGAGTGGAGATAAGTAGATACAGATATGCTGGAAACTCTCATCCCCTTGCTAGATCTGGAGGTCACCAGCACTATGGTAGCTGAGCTAAGAAGAATGGTAGCTGAGCTAAGAAGACAAGAGAATGTCTGTGATTCCCTCCTAGTTTTCCAGGAGTTCTTTCAGGTTGCAGACATTGATGTCAGTATTTGTCTGTAATATTGCAATCGCTCAAAAGTTGTAGTTGAAACTAATAACTTGCAAATATGACAGAACTGCCAAGATGGATCACAGGTAGTTTCAGGTCTTATTCCACAGACTGTCCTTAGCTTGTGAGGTGCCTTTCTGACACAGTAATTCCACTAATAGTTTCACTGTGACATTGTTACTGCAGAGCCATTTGGGACCTGGCGATAATAATATTATTTTCTTGGCAAATGGTCAGAAGATCAATTCAGAACAATTTATTAGAAATCCTGTGTGGAGATGAGACAGAGGTCACTGAACTACAAAGTCACCATCCTGCTTCTAAATACATTTGCATGTTTCCATCATTTATACTCATTTTCTGAAAGGTAGTCTGTAATTTCTTAACTTGACTTTGTTCCATTTACCAATACTAACCGTAACACCAGCTATCAGACATTTATGCTGAAAAAAACCAAAACCACAAAAAGAACCATATGTTCCTCATTTTCTAGCTGTTATCTCAACATTTGCAGCTTTAGCAGGGCTGAACTCCAAGTGTGCGAACATCATTTTCTTGCATTCCAATGGATTTCATGTGTACCTTGACAATAGTTTGCTTTCAAGTCTAGCTTCTCCTTGTGGACTATTCTTTTGTGTGTTTCTATCTGATCAAGCACCAAAAATAAAGAGAAAACTGTAAAACTTATGAGCATCAAGAGTGAAATTAGTCACAGATAAAACATATATGTGTGTATGTTTGTGTGTGGGTGTATACAAGCTTCTAAGATGCTGGAAGAGATAATGAGTTTGATTTGGACCAAGTAAAATTTTTTAATATCTCAAGAGGTGATGCCACTTACTCTGTATTTACATTGCTAGCTTTCCATTTTCTGTTTTTGTTTTTCATGAGCAAGAAGTACAGTAAGTGTTCAGGTTCGGCGGCAGTAGGTGCTATACAAAGGATAACTAAGATGCAACCCCATACACTCCAAAAAGGGAATGAGGGTCATGTAATACACTAGCAAATAAAACTACCAGCAGTCTTTAAGGGTATATCAGTATATGTAAAAGAGCATGTAAATATTTAATGTAACCTCTCACATTTTTCAACCTATTTTGTTTGGATCCTCATTGAACACTGTAAAGTGTGACACAGCTTCTCAGAAACCCTAGTTGGAGTTGATCTACATATACAATTACTTATGTCAAACTATTGAGAGCCACTCTTTTCCTCATAAATAGTTAGATTATTCTGCATGAGTAGATCTTCCACAATCATCATTTAGATATACCTGGAGTTCAGTCTGTTCTCTGCGTGTATCACAATATAACTTACATACCTTGCCTGATGTTTTGTATCTCAGCTGGTATTTAGCAGCTGCAAGGGTCATAAGTTGAGCTACAGAAACATGATTCCAGATAATTATTCCTCCAGCAGCTCTTTCTGCTCCTGCAGCTTTTCCTTTTGGAAAAGCCACAAAAGGGAATCACTACAGTGTGAAAACTGTGGTTAATACCCATAGGTATCAAAAGATTTTCTATACAGAATATGTTGCATTAAAAGCACTGATAATGCAAGAACTTCCTTTTTGTGCTACAATATAAGAAAAAAGGGATCTCAGAAGAAAACACAGACACAAACTCACTGTCCAAAATGAAATTCCAAGTGTAATTAGAAAGGCTGTGGAATTGGTCAGTCACTCTTTTGAGAGTTGGCTTTAAGTGAAACAACGAAGAAAGGTCAGAAACCAGAGAGAAGGAGTACAAAAGGCTATATGCATACATGGGAGCAGTGACCTTCAGAATAATGAGATGCAACCCTGAAAACAGGTTAAATGAAAGCCTTTAGGTCAGGGTTTGAAATGCCACCAGGGCTGCAGGCAAGAAAAGTGTCGCCAGATGTGGTATTCTCTTGTGTTTACGGAAGCAGGACTCTGCATACTCTTCGTAATTATGCAGAGTTACATTAGGACTTCTGACTCTGCTTTCTAGGTGGGTCCCCTCTGGCAATTAATTAGCTGCTTGAGTCAAAGACACTCTACAGTCACAGTTAAATTTAAGAGACAAAGCAGAGAAGACTAATTTCAGTGTAACTTAAAACAGGGCGGTAAACCCAAGTGCAAACCAAAATATTGTTTATCTGCTAGGAAAACACAACAGTGTTTGAACTTCAGGACTCTAGTCATTAGAATATAAAAGGTTGACATGCAACATCATACACAAATGATTTGACAAAAGTAGATGTGAGTCTATGGAATCTTGTGTTTGTTATTATGATAGACAACTTTTGTTGTATTTGTTTCAGTTCTTTAGAAAGTAACTGGGTGAGCTGAAACTTGTATAGATGGAAGACCTTTGGTCTTCTCACAAAAGCTCATTACAGAAGACACCACAAACAGTTACCTCTTAGATGTCCAGGTGACTCAGGTTCCTGCAACAATTTCTTGAAAGTAACAAGATTATTTCCTGATGACATGTAACAGAAATAGATACCATTTTTCCAAAACTTTGGAGTGCCAATGAAGTTGCTATTGATGGATTCATGTAGTAATCTGTAGGTACTTCACTAACTGAATTAAAACTGTGATATCACAATGTTATATTTTAGAAGAAAAGCCATATATATTAATAACAGTCATTCTTTTAAACTGAGTCAGCATAAAACTCTCAGTAAGTTTATAATTTAGTGTGTTTCAAAATTTTCTTCTTTATTTCACGGTATTTGGATTTTGTTACTTTGCTTCTCCAAAGCAGAATAAGGTCATTATTTTATTCTTCCATGAGAATACAGTTCCATTGTTAAAAAAGGTCAAAGTTTATTTCCCTCCATATATCCTAAATATGCTCATGTTAAAGTGATTCTTTGCTAAGCTATTTATTTTACAACTCCAGCAAAAGGACACTTGTGCCTTAATTAAAACATTATACATGGTACAGCCAACCTTGCTTCAGTCTGGCAGTTTTATTGGGTCTCCCAGTTAACCTAAATCTTCACCAACAGACAATAAATTTCTTCCAAGTTCACAAAAAATGCAATAAGAAATAAACTTTTTTCTAGACAGTGATGTATTTTCAGCCTATTAATGAGGATGCACTTTATGATTTGAAGTCAACTGGATGTTCAGTCAATCTGAGAATGCATGCAATGTGTTTATTTCCCTTCACAATAAGGATAGATAGGAAAGATAGGATCATAAGGTTTCAGACAGGAAATACTGATACCTAGCAGAACCAGGAACATTCCTTCCAGTAAGAAAGCACTTAATGATAAGATAGAGTCTTTGGTGTGGTGTTGCCATACATAAGTATAACATGTGCTTGTCAATTTCTACCTTTCATGCAAGCACAATTAGGCTTTTAACTGTTGAATGTTCAATTTCAGGTTTTCTGTGACCATCTAGTGAGAAATTTCCAGAGTAATTTAACTAAGTAAATCTAAGTCTTAAATTGACTGGCCATTTTCTATACATCAAATTAGCAGAGAGTTTTGGTGTGGTAAGATATAGACTGGAAAGATGGACCACAGAGCATGTGGAAAACAGGCTAAGCTACCAAGCTCAAAAGCTAGTGGTTAAATGCTCAAAGTCTAATTTGGCAGCAAATCACAAGCGAAGTTTCTTGGACATTGATGCTGGGTCCAGTGTTGTTCAGTACTCAATAAACATTCTGGGTAATGGGACCGAACTCGCCCTCACCAACTTTGCAGATGACACCAAACTGGGAGGTCATGTGGAGGGCTAACCTTGGCTAGCCACCAGGGACTCACCAACCCACTCTATCATTCCACTTCCATCAGCAGGACGGGGAGAAAATACAATTAAAAGCTCATGATTCAGGATAAGAGCTGGGAGATTCCTTACCAATTACCATCACAGGCAAAACAGATTCAACTTGAGGACAGGCTAAAAGACTGGACCAGCAAGAACTGCATGATGTTTAACAATGATAAATGTGAAGTTCTGCACCTGGGACTGAATAACCCCAGGCAGCAGTACAGGCTGGGGTCTGACTGGGTGGGGCCAGCTCTGCTGAAAAGTCCCTGGGGGTCCTGGTGTACAGCATGCAAGTTTTAGTGGCACTCTGAAGTCCTGTACTGGGCATTTTGAAGTGTATATGTCTTTTCTTGGTATACAGAAAATTATCTTTGGCATCAAAAGCATTGCTAGCTGTTAGTCATTCCAGCAAGTAGAAAATGTCAATATCTCTTGGGTTAAATTATTGTCCTTTTGGCAATATCATGAACACACCTGTGCCACTACATGTGGAAACTCAGAAGTAATGCCTTCTAAGTACTCTTTTCTGAAAGAGGAAAACAAACAGACAAATAAAAAAAAGGCACAATGAGCATAGTGGAGGGAAAGAGAAGCACCTGCAGAAAATAATAATAGATCAACAATGTCCACTCCCTATGTTACATAATCCAAATGCAAAGGATGTGAAATGAAGATAGACAATATGCCGCTTTGGAGACTTAGTTGAATATATGAGAAATTCTGCAGATCTGGATTAAGTACTTTACCATAAGACTTAATGTCTTTAGAAGCAGAATGAGGATCGACATTCTTGTCTGAACCAAGCCAATTAGTCAGCTAACCTCGTAAATCACAATTTCTTTTGTGACCTGGAGCAGACAGTCCTTAAATTAACAGAATTAGGGATAGCTCCACAAGGTATAATAGCTTTGATTTGCAAGGAACAAAAGGTGAGTGTCAAAAGATTTCAAAATCCCGTTTAGTTTATTTAAACTCCCAAATCCAAAACACATTTGGATTACACAATGTTCTTTACTGATTTTACTATCCCTGCAAAAACAACAAAACAACTCAAAAAACTGAAAGGAAGATATGTGCCCTTGTGGCGGGTAGATCTTGCCTGGCTGCCAGACCCCTACTCAGTTGCTCTTTCACTCCTCCTCCTTAACAGGACAGGGGGAGAAAATAAGGTGTAAAAGCTCATGCGTTGAGATAATGGCAGTTTAATAAGAAAAACAAAAGCTGCATTTGGATGCAAATCACAAAGAGGAATTCATTCACTACTTCCCATCAGCAGGCAGATGTCCAGCCAGCTCCTGGAAAGCAGGTCCTCAGCACTCATAGCGGTTGCTTGGGAAGACAAATGCCTTAACTATGAATGTCCCCCGCCTCCTCCTCCTTTCCCTTAGCTTTTATTGCTGAGCATGTCATCATATCGTATGGGATATCCCTTTGGTCAGTTGAGGTCAGCTGTCCTGGCTCTGTCCCCTCCCAGTCTCTTGCCCACCCCCAGCCTACCGGCCACTGGGTGAAGGAGTGGTTTGGAGAGAAAGCCTCAATGCTGTACAAGCACTGCTGGGCAATAGCCAATACACCAGTGTGCTATCAACACTATTTTAGCCACAAATGCAGAGTACAGCACTATACAGGCTGCTACAAAGAAAGCTAACTCCATCCCGGCAAGACCCAGTACAGCCTTGAGCTATCTTTCCTTCTTTCATCTATGATTTTCCCTTTAGGGTCACTTATTTTCTGTCCTTTAGACAAAGTAGTCATATATTGCATTCAAAAAATTCATTGTAATGTTGTGAACTACGTATTTCTTACAACTAATCTATGCTTCTCTTGAGTTTTAGTAGATCTGACTAAAATCAATTAAATGGAAAATATTGGCCTCAGTGGTGTCTGGATATCATTTTGTCCTCCTCCCTGTGTATTCTCATAATTTTTTTATTACAGATCAGAGTTTTATTTTAATTAGAAATTCTGTGGGATTATAAAGTACAAGCATAAATATTGAAAACAATTCCATACTAGGAGACAGTATTGCATTGCAAGGCCATCTATGGTTTAGGCATAGTATTATTGATATACAAATATGTAACCTTTTTTCTATAAGTGGGCTCCAAAATTTACCAGTTTCCACCAGGAAACACTGAAGCATTGGAACACATTAACAACTGAAATTTCTGTAGTAATTTAAAAGTACTCTGAAATCTGCATGGGTATGGCAGACGATGTAATTTTTAAACTGTGTTTAAAGTCAATGTCAGTGCTGAAACTGTACTGTGGTTTAAAATTTGATGAATCAAAATGCTGACATATATCTCCTGAATCACCAATACAGCTGAAGTTGCTATGTATATTTACTATAATTTGGAAATCACGTGAAGACAAGACAGTTTGATGATATGGGACATTTATTAATCATAGCTGGGGCTTTGTTGTATTCTCATTAAATATGTGTGTCATCTTACACACAAAGAGATGAAAGTGTGCACTACCTTTGTATCAAAGGAAAGAATTAAAAATAGCCAAGAGCAAGACATCACTTCAGCAGATGAAGTACTGAGCAGACCTAAATACATCCACTATTTGCAAACACAAACAGAAAAAGTAAAACTCATTGAAAACATAAGTTCATCAGAATAAATACTTTCCTTCAGAGAATGTTGACCAAATTTGACTTGGGAAAAAAAAAAGAAAGGATTCTTGTCCATTAGGGAGTAAATTCACTTTCAATTGGCTTTGAAAACTTTATGTTTTAAAATTCCCTATGACAAGGAATGTAAAAAAAAAAAAAAAAAAATCAAGAAGTTTAACTTACAAAATTTGAAATTAAATTTACACTGGCTTCAAAACTTATTTCAGATGTATTTCCTAAAGTTTCTAGACTCCTTGTTTCTCCATGAGTGTAGTAACTTTATAGAGTATTGAATATCCAGAAATTTTGGGAGACACAAATAGCCACTGTAAACTGATTTGTGAAGGTAGCTTTAGAAGAGCTCCAGCTGAATCTAGACTACTTGATACAGCCAAGCTTCTTCAGACACAGACAAAAGCTTGGTTGCAATGGTTGCAACTCAAGTTTTCATATATTTTCTATATTCTTTCCTGTGGACTTGGGAAATGAGCCATAGATTGACATCAAATTTCATAATCCTGAGAGCTGCAAGCAATGGTCTTCAACTTTCCTGTCCTGGGCAATCCAAAAGCTCCCAGACATTGATAATGCTATAGTTTGTGATTATAAGGCTGCGCTTAGAGACCTATTGCACAAAGTCACAAATCCTTAACTCCCTCAACGTCCTTCACCTGACCACGTTTGCAGAGCAGGGCTTCCCTGGAGTTACATACCCTATGAATTCACTTTCCTCAATAAATCACTGGTGAAACTAGCAGGGAAGGAGGCCTATATCTCATTGAAAGTTCAGTTTCTCCAGTAACTATCACATTAGTATGAAGCAGCTAGTTAGATTTAGAAAAGCCATTTTCTCAGAATAACCCAATCAGATTTTGAAGACATTAGAATTAAGGCAATTTTTCCATGATATATTTGTTTTCCTGCTATTGTTTCCTCAGACAGATACAAGGGCAAATCTAAAGGTTATAGGAACATAGAAATTGTTATACAGATTGGTTTAAGGAAGAAAGCATGATATCTATAACCTCTTCCAAAATTACTATTGCCTGACTGATAGTCGCATAACCGCCAAAACTGTTTCTGAATCTTAAACTCTCAGCTTTAGGACTTGCCGATCTGGGAGCAGGGAGGAAGGAGGTGAAGAGTCCAACAACAGTAACAAAAGGGTTTTTTACTTTCATGTCTTAGTAGTTTCATACTTCCTTGTTCCCTTGCTACAGAATGGGGAGAGCAGAAGTTCTAATTTTCTTGCAGCTCTCATTCGGAGGTGGGCTGCCTGCATGCACTATTCCAGCTGAGACCATACTACTGATTTATGTAAAGGCAGTAGGATATTCTTTGTGCTAAACATAAATCCTTAAGCATTCTGATATCTTAGTCGCTGATTTTCAAAAGGATTTAATTGAGGTCTCTGTGTGGTACCTGGCTTCCTTTCCTCAGTTGCCACAGTTGGTTGAGAACCCCTGAGAGAGAAAGTAGCTCACAGTAGTTCACAACTCCAGGCCAGTTTAACTTATATGTGCCAATGTTTATTTCATTTGCCACTGTGTAAACCTTTCATCAACCAAATTTAACATAAGTCAAAATTTCTCACAGTTCTCCCTGACCTCGCCTACCTAAAGATCATTGCTTTATCTGGAGCTCTTCTAGTGTGCATCCAAGTTCTTTTCCAGATTATTAATATAAGTATCAAAAAAAGCCAGGAGCCCCCTTGGTTTTAGATTTGGTCCTGGTAACACAGACTCTATAATCTTATGCTCTGTATTCTGTTACTTGGTCAAGTTTTGATCAAAAAGTACATTGTCTCTTCTATGGAACTTTTAGCTTCTGTAGTAGATTTTAGGTGGGGATTTTGGTAAAAGTCTTCAGAAATTAACATTAATTGCTGGCTAGTTCTCCTTAATTACCTCCTTTTTTATACATTCAAAGAATTCTGAGAGATCATGGAAGCAATGTAATTTTCTCCTACTCTACCATACTTGTTTTTTGTGTTGGACATAGCAATCTTGCTATCTGAACAGAAAATGGCAGGACTTTTGAGAAGTCTTGCTAAAAGTTGTGTTAGTTTCTGTGACAGATGTAAAATCACTTGGCATAGCAGAAATAAAGGTGGGACTTTGAATATAACATTACTATGGTCTATCTTAAAAGAAAGAATATGATTTCTGTTAATGAATTAATTAAAGGAAATGATCTTGTAATGTGCCAATATGGTGCAGTAAAGTGCTTGTCACCTCTGTAATGGAAGTATTTTAGTATCAAGAATCTTGCTGACATTTACTAGGTCAGATTATGTTTCTCAGGGAACTTGAAAATCAGTGCTTCACATTATTATGAATCTGTAATGTGTGATGTAAAAGCCATAAAGATGTGGTGTTGATCAAGAAAATAAGGTTATTCAAGAATATTAAAATGAATATGTATATTCATATTTGTGTGTACTGAGGATAATCAGTGCATGCTAAAAGTTGACCAGAGAAGGGCTACTTACTGTAAAATTGGATTTCCAATATCTGTCATTCATCTACTAATCCAGGTAGTTTATCATAGCAATCAATTAAATTTTTATGCTATGTCAATGCTTACTTTATTTTAGAAATAATAAGAACGTTAAACTTAGATTTTGTTTCCAGTGTGCAGTTTCCAGTTCCTATTGTAACTTCAAGAACTGTCATGTAACTGCTTACTTAATAGGATGTTCCTTATCTACCAGTAAATATGAAGGCACTATGATTCAAAGAGGAACCATTGCTTCAATAGTTTCAATGTTGCCAAGAGGAAGAGAACAGCCCTATTTGTTTCTTTGGCTTTAAAGTTATATCTGGAACAACAATAACTAATCAGGTCAAAAGACAACCTCATTTTATAGATATCAGTGAAAGAATGACAGTGATACATCACCAAAGAGATTATCGCTAACAGGTGTCATTACCTGTATTGGGTTTGTGTGGCAAGGTTTTGGTAGCAGGGGGGTTACAGGGGTGGCTTCTGTGAGAAGCTGCTGGAAGCT
>JANHGO010000063.1:78599693-78675484 GCA_024606505.1 Aquila spilogaster | reverse complement strand
GTTCTATTAATAGTCTGTGCTCGGGTATATAAGCGTGTGTATTCTGTCAATAAATTGAACACTATGCACAACTCATACTGAGTCGCTGTTCCCATATCGCGAAGCCGTCTCGCAGCACATAGGGGATCCGCTCGGAAAGTCCTGCATCACTGGACTACCTGCTCTAGGTTACCCTGCTTTAGCAGGGGTATTGAACCAAATGACCTCCAGGTGTTTTTCAACTGTTCTGTGATTCTGTGATACCAAATTTATATTTCCGCTCAAAGATAATGTCACTGTTTTATGATTTTTGTTATCAGTATTCCACATTGTAACATCATGTAAGGCACTGAGAGCTAAAGAGTTAATGCTCCAGTTCCATGGACTACCAAATTTCCGGGTTCCTGGTTCTCAGAAGAGAAGAACTCCATACCCCAGAGGACTTTGCATTCCCATTTTCCACTCAGAGGGAAAGATAAAACTGCATGCAAGTCCCATGACTGTCTCTTTTTTTGCTGTTCATCTCAACAGTGTGTGCTCCCTAGCTGTCTCACCTTCAACTTTAGAGTAAGGCCTTCGGTTTCAGACGCTGTCTCTCACTGTATTTGATTTATTAGCTTCAGTTCCTTTTATATTGTATTATATTGTGTTATTTCGCATTCCAATATCTTATTTAGTAAATTAGTTTTCCTCCTCAGATCGCTGCTGCTGTTTTGTTTTTAGGCCCATCTCCCTACCCTCTCCCTTTTCCCCCTTCCCCTTTCCCGGGGCATGGGTATGTGGGTCCCCCCGCCCCATTAGTCATGGAACCAGGCCGAACTGGCCTGTAAACCATTGATAGATAAGTAGCTGACGGATATTATTCTTTATGTCTGGTAAACAATTACATTAGAGAGAATTCATATCTGAAAACTCCACAAAAATCTACCAGTAAGGTTTTTATTTACCTATTTCCTTTCCTGTCCTTAGGCTTCTTTCAGGTTTGAGTTTTTCTGGGTGATTAGGACCCAACTTTTTTGGTAAATATCAGAGAATGTCTCCTGTGAGCGCCTGCTCCCAGAAGAGGGGTGGGAGCCCTGAATTTTTGTGACTTCCATTCTTTTTTTCTTTTTTGGTTAAAAATCCAACTCCCTCCTCAGTTGATTTTGTCAGTCAGGGTAAGTAATGACCAAGAAATAAACAGAAACTAGTACTGTAGGACCATCAGAGGCAGTATTTGGTTTTGAATAAGAGAATTCCTCTCTCATGGAAATAAAGAGTCCTTTGAGTGGAGATAATTACCTTAGCTTTGCTGTCAGAAAAATTAGAAGCATGCGAAGATATGGTCAAAGCAGTACGTTAAAGTTTATCTACGCAGTAGCCTCAGGATACATCTGAGTACAGCATGGCTGTATAATTCTTCCCAATAAACTTGGGCTGAAACCATGGCCAACAATCTAAAGCTCGGTTTTTGGATTTCATAGAATCATCTGTTTCCTCTTGAGAAAAAAATGTTTTTAAAAAGGAAAGGCTTATCTATACAATGACAGTATTTGTACCTCTCTCTCACATACTATCTAAAGAAGGCCATCAAATGTTATAAGATGTAATTTTAGAAAAATAATTTCTTAGTAATTCACATATCTCATAATGACATTCACAAGTGTTCTTTGTTGCAATTACAAAAATTAAGTTAAAGCTAACTACTTCAAAGGAAGTTATCATCTGAACTTTGTGCTAAAATAGGCATTTATAAAGTCATTTGATGGAATTCAAACAAGCCTATGTTTGAAAATCTTGGAAATATATTATTTGATAAGTTTAATTATTACATGATTATTTTAAATATGTCAAATATATCATGTGAAAGCATACGTAAACAAAGGGAAAAAAAATCTATTGTGAAACAAGCAAAGAAAAAAAAGGAAACCCTGTCCATTTCCCAGTAGACAAGGAGGATAAGTAAAAAATTATGAAGCCCAAAATGTCAATTTCTTTAATCCAAAAATAGAGTAAACATATTTCTGTAGAGTGATTCGAACATTCAGTTCATATGTGAATTTGCAGATTATGCCTGAACTACATTAACAAGTGCTACAAAACAGGAGCAAGTGAAAACCAAGACCTCCTGTCTCCTTTCAGAGAACAAATCTCTCCACCATTTCCACTTAAGACTGTTTCAGAAAGGCCCATAAGAGAACAAAATATTTTTAGTTACCTCTGCTCTCTGTAATGCAACTCAAGCAGAGAAATATTCTTCAGTATCTCAGTTTTTTTGATACCAGCATATAATTGCAGTTATACACCACTTTGCCATTTCAGTTTAGCTTTCTTTAATACTTACTTTATGAGGCTCTCTCCAGATTAATTAGATGAGTATCACTGAAGAGATAAGTATTATTAATGATTGCAAACAAAGTAAGGAAGACTATGGCCCAGACTAATTGAATTAAGGTAGTTCTAAAAATTCAGATCATATTACATAAGAGCGTATGAAGAACAGACAATAGTAGTCATCCACAGAACTACTCCCCATCAACAATTTACCTTTCTATAATCTAACTAACACAATATGCTCTAGTGAAACTACAGAATGATGTTGACACACTTTTCACTTTCTTTTAATCTAATTGTGTTAGATCATGACATTCATCCTCCTTCTCAATTGTAGAATGTGTGTGTCTTGAGTGAAAGTACAGAAGAGTAACAAAGTTGTGAGACCTGAATGACATAATGAAAAAATGCATCCTAAGTCTCAAAAATTGAACCTTAGTCTCAAAATTTGAACCCCTCCCTTTTTTGACTTGTATCAGCAGTATTTTTTCCCTTTCACTTTAGTAAGAAAAGTGGGGATGGATTCTTTGGGAGCAATTTCAGATTCCCCAGCCACATATACACATCTTAGTTACCTATGTATAAATATTACAATGAGAGCATGCTTTACTGATGACAGTAGTAGTCATTGATAAACTATTTGAACTATCATCAAGAGCCAGCAGACAAAAATCCCCACTGAGTTTAGGCTGGCTTTGATTCCCAGAAGTATTCCATTGAACTCCCTTTTACCAGCATCCTGACAGTTTTATCCATTATATATACACTTTGAAGATGAAATATATTTTCCATAATTGAATGTAGAAAGATCAAACTGTGTAACCAGTATTGCACACAGTTCACTCCAAGTTCGACTGGAACTTAGCATAAAATTGTAAGTCATCCTGTTGAAGTTATGCAGAAATGTCCAGTGTAAGCAATGACAGACTGCACCGATAGGTATTTCCCTATGAATTGTCTCTGAAAAGAACAGAGAAAAATTTGCCTTTCCTATTCATTTTCTATTCAAAAGCTCTTCTGAGAGCTATGGCAACCAAGAGTCACAGAAGCAAAGAAGCAGGGACAACTGCTGCAAGGGTATCAGGACTATCAGTTTCAGATGGAGTGACAGAATGTGATCTGGTAAACAGAGACAAGCGCTAGCAGCTGAATCCTCAACAAGGTTAGGTTGCTTATATCCTCTATAAGGATTTGTGGGTTTCTGAATATTTTCTTTCTTTTACATCTGAGTTTGCCTGCAAAGCTCTGAATCTTAGGAGGATTTAACAATGATTAAGGAAGAGATAAACAAAACCTTTTAACCCTCAGCCTCTAAGCAAAGTATAAACCAAGCAATTTGCAGCTTAAATAACATTCTGGTCTGTACCTATAGTTAAAGTCTTTATTCAGAGATAAGCTAGGATTTTTCAGAAAAAGAGGCTGAAATTCATTTTGAACTAGCCTATGAACTATTAACCATAGAACAGTTTGTGTTCAGTAAGAAAGCTTTAAATTGCAGCCTGACAGAGGTCTGAGATGATTAGCTGAAGTAGGATATGAAAGAATGCCTATATCACTAATTTCATTGCATCAGGATATTTGGAATGGAAACATCATAAATAAATGTTCTAACTGAAAAAATAATTAGCAGATACATCTTCAAATGAGACCACAGTTGACATGAATAAGGCTGGCTCTGATGAAGAGAGAATGGAAAAACTGATTTCATATTTGATCCTATTCTACTTCTATGAGTTCATAACAAGATCAAGCAACAGAATTTGCTAATTATCATGCATTAATACTCATAAGTATTTCTCACCTCTTATATTAGAAACTTCTCTGATTCAGTTAACTGAATAGAGAACAATAGATGAATCTATACCTTAAAAGGTGGCGCAGTAGAAAATGTCTGATGCATATTATTGATATTTTGATGGTTTACAGTACTAAAAAAAAGGCTGGTATATAAATATTAACATATTAGTTAACTGGCAGGCAAATCAATCTGTAGTATGCCAGAATGTCTCTGTAGCCTAAGATTTTGCATTTAGACCTTGGATTTAGCAGAAAGAGGCATAATATTTCAATACAGCTTAAATCACAATGCAAACAGACGGCAGACTTCAAAAGGCTTGTGTGAAGGCTGCTTGTTTTGCTTTGCTTTGCTCCCAGCAAAACAAAGAGTAAGTTTCAATCGAAAAATCCATTTCTATTAGCCTTGTTTCAGGAGGTTGTGTAAGAAACCGGTATAGGAAAAGTAAAAAAAAAAAAAAATTAATGACATAACATTGATAGTTCTCAAAGAGAGATGTGACATGCACATGCAAAATGCCCTGGGTTTCCTCTGGAGTATTATATTTGAAGGCTGTGAAATCTTCATATTAGCCTTTGAATCCTGCTTGAACATTGAACTTGATGTCTGGCTCTTAGCATGAATGCATATAAGACATCTCATACAATTGTAAAACTTGAAAGTCCTCTGTAAATTCCAAGCTATCTGAAACACATTATTATTATTGTTTTTGTTGTTATTAAGTACTGGATTTTTTTAGACTTTTAACAGTTAAGTGTTTTTTTAAACATTAGGCCTATCAGAATAAATCTGGTGCTATATGTTTTCCAACAGTACCTTTTGCCCTTGTCTTCCAATACTCTGAGTGACTTTTCATCCCTGTAACATCACCCAAATCATGGTACAACAGTGACAGCTACTCCATTACACAAGCTTTTTGAGATGGAGCAGGAAGCAGCTTAGAGAATGGAAGATTTCTCAGGAAGAAGCTAGCTGCGGTTTATCAATTCAAATGTACAATTATTAGTAAAAATCACAGATTAACTAAATTTTCTCACCATAAAAATTTGCATGAGAAGTGTCACCTTGTGAAACTGAGCAGAACCAAACCCTTCTGTGTTTTCAGATTTCTGTGTTGCAATCCTAAGAGGGATGGGCACTAATAATTTTGGTGTAATGTTCCTTTACTCATATTTTCAGCTTTTTTCTATGAGAGTTTTTTTAGAAGTTCATGGATACATACAGAATAAACCTCTATTTCTGGTTTCTGTGCTTTAAAACAGCATTTTTTTTAAATGTTGAAAAAGCAGTGTCCTTCAAAAGTTTGAGCACTGTAGCATTATCCATATCTGATAATGTGGATTAACGTTCAGGGTGTATAGGATGCAACGGTACAAAAGACATATGTTTGGATTTTTTGGTTGGTTAAATACTACGGAATCATAGAATCATGGAATAGTCTGAGTTGAAAGGGACCCATAAGAATCACCAAGTCCAACTCCTGGCTCCACACAGGATCATCCAAAATTCAAACCCTGTGTGAGAGCAGTATACAAACGCTCCTTGAACTCCGGCACTTGGGGCCAATGCCCACTGCCCTGGGCAGCCTGTTCCATGCCCACCACCCTCTGGTGAAGAACCTTTTCCTAACTCCCAACCTAACCCTCCCTTGATATAGCTCCATGCTGTTCACTTGGGTCCTGTCACTGTCACCAGAGAGCACAGCTCAGTGCTGCCCTTCCACTCCCGTCAAGAAGAGCTGTAGGCTGCCATGAGGCCTCGCCTCAGCCTCCTCTGCTTTGGGCAGAACAAACCTTGGGACCTCAGCTGCTCCTCATACAATTTACCTTCTAGACCCTTCATCATCTCTGTAGCCCTCCTCTGGACACTTGCTAATAGTTCTATGCCCTTTCGATATTGTGGCACCCACAGCTGCACGCAGTGTTCAAGGTGAGGCCTCCCAGTAAAGAGCAGATTAGGACAACCCCTCCCCTCAGCCAGTGGCAGTGCTGGGCCTGGTGCAGTTCGCCCTTTCGGCTGCCAGGGCATGCTGCAGACTTAGACTCATCTTGCCATCAACCAGAACCCCCCAGATCCCTTTCTGTAGGAGTGCTCTCCAGCCTCTCATCCTCCAGTCTGTACACACATCCAGGGTTGCACTGTCCCAGGTGCAGAATCCAGCACTAGCTCTTGTTAAATTTCATGTGGTCCGTGATTGCCCAGCCCTTTCGTTTCATCAAGATCTCCCCACAAGGCCCTCTCTTTTCTTGATAGAATCAACAGCTCCTCTTGTCATCTGCAAACTTACTTAGTGTGCTCTTGACTCCTGCATCAAGATGATGTATTAAAACCTTAAGGAGAACTGGATTTACTGTTGAGCCGTGTGGAACCCCACTGGCCACCAACCTGATGTAACCCCATTTTCTATAATCCTTTTAGCTCGACCCATAAGGCAAATTTTTCACTCATCTTATAATGTATTTTTCTAACTCACTGCTGAACACTTTTTCCAGAAGGATACTGTGAGACACAGTGTCAAAAGATTTGTTGAAATCCAAAAAGATCTCCTCTATCAAACGTTCTATCCTCTGATCATAGCTAGCACAGGAAGACCAAAAATTTGTCCATTATACAAGCCATTGACATTGGCTGATGGAGCTCTCCGAGTTATTTCCGTTGATCAACATTTTCCGCAAGAAAAAAAAATGAATCCTTAATAACAAAAGTAAATAAATATTCATCATTGATACTAACTCTGTGGGAACATTGTGGGAAAAAAATGTAATGAGTTCAAAGTTCTTCGTTCTGAAACAAAAACACAATGAAGTAAATAGATTGCTGAGAGTAATGCATGTACTGTGGTTACAACAGTTCTGAACACAGTAGTAGAAGCAGGTGTAAATAGTACATTCCATAGATGAAGCACTAGGAACAGCTGTTATTATGGCTGCATTTAGAATTGTATTGCAAACTGAAAATGTTTTCAGCTACTCATTGCTTGCCGAAGCATTCATTCATCAGCCTGCACTTTTTTCAGGCCTAGAACAGAGCCAGAAAGGATGACTAAGGACACGTTGTTAAGAAAACTTTTCTCAGAGAAGAAGTTGATAGAGTTCACTTTCCTTTTATAAAAATGCTTATGCCCCATTTTTTAAAACCTCAGCACAAAAAAAAATGACTGAGATGACTGAAATTTCAAGGGGAATTTCTAATAAGTAACGTTCAGTGTGGATATTCAATTCTGGTCTGGCCAAATTTAAGAGCTTCAAATATGCATTTCATGCTTATTTGTTGCATGAATTGGCTAACACGAATAGAGACTATTTGCACGTGGATTTGAGAACAAAAAAAAAATGAAAAGAAAGAAGAAGAAGGCTGCATAACTTCTCTCTCAGACTTCTTCGGAAGTGGAAAATTATTTTCTGAGGCCTCAATTCAGGAAAGCAACGAAACATGCTTGAATGTTATGCTGCACTGAAGCCAAAGGCAGCAACAAATACAAATCAAATTGAAGTCCTTCAAAATATGTCCTTTTTCTTCCTTGCTCACCAGAAATAAATTGCTGACCAGCTATACATGACAAGATGGGTAGCTACAAATGTATTTAGATTTGATTACTTACAGAACCTATAAAGTATTGGAAAACTGTTGACAGGATTGATCCAGTTCAAAACAAATTCCAACAGCAAAAAGCAATAAATCAAAGACAAACATAACATCGCATAATTCTTTATAACTGCCTCCATTTTATTTGAAGTTCTCGTATATCTGTAGTATGGTTTGTTGACAATTTACTTGTATTTACCACATACAGATAATAAATATGCACATATAAAAATACTGGCTATATTCAAAATGTAGGTGTCTTCCAGACTAAGAAATTACTTTTTTTTTTTTTTTTTAATATAATTTATACTTTTAAAAGATTTCTACACAGTGAGTTAAAACAACAATTTAGATTTTCTTCCTCTCTGTTCTTCTCTCATGTGACCCCATCTAGAGTATTGAGTTCAGCACTGGAGCTCCTAGCATAAGAAGGACACAGGGCTGTTGGAGTGCATCCAGAGTGGGGCCACAAAGTTTTTCAGAAGGCTGAAGCACCTCTCCTATGAAGACAGGCTGAGAAAGTTAGGGTTATTTAGCTTGGAGAAGTCTCCAGGGAGACGTTGTAGCAGCTTTCCAGTACTTAAAGGGGCCTTACAGGAAAGATGGGGAAAGACTGTTAACCAGGGATTGCAGTTACAGGCAAAGGAGTAATGGTTTTAAACTGAAAGAGGGCAAGGTATATATTTGATATTTGAAAGAAATTTTTCATGATAAGGGTGGTGAGGCACTGAAACAGGTTGCTCAGAGGAACTGGATGCCCCATACCTGAAACTGTTCAAGACCAGGTTGGATGGGTCATTAAGTAACTTCATCTAGTGGAAGGTGTCCCTAAACACGGCAGGGGGAGGTGGAACTAGATGATCTTTAAGGTCCCTTCCAACTCAAACCATTCTATGATTCAATGATTCCATGCTTTAGCAGTCTGCTTGCAAAAAAAATTTAATGGATATAAGGCCCTGCATCTTTACCATTTATTTCAATAGAAGAAAAAATGAGGGCTTACTTCGGTGAAATTGTGACTGATTGTCTTTGATATTGGTGCTTCTAAAAAAGCTATTGTTTCCCTGTGCCAACTATGCTGTTAGGACTACAAAGTACAGTTGTATTCTGTGAAAGCATGCAATTTCAGTTGCACTAGTGTAATTAATTAAAATCGTTAAGTTTAACTTAATATATGTTCTAATACTTTCAGTATGCATGATGTTACAAATGTATGTAAGTTTTTAGGAAAATACTTATTTTCAAATCTATCAAATTTGGGGCTTCTAATTTATGTTAATTTAGAAAACTACTCATGCAACTTTAATTTTAAAAGCGCATTATTTGGATGCATAAATAGGCATATTTTTATGTTCCATTCCAATATCATTTGATCTTGTTTTGAATTTCCTTTAATATTTTTTTTTAATCACAAATATGGTAACTATGAAAAAGACAGTGCACATTTTGAAGTAGAAAAGAAAATAATTTGAAATCTCTCCATATTACAAGATATTACTAGTTCAAAAAAAAAAAAAAAACCTTCTATTTTAATATCACATCACACCTTAATAATTATACCTGACAGAAGGCATGTCAAAATATACAATTAATCATAATGAGCACCCATTTCAAAGCAGAAGTTTCCTTTTACGGAAAGTTATCAAATGCTAACATCTTTATAAAATGAAGTTTCAATCAGCCACGTATGTATCATACTGCCTGCCAACTGCTACATTACTTCTAGAAGAAGCTAACTTAGAACTAAAATTATTTATATTAAGTGATATTAATATAATAGTATGACAATACATTTTTTTTTCCTAAGGAAAAGTCAGAAAAATTTTAAACATTCAACAACCTATGAAAATATGGATTTTTTATCTTTCCAGGTATATTTAGAATTAGAGTAATACAAATTTAGAACAACTCTGTATTTGCGGAGTCCAATATATTTCTGTGTTCAGTAAAAGCATTGTCCTAGAACAGAAATGAATTTATAACTTAGTGTTACAATTTCTCTTACAAAAAGTGATAACTTGCAATATGTAGGGAAAATTAATTTGCGCCTCAACAGATGTAAGTGAAGACAAAATTACCCATCTGCCAGGTAAGAAATTACTTTAAAACAGTATGAAAAGTGTTACCTTTTCTTAAAATTGGATTTACACCTTGCCTTTGTTGGAGAGCGTAGGCAGTGAGGTCACTCAGGATATATTTTAAGGGACCCTACACAGTTCTTCATTATTCTTCCAGAACTCTATCATATATGAAGTAGTCAGAGTTCATAAGCAAAATTTATTTAAATGATTATCTGTACATGACATAGATATACATACCATTTCCTTTTGTTTACAGAATCTATCTCCTTTGAATTTTCAACAATGGTAACAATTTAGTCATAGCTTTAAATACATACTGATTCAACAGAATTGTCTTGTCTGAAAGATTATTCATGGCTATTAAATTGAAGGCTTCCATCAGCTTGTGAACTTTTCATCCCTAAAGCTGAGTCTACAGCTTCAGAAATGCTGTATCTCAGAAGCCAAAAAGTAAACATATCCTCCTTTATTATACAAATGTTTAAGTAAATTTTAGAGCCCTGTGAGTTAATTCCATTAATTTGGAAATTATGATGGAACCAGTTAGCTTTGTTACACCATTTTTTTGCCTCATAACAGAACAAAGATGTATCTATCTTCTTAGTCACTGTCCTGTCTTAATCAGTAGTCAGTCACTAGGTCCTGTGTCAAGATTCTCTCAATGTCCCAGTCTCCAATGTACTGATGATTTGATCTTTTGAAGCATGGTTCCATCTCTCCTCAACACAGGAACTGTCTACCACGCCTGTCTCCAAGGAATCAACATATTTGAGTAGTACAAGTTCCTGGTAGTGCAGTACCGCCTAAGTTTAGGCCTATGGACAGAATTAATAAAAAAAATCTGAAATACTCAAAGCAGCCTTCAGTCTGGGCTGCCCTAGAGCTATGCATGTGGGCATCTGAAGCTCCCTAACACTCTGACACAAAAGTCAGAGCGCAACCAGCTTCATGCCATAATTTTGCTTATATTGTGATGGAGAGTGTCAAGACAGAACGATCTGCTTTGTAACAGCATTTCTAACCTGAGAAAAGCCTGGGAGACTTGTTAAAGGATAGCATGTTGACAGATCTCCCCACTGATGAACCCTTACAATGATAAAGCCAGGCACAGAGCCTGCAGGTAAATCAGAACTTCTGAAAGTCAGAAAATCTTCCCCACTTTTGTAGACCTTCTAGAGGTTTGACATCCACATTAGAAAAAATGAATGCCAAACAGTTTACCAGTCCCATTGATTAATGCCAGAATGAACAGACATTACACATAAATAAGAGTACCACAATCAGAGCTGTGTATGTTATTCGATGGGCTCATTGCTGTGTTCATTTCAAAGTTGTTACAATAGCATTTAAATCTGCAGTAGTTTTTTTTTTTTTTTTCATTAAAGGAGCTAAAAAGAAAGGAACTGAAGGTTTCTTTGCCCAGATGGCTAGACTTTAACCAGACAGATGGAAAAAGCAATTCCTGCCTGAACTTCTGGCAGATTTCTGGAGTCCACAGTCTGGGAAAAGTTGTGCCAGACAGATTGTGGTTCCCCATCATGTTTCTCGAGGGCAGGCAGACACCATGGTTTACTAAGTTCAGTGGGAACTTCAAGGATTTCAGGAATCCCAGTATGAAACAGAATTCAGCTGTTGCCACCAAAACCTGAATCCCTGAATCCCTACAAGGAAGCCTAGGACTTGGGATGAGTTGCCAAGGTTCTTGATTCTTAGGTAACTCTGCCATATGGAAAGCTTGAATGTTTTGAATAGCTTGGTGAAATTGTCTTGCAATTACTGACCCTCAGAGGACCACTAAGCATCATGCAAGGCTGTGAATACGAAATATGTTTTCCTTCTGAAATATCTGCTTGCATCTTGCATCTCTGTTTCCATGTACTCATCTTGTCTATGCTACTCACTGGCATATTTCAACTCTGCCTCTGGCTTGCTAAGAATAAATCCTCATGATTAGATACTAGGACATTAATCTTGTGTAGAATGAGAAATGAAGAGGTGTATAGCTCCTGTTACACTCTTACGGTATCAGTTAAATGTCATCCACTTTCAAAAATAAAAAAAAAAAGGTGGAGGGAGAATATACAAAATATACAAAGCAAGAGAGTTATTGTACATGCTATGAACTGATGCAAGATCTTTTCATCTAACTAGCACTAGCAGAGTTTACAGTAGCAAAACCACAAATTAAACTAAATCTCACTACTAGAGAAAGTATTTGGGAAGAGACTGGGACAAAGAAAGGAGTTATATTTAGGGGCTTCTTTTGAACTTTCAGATGTAACTTTTCGAAAATAATCAAGGAATATTAAGGTATAAGAAATCAATCCACTGTCCAGGAACAGGCTGCACTAGTTATAGAAAGAGAAGATTTTTACATATATTTTCTCTGATAATGCAGTCCAGTTGCTACACCATTTTGAAGTATGTGACTCTAGGTTTGGAGTTATCTCATAATCATGTAGCACAAAACTGTCACACCAAGAAATCACTGGCAAAAAACTGTTTTGGCAACAAATTACTGAGAAGCTATTCTAAAGAACTTTCTCCCCCTCCTTTGAACTCATTATCATTGCCGGTCATGAGGCATCAGAGCAGCCTCTGACTGCCAGGAGCGCCCAGGAGAAAGGGGTCTGTGGGATGTGCAGGCTGCCCCAGCCCCAAGTGGGCTTTGGGCACCTCCCTGGGGACAGGGCTGGGTCTGCAGGGTGGGGAATAAGGGGTCAGGCAGGGCAGGGCTATGGGGAGCTTGATCCTGGCCCTGCTGTGGCCTCAAAGGGGCAGAGGCTGACAGCCTTGGGGCTGGTGTGGTGCTCCGAGCCTGGTTGGGTCAGGAGAACCCCCACGTGGGCAGGAACATGCAGGGCTAGGAAAGGAGCCCCAGTACCATGGAAGTCAGCGTGGCAATGAAGAGTTTAAATATTGCCATTAAGCTGAGAGAGCTTCAGAATAGGTGAAGAAAAGTTCAATGTTTTGTTCACTGATTTTACATCCCCCGGTTTTATGTATTTGTGATAGGCAATAAGAATTAACACTCTCTCCTTTAATTTGGTTTTACCAAAAGTATACAGTTATCAATTCGCTAAATTTGATGCAAATGCTATCACAAAATATAGACCTTTCCACAACTTTTCATGGCAGAAGTGTTTCCATTTGGAAATACATATCTGTAAAGGTTTCAGTTCTCCTCTTGAATATTATTAATTCTTTTAAAAAAAAATCCTGGTTAGGAGTGTCATGTTTGGTTGTTTGTTCTTATTTTCAAATATTACTACAAATATTGTATGTGTTTTTCATAAAATATAAAAATATTAATAATAACAGGTTAATTCTCCTGGTAAAACTGAAAAATCTCAAAGAAAATAAATGCAAGGGTTCCTTTTCTCATAAGAGTTGTGCCCATAATTCTATCAAAATAAACAGTATACATCACGATGTGTGTGTATAATAGATATGTATGCGTATGCATGTTAGAAAAGCTGAGTTCTTACCATTGTAGATTCAAATAGATACTGAAGAAATATTAAGAAATCTGTTTGAATTAATATTTTCAAAATTGCAATATGTCTTCATATGAGACTTCTATTCATTCTGATTTTTAAATATTATCTATTTTCAAATGGGAAATTTCAACTTCCTCAGGAAATTTTCCATCATATTCTGCAATCCAGTGTTCTCTCCTATAGAATGACTGGTCTGCACAGCTTTAAAGATTACTGAGAATAACTCATTTGATGCCATGAATGCAGTAGAAATGATCTAAAGCTGTTCCCCTTCTAAATGATTGGAAAGGATCAAAGCTCTTTCCTTGGAAATAGGAAATTAGAGCATAAAGCACAGCGAGTGTATTTGGCATGTGCACTCCCATCTCAGTCATATACATTCAGATTTCAGGACTGAGTTACAATATTGCAAAAAGTAATTTGCGAAAAATCCTTCACCCTTACATGTGACTGACAGGGCATCAGCTTCCAGAATTTTCTAGGCTCTATCTGTAGAAACATGGCATTTTAATGTAATAGAGCTGCTGCACTTGTTGATTTAACTTGTTGATTCTGCTGCTTGTACTGCTTAAATGAATCTGTCCAGTCCCATGGCCCTTCCATTTTTTCACTAATATCTTCGACAATCTGGACTGTAGGAAAGCTCGGTGGAAAACAGATTGTAGACACCTGTAGATGAACATAATTTGTAAGTGGTTATAAACATACAGTAAAGCCTGGGGGGGATGGGGGGGAGGGGAGTGGAAGATGTTCATCAGCGTTATGAAAATATATATGTCCATCATATCAAGGGATGTTAATCTAAGACAGTTGTAAAGATGACTGCAGCAAATGTAATTGTTCTGTGGACTCAGACAGAGACAGGGAGGGCATCACCAATAATCTACCTGTGCATCCTCTGCTGTCAGAGAAGAAAGAATGGAGGAGAGAAAGTGAGAGATCAGTGTGGCATGGCAAGGTATGACATGGCACGGCATGCTATGACATGGTATGATATGGTATAGAGTACAGGCAAAACCCTGAACTTCCCTCTGGAACAGGACCTTTTCCTGAAACTAAAGTTTCACCTGTAATGAGCTATGAATTAGATTTTATGAATAGCTCTCACCTTGTCACCAATTCAACACAGATAACAACAGCAACTGCTATCCTAATTGGATGCTCGTATGCCCTTTGTCTCTCTTCCCTATTTATTCACAGAATCACAGAACACCCTGAGTTGAAAGGAACTCACGAGGATCATCAAGTTCAGCTCCTGGCTTCAAATAGGACTACCCAAAATTGAAACTCTATGTCTGCGAGTGTTGTCCAAGCTCTATTTGAACTCCAGCAGAGTTGGTGCCATGACCAGAAGGCTACTGTTGGAGCCTCTTCTGGTGCCTGGCCACTCTCTGGTGCAGAAGCTTATCTGACACACAATCTGACTCTCTTCAGACTCAGCTCCATGCCACTCTGTTGAGTAACTACTATGTTTCCATAACCGTCCACACTCAGTTTGGCTTCTCTTCCTTGGGCAACTTACTTTTGAACTTTGAAACTCCAGATTAGAATGAGAAACATTTTCAAAAAGCTTATTGGAAGTAGTTTATTTTGCAGTTTAGCATTTAGATGATTATGCACTGTATACTAGCTGACCTATCACTCTGAAAACATAGAATATTTTAAGAGAAAAAATACCATATCATCCCCAATTTATACGGAAAATTATTGAAAGATTTTATTTCCATAAGGCTGAAACATGTTGTTTTTGATTCTTTTGTTTCAAAACAAAACATTATTTTTCTTTTTGAAATATGAAGTAAATATACTTCTTCCCATTAAATATTTTATTTTATTCAATCACTGTTTCATAGTCAAAAAGATTTTTCATCTGAAAGTTTCTGAGCAAATGTCATGCTGCATAAAAGGGGGGATGTAAATATATTTAAGTGTCTTGCATCCAAAGGGTAGAATTAGCACTGTACCTATAGGTAGCCACAGGGCTATTCTTGATAGCTATCCTGGATACAGAAATGACAAATAATGTATATTTAGATTTACATTAACATATAAACATGTAGTTAAAAAATCTTGTTATGCCTGCAGTCTTCAGGTCTCATTCTGTGGATCCTCTCCTGCTTCTGATCATTGAAGTTTTCTTAAAGGTGGCTAAGAAGAAGCCTGCAGTTAGTAGGCTTACATTTATTTTATAAGAATCTCACCTGCATCAAAGATATTTTAGGCATTCACAAACTCTGAAAGAACACTCGTCTACACTATGTCACAGTGACAGGCAATGAGATATTTTTCACTGAGAAATAAGCATGGAATAGAAACACACACACAGACTGTCACTATACTTGATAATTTCTCTCAGAGGAGAGTTTTTTTCCCAAGTAGTTTTAAATTAAAAGGTAAAAGGTTTGCACCATCATAGTCCTCTATACATAGACAAGCTTCACTAATTAGATGATGTGTTTAAAGTCTACAGTTAATACAAAAATGAACATATAACAAGAAATATATACTGCAATATATATTGCAAATTTCCCAAATAAAAGACCAAAAATATGGACATTCCTGATACAATAAAATACCAAAATAAACTGCTAGTATTTGAATTAACTCTTCCTCACTATAATTTCTTACTTTCATGTAGCACAAAATAGCCTGACTTACAACAGAAATGGAAGGAAATACAAAATCTAGATGTGAGCCAGCAATGTGAACTTGCAGCCTGGAAGGCCAATGGTATCCTGGGCTGTATCAAAAAAAAGGTGGCCAGGAGGGAGAGGGTGGGGATTGTTCACCTCTACCCTGCCCTTGTGAGGTCCCACCTGAAGTACTGCATCCAGGCCTAGGGTCCCCAGCACGAGAAAGACATAGAGCTCTTGGATTGAGTCCACAGGTGGGCCATGACCTCTCCTATGAAGTACAATTGAGGGAGCTGGGCTTGCTCAGCTTGGAGAAGAGAAGGCTCCAGAGAGATCTCACTGCAGCCTTTCAGTACCTAAAGGACCTTATAAACAGGAGGGACACCGACTTTTTAGTGATAAGAGGGAATGGTTTTAAACTAAAAGAGGGTAGATATAGATTTAATATTCAGATGAAATTCTTTAATGTGAGGTTGAGACACTGGAACAAGTTGCCCAGAAAAGCTGTGAATGCCCCATCCCTGCAAGTGTTCAAGGCTGGATTGAATGGGGCCCTGGACAGCCCAAACCATTGGCAAGGGGTTTTGAACTAGATGATCTTTAAGATCCCTTCCAACGCAAGACATTCTATGATTCTGTGATGTATATAACAGACACAAAGAAACTCAAAATCACTACCAACAAGCAAAGTATTTTATTTTGCATTAAGACAACCAAAGTGACAGAAATTATCAGTATTTGTGAAGCTACATTCTGATTCACATGAAGATGTTCATAAATGGAGCTACACAGGTATTGACCTAAAAAGGACTACTCATATGAATCAGTTGAATATGATTTGCCCCACAGCACAGCTGGCAGAAAATTCACCCCTCACTGCCAACTTCTGCTTCTCATTGAAAACTATTCTAATTCTCTTAAATACATGTAAGTATATTTTCTCTATTTCTTTTTCTTCTAGTCTAGCCTGAAGAAATTGGTATTTTTTAATGTAGGGGAGTGGGTTTCAGGAGTGGGTTTGTCTAATGTTTTCAGCATTTCTTGACTGTTCTGACAGTTAATATATTTCATTTTCTAAATGTGTTAGACTAGTGTTTAGATGAAAAATGTATCATGCACTATAACTTACTGACTCACTAGAAGAGGCAACACTGTTTGGGTTTCTTGGCCTGTGCCTATCCTGAAATCAGATATTCTTCATAAATAGGCACCTGTAGGAAGTTACTCTCCTAAATTTGCATAGAGCAGATTGAGCAGTGATTCTAAGCCTAGACTAAAGCTAAGCAGTCATCAAGATTTTTGATAAGCCAAACCATTCAGTCGTATTTTGTTTACTGCTTGTCTTGTATTAAACCTGGTCTTAGCAACAGTACTGGATCAACAGCAAATTTCCCAGATGGATTTCTGATTCTGCTTTCCAAAATTTAGTATCCTGAACAGAAATTCAGCTGACTTTTATTGTATCTGGTCATGTTTCTTCTTCTATCAATATTCTATCCATCTTTTCCTTGTGCTGTGTCCACACCACCTGTTAATCCATCTGTGCTGTTTCTATGTCTGTTGCCTAAATGCCGTGCATTACTTGCCTAGTTTCCAGTAGCTCGCAATATATCTACAAATGAAAACTGCTGCATTCATCCTGCCAAGATCTGACCCTAATTTATTCTCATTTCTTATCACAATCCATGATTGGTCAAGAAGGCTGTTAACTAATATTCTAGTATACAACTGGCTCAACCACATCATAGCCTTGTCAGGCTGAAGTGAAAACACCTCCCAGAGATTCCCCACATTCTTCTGTTGAACCACATGAGATAGGTCTCTCTTACTGCCTATCTACCTCCTTTATTTTAGTAACAGATTACACATCCCTTCCTCATGCCTAAACTTACCCAATCCAGATTCTTTGTATGCACCTCACCCATTCACTGTCCCTTGTCCTAGTCCCCTATATTCCCTTCCTCCTCCTTTTATTCATCCCTCCAATAGATTTCCAACTTTCCTCTATGCTTTTGCCAGAAACTTTCTGTATCTTTATGCCACAGATTCCTAATAGCTTCTCTATACATTACACTGTCCCAGTTTTTCCACTTATAGAAGAACTCCCTCAGTTTTCTATTTCCTTTTATTCTACCTTATGACAGCACCACATAATCAGGATGTTTGAGGTTGGAAGGCCACGCTAGAGTTGATTATTCCTGGCATGTCCAACACGCGGCCCACAGGCCACATGCAACCTGGGACTGCTAGTAAAGTGGCCTGCCCTTTGATGCTGTGCCATCATGGCAGTACCTCTACCCTGCCAAGCAGCCCACCCAGCCCCAGGCATGCACCCATCACTCAGCAACAACCAAACATCCATATGTGATGGGCACTGCCTGGGCTGAAACCATGACAAGGGGAGGGCATAGTGCAGTGCTAACTCTACCTCTCACACAAGACACACTCTGGGTTGATTTGAAATCCACATGTATTATATATTACCTGCACTTGTGACTTTTGGTGAGTAAAACACAGTGATTATCGATAATGATATTTCAACCTACTTAATGTCATTTCAAAAGAAAACAGAACCCAAAAAAAGAAAGGATTTTGATGAAGGAAGACTTCTGAATGAAGAATGGACAGATGATTACTTTTTTTGTCAAGACAAATAATATGGCATTCTGCTTAATCTGTAAGGAAATTGTATCAGTTTTCAAGGATTACAGTTTGAAAAGATATTATATGCAGAAGAATGCTGCCAAATTCAATGCAAAACAAGGAATGTCTTGTAAAGACAAAATAGTGGAACTGGAATAAGTCTGTCATCTCAACTTTTTGTTTTAAGTTGCAAATCAAATGGACTGTATTGTAAAAGCTAGCAAACCTGATTGCAAAAAACTGAAAACCATGTATTCTTGGTGAGTTTATTAAGTAATGTATGGAAAGCATTGCATATATAATTTGTCTTGATTAAAAACAAAAAAACAAAAAAACACATTTTTCTAAAATCAGTTAATTTCTCCAGACTATAATCAGGAGAATTGAACAAATAGGAAAATCTGTCTAAAGAAATTTGGATAGTAAAGTTGCTGATTTCAAATTTTATGCTTCAGCTACAGATGAAGGTACTGATGCTCAGTGGCTAAAATTGCCAATTTTATTAGATATATTGATAATGAATATGTCACTGAAGAAATGGCTTCTTTGGTATCGTTAAAAGACACAACTAAATCTCTTAATTTGTGTGAAGCAGTAAAAATTGCATTAAAGTGATTTTCTTTAACCTTTGTCAACAGATCTGGTAGAGCTACTGATGGTGCCCTGGCGATATCTGGTAAAAAAGAGGGACTTATACAATTAATAGAAGATGATGCAAATGCCACCAGCAGCTCACATTTGGTGAAATATCACTGCATTGTACATCAAGAAAATGTATGCACAAAAGCTTTAAAATGGATAATGCTGTGCAAATCATTACTGAACCTGTTAAGTGGGGTCACCAAGGTAAGGCTGTCCTCTGTCATGGTTTCAAGGGTGACAGGGAAAGGGGGCTCCTTTCTACCCTTTTTGGGGAGAAGAAAAGAAAAACGACCCAACTAAAATAAGGCGAGAGAACAAATTTACTGCAAATAGTAAAATAATGTAAAATATTAATAAGAAAAAGAGTTAAAATTAAAAACTCAAATGAGAGAGAGAGGAAGGCTACAACCATGCTGCTTGCTGCAGTGCTGGAACCCAGAAGGCTTTCACCCCCATCACCCAGAATCAGAGATATAGGGAGAACAGTGGAAGTTCTTGGGAATAGTAGTTTTTCTTGGAGAGTCAGAACTCACATGAAACTACTAGAGAACACAGGACCAGAAAGTACAGCTCCACAGTGCACTGTGCCTCTGCACTCAATAGCCTGCAGCATCATGTCATGATATGGAATACTGATATAACCAGGGCACCCTCTGGTACTACAGAGCACAGAACTAGATCCAGGACTCCACATATTACTGCACCAGAGTTGAGTACGGATAACCTCTCCCAGTCTGCTGGCAATGCTCTTCCTAATGCAGACCAATATGCTGGCTGTCATTGCTGTAAGAACAGGTTGCTGGCTCAAAATCAACTTGTCCAGTAGGATGGCCAGGCCTTTTTCTGTAAATCTCCTTTCCAGCTTGTCAGTCTCTAGCGTGTGCCAGTGCATGAAGTTATTCCTCACCAAACTAGGGATCATTTCACATCCATGCCTCTGTACCACTTTGTTTTCCAGTGTTCTATGAAAATAATCAGCAACGCTAAAGCACAAAAGGGAATAAAAATATTCTGGAAACCGGTCCCCTTGCTAGATCTGGAGGCCATCAGGCATTATGATAATTGAGCTAAGAAGAGAAAAGTGTGTCTGTGATTCCCACCTGTTTTTTCAGTTCTTTCAGGTTGGCAATGATGTCAATCTTTGTAATGTTATAATTGCTTAGAAGCTGTAGTTAAAACTAGCATCAGGCAAATATGACAGAACTGCTAGGAAGGATCACAAGATAGCTTCAGGTCTTATGCTACTGAGTGTCCTTAGTTTGTGAAGTACCTTCCTGACACAGTAATTCACATGATAGATTCACTATGACGTTGTTACTGCAGAGAAATTTGGGTTCTGGTGGTACTTATGTAATTTTCTTGGCAAGTGGTCAGAAAAAAAGATTCAGAACAATTTTTTAAGAAATCCTGTGCAGAGATGAGACAGAGATCATTGAACTACAAAGTCACTGTCCTATTTCTAAACATATTTGCATGTTTCCATTTTCTGTTCTCATTTTCTGAAATGTAGACTCTAACATCTTAGCTTGACTTTACTCCAATAAACATCACTTAACTATAATATCAGCTATGAGACACTGGGAAAAAAAAAAAAAGAAAAGAAACACTTTATTCTAGGTGTTATCTCAACATTTGCAGCTTTTGCAGAACTCAACCATCTTTCTTCACTCCAATGGATTTCATATGTTTCTTGACAGTAGTTTGATTTCAAGTCCAGCTTCTCAATGTGGATTATTCTTTCGTGTGTTTCCAGCTGTTTTACTTGTTCCACAGGTAAAATGTATACATACACAAATATATATGTGTGTCTATATATATTTGTATATACAAGGTCTGCTCTGAAAGTAGTGCCTCCTATTTTATTATGTTTGCCCATGACATCAGAGGCAGGTCTTGGTGATAAAGATATAATCATTTTTTAAGAATAGAATATGCAGACATGTATAAGTGTATACATATACTTAATATAACTTCCCACATTTTTAAATCTACTTCTTTTGCTTCCACACTTGGCACTATTAAGTCTGGCACAGATTCTCAGAGACCCTAGTTGGAATTGATCTACACACCCAGTTACATATGTCAAACTGTTGAGATCCACTCTTTTCATCAGAATTAATCAGATTATTCTGCATGAGATCTTTAGCAACCATAATTCAGATAACTAGCAGTCCCTTCTGTGTGTTCTCTGCATGTATCACGACATAACTTACATTTCTTGCCCTACGTTTTCTATCTCAGTTCGTACTTAGCACTTGCAAGGGTCATAAGTTAAACTGCAAAAATGTGATTCCAGATCATTATTCCTCTTGTAGCTCTGTCTTCTACTGCAGCTTTTCACAGGAGCCTGCACAGTGTTGTGTGTAAACTGTGCTTACTATTCATAGGTACCTAAAGATTAAGTTAATATACAAACTGTATTACATTAAAAGCATTGACTAAGTAAGAAATTATTTTTCGTGTGTGTGTTAAATTATCAGGGGGAAAAAAAAAAGGATTTTAAATCAAAACCAGACAAAAACTCACTGCTCAAAATGAAATTCCAAATGTAATTTTGAAAGGCATATAATTGGTCAGTCACGTTTTTGAGAGCTGGCTTTAAGTGAAACAACCAAGAACAGACAGAAATCAGAGAGGAGGAGCACGAAAGGCAAAAGGGCATATGCATACATGGGAGCAGTGACTTGAAAACATCAAGACACAAACATGAAAACAGATCTAAGAGAAAACTTCTTGGTCAATAAGAAATGGCATAAAGACTGCAGGCGAGATTAGTGAAATCAACTTTGGTAGTCTCTTTTGTTTGTTTTGTAAATATAGAGACTTACATTAAGAATTCTGGCTCATGTATCAAGGTCTGTTTCTCACTCCTCAAACGCAAATATAATTAAGTCTCTGTTCTCAAAACACTATGATGCTTAATCTTCAGAAACACCATCACTAGAGTACAAAAGGTTAACATGTGCAATCATACATAAGTACCTTGACAAAAGTGAATGTGAGTCTATGGAATCTTGTGTCGATTATTGTTATAATCGGCTTTTTTTGTGTTTAAGTTTATGTGACCGGGTGAGGTGAAACTTGTGCAGGTAGAAGGCTTGTGGTCATCTCACAAAAGTTAATTGCAGGTGACACAACAAACAATTACCTCTTAGAGATCCTGGAGACTCAAGTTCCTGTCAATTTTTTTTTTTAAATAACAGTTTCATAACTGTGAAATATATACCTTTTTTTTTTCAAAACTTTAGGTTGCCAATGTAATTGCTGCAGATGAATTCATGAACTTCATGAAGGCACTTCACTAATTAAATTTAAACTAAAATATTGCAATGTTATATTTTAGAAGAAAAGCTATATGTATTAATACTATTCATCCTTTTAAACTGAATCAACATAAAACTTTCAGTAAGTTTATAATTCACCGTGTTTCAAAATTTTCTTCTTTATTTCACCTTATTTAGATTTCATTACTTTGCTTCTCAAAAGCAGAATAAGGTCACTATTTCATTCGTGTATGTGACTACAATTACACTGTTAGAAAAGGTCAAAGTTTATTTCCCTCCATATATCCTAAATATGCTCATGTGAAAGTGATTCTTTAGTAAGCTATTTATTTCACAACTCCAGCAAAAGGACACTTCCACCTTGATTAAAACTTAAGCATTTATACGTGGTACAGCCAGCCTTATTTCAGTCCGGTAGTTTTATTGAGTCTCCCAGTTAACCTAAATCTTCACTACAAGGTGATAAATTTCTTCCTGTTCTATACTACCAATTATAATCTAGTGTCTCATTATTGGTCAACTGTCTGCATTTCAGATCATAAAGAAGTTCAAACAGATGATATGACCTAGTTCTGTAAGGATGAGAGTAGCACTTTTTTTTTTTTTTTTGGAATGTACCATTTCAGCCCAAAGTAATTTTTTAACTCCTATGTACAGTGCTACAATGCTATTTCATTATTTGATTTTTCCACAGAGACTGCTATTTTACGTAGTGTCATGACAAATTAAGGAATATTCTTCCTCTTGTTTAAGATGATGTAGGATGATAAGAGAGGAAAGGGCTAATCTACGTGAATAAATGTGGAATATCAGGGTCTTAATAACCGAAAGCAAAGAAAATCTCTCTTATTAAGAGTAGAGTGTATTTTTGTGAAAGGAAAAATACTTTCAGAGAAAGAAGAGTATACTTCTTTTGTATAATGAATGTCTAGCAGGGAATTATTTAGATGAAATTACTGCTAGATAATCACTGCGGATTATTTTTCATTTACGATTTCATTTAAAATAGATGTGGGTGAGCCTCTGACTAACCAAGGTTCAGTGAGCTTCAGTGATTTGACTAGTTTTTGAGTGTTCACCAAAGCTTCAATAAAAATATACTTATTACAGAGGTATATTTTCAAATTATTAAAGAGAAGCATGTTATGATTTGAAGACATTGGATGTTCAGTCTATCTCAGTGCATATGAAATGTGTTTATTGACCTTGATATTATGGATAGATAGGAAAGATAGGATAATAACGTTTCAGACAAGAAATACGGAAACCTATCTGTACCAGCTACATTCCTTCCAATCATAAAGCACTTAAAGAGAGTCTTTGGTGTGGCATGCCATGAATAAATATAAAGCTTGTGGTTGTGAATTCCTACTTCTTTGCATATGATCTCAGTTAGGTTTTCAAACTGCTGTTTGATTTCAAGTTTTCAGTGACCCCTAGAGAAGAATTTCCAGTGCAGTTTACCTAGTCTTAAATTGACTGGCTACTTTCTATACATCAAATTAGCTGAGAGTTTGGGTGTAGTAAAATGGACTGAAAAGATGGACCATAGAATATATTGAAAATGAGCTAAGCTACTGAGCTCAAAGGCTAATGGTAAAAGTCTTAATTTGGCAATCAATCACAAACAAAGTTTCTTGGATGTTGATGCTGGGTCCAGTCCTGTTCAATACTTAATAAACATTCTAGATAATGGGATTGAGTGTACCCTCACCAAGTTTGCAAATTACACCAAGGTGGGAGTCAGGGCTACCATACAGAGGGACTTTGACAGGCTGAAAGATGGGGCCAGCAGGAACTGGATGAATAAATTTGAAGTCCTGCACCTGCGACTGAATAAGCAGCTGTAAGTTTGGAATCTGACAGAGTGGGAGGAGCTCTGCTGAAAAGGCTCTGGGGGTCCTGAAGCTTAGCAAGCAAGTTTTAGAAGCAAGTCCTGTGCTGGGAGTTTCTATTTTATATATATACTTGTTCATGGTATACCAAAAATTATGTTTGAAACAAACAGCATTGTTAGCTGTTAGTCATTCCAGAGAGGGGACAGTGTCAATAATCCTTTGGGTTAAACTACTGTCCTTTTGACAATATTGTGCATACAACTGTGCCCTTAAGTCTGGAAACTCAAAAGTAATGCCTTTTGAGAACTGTCTTCTGAAAGCAGAAAACAAAAAAAGACCAAAGAATGAGTGCAACAATAAGCATAAGGAAGAGGAAGAGAAGCACCTATAGAAAATGGTAATAAAGTGACAAATAATATCTTCTCCCAATGTTACATAATCCAAATGCAAATGATATGAAATGAAGCCAGAAAATGTGACACTCTGGACAATTAGCTGAATATATGAAAAATTCTGTGGATCTGGATTAAGTACCTTAGCATGTCATTTAATGTCTTTAGAGGATGGACATTCCTGTCTGAACCAAAGCAATTAGTCAGCTAACCTTGCAAATCACTATTATTTTTGTGACCTGGTGCAGACACTCCTTAAATTAATGGAATTAAGGATAGGCCCACTAGGTATAATACCTCTTATTTGCTAGGAACAAAAGGTGAATCTCAAAAAAATTGAAAAATCCAGTTTATTTAAACTTCCAAATATGAAATACATTCAAATTACGCAAAGTTCTTCAGCTGATTTCACTATTTCTGCAATGACATTGAACTAACACACACACACACACACACAAAAAAACCTGAAAGTAAAATGTGTGGTGTGTTGATCTTGTCTGACTGCCAGACACCCACACAGTTGCTCTCTTATTCCCCTTCCTCAACAGAACACGGGGAGAAAATCAGGTGTAAAAGCTTGTAAGTGTAACAAGAAAAGCAAAAGCTGCACATAGAAGGAAAGCAAAAACAGAAATACATTCACTGCTTCCCATTAAAAGGCAAATGTCCACACACTTGGTGGAAAGCAGGGCCTCATAGGCGTAGCTAAGGAAGGTGAATGTCATTAATACGAATGTCCTTGCATCCTCCTCCTTTTCCTCAGTTTTTACTCCTGAGCATGACACTGTAAGGTATGGTATATCCCTTTGGTCTGTTAGGTTAGTTGTCACAGCTATGTCACCTCTAAAATTCTTACTACCTATAGTCTATGAGCAGTTAGCAGGGGAAGTGGTTTAGAGAGAAAACCTTCGTGCTGCACAAGCACTCTATCAAAATGCTAACATTATCAACACTGTTGTAGCCCCAAATGTGAAGTAGAGCACTATATATGGTCTACTATGAGGAAAATTAACTCTATCCAAGCCAGGCCCAGTACAGCTTTCATCTAGTTTTCCTTCTTTCATCTTGACTCTTCTTAACCTTCCCTTCAGGGTGAATTATTTTCATCCTTTTAGACAAAGGTAGTTATATATTACATTCTAAAAAAATTACTTTAATGTTGTAAAACACATATTTCTTAGAACTAATCTCCAGTTTTCCTAAGCTATAGTAGATGTGGATTTGATGAACAGACTATGTGATGGATAAGGAACTGGCTGAATGACTGCATCCAGAGTGTTGCAGGGATGAATTCTGTCCATCAGGAACCCCATAATGGAACAGGAACAGTTTAATATTGTTATTAATGACATAGAAAGTAAGACTGAGTACACTCTCATCAAGTTTACAGATGACACCAAGCGCAATTCATACAGTTGAAGGAAGGGATGCCATCCAGAGGGACCTTGGCAAGTTTGTGAAGTGGGGCCACATGAATCATTCAACAAGACCAAGTGTAAGGTCCTGTGCTTGTCTCGGGGCAACCTGTACAGACTGCAGGATGAATGGACTCAGACCAGCAGTACAGAGAAGGACTCTGTTACTGGTGGATGAAAAGTTGGTCATGAGCCAGCAGTGTGCATTTGCAGCCCAGAAAGAAAATCATATCCATAACAAGAAGACTGGCCAGCATGTCAAGGGAAGTGATTCTTCCCCTCTATTTCACTCTTATGAGACTCCACCTGGAATACTGTGTTCAGGTCTGGGGCCCCTAGTACAAGAGAGACAGGGATCTGTTAGAGTCCAGAGTCCAGTTAGGGTGTGGAGGAGGGCCATAAAAAATGGCTGGAACATGTCTCTCATGAAGGAAGGCTGAGAGAGCTGGTGTTGTTTAGCTTAGAGAAGAAAAGGCTCTGGCTTCCTTATTGCAACCTTTCAATACTTAAAGAGAGCTTATAAGAAAGTCGAGCCTGTATTGATAGGAAAAGGGGTAATGATTTTAAACTAAAAGAGGGTAAATTTAGATTAGTTATAAAGAAGAAATTCTTCATGATGAGGGTGGTGAAATGCTGGAACGGGTTGCTCAGAGAAGGTGTGGGTGCCCCATCCCTGGAACTGTTTAAGGTCAGGTTGGATGGATCTTCGGGTAACCTGAACTAGTGAAAAACATCCCTGCCCAAGGCAGGGGGATTGTACTTGATCATTAAAGGTTGATTCCAACCTAGACCATTCTGTGATTATACAATTCTATGAAATTTAATTAAATGGAAATGACTCATTTCCATGGTGTTTGGATATCATTATGCCCTTCTCTCCCTCAATTCCTGTATTTTTTTTATTATATATCAGAATTTCATTTTAATTAGAAATACCATGGGATTATAAAATGTGAGTATACAAAATAAAAACAATTCTGTAACAAAATAAAAACAATTCTGTATGTGTAGACAGCATTGCCTTTTAGGCATTACAAGGACATCTATGGTTTGGACACAGTATTATTGACACACAGATATGTATATTTTTTCTACAGGCTTCAAATTTGCCATTTTCCACCAGGAAACGCTGAAACGCTGAAAAGCTTCAAGTTCTGTAGTAATTCAAGTAATGTCAGAAAATGCAGTATTTAAGCTGTGTTGAGAGTCAGTGTTAGTGCTGAAACTGTACAGTAGTTTAAAATTTGATGAATCAAAATGCTGATGTATCACCTGATTCATCAATATAGTTGAAGTTGCTATGTATTTTTACTATACTTAGGAAATCATATGGGGACAAGGCATTTTGATGACATGGCACAGTTTTTAATCATAGATGTAGCTTTGTTGTATCTTCATTAAATATGTGTGTGATCTTATGCACAAAGAGATGAAAGTAGGCAGTACCTTTGTATCAAAGGAAAGAATTAAAAACAGCCAAGAGCAAGACATCACGTTAGTAGATAAAGCACTGAGCAGACATAAATTCATCCACCACTTTCAAATATAGATGGAAAAAAAAGTAGAACTGGTTCAATATGATATTTCATCAGAATAGATGCTTTTCTCAGGAGACTGTTGACCAAAATATTTGGGAAGGAAAAAAAAAAAGAAATAAAAAGAAATAATTCTATTCCATTAAGTGCAAGTTTACATTTATTGGCTCTCTTGTTTCTGGATCCTCTGGCTTCAAGATTTATTTCAGCTGTATTTGCTAAAGTTTCCCCATAGGTTTACTGACTTAATAGGGTATTGAAGGTCTATAGGGGCTGCTCAGAAAATAATGCTTCCTATTTTATGATGATGGTTCACAATGTCAGAGGCAGATGTTGCTGATATGGCAGTAGAGGTTGAACCTTCCCACGAATATTCCATTACATTTTGTTGCTGTGTGACAGATGGCAGCAGAAGGGCAGTCTGACAGAATGGTGTATGACATGGAAGTGCATATGAAGCAAAAGTGTGTCACTGAATTCCTCCATGCGGAAAAAAAATGGCACTCATGAAGCTTACTGAACATTTATGGATACCAAACAATTGATGTGAGCACAGTGAGGCATTGGGTGGTCCATTTCAGCAATCACTGTCATAGCAGCTGTGGAACAGTGGGTCACCTCTGCTGGTTCAGATTTTTATGAGCACAGTATGCAGGCTCTTGTTCAGTACTGGCAAAAATGCATAGCTAATGGTAATGAGTATGTTGGAAGATAATGTATTGCAGCTGAGAATTTCCTCTATCAAATACTGTGACTGTGTTCTTGGTATCTCTTGTAGTTTCCATGGAAGTAAAGAGGAGGCATTACTTTCAGAGTAGAACAGATTTGCCCTGGAGATATAAACGCTATATTTTCAAAGTTTCCCAACAAAACACTAATGAAACTAGCAGAAAACAAGACCTCTATCTCATTGGAAGTTCCGTGTCTCCAGTAAGTATCTCATTAGTATGAAGCAGTTAGATTTAGAGAAGCCATTTTCCAAGAATACCCCAATCAGATTCTAAAGACATTAGAATTACGGCCATTTTTTCCATGATATATTTGTTTTCCTGCTATTGTTTCATCAGATGGTACAATGGCAACATATGGTTACACGAACATGGAAATTGTTGTACAAGATTGGTTTAAGGAAGAAATTATGGTATTTATAACCTCATCCAAAATTACTGTTGCCTGACTGACTGTCACATAACTGCCAAAAACATTTCTGAATCTTAAACTCGCAGCTTTAAGACTTACCGACCTGAGGGCAGGAAGGAAGGGGTGGAGTAGTCTAACTGCAACAGACTTTTTTTCACTTTCATGTCCTGGTAGATTAATTCATTCTTGTTCCTTTGCTAATGAATGAGGAGAGCAGAAGCTCTAATTTTCCTGCATCTCCTATTCTGGGGTAGTGTAAAGTCACTAGGATACTCTTTATGCTTAACATCAATCCTTTAGCATTCTGATATCTTGGCTGCTGATTTTTTTTAAAGGATTTAATTGATCTCTCTGCGTGATGTCTGACTGCCTTTCTTCAGTTGCCATAGTTAGTAGAGAATCCCTGGGAGGTACAATAGTAGTTCACACCAGTTCACAGCTCCAGGCCTGTTTAATTTATATGCACCTACGCTTACTTCACTTGCCCCTGTGTAAACCTTTCACCTGATTTAACATAAGTCAAAGTGTCTCACAGTAGTCCCTGACCTTGCTTATCTAAAGATCATTGTTGTATCTGGAACTCTGTCTACCTCTCATCCAAGTTCTTTACCAGATTATTAATACAGGTATTCAAAAAGCCAGGATACTTCAGGTTTTGTCTCAGTAACACAGACCATATAAGCCTCTGTTCTGTGTTCTGTTAGTTGATCAGGTTTTGATCAAAAAACATGTCATCTCTTCTGAGGACCATTTACCTTCTGCAGTAGATTTCTCTTTGGAAATTAGAATGAATTGCTGACTGATTCTCCTTAACTTTCTCCTTTTTAATACACTTAAAGAATTCTGAAAGATCGTAAAAACAATCTAATATTCTCCTGAACTAAGATATTTCTTGTTTGTGTTGGACCTAGCAATCTTGCTATCCAAACAAAAATGAGCGGGCTTTTGAGAAGTCTTGATAAAAATGATGTTTGTTTCTGTGATAGACGTTTTTCCTGTGCTTGGCACAGGAAAAAATAAAGATAGGACTTTGGATACAACATTAATATGGTCTTTTAACTTAAAAGAAACTTCTAAATTAAAAGAAATAATATGATTTCTGTTAATGAATCAATTAAAGCAAATGATCTTGTAATTTGCTAATGTGGTGCTATAAAGTGCTTATCACCTATGTAATGGTAGTACTTTAATATCAATAATCCGGCTGACACATTTACTGGATCAGATTTTGTTTCTTGGAAAACTTGAACACCAGTGTTGATACCGTTATGATTCTGTAATGTGTGATGGAAGAGCCATGTAAATATGGGATCAATCAAGAAATAAGGTAATATGGAATATTAAAATGCATACGTAGATTCATATTTCTGTGTGCTGAGAACAAGAATACATTAAAAGCCAACCAGGGAAGGTATTTTACACTAAAATTGGATTTTCATTTTCCATCTGGATCTCTCATTCATTTGCAAATCCGAAAAATTATCATATGGATCAATAAAAGTTTTATGCTATGTGATTGCTTCCTTTATTTATGAAATAGTAAGAATGTTAAACTTACACTTTACTTCCACTATACAGTCGTACTTCCTATTGAAATTTCAGTAACTGTCATGTAACTTCTTAAAAGGATGCACCTTATTGTTAACTGCCATTGTGTATGAAAGCATTATGATTAAAAGAGGAACCACTCCTTTGATAGTTTCAGTGTTGCAATTAGCAAGAGAACAGCCCTGTTCCTTTCCTTAGCTCTGAAGTTACCTTTGGAGCAGTAGTAACTAACCAAGTAAAAAGACAATCTGATTTCATTCATGTCAATGAAAGAATCACAGTAATACACTACCTACATTACCAAAGAGATTACTGCTAACAGGTGTCATCACCAATGACACATTGTCATTCTTAGGGCTTAACAACTACTGTATTCAGTTTTACTTTATAAATATCCACAAGGACTGCCACTGGAACTTCTCACAGAGTAGAACAATGGCTTTAGTGAGATTACAAATATTTCTTCTTCACACTGAGCAGGTAACAGTAGCTACAAATTTTAAAATTAGTGAATATTGAGAAGAACCTAAAGTTCCCTCTCTCCATGTAAAATCTATATTTTACTGATGAGGGGTTTATCATTTTCACAGCCCTGGAAAGCCTCCATCCATGGAACTCACACCACATTTGACTTTTGACATGATCTTCAAGTATATAAAACCTGAATTAACATCTTCTGAGATCTACAGCTTAAATGTAACTACACAAAAATCCACTGTTGCGAAATTAACATTTCTGGAGTAGAACATTCACTTCTGATTAAGCAGCACTACATCCTCAGAAGTGAATAGAAGTCAAAAAAGGAGGAGATAAAAACTTCAGAATTTCTAATGTGCCTTCTAGTTTAAATCCTTGTCTTATAACAGTTGGAAGGCTCAGGAGAAAATTCTGTTTGGCAATGAATCATTTCTGGAACACATTTATGGAAACTCTTCATTCTCCAAGGATGCTGAAATGTATTGATTGAAACATCGCAATCAAATAATTCCACAGAAAATGAGAGAGACCACTACAAATTTTCAGCTAGAAAGAAGCAATATTGCTGGGATAAATGTTAGTTAACTGCTGTTAAAACTTCTACAAGCAGATCAGTCTTGAAATGTATTTCTGTGTTTCAAATATTTACCACTGAATGATGGATGTCCAGACAAGTACCAACGTAGTTCAAGGAAAAAACTGGCTGAGGGAACCAGTATGATTTTTTGGGCACTGCTTCCTACTTGCTTTGTTCAAAGGCAGGTACTGAAAACAAGGACCATACAGAGGATGCTGCACTTTTCAGATTCAGTTTTAACAGGGCTAATACCTGCTCAAAGCTGCAATCCCTACCTTAATGAGGAATGAGTTACTGGCTTCAGTGTAATTCAGATAGATAGGAATAATCATCCAAAGACCATCAATATAGCTGGTATTAATTATAAGATTAAGGATAATGTAAAAAAAGATTAAGCATTATGTGGAATTTGTGTTGCTGCTGTTGTGCTATCTTATATATAACTGGTTCCATTTTTATTAGCTAGATAAGAAGAATGACACAAGAAATGAAAAGAGTAATAATCCCACCATATACCATACTTTCTGTGCATGCAAATGTTATCTAATGCAAAATCTTCACTGTCACCCAGGAGCTGTCTTTATAAATCATTGAAGGATGATAGCAAATGTCCTCAGCAGTCAACATCCTAAGTGATGTATTTCTTCAACCTTGACTCAGAAGGCTATTTGCTGTAATTATACTAAGCACACAAACTTTATCAAGCCTGAAACATCGGCATGTATATTTTATGCGTAGGTCCCAATCCTGCCCTTTGATGCACTTTGGAGTCAGTGGAAGTTCTATGAGAAAAATGAAAAGCAGAAATGAGCTTTTAAGCATGACCAAGCTGGCACAACAAATAGTTTTTAACCAGCTATTTCCAAAATTCCTTAATGCTGTCAGAATACACTGAGGATTCAACTGCTCATTCTTCACACATCATTTTCAGCAAGCTCTCTCTTGACAAATCTAAGCAATTTTCTTTCCTAAGTAGTCTGTTTTGTATTTGTAAAGGCCTTCTTAAATTTGAATGCAACTCCTCCCTTTCGCATATATATTACATTAGTGACCCTACTTAGGGCATGGCTAAAGTCTTAACAGCTGAGGACTAGTTGGCTTTACTCCCTACAGTAGTCTCCATATGATTTTTTTTTTTTTTATTAAAGTCAGGGGAATGGTTCACCAGAATAGTTGTATTGTTTCCCTACTGAAGAGCTGTGTGGATGCAGATAAACATATAAACAGGGCAGAGTAGTACATTTCAGCAGAGGTGAGGTGATGAGAAGGGCACTGTGAAGTTACCAGAATCAGAATTCATCCCATTTATCCAACTCCAACACTGATTTACAGTATACTCTACAGCTATTGATTTAATCTCTTTGTATCTCAATTCTCATATTTTAAATAAACCAAATTCCTTTTATCCCATCCTTCAGAATTTGATTGAAAAGTGTTAAGACAACAAGTATAGCATGTAGAATTTCAAGTCATTTCTCCTGTTATTTCCAGACATGTGAATGTCCTGAGTTACGGAGAAGTAATAGATACCTGTTTCCTGCAGTCATTTCCTCTTGTCTCACTGTAGGCTCCTTTCCCCCTATATTCTATAAGTAAACTCAGAAGTTTGTCTGAGATGGTATTTCACCTCACGATGTAGAACCTCCCTATTTAACTCAGTTACTGTTGGGAGAGAGGGTAATAAGGAAATATGAGGATTTTAACCACTGAATAATTATTAGTAGCATAGCTAGCAAAACATAAATATCTTAAGGATTTGAAAGAAACAAAAGTTTACATGCAAGAGTAGCCAGCATGAAGTCTGGTATGGCCATGCAAAACATTTCGATAATAAAATAATTTAAAGTCACTTGGATATAGATGAAAACAGTACTTTATAAACAAAATAAATTGTCACTTCTTTAAATTATTAAATAAAAGTAATAATCAGAATAACAAGCAAAGAAATAAACAAACAATCAAAAAAGCCCTTATAGTTGGTATAATACACTGATGGTCATTTTGTATATCCTAGAATTATAGATGTAATAAACCTGAAATGAGGAATTAGGTAACATTAATTGCACTGGTCGTGTTTTGCTCATAAGAGGACTTTTAGACATACACTAAAAAAAATACAACCCAGTTAATAATTGCTAGATTTTTGTTACCCTTGTAAATTTTGATAGTTAAAGTTTATGACCTGAAATGAAAAATAATGCCTTTGCAATACAAAGAGAACTTCCACATAAACTGTGATAAGTAATATTTAGAATAGGTAGCTGTTTTTTAGAAGAAAATTTGGGATTACAGAGAAAGAATAAAAGAGCGCTGTACAGTTTTCACAAAGTACAAGAAGGCTGAAACTTTCTCATGCTTCTAGAAATCATAGACAATTTGTTTACACCCAAAATTGTACTGGATGTAGAGATTTATAATTCATTATTATTGCCAAATAAGTGCAACTAACCAACACTGATGATCAAAAATTAGAATGAGATCTGTGTATAGACAGTCTCCTATGATTCTACAAAACTCTTCCAGTGGATGAAACATTTGGTTGTAGTGTACGTGATTCAAAGGAAATCACATATCTCCTTAACCTCAGTACTGTGACTGTTCTGCACTTTACTGAAAATAAAAATCACATATATCAGATAATTTTCTATCTATTTACCAGTTTTGTTCTTAGGTTCTTTAAACACAGGTCTATCAGTGAGGCAGCTCACAATTACCACTTTCTGAACCTCATTAAGGGCCAACAAAGCAAGATTTAAGGTGGATCTCTTTTAATAACTGTAGATCTTTGGAAAGAAAACTGAACTAGAATTAACTGCAGAATCTTAATAACTTTAAGACACTGTTTTCTATCCTCGCTTGTGGTTCTGTTTGGTAAATTGTCAACTGCAGAAATAAAGCAGTTGATTCCCATATAATCCAGCACAGTGATAATAGAAAGATGTCTTGATTCATGTGGTTTTTTTTTGTCGCTTTTTAACAAGTATAAGCTCAATAGTTCAGAACTGCTCTATTGAAGTGATCATCATGCTGGTTTCCTAAACCTTCCTGTGCATGGATCAATTTCTTTGGAAACAGTACAGCGAGGCGCTTGGCTAGGAAACTAACAATCTGATTAGATAGCAAAGGAATTGTCAAGTATATTTCAGAGTGCCAATTAGTATTGAAGTTCTACTAAGAGCACAAAGCTTTTTCTCTGCATTTTTAAAGCACTTACAATAATGACATCACATCCTGATTGGTGAAAATACAATTCAAATAGTAAGTAAGTATTAAAGTCCTTTCTATTTTCATTCTTGTTTTAGTGGCTTTGATTAGAACTACTTCCTTAGTTTTGATATGTTTTATTTGTCAACAAAAAGACACACAAGTTATATGCATCTGCTGCAACTATTTTGTGTAAAGATTATGGAATAAAGATGCAGCTAGGCATGGTACTGGCAAGACTTTAAAGTTTTCTGTTGAACATGCTTTAACTGTTAAATAAAAGATTGGGCATAATATAATTGCAGTGCCTGAAACAACAGAGTAATTGCATTGATGGACTGTAGAGATCTTCCTAACAGATATAAATTATAAAAAAAAACTATACCCAACCTAGTATTTTTTGAGTTTGCAATGACAGAAATTTACCATTTATCACCTCCACCCCCAAAAAATCAGATTCTTATGAAATGTTAGCACAGAATCCTATAAAGTTATATTTTGTTAGCTGTGCTATGTTGTTATATATGTAGTTTAAAAACACCACAGTGCGATAGACGAAGATCAGATAATGAGTGTCACAAGAATCATGTTTGAAGTTTGAGATCTCTTATTCATATGTTCAATGTGACGTTCATCATCTACTTAATTTTGTTTTCCAAAAAGCATGCATGATTATTGCTTCCCTACACAGCTTTATTCTGGCAGCAGCCATTTGACAAAGTCAAATCTTCACCTTTTCATCTTATATTTAATACAGAGTTAAACTGATGGTCACTTAACAGTGGCACTCTTCAGGCATTGATTCAGAGACTAATAAGGTTTCATCTCTTTACTAATGACCTGCACGATGGGATGTCATACAATCTCAGCAGGTTTGTAGGTGACAGTAAACTGGGGTGGGAATTGTCCATTCAGTGAAGACAGCTCAGTTTTGTTCAATCTAAAGAAAGCTAAGGACAATCTTACTGTTTCCAATTGTATAATAGGTTCTGGCAGCTGATATAGGTGTAGACTCTGAGATTCACAGTGACAGAACAAGAGATCACACAATCACAGAATTGTAGGGGTTGGAAGGGACCTCCAGAGATCATCTAGTCCAACCCCCCTGCCAAAGCAGACTTCCTAGACCAGGTTGCACAGGTAGGCGTCCAGGCAGGTCTTGAATATCTCCAGACAAGGAGACTCCACCACCTCTCTGGGCAGACACAAGTTGCTTCAAGACAATTTCTACTTAGATATCAGGAAAAAAATTCCCAATGAGGGTAGTCCAACGAGGGTAGTCCATTATGGAAGAGATTGCCCAATGTGATTTGATTTTCAGCCTTGGAGATGCTTAGAATGTGACTACGTGTTCCTAATTAATCTGAGTTAATCTGGGTATGCACTGATGGGATCTTTGACTAGAAGACCCTATGTCCTTTCAGTTAGAATCATATAATCATAGAATGGTTTGGGTTAGAAGGGACCTTACAGATCATCTAGTTCCAACCCTCCTGCCATGGGTGGGGACACCTTCTACTAAACTAGGTATCTCAAGGACCCATACAACTTGGACTTGAACACTCTGAGGTATGGGGCATCAGCAGCTTCTCTGGGCAGCATGTTCCAGTGCTTCACCTCCATCATAGGAAAAAAATTACTTCTGAATACGTAATTTAAATCTACCCACTTTTAGGTTAAAAACATTTTCCCTTGTCCTATCACTACACTGCCTGATAACAAGTCCCTCTCCAGCTACTATTAGGTTCCCTTTAGGCACTGGGACACTGTTATGATTCCTCTCCAGAGCCTTCTCCAGGAATCAATATCTTGGTATGGACAAAGATGAGCACAGCATATACATGGAGGTAAGAGCTGATTTGTTAGCTTAATTAAAATATTAAAATCCTAATCAAAGAATAACAGTTATAATTAGTCCAGTTACAAAAATACCAACTTTCCTAGTATAAAATATACATATATATTAATGAGGCTATACTTCCATAGAAATTATTCTATGATTTTACAAGTGATTAGGTTTCAATACTTCTTGGATCTGAAGGCAGATGTATAAAATCACAGTTATTATCTCATCTTATCTCATCTCCACGAAGACGTGATAGCAGTCATTCAGTATCTAAGGGAAGGCTATAAGAAGGTAGGAGACAGACTCTTCAGCAGGGTCTGTTGTGACAGGACAAGGGGAAATTGATTCAAACTTAAACAAGGGAGATTTAGGTTGGATATAAAGAAGATATTTCTTACAATAAGGGTGGTGAGGCATTGGAACAGGTTGTCCAGAGATGTGGTAGATGCCCTGTCTTCAGACACATTCAAGTTCAGTCTGGACAGGGCTCTGAGAAACCTTATGTAGCTGTAGGTGTCCCTGTGCATTGCAGGAGAGTTGGACTAGATGACCTTTAAGGGTTCCTTCCAACTCAAACTATGACATGATTCCTACCTCACTTCTCTGCTACTTTGTTCTTATGTCTGCCATGTAAAGACTAGTCTGTGAATTACATCAATATAATGAAGTTTATAGGGAGGAAATGTATAAACTACAGATTTTCCCAAAGGGGTAGTTTGAAACTTTCTCATGAACAGGAGAGACTAAGGCAATTAAAATCTCATGGTTGCATAGCAAACTGAGGAAGAAGCTTCCTGACTTCCTTGGCTACTTTCTTGGTAGGACAATTGCAAGTTCTTTCTATATTAATTGTCATGCATGTGAAAACAAACATTTTTCACCTTCATAAAAATTGAAAAAATGAACAAATCATATGACAATGTAATGTTATGCATTGAAACAGGCAGAAATAAGTTAATTAAATGTAGTCAACGATGAAGTAAACGCAATCAAAAAGCTATCATTTCTATGTTCAGAATAAAAGATAATGTCTTCTCCTGCTAAGATATCTTTAATGAAGGACTGAAGAAATACTGCCAGATGATCAGGGATATGAAATATATATCACCACAGAATTATCATAAGAAAGGAACTGAAAGAACATGATTTCAGCAGTAGAGATGGACTTAAGAGTTATATGAAATACACACAAAATATTTCAGCTATCATGTTTAAAAATTGTGTCTTGACCTTCATCTATATTCAGGATTGGAAGTAATAAATATGCCATGCCTCCAGTTACTTCAGTAAGTAGTAATTTGTGAATTATTTTGTCTATCTGCTTCAGTACACAGACAATTACCATTTTTACTTTGATAGATTTCAAATAAGACAAAATAAATTTTAGGCCTGTGAGAACTGCTGTAAAATACTAGACCACATATCTTCTATAGTTCAGTGCTTACCTTTTATGCCTTACCTATACTTTCCAAGATCTTGTACTAGCAAGATAATTTAAGGAAAAAACAACATATAGACTAAAAGACTGGCAAAAGAACCTTAGAAAACAGCAAGCCCACTGAAAGTACAGTTTCTTTGGCTTTTCATAGTAGCATGGAATCATAGAATGGTTGGGAGAGACCTTCAAGATGATCTATTTCCAAACCCCCTGCTATAGGCAGGAACACCTCCCTCTAGACCAGGTTGCTCACAGCCCCATCCAGCCTGGCCTTGAATGCTTCCAGGGAGGGAACATCCACAACCTCACTGGGCAACATGTTCCAGTATCTCACCACCCTCACAGCAAAGAAATTATCCCTAATATTTAGCCTAAATCTACCTTCCTCCAGTTTAAAACCATTTCCCCTCATCGTGTCACTACGTGCCCTTACAAAAAGTCCCTCTCCAGCTTTCCCGTAAGCCCTGTCCAGGTACTGGAAGGCTGCTATAATGTCCCCCCAGAGCTTTCTCTTCTCCCGGCTGAAGAGCCCCAGCTCTCTCAGCCTGTCCCCATAGTGGAAGTGCTCCAGCCCTCTGATCATCTTCTTTTCTATGAACAAAAATCTTTTATTTATGAACAAAATGGCATCAATTTTGGTGAATAATTGTGTTTCAGTTTCATTTTAAGTTACATTGTACTTAAGGTGATAGGATAATGCATGTGAACTTTGAAATATTTGACTATTTGTAGTTTTCATTTCTATCCTCTGGAAATATCTAAAGAAATATTACTATATTGAAAAAGAAACTGGAGTTTTATTTTGATTTTAAGCCTTTGATCTTTAAGTACTGAGGGAAATTCAACTGGCCCATTAGTATATTAGATTTGAAGGCAAAATTTGGTTTCTGTAATAGAAAATAAACTTGATTTTTTCACTAAGATGACTTTTTTTATCTTAGCTATAGACAAACTTACACTTGAGACCTGAATAACATTAATTTTCTCTACTTTTTCTTTGTCATCTTTGTGGCTGTGGTTCCTGATTATTTCTGTGCAATATTTGCCCACATTGCCTCTGCTTTGGTTTACAAACTTCATTGAGTTAAGTGGCTTTTACATGCAGAAGTTCTAAACCTCACTCTTCATGAAACTTTATTATTCATGAGACTGGAACAAGTAATATATGTCATCCACCCAATTAGTCTCCTGTAATGCACTTTCCAATTGCAATGCTATTGCAACAGCTCATTGCAGAGTTAATGGAGCTGACTGCAGCAAGCAGACATACACAACTGGCAAAGGATTCTCTACTCCAAAAATGAATACTTAATTATTTCTTCATTTGGAGCTCATTTCCTGTATATTACCACTTCTTAATCTAGACGTAAAATTCTTTGCTTATTCTTCCATTATTTAGTAAAGATTTTAACAGTAAATATGATGTACAAGGTCCTCTTGCTGTAGTAAATCTCAAGGAACTGAAAATTCACATAAACTTATGTCACATCAGAAGGTTAAATGCTTGGAGAGCTCCAAAACATCAGTATTATGCTGAAGCTCATTCTCAAGAAGTTTTAAACTCCAATAACAAATTTCTCCCAACTGGTAGACAAGTTCGTAAGACTAGAGATCTCAATTACATATTTCCTCTTTTTTTCTATTCTACCTTTAATCAGTCAAATCAATGCAATTAATTGGTGAATGAAAGAGATTTCTATAACAGCACAGTAAATGAAGATTTACAGGGCCTCAGTAGCAGTATAGTAGAAAACTATTGCAAATATGTAGCAATTGGCTAGGAGAAATTATGAATAATAATAACTTAATAGAGTAGCAGCCTGTTTCGTCTTTGATAAAATATTGACAAAAAACAGACAAAAAATCAGAAGAAAAATCAGAAGAAAAACAACTTTTAATATTGTAGCTATAGTTCCGTAGTTAAATGCAGACCTGCAGTCACATCATATTTGTTCTAACCTAGAACAGATATGGAATTTCCTTAGAAAAATAGACTTCTCCCTACCATACAGTAATATCTTCCAAACTGACATCTGGGTTGTATGATTTACTTTCCTGATACTTGTAAAATTATTTGAAGTTCTAAGATACTACAGTAATGTTGCATCTGTAGCTTGTAATTTTTATTTGCATAGGTTATTTTTTCACAGAATATAGTACAGAAAAAAACTTGTGTTTTCTTTGTTTTGTCTGTTGGGGGGAGTGTTAGTTTTTTGGTTTTTTGTTCTGTTTTCTGTTGTTTTTTTTCATGTTGTTTTCTTTCACCGGGAGGGGCCCACATAATGATCTTTTATTTCAAACCAAGACATCAGGTATTTTTTTTATTCATTATTATTATCTCTGAGCAAGGAAACCAGTGCCTCTCCAAACCTCCATTGGTGTCTGTACTGAAAACCGATTTATATTTGTATTCTATTTTATTGTAGCTGTATGTCCAAAAAGGAGAGGGCCTCTCTTTCAAAAGGTCCTCTCCTTTTGTCCCATACATTGGTTAACTGTTTCTTCCCTGACCCAGGACAAAGTTGATGTCACAGCGTTCTAGAGGCTACATGAAATTATATTAGACATGATCATTTACGATCATCTCTTTTCCATCTTTTCAGTTGCTGACTTCTCTAGAGAGTACAAAATGAGAATCCTGACTTCAGAGTATCAGTGGATGTTTTAACACCCACACTGCAGAGATCAGAAGCAGACCATGAGCACAAAACTCTGAATGTTATGCACACACTTGGATAACAGAGAAAACAGTGCTATTCATTGTCTCATAGATTAGTATTAATCAATTCCCTACTGACCAAAGTGGGAAGATAGGACCTTTGGACCTTTTGAATATAAAACTGCATTTGTCTATGTGATAGGCTGACCCTAGACCAACAGCTAAACACCCACTACACCGCTCAATCACTTCCCTTTCCTTGGGACAGAGGGAAGGTACAAGGAAAATGAGAAGACTAGGATTGAGATAACTGTTTAATATGGAAAGCAAAAGCTGTTCGTGAAAGCAGAGAAAAGGATTATTTCATTCATTACATAACATCAGCAGGCACATGTCCAGACATTTCCTGAAAAGTAGGACATCAGCATGCAGTATGGTTAGTTGAGAAGACAAACACCAAAACTACTTTATTTATGTATATATTGGCTTGGGAGGAAAAGGGTGACCATCTAATATGCTAACAAAACCAATCCAAACAGCCAATGAAATGAGAGAGAAAAGATGGAAACTACTCAAAAACATTTTTAGAATCCTTATACTGATTGAAAATAATTGCATATTTTCAAATTATTTTGGAAGAAAAGTGCAGAAGAGAAATGAAGAAGAAAACCAACATGATCTAAGTTTTTATTTGGTACAAAGTGAAAGACTAAAGTAACAACTGAGTTTATTTCATTGCTACATATTTGTCAATGGTTTACAGGCCAGTTTTGACAGGTTCCATGACTAATGGGGTGGAGGACCCTCGGGCCCACACCCCAGGAAAGGGGAAGGGGAAAATGGGAAAAAGAAGGGAGTAGGACCTAAAAACAAAACAGCAGCAACGATCTGAGGAGGAAAACTAATTTACTAAATAAGGTATTGGAATACAAAAGAATACAATATAATACAATATAACTGGAGAGAGTGCCCAAAACTGAAGACCTTCCTTTAAAGCTGAAGGCAAGATGGAAGGAAGGACGCACTGCTGTGACACGCAGCAAAAAAAGAGGCAGTCTTGGGACTTGCGTGCAATTTTATCTTTCCCTCTGAGCAGAAAACAGGGACACAAAGTCCTCTGGGGTATGGAGTTCTTCTCTTCTGAGAACCAGGTACAAAACTGGAGCAGTAACTCATTAACTCCCAGTACCCTACATGATGTTATAATGTGCAATACCGATAACAAAAGTTCATAAAACCATGACAATTTTCAAACACCATAAAATAAATCTCTTCTTGGGCAACAGGCTTGTCTTTCTTGGTATGGGAAATTTGCATCTGTACCTACATTGCCAGGCTCCAGAAAAAAAGGGTGAGGCAAAAAAATATGCTACATTTGTCAAAATCCTTAGAACAAACCTGCCGGGCTCAATGGCACTGAAGTAGTGCTATCAAATGTAGAAGACAGCCAAAATATATGCACCATATTATAAAAATACTCAGTGATATAGTAAAGCAATTTTTCTTATGATTTACTATAGCCCTAGCCTGTCTCCCTGAAATAACTGATGGTGTTGGCATAAATTTCTTGCTTTAAACTGTGCTTCCTTTCAGGCTTCCCTTGTGATTAAAGGCACATAACTCATTTAAGGGTTCTACCCTGCATTCCTCCATGCGTGTAAAATCAGTGGGATTCTCATTTATCTGAGACTTCTGGGATAGACCTAGGAAGTCCACTAACTGCTATTTTTGGTGGACTAATTAGAAGCAAATTGTATCTCTGTGTCTTTATTTAAGAAAACCGATCTTTTTCCTCATACATTGTCCATAGAAATGCTCAAATTTCTTCAGTAACTAGTGTCAAATCTCTATGAGAAGTTAAAGGAATCTAATTTCATAAGGTATTTCAGAGAAAAATTCAGAATCACATAAAAGTGGAGTTTATATACCAACTAGAATATCTAAGAGAGTTAGTGAAGTTCACTAAGAATCTCTTCATTGTCATTGTTTCTTACAGTGGTGATCATAATGAGACTTAAATAATAAACAGTGCTGATAGAATGACTGTCATTTTGCAACTGAATATCCAATCCATTACTGTTTCTGCTGACAGCAATTTTTATCTCAAAGAAAGAGATCCCATAATTTCTTTGGCTGATTACGCCATTTGTCTGTGTGGCAGAAAACTCCACTTGTTAAGAATTCAGCTTAGCTGATAGAAATGAAGGAAGAGAGTTTACCTGGATAAATGCTGTTTCAGCTCTCCTGGATGATCAAAGGAACTAACTATGGCTAGTTTTAACCGTTCTTAGCAGCTAAACAAATAAGGAAACAGTCTTATTGGGAAGGCTGAAGTTGAGCTCAAAGCAAAGGCTATTAAAATGGCACTATCTGTGTGGGCTCTTGAACACAGTGCGTAATGCAGAGTCTGTTTATAAAAGCAAGTTTATTTCCTGCAGATCTTCATATCTGATTATTTATTTCCTATCTAGGTACTTTCATATGGTAATTACAAAAACCATCCATTTAGACTGCAGAAACAATATCACTTGAGCTGTGCATGGGCAATCAAATAAAAAATTCAGATTACAAAATTCTAATTCAAGGCTAATGTTTCAGCTAAGCCTCTACTGTTTGAATACAGACACTACTGAATTCAGGTGGTTGAGACTACTCTTGAAGAGAATGTGAATGGTTCACAAAGATAGTCATATCAAAACTGACTTTTGAGTTTGAACTAATATTTGCTTGGAATTACTGTTTGCTCAGCTTGACCTGTTTCTTGCCCTTCCTACTGCAAAGTAAGATGTTTGCATTCCAGATTTTGACTTGGGAAATGCTTTTTGCTCATATTGCATGGTAGCAGGTGCAGAATTGGTTGACGTGGTAGAATGATAGATTGAAACTCTGCACCACATCTGAGATTGTTTTCAAACAAGAGGTGAGAATATAAGAGGCAAAACATTCAGAAATAAGCTTGCACTCAGTTAACCACATGTTAGAAGGATGACTCATTCTGCCAATACTGCCATATAAAAAAAAAATTGACTTCATAAAATAGTATTTCAGTTTAGGTGGATGATTTCCTTTTACATTTTTATTTTTAATAGCAAACTGAGTCCAAGACACAGCTCCACAAAAGTCATATATAATACAGAAGCAGTTTTCTAAAAATAATGTGAGGAATTCATATAAAATGATATCACGCTTCAAGCACATCCAACAAGCAATATTGTGAGACATCTTCCATGGCTTTACTCTGTAATCTAGAAGTTGAAAAAGAAGTATAATTTAATAATCTAATTCAAAGAGCTACAAAGACACAAAGGCATTGGATCAAGAAAAATCATTCACACAGAATAAAATGTTCTATGGTGACAAAATTTTCTTAATGCTGTGCTAATCACACATGAACAATAGAGAGAATGGAAATAGTATGGGCTTGCACTAAGGGCACTTTCATTAGATAATCAGTAAGAAATAAAGCAAGCTAACTCCACAGAATCAGATAAAGAACTTCAAAAAGTGGGTCAAATGTTAATTCAGATATCTTTTTACCAAGATGGAAGATGTCCTCACCAAAGTAAGGATGTTTAAAAGTAAAGTGGTTTAAAAGTGAAATATAAAGTTGGAATAGTAGAGGCCAAAAATACAGCTCATACTCCATGTTCATTCTGCTCACTTAGGCTCTAAGAATTTTTTGTATTATGAACACAGAAAGCATTGTTCAGTATTGTCAAGAGTTTTGTTTCTCCCTCTTTGAAGGGAGGAACATTGCATACTGCCAGTATGTTAGTGACTATTTAGACCTGTGAGATCTGTTGAGACACAATCTGTTTTGGGTTTGGGTCACTTCCTAGATTGTTTGGTTTAACTGTTTGTAGAGAGGAATATGACATTAGAGGGAGTTTTTAATTATCTTCTCAGGCTAATTTAAGACTTCAAATTCTTAGCTATTTGCTAAAAAAAATTATCAGCAGGACACATGCAAAATCCTATGCATTCAGAGTTATGGTCTGGTGCTACTGCACTCTTGAGGACTTAATCTTCTTTCAAGAGCTCTTCACAACCACAGGAGCCCTGCAGGAACACCCGCAACATGGTGAGCAGCTGGGCTACCACAGGCAAGCATGCAAACAGGCAGGAGAGCAACAATAGCGCCGAAGCCAAGGTCCTTAACTGTGCTTGGCACTCCTGTAATCATGTAGCTCTGAAGGACAGAAAAGCTATTCATTTTAGAGTGAGCAGCCTTAAAGCAGATTTTAACCTCTATTTTGGCACAGGCAGAAGGGATATACTAGCAGATTTCTCATTACACCCATCCTGTGATGCTCTACAGTCAGTGTTCTGAGTAGCACTGGCATGCCTGGTGAGGGAAGCAAATCATCACGGACAATGCTAGCTGTAAAATGGAAGTGCACAAAAAAGGCAGCAGCAGACAGTATTTCAAACAAAAGCTTATTTTTCCTTTGTCTTTCCCCCATTTCCTTTTATTATTTTATTTTCTTCCGTAAACACTGTAGCTATCAATAATGTTCTACCATCACTGCTGAAATAATTATATGAAGAATGAAAGCTAGAGTGAAAAATACTATGCGAAAGGTTTTCAGAAACTGGGATTTGTTCTTAAATGTTCTATAGAGAGAGAGCTGTATAAAGGCCGAGTCCTTAGCATAAGAACGTGGTAGATGAAGCATGCTTGATTAGAACAAAGCAGCAGAAATTCTGTTTATCATTTAGCTATTGTATGTATTTATTAGAGGGACATCAAAGTCAGGTCACGTTGAGAAAATTGGCATGCTTTTGTATATATGATAATGGAGAGATTGAGGGAGTGACATTTTTATTTTTTTGAAAGATATTAAGTTCCCTAGTTCAAATATATTCAGATACTAATGGTTTATTATAGACTAGAATCAGTTTTAGGTATATTAGTAGGTCTTATGAAATGTAGGAAAATTGGCTTCATGCTATCTTTAGAGAGATACACGGGTACATTTTTTTTGTATATATGTGCGCACATGTTATGTGTAACTAAAAACATGTAATGCAGTATTGACATGCTCTCTGTTACAGCTCTGATTTTGTCACATTTTGCCTGATTTATCAACATTAGACATGATGTGGCAAACGTGTAAGTCAATTCTGGAAGGCACAGAGAAATTGTTCATAAACTTTAAATTTCACAGAGAATGCTGACATTCCAAATGCGGACATACTTATTCTGTTCATAATTTTTTCTTTTACCTCAGAAATGCAAAGCAGAACAACACTGGATAGGAATAACTTATGTAAGTACACATTTACCTCAATATCCATATATCACATTTTGTATTATTTAACAGCAGCCTGGTCCTGCTGTTTTATTGCCCAGTTGGATAGGATGAGATATGACCACAGGAACAGATAAAGGCTTTCATTTAGATTTGTGCTCATGTTATGGAGCTAGGAAGCAAACTGGTAATCAGAAACATATTCACTAGAATTACAAGGGACACATTGCTACCATGACAATGTTTTAAAAAATTAAGTGTTCCCAGTAGGTGTTTAGAGCCTCAATATTTCAATTAGCATACTCTTATGAAAGACCTAGAATTTTTAAAGATTAAATATAGGAATCTGTTATGTGGATATATCTGCATATCCGTATGCCTGCTTTATACATTTTCACAGCAGAAGTTTCTGAACCAATACTTAAGGAAAAAAAGAATTCTTAGGGGATACCAGCTAAAGTACAAGGGATGTTCAAAACTGATGGATCACCTCCCTGATCCTAAGGCTACTCAAGACACAGCTGGTCCTCACACATAATTGAGATTTTTCTAACTTGAGGCATATGCATCATACTCGGAGAGCGAAACTACAGTAAGGAGTCCCTCTGGCACATAGTTACATTTGTGTGCCCAAGGCTACTAGCATCTCTTAGATAGACTTCAGTAATTCTTGTGCCATAGCAAAGTAATGAAAAGTGACTACACACTGGGGATTGAATTCCACAGTTCCAAGCATGCCACTTGTGATGACACGAGACACTACGGCTCCATAAGGAATTTAATGACAACAGATGGATTGTCTGACCAAATATCACTTTAATTTTCACAGGGGATAAGAAGAGCTGCAGAACTCAGATCTGTTTTCCTTCAAAATTTCATAGTCATTGTGTTTTCAATCTACTAAGAATATAAATTTGTAAGTACTTTTTCTTCAAGTGTGTATATATACATGGGCATGTATACATTTTTACATGTGCATATGTATATAAACATGAATTAGATCAAGAAGGCAGCATATATATACATTTGATTAAATATAAAACATCTTTTATGGTGATGGAGTTTTTGGCTAGTCTGAACAGAGTCAACGTGAGTGGTGAAAAGTAAGCACTTCTGAAAACTGAATCATGGTTATTTAGGTGACTAAACATTGTAAAGAGCTGTCATGTTTGAATACTCAGGCCAAAGCACTTCACTTAGGAAAAAATCAGGTTTATGCTGTTGAATGTATCAGCTTGTTGGAAGAGAAATAGATAAATAAAAAATGAATAGAAAAAAAAAAAAAGAAAGAAAAAAACATGTTATGTGATACAATATATTTACAATGGCCCTTTTTTCTATTAAAAAAAAAAATACCATGAATTCCTTGCTTAGGTTTTATTTAGAGCCACCAGTACCATCCTCTGTATTTTGTACAAGCATAAATTAATACAGCAAGTTCCGTTTCTTTCATGTAATACCCATATTTCTGAGAAGATATTTCTGGACCACAAGTCTTGAATTAGAAACAGATGAGTTGGCTAAACAATTCTGGTGTGGCCAGAAAGTGAGTGTCCATCCAGCCATGACCAAGCAATCATACAGACTCCCTTTGATCAAGATATTTTGAAAGATTGTGACAGAACTAGATGTACTCCATTGGAGCAGACTATTTCACCAGTATGACTCATTTTGTAGTAGCATCATATGCTAGGTCTTAGTGTGTTCTGAGGGGTCTTCCTCTATCCTAGCTGGTCTAATGGTCCTGAATGAGCAGGTGTAGCGAGCTGGACACCCTTAGAGGAATTGCCACTGTCTGGTGAAGTGGTGCTATAGATTTGTGGAACTATTCATTTTCTGCAACATCCAGGACCTATTGAACTTAGGAAGACAGGATGTCCTATGAGCTCAATGCAATGTAATAGCAAAAACAAACAAACAAAAAAAACTTCAGAAACAAAAGGTCATACAGTATGGGTACCTGAACATGAAGCCTACAACTTGTAACACTGTCATTTTAATCTAAAAAATTTCACAAGGTTGTCTGCTTTTTTTGAATGATCACTAAGAATATGTTAGGCTTATAAAAATGTACAGTGATTTGCTTGGAGTTAATATATAACTCAAAATTCAGTGGAAGGTATTATATTAGGACTTCCCTGAGTAATAGTAAAAAAAACAAATCAGTAACTTAATGACAAAAATCAGTGTGAGAACAAAAACATGGAGACTCACAAATATTTGCTACTGAATGTTTTTAGAGGCAAGCCAAACTCCTTATCGGCAAAGAACTCAGGAATTGAAAATGCTTGCTGTTTAAAAAGCTGTGTCCTCATTCCTTATCTGTGACTTAAAATTCTTCTTTGCCTATAGACTTTTATTGAACAATTTCTGTAAGCCTTCCAAAACTGTATATTTATTGTGTACAGAAATTGAGACTAATGAAATGAGAATTGCAAGATGACCTGCAAATCTGAAAGCAGAAGAGATAACCTCTTACATACCACTGTTAATTGCATGAAAAAATATTTGCCTGTCCTGCTCTCTTTCTTGCAAATTAGAAAAATAGAATACACTGTATTATTTCTGTTGTTTATTTGGTCTTTTATTTCTCTGTCCTTTTTTGGTTTTGTATTACTGAACCATGTCTTTTCTTAAAAGCTATCTGTAATCCTGATTGGATTGATAGTTGGGGAATTAAGGACAAACTGAATATTCAGAAAAATTTAAAAGGATGGATCCTTTGTCAGGGAATGCAAGTAAAATGACTAAGAAGTCCCAGTAACCTCAGTTGTTTCTTCTTACTAAGGTGGTATAGGTGCCAAGCTTCAATATTCTGTCCTCTATAGGGAAAGGAATATCCGTGCTGTAGAAGTCAGTTGTGTAAGTAATTATTTTCCAGTACACCTGGAGAGAGTAATGGTCTCTGATCAGTGTTTGAAACCTGCCCATTTACACCTTTTATAAGTCCTACTCTGGTTTACCTCCACTCACAGAGATTTTTCAACAGAATTGAAAAAAAAGGTGTTGTCTGTCCTCACTCTGAACTTACACCATAGCAGGAAATATTTTCCAGCTACTGAAGAAACTCAGAGCCCTACAGAACTGCCCTGAAAGCAGTTGCAAATCAATATGATAATTTCCAGAACAGAAAAGAACTTTTTCTGTCAGTTTCACCCAAGCCTACACTAGACTCAAGGCAGTCTTCAAAAGAGCAGAATATGGATTCCAGAAAAACTAAAGGTTATGTTTCTTACTAGAGGGAAAACAAAGAGAATATTGTAAAAGGACATGAAGAGGAGGATTTTGTATGTACACATGCATATACATATATATAAATGTATATGTACATACACAGAGTTGACTCAAACATCTTTTGTAACTTCCAAAGGCACAGTTGTGTTTGTAAGTATCCATTTAAGTACTTTGGTTAATAGCTGACTGGACTCCTCAGTTTTGCTAAAACAGAAATGTGCAATGTTTCAGGACTTGCCAGATACATAACTCAGATCATAAAAAGAATGTTCAAAGGTACTATTTTATAGCAGATGTTGTTCAGTCCTAGACCCATTTTATGCAGATTTTTTTCACCCTTACATTTAAAATATCCTCTCCTGATTGTATTTTGACTAGCTTAAGGTTCTTAGACTGTGTCCCTGTCTGCACCTGTGTCTGAAAGGAAATACAGGAGAAGAGTGGTTGTTCTCTCACACACAGTCGAGATTTTTCAAATATATCATTCACGAGTGGCTGATGGGATTATTCAATAACTAGAAAACCTGTTTCTGGAAGTTTCTGATTTCTTCCAAACAATCTCTATGCATATATTCAGAACCAAATCAAAAATTAGTGGACCTTTTCAGGGATTCCTGTGCTTAATACCTATGGAAGCCTGGTAAATTATAATTGTTAGGAGAAAGTGTATTGGGAACCCTCAGATAAACTTTTCCCTCTGTTATTATTTACATAAAGGATTTTTTTTTATTATTATTATTCTCTCCTCTATACCAAAGAGATTCAACACTACAACATTAAATATCTGCATAACAACACTGGAATATCTACCACTAGCCAAGCTTTGACAATTGGGAAATGCTCAAGTCAGCAGGGTAATTAAAACAGAATACAAGAAGACCAGAGCAGCTTAATCTGCATTTCCTTAATGTCCCTGCATATCAAATATAATTCAAGAAGTACAATTAGAAACCAACGTGTAATACTTTACCTTAAGATGCTAATCAGAGGGGTATTTGTACAAGTATGAAGTTGAATGGATTTGCAAACATTTGCAAAACTGGTGAATCAACATTCCAGTACTTCCCATTACAGACTATGCACAACCTAACATCTTCCAGAGTTTCTACTCAGTAACAATCAGTGGTGCCAAAGGAGTACATAAAATTGAGAATAATTACAGGTCAGTGTGGTCCGCCCCCTTTTGAATGCTTTTGAATCTCTCAGGAAGCATTTCATAGCTCCAGAGATCAAGTACTGTGCACAATTTTACTAATTCACATGTGACCTTAAAATACAGAACAGCAAAGTCTTGCCATTAAGCTATTCTAAAATTCTTTTCCTCTGTCTCTGAGTTCTCCTTAGTGCCATATGAAAATGGTGCTGATCAAGGAAGCAAAATCCAGTCCAAGGACAGTTGTCATAGCAAACACACTAATTGTCTGACATTTCAGTTCCGCTAAAGGCTTCTGCGGGAACGGGCCCTCTATATTTTTCTGATGTGCTGTTTGTGAAACCTTACTCTGTGTGAACAGGAAGACAAGAATAGAACATGTTTCCCTTATGTCTCCTATTTCAAAAAAAAATTCATTTTGGACATTGTTCCAATGCCTGATACTTTCAGAGTGAGTTCAGATTAATATCTAAAGTTTTAAGTACTTTTTACTAGTAAACTTAGACATACAGTAAGTTCGTGGCAAAGTAGCTTGCTTGTTCATTTAAACTGCAGGCTAACAAGGACTATAAATAAATTCAATTCTTATATGTATTTAAATCAATATTTCAAGAAGAACTGTATTTTAAGTGAATGAGGACCCTTTTTAAAGCTTTTACCTCTTTTTTTTAATGTGAAATAGGCAAAATGCCCTCTAGCTATGTAGAGGTTTGGACATATCCCAGGTTTGCTGAACTCATGGTTTTGGCTCACCTCTAGTTACTGCAGCAAGGTAATGTAAATTACACTGAGTAGCAACAATTTAAGTAGCGTAAAAATATCCTGTATTTCCAATTAAACAGAAGAGTTTAGCTTTACCACATTAAAATGTTGCTTACTTGATCTTCTTATTTACAGATGAGGTTTCTGTAATAAGTGGTAATCACTTCATCAATACATATATCCTTTCATTCTGTAGATTGCTGTCAGACAACAAGGTAACAGACTTGGTGCACAGTATTTGCATGGCACACGGAAGGAAAGACAGAATACTAGTTATGGCTCATAGTGAGGAAATGAAGCATCAGACTTATGAGTACCCTATGAAAGCCAATATTATTTCATTATCTGAGAAGTTTAGAGGACTGTCCTTTCCTATAATCTTCTGAGCTATCTTGCTTCAAGCTGCCCACAAGTCTAATCTAACTCAGCATAGAAAAGTCTCAAGCTGGTAAAAATACAGAGCCTTTCTGTTTATTTTATAGTGACATTCAAATGCTTAGAAATTCCCCTTCTAAATGAACAAATGGAATGAAGATGCAATAAATTTCACCTTTTACATCATAGTAGGCAAAATGTCCATCTTATTACATGTTTTATATGGAATTAACAGTATATTTCAAGATTTCATGACTAAGATGGAAAGAAACACTTGATTGTGTTATACAGTTTCTCACTATGGAAGTTTCATATCTCCCTCTGAAACATCTGTTGTTGGCCACTATAGGACATCAGTCTAGATTGATTGTTGGTTTAATCCCATGTGACATTTTCTCTATTTGAATTATTCTGATGAGTTTGCTTACATGCAACTTATTACCATGAGAGGAAATTTAGAGCATATTGGCTGTGGAACCCCAAGGTGAACATGTCTGATGCACTTCAGGGCACTGGGTTGGAAGAGTATTTCAGTCCAAAAGACTTAGTTCTCTCTTCAGGTCATTTCTCTGGACAAGTCATCCAGGAGTCTTTTCGTGCTTACTGGTCTTTTTCACTTCAATGCTTCACTAAATAATTGTCGTTCATGCTTCTATTCTCCCCATCATTGGAAAGCTGGCCTCATTTCAGCTCTCTAACACTTCAGGGGCTTCAGTCAGAGAGGGCCACAGCCTGACCTCTCTTCTTGGAGACCGGTCTCACTGAGGCACAAATAGAGGTGAAGTTGCAAGCCCTTTCAAATGACAGCATGTTAGTCTGGGCACCTTGAGACTATTCCCAGCCTTAAGCAACTAACTTGAGTTCCTAGATGTACAGCATAAGCAGATACTTTCAGCAGTAGCCATTAGATGTGATCCAGCCAGAGGAGCCCCTTCCTTCACACTGCACAAACAGGAAAGAGGCTAAGATTATTCTCATCCAAGTTGCTCTACAGTCATTTCATTTGACCAGCTTCCTGACTACTAAAAGTCTAACTTGAGATTAGAAAAAGGAATCAAACTGAAACTTAGAGAACTGCTGACCCCTGAACAAAGTAAAGCCAGATGGCTTTTGTACCAGTTAGCTTCAAGGAGGAATTTTTTTTTTTGACTACACGTGTTTGGTTTTCCCTGGATGTATTATGAATGCTTTCTCCTAGTCCCTTTTAGATTGCAATGTAATTCTTTTGTGTACAGTTCAAACATTCTAATTTCATTTTATTCTTCTTAAGATTTGTTTTATCCTAATGTCTACAAGTATTTTAAAAAAGCACACCAGAAATAGCTGGAAATAAACTATTAGTCATGCATGCTTTTAAATGATCTTTGATTTAGAAAGTGCTTCTTTTGCTAGTGTTTCTACTTCAGCAGGTTCACTGTTCCCTAGTTTTCAATATGCAATCAGAAAGACATGCTAAAATGATGAGGCTTACATCAGTGTTATAATGCCAGCTTTCACTATCATTCATACACTTTCTGATAGTCAGTCAAACAGTATAAATTACAATTCCCGATTTCTGATTCTGAATTATCTCCTCCAAGTATGATATTCAGTTTAATGTGCTGCACCCATAAAAGCACAGTGCATAATGTGACTGTTGTGTGAATTGTCATTGCACAAATGATTACTTCTTTGATCAAAGTATAGCTATGCCAACCTGTTTAAACCTGTTGTCAATGGGAATAAATAAGCTCAAAGTGTTTGTCTTAGAGTGACAGCATAAAGCAGCTTGCAATCAAACCTGCATGTTTTGAGGACAAAGCAGTAAGCAATGAAAGGCTAACATATAACTTTCAGTAATATGATTAAGTGTTGGTAAAAACATGCAATTAAATTCAAATCTGGCTTTTCATTACACACACACACACACACACACAAAAGACTATTCTATGTAGATTTACTGCTAACTTAAACAGAAGGACTCTTAGATATTAAGCAACCATTTTCTTCAGATACATTTTTTCATATCAAATTTAAAACCAGCTCCAGAAATGCTTCATTTTAAATGACAAGAAATAGCAGAGATCAGCTAATCTTTCATCAGCTCTAAAGCATACAACTTAGCGTACAAAAGTCAGTTGATGTTCTTCCAGCCTAGAGGAAATTCATGTATTGGTAACAATTTTTACAATAAATTAGGATCTTGATGTATGCTAAAAAAAAAGAAAAAAAGAAAAAAAAAGAAAGAAAAACAAACAAGCAAACACCTGGGCCAGCAGCAACAACTGCAAGACAAGATATAACAAGATGATTGTTAATGTCCCAGAACTGAATCTATATTGTTCAAGCAGGCTATCCTAGCTGTGCAAGACCATTCTAATGCTTCTTTGAAACAAATGATTACCAGATTTCTGAATTTAAGCTTTGATCCAGCTGTCTGAGTGCAAGGTTAGACAACTGCATGTGAAGGAGCTCTTTCAGAGAACTCTGCTGTACATGTGGAAGTCCCTGTCCATTTTCTGAGTATTGGCAATTGGCACCGTGCATAATCCTAATGATTTATACCTAGAAACTCCTAACAAAGAGTCATTGGGTTACTTGATGGTGCCTTTAAGTGATGTTTCGACCTAATCTAGCTGACAGATCCAGTCAAATGGCGGTTGATTTGGAGCACGTAACTTCAGAATCACAGAATGGCTGAGATTGGAAGGGACCTCTGGAGGTTGTTTGGTCCAACCATTGTTCAAGCAGGACCACCCAGAGCAAGTTGACTAGAATGATGTCCAGGTTGCTTCTGAATGTCTTCAGGCAGGAGATTCCATAACTTTCCAGTGCTCTGTCACTCATATAGTACAGAATTGTTTCTTGATGATCAGAGAGAACCTGCTGTGTTCCAGTTTGTACCTTTTTAAAATGAAACACTGCATTATTTTTCCTTCCCTTCCCCCCTCCCCTTTCCCTTTCCCTTTTCATTCCCTCACCTCTCATCACCCCGCCTCCCCTTTCCTCACCTTGCCCTTTTTTTCAATTGCCTTTCAAACATCTGGAATTTCCTGACAGTTTTAAGTTGTACTAGAAACTAACACTGAGAATCTAGGAATATTCTCACCCTTTACATTTTTCCCTCTGTGGTACAGAAGGTTGGCCAGATCTGTTGTTTCAAAAATATCCAGTTATAGAAGCCACAGTTTTTGATTTACTGTTAGTGTGAAAAGTATTTCATCAGTAGCCTGTAAAATGACTACATTTATTTCATTTTTTTTCAAATACGGAGCAGAAATATTTATTTAACAGGAAAGGGAAAGATGTAGTGTTTGCAATATTTCAATCTAGTAAGACAGAAGAGACACTGTTAGCATTTCTTTTGTTCTTGATGTAGTTAAAAATTTCTTTCATACTGTAGGATGTAAGCATTTCTGTATGTCTTGGGTTGGTTTTGTTTTTGTTTGTGTTTTTTTTTTTGCCTTCTTTATCAACTTTCTATCATTCTTAATTTCTTATATTTATTATTAGCAGTGACTCTGTTTTGCCATTTAATATATACCATATTTATCTGAATATAGTGATTCTAATATGACAACAAAACAGATTTACAACAGTTTTTTGGAGAATAATATTTGGATTCTAGATATAAAATAACTCCTAGTTCCTGCTGACTTCCTATGTTTCAACACATCTATGATATGTCCTCACATTCGTAGTGAAGGTCTCCCTCTAATCACATTCCCCACCCTGATGGTACACTGTAGTGCTCTGTAAATATTTGCTAAGACATCAGGGCCTTAACTCCATACTAGACATTCACACTAACTTTCATATATCATGGTAAATTGTGACTATGACTGAATTATCTTAGGGTTTTGCTGCAGTCTCTACAACACAAAGAGTTGGGTCTGTGGATGAACCCTGAGAAAGATTTCCTTTTTCTTTGTGACTTCTTTCTCAATACAACTGGCTTGGGAAATTCTAGTCAAGTATTTTTAAATAATTCTAGTTTAGTATTCACAATTCTACTGATGATTGACTTGGATCAGAATTCTTCACAGCATTTTGACATTGTACCTATTAAAACTTTCAGCTGAAAAATGGATTTGTGTTCAGGCATAATAAAGTATGACCAAACACGGTTTTCAGCCACAATGATTTATTTTTTAGTTTATTGATAATTTTGCTGTTCAGATGATATTTTTGATTATAAGCAACTCTTTACAATTTATTAAATAGCTTATTTAGTAATGCAAGCAATGTTCAGAAGGCTCTGCAGCAAAAGAATGCAACAGTCTGCCACTTATGCTGCAGTGCTTGATGATAATGTATAGTACAAATATGACAGATGCTTACGGAATGAACAATCCTTTTCTCATGCAGGACAACTACAGTTTGCATCCATCACTGAATAACACCTTAACGTGATTCATTTTCACAAATATTCAGACATTCAAGACTCATTCAGTGCAAACTAATAACTGATTCAGAAATAGTTGCATATTAAAGCACGTCAATTCTCTTCTTTTAATCATTCAACTTTTCCTACTTCTTGCACCATCGTTCAGTTGGATATTCTAACAAGGTCCATCAGCCTTCTGTTTCCATTGAAAACAAGAAATGTTTTCAATTTTTTTTCTACTTTATTTTATATTTCATATCAGAAACACTTCCTGAGTTGGCATTCCTTACTATCAGTTTTGACAAAACTTTTGAAGTAATTTTAAAAGCATTCTTTGAAAAATGACCAAATTGTAACTCATGTCAGAAAAGACAATTGTTTACAAAAGTATTTCTAGTAAATAATACAGGATATATTGCTTAAAAATAGTAAGTTTTAGAAAACAGTTGTGCAAATTCTCTTATCTTCACAAAAATAAGGTGCTTTGATACAATAGCAAATAAGAAAAAAAAATCATGGTTGTTAAAGACCACAAAATACAAGCATTATTAATGCGGCAAAAGATGTCACATACCTTTCTTAGTGTGGCTCTTCTACAGGAAGTGAATTTTATCCTTTAAATATTTATCATTACATAGAAGTGGAGGAATTTATCTGAAAATAACACAGGTCTGCAAAAGGTAAAAATATAATTCAAGTAATTTTTTGCATCATTCTTTTTAATAATTTCTTTGCATCTTTATTATATTCACCATTTTTTGTGTTTTGCATCAATAGTTTGTTAAAATTATTAATCATTATTAAAGATATCAGAAAAAAATAAATTCTGTATTTATTGAACTGCTTTTTCATTCCTGACCAAGATATGTTTCTGATTTTCATATCATGCTGCAAAACTTCTGGGACAGCATCTCTGGAAAGCATGGTATTTTGAGACTATATACTATAATTGCAACTTTACTCATACAAGTATTCTTATGGTATACAGCGATATTAGTCACGCTTAAAGACAGTGCTTCACTGCTTTGCTGAATTAAGCTCCAGATATAGTAAAACGATACATTCAGTTCAGCCTTGAACATAGAGTAGAACATAACATCACTTAGATAAGTGCTTTTGGGGGAAAAAAAAATAGAAAAAAAATAAAACTGAGAAGGGAGCCATCTGCTAAGTACTTCAAAATATGGAGAAGTTACAATGTCCCTGCCCCAGAAAGAAGACTATTGCAAAACACTTGCTCACACATGCTGACAGAACAGAGATAGTTGTCAAGAACCATCAGTACCATATTTTGTTTTAACGAGTTTTCTTTTATATTTTATGAAGGATGTTGCTTAATGAACTAGCAAAGCGGGAGAGAAGAGAAAATGAGAGAAACAGAGTAACAAGATAAAAAGGAGGAAGAAGGCAGGTAGCATGAATCAAGGGACAGGATTTGGTTGATGTTCAGAAGGAGCCGCTACCCAGCAAAGGACGTATAGCAGAAGAACTGTGGTAATGTGTTAGCTGCTCCTAATTCTTATATTTCTAGTTCATCTGCTTGACAGTTTTTTCTCTTCTGTTCCACAAGGTTGCAAGACTAAGTAAAGGAAATAGAAATGCATAAAAACAGCATTTAGTAGTCAGGTCTTGTGCAGTTCCTCAGTTAGGGGTTCTTGACGTTTCCACTTCCCAGTGTATAAAGTGCCCAGTTTACATCTAGGACTAGTTCCTTCTTAATGCTTCTTTTCCCTCACAACTGCAACTTAACAGATCAAGCATCATGAGAATGTGTCCTTTCTGGAATGACTGATACAGTTTCCCTCCTGAAAGGGAATAAAATAAAAGGATTTAATTGGAAGTGTCTAATTTAAACACAAATGCATCAACTTTTATTTTAAGAACAGTTATTGTGGGAGAAAATAATCTCCAATTAGCCACCATTGTGAAAAAAAAAAAAAAAAAAAGGCACCAATCTATTTTTGGCTTTGTTTTCTTAGTTCCACTTTTTCTTAAGCAGATACAACTAAATACCATGATGAAGGGAAGAGTATGAAATGAGCAGATACTCATTTGTTCCCTCTTATTTATGTAAAGCCAACAAAAGGGAAATTATTCAAATAATTGGATCTAAGAATTATTTAAACTTTGATTTTGGATCTAATCTGCATGTTTCTGAGCTAACTATAGAATTTATAAGAAAATTGATTTATAGTTATTTTTCTTTTAAATGCTGAATCAAAGATTACACTGAACTCAGTTTCCTTCACATAAAAGTCATCTAGAATATTGTTCATGTACTATATCTATCAGCAAAATTTATCTATCTTGAATACATTACAAGGACTGCTCTGAAAGTAATGCTTCTGGACATCCATGCAGATTTTTTTGAGCGTGGCACGCAAGCTCTTTTTCATCACTGGTGAAAATGCATAGCTAATAGGGGTGACTGTGTTGAAAAAGAGTGTTTTGTAGCTGAGAATTTGATCTATCAAATAACGTTATTGTGCTCTTTGTATCTTGTAGGTTGTAGTTTCCATGGAAATAAATAGGACGCGTTACTTTCAGAGTGACCTATGTAGAAAGTGAGGAAAATAGTAATTTTCTTAATCACAGGTATACTATATTCCTCTACAACAAATTCAGTACTTGAGGAACTGTCTCTGTCTTCAAAAACACTTTAATAATTCTGTCGTCTTCCCCACTCTAATTCATGTATTCCAATAAAACATGCAAATAATGATTTTATTTTATCTGTATTAAGCTTGCACAGGCCCAGCCATTTGTTTTAATGCCTCCAGTGGCAATCCTTTACCACCTACAGATACTTCATTAAATAAAGGTACTTAATCAGTTCTGCTTTCAGTCCCAAAAAAAAGGGAGTGAGTGGCACACCTACCCACATTAATGAGGTGTTTCTTTCAGGTCAGTGACTCCTTTCTATAAAAGTATGGTATTCTGTGGTGCTAGACATGATACTGCTCAAGCGTGCCCAAAAAACAGATACTCATTCATCCTATTCTGGCACAGAAATACCACTCTTTTTCCTGTTAGTGATCTGTGTTCATATCTCTTCCAAATAATTTTGAACTCTAAATCAGTTCCTATGTTCACCAGCATTTCATCATTTTAGGTTAGCTGAGCAATACTCGAGTTCTAGATATCTTTTTTTCTGTCTTCCTTTTTTTTTCCTAAAAAAAAAATGAAAAAATAGCGAAATATACTGTTGCTCTAAAAGCAAGCACAGATGGATCTTAGAACAAGCCAACATATAATATCTGTTTGGAGGTCTCATTAATACAAAAGACCATTTGGAAAAAACAACAACACTGCACTTCAGTTTTACCATGAATGTAGATTTTATAGCAAAGCCCTAGAAGTGTGGTACTCTTGCAGGTTTTGTTATAAACTCATTTGAAGAGAAATGTAATTAAAATTGGATGAGCTAAGAAGAAAACTTAAAAGTATAAAATCACCATCACCACAGAAATCCTTTGCTTGATTTTTTTTTTGTCAGTTCATTGACAACAGATAAGAAGTCTTAATAATTAATGTAACTCAGGATTGTGACTATTACTAAATACTTTCTATTTTCATGATATTAGGATACACCAGAAATTAAAGCTTGTGCAAATAATACAGTATGTCAATGAAATACAAAAAACGTAATACATATCGCAACTTAGTGGAAAGTTCATTATGCAAATCATCAAAGGCAGCTTATAGATGCTATGGGAAGGTACGAACAGAATAAACTGGACAATGGCAGACCTTACCCTTTCCTATCTTTTTCCCAAGTGTTTCAATCTGAGCTTATTCCAGTTAGATCAGGAGTTGAATGTCTAATCTGCCTTAAAATCATGATACTAAATTAAAAAATATTTTAGGATTAGAAAGTACATATCTAACTGTGTTTCCTCAGAAACTGTTGAAGTTCTATACGTTCCATTCTCATGTTATGATGCCTTATTTTCAGACAATCCTTCCAAGCAATTTAATCTAAATTGACTTCATTTCCTCAAAGATTTCCCAGGTGGCAATATTTTCCCAAAGGAGGATTTAACTGCTCAAAAATTCATTGTAAGGTTTTCTCTGTAGGCATTATTGGGAGTGGAGGAGGATTTTGGTTCCATGCAGGCATCACTAAAGGCTCTGCTTTGCACCACAAGAACATGAGGTAGAGAAAAGCCCATTCTAGCATTTTTTGTTCTCTTTTCTAATTTCATGATGTTCACGTTCTTACCAGGAATAGCACAGGCCAGTTCTGGACACCCTTGTATTTGAGTCGTGATCACAGACCATACCCACACATTTCCTTTGGAAAATGGATCCCAAACCTTGGGATCCCGATGATACTACTTTCTCAAATGATGCTGGTTCCTCGATATGCTACGTAAAACCAGCTGAACTGGAAAAGACTAATGATTCTGTGTTTGAGCAGCAGATCTTCAATCATACTGATGAAGTCCTGCTGTCTGTGTTTGGGCACCAGAGGGTTAGCCTGGAGGGTGTCACAGCCACCAGCACAGTTGGACTGTGTGCGTGTTGCAATAATTGAGGCTTGAGGGGCTCTTCTCACTTACACACCAACCAAGTGTTCATCTGGAGTGACAGTCAGGCATCGGCCCCTGCTGTCTCTGTTTCTGCCAGCTAAAATGTCACTTCTAAAGAAGGCTGCAAGTGGTGAGTGATGCTTTTTCCTCCAGTCCTTCCCCTCCTCCTACAGAGGATTCCCCAAGCAGAGCAGGGGAGAGCAGTGCAGGTGGGAAAGGCTCTCTCTCTCCAATCAAAAATATTTTCTTTCCTCACGGCATGGGAAAGGCAGAACTGGACAAACTGTAAAGGAAGATATCACAGTGGGGGTACTGGAGATGACAGAAGCCTAACTGGGAATACCAAGGTCAATATTACATTGGCCTCCACTGACTAAATTTTTAATGAAAAGTTGCAGTGTTGGTAAACCTCTCTAGCAAACATCCTATTATTTATCACAGACTCACAGAATCACAGAATCACAGAATCACAGGGGTTGGAAGAGACCTCAAGACATCATCGAGTCCAACTCTCCTGCTAAAGCAGGTACCCTACAATAGTTTGCACAGGTAGGTGTCCAGTCAGGTCTTGAATATCTCCATAGAGGGAGACTCCACAATCTCTCTAGGTAACCTGTTCCAGTGCTCCATCACCCTTACCATAAAGAAGTTCTTCTGCATGTTAGTACAGAACTTCCTATTTTCCAGTTTTAGGCCATTACTCCTTGTCCTATCACTACACACCACTGAGAAGAGTCTGGCCTCATCCATTTGCCTCCCACCTCCCTTTGGATATTTATAAACATTGACCAGATCCCCTCTCAGTCTTCATTTCCTCAGGCTGAATAGTCCCAGGTTACTCAGCCTTTCCTCATGGGAGATGCTCTAGGCCTTTTATCATCTTTGTGGCCCTCTGCTATACTACTCTAGGAGATCCCTGTCTTTTTTGAACTGGGGAGCCCAGAACTGGACACAATACTGTAAATGTAGTCTCACCAGGACAGAGTAGAGGGAGAGGATCACTTCCCTCAACCTGTTGGACACACTCTTTTTAATGCACCCCAGAATCCCATTGGCCTTCTTGGCCACCAAGGTGCACTGCTGGCTCATGGCCAACCTGTTATTCACTAGGATCCCCAGGTCCTTCTCCACAGAGCTCCTCTCCAGCAAGTCATCCCCAAACCTGTTCTGATGCATGTGGTTATTTCTCCCCAGGTGCAAGACTCTATACTTGCTCACATTAAAACTCATCAAGTTCCTCCCTGCCCAACTCTCCAGCCTGTCCAGGTCTTGTTGAATGGTGGCATAGCCTTCAGGTGTATCAGCCAATCCACCCAGCTTTGTATCATCGGCCAACTTGCAGAGGGTGGACTCTATCCCTTCATCCAAGTCACTGATGAAGATGTTGAACAAGACCAGACCCAGCACCTACCCCTCAGGAACACTGCTAAATACAGGCCTCCAACCAGACTCTGCACCACTGATGAACACCCTCTGTCTCTGCCAGTCAGCCAGTTCTCAATTGACCTCAGTGTACACTCATATATCCCACATTTTCTAATTTTCATAACAAGAATGTTGTAGGAGATGGTGTCAAACATCTTGCTGAAGTCAAGGTACATAACTTCCACTGCTCTCCCCCATCCATCCAGCTAGTAATGACATCAAAGAAGGCTATCAGGTTGGTCAAGCATGATTTCCACATGGTGAATCTACGTTGACTACTCCCAGTATCCTTCTTCTCTTCCAATTGCCTGGAGATGGCATCCAGAACAAGCTGTTCCATCATGTTTCCATGGATGGAGGTGAGGCTGACTGGCTGGTAGTTTCCCAGATCCTCCTTCTTGCCCTTTTTGAAGACTGGAGTGACAGTGGCTATCCTCCAGTCTTCAGGCACCTCTCCCATTTGCTAGGATCTTTCAAAGATGATACAGAGAGATTCAGAGGTCACCTCTGCCAGTTCTCTCAGCACATTTGGATGCATCCCATCAGGGCCCACGAATTTGTGTGCATTGATTTTGGCTACATGCTCTCTGACCATATCCACCTCGACCAATGAAAAGTCTTCCTTTACCCAGACTCTTTCTCTTACCTCCAGAGTCTGGGATTCCGGAGGGCTAGTCTTAGCATTAAAGACCAAAGCAAAGAAAGCATTCAGAATCTCTGCCTTCTCAGCATCTCCTGTTACCATGGCACCCACTTCATTTAGGAGGAGACCCACATTTTCCATAGTCCTCCTTTTACTGTTTACATACATAAAAAAAAAACCTTTCTTGTTATCCTTTACCTCTTTTGCAAGGTTTAGTTTCAAGAGGGCCTCAGCCTTCCTCATTGGATCCCAGCAGGCCCTGACAACATTCCTGTATTCTTCCCAGGTGGTCAGGCCATTTTTCCACATTTTATGAACCTTCTTTCCTTTTAGTTCACCCATGTTCCTTGCTAATCCACACAGGCCTCTTGCCATCTTTTCCTGATTCCTTACTCTCAGGGATGCATCAATCTTGAGCTTGAAAGAAGTGGTGTTTAAGCACCAACCAGCTCTCATGGGCCCCCTTATCTTCTAACACTCTAGCCCATGGGATACCTCCAAGTGGGTCTTTGAAGAAGTCAAAATTAGCTCTCCTGAACTCCAGGGTAGCAATTCTACTTACTGCTTTGCTTCTTCCACACAAGATCTGGAACTTCACCATCTCGTGATAGCTGCATCCCAAGCTTCCTCCAACCATCACATCCCTGACCAGACCTTCCTTTTTAGTAAAAACTCCTTGTTGGCTCCTCCACCACCTGCATCAGAAAATTATCATCAATGCATTGCAGGAACCGCCTGGACCCTGTGTGCCTGGCTGTGTTACTTATCCAACAAACATCATGATGGTTGAAGTCCCCCCATAAGAACCAGTGCCGTGGATTGCAGGGCTACTTCCAGCTGGTTATAGAAGGCCTCATCCACTTCCTCCTCCTGATCAGATGGCCTGTAATATATATCCACAACAGCATCACCTGTGTTAGCCCACCCCTTAATTCTTACCCACAATCTCTCCACTTGTTCATCATTCCCCTCCAAGTGGAGTTCAATACACTCTAGTTGCTCTCTCATATAAAGAGCAACTGCACCACCCTGCCTCACCAGCCTGTCCTTCCTAAAGAGGACACAGCCATCCATGACAGCATTCCAGTCATATGAGCTGTCCCACCATGTCTCTGTGAATGCAATGAGATCCTGGCCCTGTGACCACACACAGATCTCTAGTTCTTCCTGTTTATTTCCCATATTGCCTGCATTAGTATACAGGCTCTTTAGGGAAGCAGAGGGTACAGGTATCTCTAGAGAGATGTAGGAAGTTTTAAGCCAGGCTATTGGCAATGTTATCTTCTCTGAGGAGTCCCCACAAGATCCAATTGGACAACTGAGAGGCTTTTCTCCACAGTTTGCTAAAAACGCAGCATTTCTGTGTCTCTGATACAAGGAACTCCATCCCCTTGCCCCATCAAATCTAGTTTAAAGCTCTGGTAATCAGTCCAGCCAGCTTGCTCCCCAAAAATACTTTTGCCCCATCTGCTCAGTCACATTCTGTCTGACGCCTACGTACCTAAGTCTCTTAAAGGCCTGTCCAAGAGCATAGTACTCCTAACCTTGATCCTGACACCATCCCCTCAGCCAGTAATCTGATCTATTCTCCTCCTTCGTTCCAGGACCAAGCCACCACTTGGGAGGACAGAGAACATTATTTGCACTCCTGACTCCTTTACCTTCTTTCCAAGAGATGCAAAGTCCCTTTTAATGTTATGTAGTTTCCTCATTGCAGCCTCCCATAACCCTATCCTATTCGGTGAAACATTCTGATTTTCATAGAATCACAGAATCACAGAATTGTAGGGACTGGAAGGGACCTCCAGAGATCATCTAGTCCAACCCCCCTGTCAGAGCAGGCTCCCTAGACCAGGTTGCACAGGTAGGTGTCCAGGCGGGTCTTGAATATCTCCAGACAAGGAGACTCCACAACCTCTCTGGGCAGCCTGTTCCAGTACTCCGTCACCCTTGCTGTGAAGAAGTTCCCACACACATTTGTGCGGAACTTCCTATGCATCAGTTTCTGACCATTTCCCCGTCGTCCTATCACCACGCACCACTGAGAAGAGTCCGTCCTCGTCCCTTTGCCTCACGCTCCTTAGATAGGTATAGACATTGATCAGATCCTCTCTGAGTCTTCTTTTCTCAAGGCTGAACAGTTCCAGGTCTCTCAGCCTCTCCTCATAAGAGAGATGTTCCAGGCCCTTTATCATCTTTGTGACCCTCCGCTGCACTCTCTCCATGAGATCCCTGTCTTTTTTGTACCAGGGAGCCCAGAACTGGACACAATACTCCAGGTGAGGCCTTACCAGGGCAGAGTAGAGGGGAAGGATCACCTCTCTCGACCTGCTGGCCACGCCCTTTTTAATGCACCCTAAATTTCCATTTTCCACTGTTCTTTTCCAAGAAAAGTCATAAAACAAAGGAAATGCAGTTTTTGGAGGAGGATTGAATTGTGATAAGGATTGGGAATTTCCAACAATACGCAGATTCCCAATTAGTGGGAGGTGTGCGGAGATGCACCAGGGGTCACACTGTGTCTGCCAGCAGAAAAGGTCTGGGATCTTACATTAAACTAATTATTTTCATGCACTCTCATCTAAAGCGATTCAGACTTGCCTTAATGGTTGTTTCTGTGGACATAGTTCTGGCTAGTTTTGGTTTTCAGCTCCAGTACCCCCAAGAGGACCTCAGAGAGAAAAATGTCATCCTTCAGAGGACACTAAAGTGCTACTACAAGCACTTTCAAGACAAAAAATCACCCACACTCTCATGCACACTGCAAACAGGGGAAATAGAGTGCTCTCCTTTTTCTCACCTGCTCCAATGACCCTGCAGCCTATTAAGCTCCTTGCTCAGAAGAGCAAGCCCTTTGCATGCTGGAGGAGACCTCAGACATTCACGTTTGCACAGAGTCTGTAGGCAGCTTCCCAGAGCCAGAGTTCTGCCTAGACGACAGTGAGCAGAAAAAGAATATTCTTCAAAATGTGTTCCATGTCTTATTCCAAATATGTGTAAATTATTATAATTATGTGGCTCTCCAGCTGAACATGAAGCTGAGGCAGTACTAATGAATAAAGATTTCTAGATCATACTCATTTAGCCTTTGTCCATAATAAAGTGCTGGCTAGCAGGTCAATTCAAAGCAGGTCTCTGGGGACACTGTGTAACAAATGCTTTCATTACACCGTAAAAGTCTCAGCAAAAAGCAGAGAAATAAAGTAAATCTACTGTGATGTTACTGCCGTCAGGACATTGTCCAAGGAAATTAGACACATTAAGGTGGAAAAGCATGAAGCTGGGAGAAAACCCTCACAAAATTAACAGGGCACATTTTAACCACTGTGATTAAGTTTATTGTGTCTTATTTCCTGAGTTCCGAAAAATTGTCAGCAGCCACAAAACACCTGGAGCTTAGACTGCTATGTGTTAAACTCTGTTTATGTACCTGTAAAGCAGCACTGCACTGCTATTGGTCTTTTAAAACTCCCCAGAATTATTTACCATGTGTGAAAAAAAACATTTACATTACAATTTGTGTGTTTTCTACATACCTGAGAATTCCCTCTTTTTAAAAAAAGGAATTTTGCTAAGAGGTCTAACTATAGGAAAACAGGGAAGGGATGATTCTTTAAATACTAAATTCATTTGCAAATTTGGACTTTAAAATGTTGATTTCTATCAATTTTTTTTTGTATTGCTTTGTAAGATAGAGACGTTACTTCAGAGAAAGAGAGTAAGCCAGAAGCAACATGAAATGGAAATCTTATCCATTCCACTCATCTGAGGCAGGATGTGCACACCACACAGCCAGACTGTCTCTTGCAGTTAATCAGTTAGACTCTGTTTCTTTGAGAACGCAATTAATTAAAAAAATAATAGCTTCTATTAAAATAGACATAAAATCAGCTGTCATTCATTGTACCTTGAAAGCATTATTTTGAATCAGAATCCTCTGTTAATTAAAACAACCATTTATTAAAATTGTTAATAAACTAAGCACTTTACTAAATATGTAAGTTGCTCCAAAAGTAATGTCTTCTGTTTATTTCCATGGAAACTACAATAGATACAAAATGCACAATAATATTGTTAGAGCAAACTCTCAGCTACAAAATACTATTTTTCAACAAAGTCACCACTTTGCATTTTTGCCAGTGATGATCAAGAGCCCATATGCTACGCTTGTAAACATCTGCATAGATGTCCAGAATGTGACTTGTCTTTCACATCATTGTTGCCACTGCTGAAGTGCACCCCCACCACCTCACTATGTTCACATCCACTGTTTGGTCTCTATAAACACTCAGCAAGCAACAATGAATATCAAGGAGTACTATTTTTTCTGCATGTAGAAATTCAGTGATACACTTCTGCCTCATCCACACTTCCATGTCAGATGCCATTCTGTAAGACTACCCCTCTGCTCCCATCTGTCACATGGCAACAAAATGTAACAGAATAATGGAATAATGGAATATTGGTGGAAAAGTTCAACCTCTACTGCCATACCACCAACATCCATCTCTGACATTGTGGGCCAACATAATAACATAGGAGGCATTACTATCTGAGCAGTTCTCATAATATATTAACATATTAAGTTAGACTTTAAAATACTTTCAGCTTCCCTCCCTCAGTTGTATTGAAAAAGAACTGCAACAGCTTTCCAGATTATGCTGAAGACACGATTTTGCAAAGGACAACATTACAGTGCTGTCAAATATCTTGATTTCACTGCAGCACCAAAACATTGGTCCTATAAAATAAAGCTAGTTTATTTTTTTACAGCAGGCATTTATATGCACGGTATTGCTTCCAAATTGACTTTGGAGATAACCTAAAAATAATTCTGCTTTTACCAGACATAGTAGTGATATTATAACATTGCTTTCACATTATTGTTAAAGTTGTATTAGCCTTACATCATACAGCCTTGTTTCTCTGGATTTTATAGCCATGCTTTACACCATGCTCCAAGTTAATAATTACTCCAAAAAGTCGAAGTTATACAGTTTCATAGAAGTCTGAATATATCCATAGTACTCATTTTTTCAGTTCTGGGTGCAAAAAGATGAAGGATGTTTAGATATAAGTGTATGTATATATATATTTATGTATATATATTAAATATATCTGCAGTAACACAAATAAAAACTTTTTATATATACATACGTAGGTTTAAGCATCCTCTATATCATGGGTGTCCAACTTTTTGGCTTGCCTGGGCCTCATGTTTGTGCTAATGATTCGAGGAGAGGTCTAGCTGCTGTCATTGCCTGTGCTTGGCAGTACCCACCCAAAGAGAGACCTGACTTGCAAGTCTCTAGCAGATCAAGGAAAGGATTTTAGGTTCTCAGCAGAGCAATTCTGGTTCACAAATTAAGCTCTGGTAAGGTCAGTCAATATGGCAGTTGTAGTGTTCTCAGTGTCTGGTTGTTTCCTATTGTTCATATGTCATCCAGACCTGTTTAAAACTCTTAATGCATTCCCAGGCCAAAACCACAGTTTGGTCAAATGAAAGCCACAAGGAAGATGAGTAAATCACAGCTATGACCATAAGCTTTCAGCTGCCTTCACACAGAATGCTGAATGTAAAACAGTATTAGCATTCCTAGGAGGTGAGCCACTATTCCTTGCTCTCATATTTAGCACTTGTTCCAGTGGACAAGACCTTCTCAAGTTGTTTTTCACACAAACAACATATTTGCATTAACAGTATACAACTACTGGAAGGTGCAGCATGTAAAATTAAGTTCTGTACTCATTGACCCTCCTTAATGTGACAGAAAGCAAGCAGTTGATTTAAAGTTTGCAGTATTTAAGGTTTACAGTCTCACATGTTATTTTTTTTTTAAATTAATCAACATTTTTCCAGTGTATTTCAACAGAGTTATTTATTTTATGTGTTTGTACATAGTCTGGCTTGTGAGATGCTTGGATAGATGTCTTTTCTGATCATGAATTTGCCACTATAGTCCATACTTGAATGCATCTAGGCCAAGTTAGCTTCCTAACATATTGAATACAGTTTTGTTTATCAAAAATTAGGATATACATGATCCTTCAGCCTTTTTCTCCAAGATGATGTCCTTTAATTTGAGTTGTTACAGAATATGGCCTTTTTTTTAAGCTTTAGAGAAGTGAAGAACATATGGACAACTTTCACACTTATGTTAGTTCTAACACTTGTTCGTTGCTATATCCTTGATATTCTGAATGCAACATTTTTTAGTATTCTTTCTAAGCAATGGAGAATAACTATTCGACCAGTTTAAAAGTGCATGGCTTTTGAATTGTACTGAACATATTTTGATCTTGCTTACACTTGCAACTAAACCACTCTGTGCCAGTTTCACTCACCTGTTTCCAAGCCCACAACATCAGTCATTGATCATTTTGCCAGCGAAGGTTCAAGGAACCATAAGTTACACAACATGAAAAAGTTTGACAGCTATTAATAGATAGATCAGTCCCTTAGTGCAGGGTATAACATGAATAGAGAGTCAGAAACTGTACAGATCCTCAGAATTTTTTAGTGTCTACCACAGATTGTAAATTTAAGACTTTTTTTTTCCAACAAGGAGGTGTAAATAATTAGTTTGCTTTTGTATGGTGAATATTATGAGTACCAGTATTGTAGTCTGCTTTTTTCAAAATCAATCACTGGTGAAGGAAGATTGATCGGCTCTTCATGTGACAAAAACTGTCACAGAACCCTTGACTTGATGCAGTTACACCAACTGCTTCAACTTTTGTTATAATCAGAGGCAACTAACTGAAAGTGCCTTGAAGTTTTGTTTTTTCTTAAAGTTAAACCTGAAATGGTATTTTGAAGTGTCTGAATACAAACTTAAGCCAAATATGAATGTCATCCTTTGCACCTAAACTGAAACCAGAATTGTGTTTAAAATGCATTGATCATGGTATATCTTATCTTTTGGTTTTAAAATACCTTTCTGAAAATGAATCCTCTGGCCGCAGTGTTTCTTAAAATATCTATCTCAGATTTATCTTCTTTTTGATGCACACCCACCTCATTAACCTCTTCTCTGGGGCTTTAGGTCTACATTTTAGACAATTACAACATAACAAATAAAGTCATATTTGCTCAATAGTTAACATGCTTAGTGAAAACAAGCTTCGTCTGATACTTTCTTATTTGTAGTCTACAAAGATTATTATTGCTGTTTATTCATGTTCCTAATTAAGAAATCTGAAATTAGGGGCAATGCTATTCCTTACATATAATTAAAATGGTATTTCACAGAACAGTGTCTGGATTTCCTTATCTCACTTGATGCCAATTAACTTGGCCCAATTTGCTTGCTAAAGAGACTGGGCCAATTTAATTAGCCTGACTTCACTCTCTGATTCTATATCTAAGCACTACAGAGCTGACGTCTAGCTCCATAGAGTGTCCATAATGAATAAGTATGTATTTGAGGAGTAATTACTTTAGTAATGAGAAAGGACAAAACAACAGTCCATGTCATTATGTCAGTTTTTAAGCAGACTTTCTTGTATGAGGTCCATAGTCTTATTGTAGTGTATTGTTAGATCCTACTAGCATTGTTTTTTTTTTGGGGGGGGGAGGGGCAAAGGGACACAGTAAGCACTGTCATAACTCATAATCATGACTCGTAATACTAAATAAATATGTTTAAAATGATTCAAAAACATTGATAAAGATGCTTAAATGTCTGGATAAAATAAAATCAACAAAACTAATTTTTTTAGCATCACAAACTATACCAAGAGATGGCAAAATAAATAAATAAACTCCCTGAACTGGAATACTTTGTTTGTTTGTTTTTATGTAGTTTGTTTCATCTTCTAATGTTTTATAAATATTTTATTCTGCTCAGGATTATTGTGACATACATCACTATTATTATTAATAACATTTATATGAAAAAATTGAGGAAGATGGTTGGAGAACTTCTAAGAGATAGTTAACAGTAGATCTGACAGGCTTCCTTTGCAGAGGGATCCTACTTATTATATTTGTACTGGTGGTGATATTAAGCAGTTGATTTCTACTTTGTTTTCTGAGATATGTATAAAGTTTTCTGCGATGCATTGTATCTTTGAATTTACATACAAAGAAAAAAGAAAAGAGGCAGTGAGAATCCTAGAGTGAAATTTATGTTAGTGGCAATTAGAAGGGAGAATTAGAAAATGGAGCAAGTTTCCACAGCTTTATCCTGATCAGATAACAAAGCTGTTTGATAGGTATAGCCCAGCAGTGCATTACCCAATCCAAAACACACTGCTACTTATGCAACTGAGGGCACAAGGAAAGTAGGAATCCTCCCAAAAGCTACAGGTCTTCTCAGTGGCATAGGAGAATATAGACACAAGATGGTGGATTATTGGTAGTTCAGGAAAACAATAAGCTGTATTTTATTTAGAGAGAATTTCTTCTAGGCACAAGACAATACAGTTTATATACACTTCTCTTTATTTATAGCATGAATTAAATTTGAGATGTGGCACTCAATCTTCTTTTCTGCCTTTAGAAAAAAAGTAACATTATGTGATTTTTCATCTTTTGATCAAATTCATCTTCATGAAGTTTTTTTTTCTAAATATTTACTTTACAAGACTATGCAGATAGCTGCCAGGAAGCCATAGAGATGTGAACTCAGGTCCCTTTAAGCTGCCATTCAGGAACAACACCAAAACTCCAAAGATAGATTCATAGACTGCCTTTCAGTTATAAATGGAAAATACAGAAATTATGTAAAACTGACATTGGTTGATGGTTAAAACTGAGCTTAATATGGGCTTGGAATTTATAAGATGAAGACCATGAAATGGAATTAGAAAAGTATAATCATTCTCTTCCTCTGTACTTCATGGTTAATACTGAATAAACACAATACCATGAAATACATACATAAATAATGTAGCTGAAGTAACACATCCTTTTCTCTCAAGGGAAGTGGGTGAGCTAATGTAGCGTACCATCCTCCTTCAAAAATGGCCAAAGCTGAAATGAAGAAACAGCACTGTATCTGATTGTATGAACCAGCATGACTCAGTGGCAATGTAGGTGTGCAAGATGATGTAGGAGTCTTGGGACTTAAAAATGCTTACAGTCGATTTACTTATATTTCAGTTAACACAGTTTTGAGTCATTAGGCAATTCAGATGAGGAAAAGCTCACTTTCCCCTGGTAGTTTCCATTTTATAATTGAAGCTGTAAAAAAAGAGGAAAAAAGAATATCCAAAATCAAAACACATAAAATTGATGAATATGCTATTATAGATTCATTCTAAAATTCATTAATTTGGAAAATTTGATAAATGATACATATCATCTCAGCTGGTAAAACACATGTTTGGGTTCCAGAGGGCTGTCAGCCCAAGATGTGTGTATTTATTGTGTGCAACCACGGCAGTCACTCACTGCTGCTGTTTTGCATCTTATTTCTCCTAGACTGGTCTATAAGTTTTAGTGCATATGCTTCAATAATTAAGCAACAGAGCCTAAAATATTTGTCAGCGTTAGCTGCCACAGTTTTATTCATTCCTACAGGTTTTCAGTTTGATTACTTATTCAAACATCTGGGTTAGGTTTTGCAATTCTTAAGTAAAGAAAATCTTTTACAAAAAATAGTATCTGTGTTTATTTTTTTCTCTATGCCATCTGGTTATTTTAGCCAATAATCTCTGATCACAATTCTAGAGCTTACTAAATTGTGTGGAGTTTGATTTTATTAGCTTAAAAATATATTAGAAACAACAGATATTATTTTCCTTAGTACTGCTCTCTCTATTTGACAAGCATTTTCTGTAATTCAGACTTCATTTGCATTTCTGCAACAGCATGAGAAGGAAAATGTTCATCTGAATTAACATGCATCAAGAGTCATAAATAGTTTAGAGGCTAGAGAGCAATTGTTACGGCTGGGTCATGTGGTCAAATCACACAGACAGCTAGAAAATGAAATCAAAGATCCTGAATATATTCACATACTTAAAAGTGAATGACTCATCCCAATCTATGATGTCAGTGTTTTTGATTATCATAAACTTTGTTGTTTTTTTTCTACACCAGATTCACACCAGAGAGAATACTGTTGATGTAAATCAAATTAATTTGGATTATCAATAGCCTTAGTAAGTGCATACTAGGTAGTCTATCCACTACGGTCTTCTATAAATATAAATATGTTTTAATTTGCAGTATCCTTGATTAACAGTAGCCAAGTAAAATACTCCTTGTTTTACTTTTTTACCAAATAAAACATGCAATCAATTTTTTTAATCATCAGATGTGAAAAATTTAGTTGAAATTATTAAAGAATATCTGATTAGATCATATTGTGTGTGTCTTTCCTCATGTCAAACTTGTATACACAAAGTATATACTGTGGAATCATCGTTTAGAGCTTTAAAGAACAAATGATTGTTCATCTGCAAATAGCAGTACACTCTCATAAGTATGTATTAAAACCTGAACTGGCACGTCTATCACAGAATAACAGAATTGCAGGCGTTAGAAGGAACTTCTGGATATCATCCAGTCCAACCCCCCATTAATGCAGTTTCCCTATAGCAGGTCACCCAGGAAGGTGTCCAGATGGGTCTTGATTGTCTCCAGAGAAGGAAACTCCATAACCTCTCTGGACAGCCTGTTCCAGTGCTCTGTCACCCTCACTGTAAAGTTTTTCCTCATGTTCTTATGTAACTTACTGTGTTCCAGTTTTTATCTATTGCCCATTGTGCTGCCACTGAACATCACTGAAAAGAGCCTAGCCCCATCTACTCGACTACCAGATTTAAGGTATTTATAAGCATTGATAGAATCCCTGCTCAGCTTTCACCTCTCCGGGCTGAACACTCCCAGGTTACTCAGCCTTTCCTCGAACGGGTACTCCAGGTCCCCAGTCATCTTTGTGGCCCTCTGCTGGACTCTCTCTAGAAGTTCAGTCTTATTTCAACTGAGGAGCCCAGTCCATTTCAACTGGACACAGCATACCAGATGTGGCCTCATCGGAGCGAAGCAGAGAGGGAGGATCACCTCCCACAACCTGCTGGACACGCTCTATTCAATCCCAGGATACCAGTGGCCATCTTGCCAACAAGGACACACTGCTGGCTCATGACCAACCTGTTGTCCACCAGAACACCTGGGTCCTCCTCTGCAGAGCTCCTTTCCAGCATCTCCGCCTCTAACCTGTACTGATGCATGAGGTTATTTCTCCCCAGGCGTAGGACTCTACACTAGCTCTTCTTGAACCTCATCAAGTTCTTCTCTGCCCAGCTCTCCAGCCCATCCAGATCTGGCTGAATGGCAGCATAAGCTTCTGATGCGTCAGCCTCTCCTCCCACCTTTGTGTCATCAGCAAACTTGCTGAGGGTGCACTCTGTCCATTCATCCAAGAGCAGATCCAGTGCAAACCCCTGGGGAACACCACTAGCTACAGGCTTGCCACTAGATTCTGCATTGCTGATAACAACCCTCCAAGCTCTGCCTGTCATCCAGTTCTCAATCCACCTCACTTGTGTATCCCTCACTTCCCAAGATTACCGATGAGGATGGTATGGGAAACCATGTCAAAAGTCTTGGTGAAGTCAAGACTGACAACATTTGCTGCTCTCACATCTACCCAGCCAGTCTATGTTTGACTTGATGAATTATTGTTTGCATAGAGAAGGCACAAAAAACTTAAGCAAAGAAGAAAAGGAGTTTAACAAGTGGAGAGAAGCAAAACGGATCTTGTCTTTACAAACAGAGCAATCATTGTACTAGTTTTCAAACCAAAATATTAGTAGAATTATTTTATAAAGAGCATAGAAATAACAGAGCCCAACAGCAATCAAAATAATCTGCTTAGCCATGCAAAACTGAAAGAATTATTTGCCATTGCTATTTTTTTCAGCATGGAACTGTCCGAAGAAATATATATACAGACCATAAATTAGATTTATATGGAAATTTTTTGGTAGGAGACTACAGGGATGACATCTGTGAACAGATGTTTGGGGGTACCCTCTGGATACAGCCACTTCCAGCTCACTACAAAACAGACCTGCCAATGGCGAAAGGTGAAAATGTCAACCAAGCAGGTAGAACTTCTGTAATAACTTGTTTAAGAAAGAGAAAAAAAATTGTTCCACAGCATCTGTGAGAGAGAGTGAGAAAAATGTGAGAAACAACCCTGCAGACATTGAAGTCAGACAATGAGGGGGAGGAGTTGCTCCATGTGTCTAAATACCGAAAACTTGTCTATCATTTTACAGAATTACATAGATTCTTTGCAGCAAGGTTCATTCCTGGCTGTGGACAAGAATAGAACAAACAAACAAAGTGTGAATGGTTTAATAATTGGGTGCTTTCTTGCTTTTCTGAAATGTTATTCCTTTTACAAAAAATGCAGATTGCTTTTTATTTCAAAGATTGTCCAGAACTGTTATAATAACATTTAGTTAACATTCCACAACACAAATGAATTTCTGGTGTGATTTCAAAATGCAATAACATTAATGGTCTGCTCCTGTGTTCCCTCTCTAAACAAAACTCCCACTGACATCAAGGGGAAATGAGTTCAAAAGAGCAATGGGTCTGGGAATGTGTTTAATTATTAGATCTGTGCTACAATGAATTCATTTAAAAGTAATTTTAGTGTTTAGGGAAGTAATAAATTTAATTACAAGAAAGCATAACTTACTGATATATTTGAAATTCTACCATTATGAATACTGAGACCATTCCATATTTATTCCAATGTTTATTTATTATTGCACCATTAAAAGATGTCAGATATTGTTGCATAGCTTTTGATGGTCTTCAACAAATCGACATCAAAAAAGATTTTTGTTTACCTAGAAATTTGGCAAGTTGGATCCCCTGCAACATATCAGATTTACATGAATGACAGTAATCTCCCTGTAAATAACTGAATGCATTAAAGTCACCACAGAAAGTGTTTCATTAACAAAATTACTTCTTGCATTAGGTCTTAAAATACATTCATATTAAGAAATTAGTAGCAAAAGGCCAAAGTCAACCTGGAATTGGATCTGGCAAAGTAGATAAAGGATAATAAAAGTTTTTTTTAAGCATGTAAACAGTAAGAGAAAGACTAGGGAAAATGTAGGTCCCCTACTGAATGAGGGGGGTGTTCCTGTAACAGGGGATCCTGAGAAGGCAGAGATACTGAACGCCTTCTTTGCTTCTGTCTTCACTGTGGGAACTCCCCCTTGAATCTTCTGGACCATGGGCGTAAGTGAGAGGGTCTGGGGAATGGAAGGCTCCCCATTGGTGGGGGAGGAGATGGTCCGAGAGCATCTGTGCAATATCAGTGTATGTAAATCCATGGGCCCCGACAGGATGCATCCGCGTGTGCTGAGGGAATTGGCAGAGGTGATTGCTGAAGCACTCTCTATCATCTTTGAGAGGTCTTGGAGAATGGGAGAAGTGCCTGAAGACTGGAGGATAGCCAATGTCACTTCAATCTTCAAAAAGGGCAAGAAGGAGGATCTGGGGAACTACAGGCCAGTCAGCCTCACCTCTGTCCCTGGAAAGGTG
>JANHGO010000063.1:78570758-78599593 GCA_024606505.1 Aquila spilogaster | reverse complement strand
AGCCCTTTGTTATATTTTCTCTCCCCTGTCCAGCTGAGGAGGTGGAGTGATAGAATGGCTTTGGTGGGCACCTGGCATCCAGCCGGGGTCAACCCACCACAGAGTATCCTACTGCTTCTATCAGAAATATAGGGAGAGGACCATTTTCTCAGCCGAAAGACTAATGTGCTGCCCAGCCATGTTATATTATATTCAGCTCAAGGCTGATGACATGGAAGGGCAGTATTTCATATCTCTTCCTCTACCATGCAGTCAAGGAAAAGCAAGGCAAAATCTGGTTGGAAAGGATATATCAATATCATAGAAGAATTTTGATACCAAAAGTGAATTTAGAGTTCAGACTTTCCTAGTTCTCAGCTGCCTACTCTGCTCAGCCACTTGAAATCACTGAACTCTAACCTCTAGGGAGGAAATTAAATCTGTACACAGTCTTGGATATGGCAAACCTTCATTTAAGCTAAGGAGTAGCTAATGCCACGAATGGACCTCATGGGGTTCCTTTGCAGAGAGATCCTACTCGTTATGGCATAGTGGTGGTGGTACTAAGCAGTTGTGCATCCTTGTGCAGATACAGCCTGTATTTGCTGCACATGAGAAAAATGAGGTTTTCTGAGATGTATATAAATTCAAGGATAAAAAGGAAAATATTAAGGCAGTGAGGATCCTAGAAAGAAATTTGTATTAGTGGAAATGAGAGGGGTAGACTGAGATTAGAGAGGGGGGCAAGCTTCCACAGCCCCATCCTGATCAGATCACAGAGCTGCTTGATGTCAGTATAACCCAGGAGTGCATCACTCAATCCAATTCACATTGCCACTCATGTAACTGGAGCAGAAGGATCATACGAATCCTCCCAAATGCTATAGGTCTTCTCAATGATTTAGTAGAGTCTGAACACAAGTAAGGATAGTCAGTGAATATCGGCAGTGCAGTAAAAACATCAGCTGTATTTCCTTTAGAGTGAATTCCTTTTAGGCACAAGGCAATGCCATTTATATATACTTCCCTTTATTTATAGTGTGAATTAAACCTGAGGTGTGGTACTCAATCTTCTGTTCAGCCTTTGGAGAGGCGAAGTAACCTTATGTGTTTGGGTTTTTTCTTTCAGTCAAATTCATCTTCACAAAACTATTGTCCAACTATTTGCATTACATGAACATAGAGATAGCAGTCAGGAAGCCACAGAGATATGATCTCCTAGAATAGTCTATTTGTATAGAATATATATTTTTTTAATACATATTCTTCAATAATTAAGTGACAGAGCCTAAAATATTTGTCATCAGTTGCTGCCGCAGTTTGATTGTTTGCCACACTTTTTCAGTTTTATCACTTATTCAAATATCTGTGTTAGTTTTTGCAATTCTTATGTTAAATATTCTATGAAAAAAATTCAGTATATATGCTTATTTCTGCCCTATGCCTTCTGATTATTCTAGCCAGTAATTTCTGATCATAGATCTAAAGCTTACTAAATTGTGTGGAGTTTGATTTGATTAGTTTATAAATATATTAGAAAAAGCAAATATTATTATTTTCCTTAGTACTGCTCTATGTCTTTATTTGCCAAGCATCGTGTGTAAAACTTGCATTTCTGCAACAGCATGAAAAGGAAAATGCTCAACTGAATTAACATGCATTAAGACTCATAAAGAGCTCACTGGCTGGGAAGCAGTTGTGGTTGTGTCTGGGACATGTGGTCAAGTTACACAGTCAGGTGGCTAGGAAATGAAATCTGAGGTTCAGATTATATTCACACACATAAATGTAAATATCTCAACCGATCTATGTTAGTGTTTTTGATGATAACAAACTTTGTTCCTTTTTCACTTAGACCTAATTCACACCAAAGAGAAGTCTCTTGATGTGAATCAATATAATGTGGATTTACAGTAGTCTTAGTAAGGGCATACTAGATATTCTATTCATGAGTCATCTATAAATATATGTGGTTTTTAATTTGCATTATCACTGGTTAGCAGTAATCAAGGAAGGTACCATTTGTTGCAATTATGTTATTGCAATTATGTAATTGTTGTTATGCAATTATTTTTTTTTTGATCACCAGACATGAAAAATTTAGTTGAAATTACAAAGGAATGTCAAAATTACTGATTAGCTGATACTGTGTGTGTCTTCCCTCATGTCTAACTTGTATATACAAAGTATCTACTGTGGAAGCACCATTCAGAGCTGTGAATGACAAATTCTTGTTCACCTACAAATAGAGGTATACTTTTACAAGCATATATTTTCAACTGGACTAGCACATCTATGGTTGACTTAACATTTGCATAGGTAGCTCACCAGCTACTAGGAAGACAATTAACTCTATCCCAGCTGAAACCAGGACAAGATGAAAAGGAGTTTGAGGAGTGGAAACAAGCAAAACAGATCTTGTCTTTATGAGCAAAGCACTCATTGCAGTGATTTTCAAACATAAAGGTTAACAAAATTATATTACAAAAAGCACGCATGTAACTGAGGCCAACAGCAATCAAAAGTAATCTGCTCAGTCATGCAAAACTAAAAAATATTATTTTCCAATGCTAATTTTCTTAATATGAAACTGCCTGAAGATAATTTTTTATTTCAGACTGGAACAGAAGTAACTAATTGCCTGTACTCCTCCACACACAACTGCCTTCAGAGTAAATTAATCCAACCAAACATTCCATGGTTAGTTCTGCAAAATATCCAGAGCTTCTCATGAGGGTCAGTGTCTTCTCAGTTCTCCACAGTTTCAGTGAACCTTTTACAGAAAGGCTTTTACAGCATTAATCTAAAATAGTTACTTTTTGCCTTTGCCTATTTTGCCCTACATCTTACTTTAGGTGCTTTGTAGTGCTTTAGACAATTACTGTAGAGAACAGTAGTATTTTCAAGAAATGTCTCGCATAACTAGAATGATGGCAAGGCTGATGGACCAAAGTTAGAACTAACAGCTGAAGGCAACTGAAAATTTGTATCCCACATTGAGGATTACAGGCACTTAAGGGGAAGTATTTCATTAACCTTTCTCAAGTCAGAAACAGTAGCAGAGCTGCTGTTGTGAGCATATTAAACTGGATTTTGCCTAAAATACTAACATACCTAATCCATAATTTTTTGGCATTTTCCTCAGGAAATGCTTTGTATAAACTTACAGAGATTCACTTCTCACCAGTCTTCTACCACATTAGCAAACCCTGCCTTCCAAAATGTCCCTTTTTAATACACAAGCACTTTAGTAAATTTATTGGAATTTCACAGAGTCTGACTCAGTAGAGTAGATTTTGGCATTTGTGAAAGATTCTCCTTTCTCATCCTTTGCTTCCTCCAGGAAGTCAATGGGGAAAAACAAAATCATATTTAGACTATATTAGAGTTCGAAAGACATTTTTTAATCTAGTCTGAAAGTTTTTCAGCAGAATCAGGATGCTGATAATATTGATGGTGTTTCAACAGATGGACCAGTGTTTGAAGAAGGTTAAAATGCTGTTTGCCAAAGAGATGTAAAATATCCATCGCCTTATTCACAGCTGCTTTTTTTCCTCCTTCCTGAGATTAGGTTGTTGAGAAAGCAGTGTGGTCCAACACAGATTGTCTGACTTCTCCCTTCTGTGTTGGTCTTCAGGTTGGAATTCAGCCTAAAGCATGATGGATAATTGCTAATGACTGATTTATTTGACTGCTGTGTGTTTATGTGCAGGAATTTCACCTTGCAGATCGTGATTTTCCTTGGAAGGCTCCTCTACCTCATCTCTCCCAATCTTCCAGTCCAGGACTATTGTCATGAAGGATTCAAAGTTATACATTGATTTTGAATGACTCAACAGCATCATTTAGTCTTCAGGACACATCTCTTACCTACAAGAGCACAGTATATGAATCTATCCATGTTATTCAAAGGCAAAGCTCCCATTTGTTTCAACACTGCAAAATCAAACCTTCTGCTCTTTTTCTCCTAATAACATTACTGGAGCAAGGTGTTTTGGACTGGGGTATTGAGTTGTTCATAGAGGACTGAGCCCCAAGGGTCTGCCTTATAATGGTTTCATTATATTTGTAGAAATGTTAGACCCCATGACTGGAGTTCACTGGTATTAGAATAATAGCCTGTGTTGGTTTTGTGGGTTTCTTTTCTTTGACATGACTTCATTGCTCCCAAATTTCAGCTAACACTGAATTTAAATTTAATTTGTATAGAATTTTCATCTCTAAGAGCATGTACCTCTATATTTTCTTACTGTGAACCTGACTCCTGTCTTGCATTTTCATTTTTTAAAAGATACATATTCACATGAATGCGGTCATTCTTTAGCTTGGGGGAGCTGTTTGTTTTTTTCAAAATATAAGCTTAAAGAAAAATACTATCAATAATGAAATTCGTGAAAAAATGTGAAAAAATAAGCAATTTTATTGATTTTGTATTTCAGATTATCAACTCTAATAGTAGGATTTCCTTAGCTCCCACCGCATCCATCTAAAATCACTAGTTAGGCACGCAGGTGGTGGAACCCTTCTGCCCTGAGACTAGTTTACTGTCACACATATACAGAAGGACATCACGTAAAAATTAATATGCACCCGCTTCCAAAGTGAGCATGCCCTTTACATTTATATTTATGGCCACAACAGTCTGTATCTGTTCTAAGATGCTTTAGCGTCCCAACCATTGATATAATATATCCTCAGTGAAGCACTGGGAAGTTTCAAGCAGCTGAACAGAAGCCATAATTTCCAAGCAGCGTTATCCATTTCTAGTGACTTGTTAATAACTGGGGATGAAAAGAATGTAGTGATGATTTTGAATGAGGCATGTGAAGTTTGCTCAACACCAATTACCTTTGTGAATGCAACTAGAAGTACAACAGCCTCACTTTAGACAGTAGGACGGGTTGGCAACTGATTTCTTTACCCTATCCAGGGAGTCAGACCTGACCTTTTGGAAGGACATTGTAATCTTCCCTGTCTGAATCATAGTTCCTTGTAAATCAGTGTGTTGGGAGTTGAGAAAGTTAGTGTGAATTAATAATTCATAGAATCATAGAATGCTTTGGGTTGGAAGGGACGTTAAAGATCATCTAGTACCAACCCTCTGCCATGGGCAGGGACACCTTCCACTAGACCAGGTTGCTCAAAGCCCCATCCAACCCAGCCTTGAACACTTCCAAGGATGGGGTATCCACAACCTCTCTGCGCAACTTGTCCCAGTGCCTCAACACCCTCCCAGTGAAGAACTTCTTCCTTACATCTAATCTAAATGTACCCTCTTTCAGTTTAAAGCCGTTACCCCTTGTAATATGCACCCATTTAATATGCAACCATTGATGCATATTAAAAGTTAACTCATTTCATAAGAGGAAATATCTCTTTTCATTCCATTAATCTAAAGTGGTTTGAGTTATGCAAACTTTCAATCTAAGTACATAGGAAAACTTTGTTCTGTGGAGGTGTGCACAGGGATAGGTTCTGCAATATGTGATCCTCATAAACAATTTCTCACTCTTGATGTAGTTCCATGTGTCTCTGTCACTGAGTCTCACTCAAAGTTATCAGCTGAAAAGGACTTCAAACTTAGTTATTTCTTTCCACCAATACTTCCATGGAAAATATATGTATAAAGGATATGTTAAATCAAGATGTATCTGGAATGAAACAGTCTTATAAACTGAGTCTTTTCCACAGAGACCGGTTTAATTACTGTTTTTAACATCATTAACACAGGTCATGGGTTCGCACAAAGTCTTCCAGATATGAGTTTTTTTCTGGCATGTACTATTTAACAGAAGGGCTAAATCTATATACTGTAGCAGGGATCAAGAGAGAAAGCAATAAGAAATCATTGACACATCCATGGTGGGTTTTTTGTAAATTTAGCTTAAATAGCTTCATTACACCTACAAAACATACACCACTTAGCTAATGATCCCAAGCATTAATTTTCAGAGTTCTGTTAAGACTTGAATTTATCACTTCTATCTTTGGTCTACTTGTGAAAGTTATGTAAAAGCATAGTATAGACAGTTTATACTCTACCATATTTCAGAGAAAAGCTGCCTAAATACTGAAAGTTTTTCTATAATTTTGCAGAAATACTTACTAAAATTCTTGCTGCAAGGTTCATTCCTAGCCACGAACAAGAATAGAACAAACAAACAAAAAGTGTGAGTGGTTTAATAATGGGATATTTTCTCACTTTTCTGAAATGTTATTCATTTCTTGTAAACCTCAGGTTGTGTCTATTTCAAAGACAGTCCAGGACCATTATACCAATATTTAGTTAGCATTCCACACCACAGAAGAATTCACAGTGCCATTTCAAAACACTACTTAATAACACATTAACTGTCTGCTCCTATGTTTCCTCTCTAAACGAAGTTCCCATTAACATCAAGGGGAAATGAGTGCAAAAGGGCAATGGGACTGGGAATGTGATTAATTATTTGACGTGTGCTCCAATAATCCATTTAAAAGTAATTTTAGTGTTTGGGGAAGTAATTAGTTTAATTACAAGAAAGCATAACTTACTGACATATTTGAAATTCTAACATTTTTGTACATTAAGAGAATTCCTTATTCATTCCAATGTTTTGTTTATTGTTGCAGCATTAAAAGATAAATCAGACATCGATGCATAGCTTTTCAGGATCTTTTGACAAATCAACATTAATATTGATTTTTGTTTCTCTAGGAATTTGGCATGCATCTAACAAACTGGACCCCTGCAGAATATCAGCTTTACATGAATGACAGTGGTCTCCCTGCAAATAACTAATTGCATTAAAGTTACCAGAGAAAGCCTTTTGTTAACCAAATTATTTATTACATTACATTTTGCAATCCACAAATACTAAGAAATTAGTAACAAAATTGCCATGGTCTACTAATTACTTTCTACATGCTGCTTACATCAGACCTCAATGAATTCTAAAGTGCATTTGGAATTGAACTGAAATATCATTTAAGCAGTTTGCAGAAATATTGTCATGCTCCCTCTCTTCAGGGATGTTATTCCTCCTCCACATCTCTGAACCCCTTCTACAAGCTGTAACTGAAATGTTGCCCCTACAACACCACAGGCAGCTCAATTGCTACAGCCAGTGCTGTTAAATGGAACAGGTCCTCAGAAGTTCCCATGGAGGATCTTATCTTTCAACAGAGCATAATTTCCTGATGATATTTGCTATTTTTAGAATTTCTCTAAAATTAAGTAAGTACCAAAATTATATTTTGGAAAGTATTTTCCATCAGGAATGATATGTTCAAAGCCTCAGGACATATTCTGACAGTTATTGGGGCTGAAATATGCATATTTAATTTTGCTGAAGATTGAAATTGCACATTTGAGACAGAAAAAAACAACTTTTTGAGTGCTTTCTGTGCAACTGTATTTTCTGTAGAAGTATTTGGTTTGAGCATCAAAAACATGACTTGTCAAGTTATATTCAGTTAACCAATGTTGGGTCACTGAGCTGGAAACAATGTTCTGTGGTGTTTATACTTGACTTTTTCTTCATGATTGCATCAATGAACAATAGTTTTAGTGATGTGGATTTTATAGCATGAAAAGACCTCCAGTCAGGGAGAACATAAACCAAGTGCAAGGCACTGAATGCTATGACTAGAACAACTACATTAGGGAAGGGTGAAGCTCCATTTCATCATGTGGTGCTACAGGGATCACCATCCTTCTTCAGCAATTATCCCTTCAACAGAGTGACCATGTGGTGCTGAACTGTAACCTGACTTCTGTATTTAGAACTGAGTCTATTAAATGCCATGAAAAGCTCATATCCAAGGAGAAATGAACTGGAAATAACCTGAAGCAACAAAGAGCTTCTTAACAGCATTCTGCTGAGAAGGTCACAAATTTCAACATTTAGAGACTCTTTCTCTGTGATGCTGATCAGGACAGCACAGCTGCGCTGACTGCTGTGGAGAACAGAGACCAAAAAATTACTCCCTTGACTTCTCTGCAGCTATAAAAGTCCTAGAAAGCAAATAGGGGTTTAGTGACTTTTTCTTTTTTACTTATTTCAAAATGTCATGATACTATTTTTGCAGTAGAAAAAAAGCACTGCTTTATCTTGTTAGAATATTTTTTGGTTTATCCCATCTCCCTTTTCCTATCTTATTTAGTATACAAGCAACCCAACATGCTAGGAAATAGCTAAATTTGTAAAATTCTTTGCATCTGAAGAATTGTAAATTATGGCACCTTGGAGCTTCATTGCCCTTTTCTGAGGACTATGTTTCAGGAAACAATTAAGTTCAGACTTGTAAAGGTATAGCTCTCATGTTTAGAAGAGCAATAGCATGTGCAAATTTCAGCCATATTGTAATACAATATTGTAATTGTAATACCTGTTTTAATGGCAATATTGTAAAGTGTAATGATTTTGTCTTAAGTTTTGTGATGGTGCTTGTCTTAAAACCCTGTTACTGAAATTATGATGTGTTCATTAAAAAGCACATGTGTAAGACGCTGTCGGTATGGAAAAAAGCAAATAAATGGGCAATGCACCTTTTTAATAACTCTTTTCTTAACATTTTGGTTGTCTAACAGTTTTTAAGTATTTGAAGTAGGCATGGCTACAGTTGGCTACCATGCCTAGCAGCATAGTTTAGATTGTAGTGGATCGTCCTGAGAAAATTTGCATTTATAGGATTTAATAGAATTTCTGGATCAAAACTGTAATTCACCCATAGTCCAAGTATATGCTTATGCTTGTGCTTAGGCGTATATCTGACACAAAAACTTCATTGGAATTGAAAATGCACTTTTTGCAAATACTCAGCATTCACAGAAACTTTGCACCCTCCGCCAATGTTCTTCTCTGTTAAATAATTTGCTAGAATATATTAAGAAAGTGAATATGCACTCATAATGAGCACAAGCAAAATAATATATAAAAATCAGTAACATGGCTGCAGCCTGTTACGGTAGAGCCTGTTCATCAGTGGTGGACAAGAGTTCCTCGAACTGTTCTATAGCCACCACTGAAGTTCTGACAGAATCAGAGCACACCAGCAATGAGCTATTATACAAATATGTTTTCAGCATTCGTTCATGTTTTGGGCTACCTAAAACTACTTTATATTGCCTGTACATCTGTCTTAGATCCTTAATTGTCTGACTTCAAGACAAAGACTAACCCTGCTGGGGCCTCATGGGTAAATATATTTACCCACGCCTAACAAAATATATTTTAGGAAAATCTTGAATTCTTTGAGATTGATCATTACAATATTTCTGGAGAAAAATAAAACAACACAAAAAAACCCAAACCACAAAAACCCCACAGATCTTTTACATTCAGCCTACTTAGACTGATTCATTTGGTGATGAATTTCTGTACTATATGTAATCAGGCCAACACTGAATAATGACATTAACTTTCAGATGAATCAGAAGTCAGTGCAGTGCTGTCATGCCCTATTGTTCCTTCAGCATACTATGACTTTATCTCAACACACCATAAACTAAACAGACTGACACTTCCAGGACACGTTCAGGAAGGGGAGCACAGCAGCCTAAAATTACTTTTTTCTCTACTGCTGCAGTTGTGTTTTCTGCATGTGACTACACAGTCATGGAAAGGAGTGAGACTAGCAAAGGGATGGGCTTAGTGAAGGTCTGTTCACATACTCTGAAAATTTTAATCATTCAAGAGGATTCTTGAAAAGAATATTAGACTGATCACTGTATACCTCGGGCAGCCTGTCAATGATGTATTTCAAATGTGTTCCTTACAGTGCATTCCCATAATTTACAGTAATCTAACTATCAGGATACAGTTTAGAAGGCTGATAAAGTTCTAGAGAAGCCAAAGTACAGACAGCTAAAGAGAAAAAAAAAAAGAAAAAAAAAAAGAAAAGAAAAAAATCTAGTTGTTCTGAAAGGCCAGAATGAAACTTGATTTCCTATAGGTTGGGTCCTTTTTCTGAACATCCTATTTCTTCCTTTTTCCCACAATGACCCCTACCATGTCCTAACTCAGAGACACAATGCTATTACTAGTCAAGACTGGCTGAACAGGGTTTGACAGAGCATGTCACAGCTGAGTTCTGCCTTCCTTTCCTTCAGCAGAGACTCATTTGTGTCTCCTCTCTTGCAGACAGCAGACAATTGAGCTTGAAGTTTGTAGCAGTGTTATTATCTTTGAGACATCTATATTTCTTTCAAATGTTAAGTTAGTCATTGCACTCAGAGGTTATTGGGGAGAGAGACTAATGGGTGGATAGCAAGACTGCACAAGAACACACGGCGCCAACAAAAAACAAAACCAACATACAGACTGAGCAGATTAATTAAATATCAGAATCAGTTATTCTGTAAAATACACATTTTTCTGATTTCAAGTCCACTTCAGCTAATAAGTTACACCACAAAATCTTTTGGCCCAATTTATTTGTCTGAGCTTGATTAGAGTAAGTGAGGTGCAAGACCATCCCTGGAAGCAAAAAACTGGAAAGACTGAAAGTTATGAGGCAGGTCACCTTGTCCCATATCTGGCTGCCCCACTGGAGTGCCAAAAGCCAGGTTAGCTGATGGGATGAAGCGCGTGCATTTTAAAGGTCTCTGGGTCCTGTCAAGCTCTGAGAAGGCCAGATATGAAAGAGGGAGAGAATGTCAATAAAGTATTTTGAGACAAGGGTTTTTTTGTTGTTCATTTACAGTAACAAATAGGAAAAAAAGAAAGAGTGCACGGTTCTACCTTAGTAGTCTTTATATCATACCTTTAACAAAAAAGATTCCCTGTGCCCAAACAGCTAACAGTCCAAGTGTCGTCTTGGTTTCCAGTCTAAGCAAACTGAATCCAAGTTGACTGTACACTCCAGTTGAACTGTTTGTTGTTTTTATATATGTGTGCATATATATATATGTGTGTGTGTGTGTGTGTGTATATATATATATATAAATTGAAAAAATCAGAAGCCATATGCTTATAAGAGCATAGGGGTTTGGAGCTGTTTTCTTCTTTTACCTCAAAACAAGTTATCTCTCTGCATGTGAGTAGTTTACACTGTTTCTATGTTTGGTTATACATATGTTTTAAACAGTAGTTATAGTCTATGGCTTTGAGATGAAGTGATTAGGATCCATTTTCTTTTTTGTCCTTCCTGACTAAGACATGAAAAATTAATGACTTTATTTAACATTCTACTTATTCTGAATTTCAAAAAATTCCATTAATAACATTCATTACTAATAGGTCATATGGCATCTAGACGACCAGAATTCAGACTTCTTACACTTAGCACTCCATAAGCATAATGATAAATTACTATTGCCCCCTCCCATCATTAGATAGCAGTTGAGGAAGAGGAACTTCTAAAAGATGGGGGACAAGGATGCATATGTACGTGTATACATACACACCTCAAATATACAGTTGTTTCTATCCATTGAATGCAGTTATGTATAATGATCTTAAACTACATAACTTATAACTCAGTGTTGAGTTTATGGATGTTAAGCCTGAAAAATGGAAAAGATCCCAATTTATTTCACAAAGGTGGTCTTGCATTGAAAGGCTGGAGAAAAGATAAGTCCACAGTAGGGGCTGGAGCAGTTTTACGTGCAGGTGTGTGCTGGAATTGTGCCTTGCTAAGCCAGTGGCCTTTGTTAAACACACATAGCAGAAGCAGCTAGCTGTTGGAAATATCCACATCAGTCTGTGGTATTTGAAGGAATAAGGTCATAAATTCTTCCACATCCAACACTAACATGCTTGCACATACAGTAAGACTAAAAATAGAACTATTTGTAGCAAGTATTGAAAATCTGATTTAATAAATTAAGTATTTTTAATTTCTTATCAGCCTTTCCTTTTGTAGATACTTTAATAAATAAATGGTGTATACTCAAAGCTTCCTTTATTCACAAGGAAGAAAGAGGAATTAGCTTTATTCCTGTTATCTGTACTTTTTGATCCTAAAAAGACCCATAAAATAAGGAATAAGTTAGAACCGGAAACTTGAAGAATCTTTACATCTAATCTGTCCCTTGGAATTTGAATGAATTAAATGGAGCCAAAAGTTATGAATCTGTGTGTTGCCTTTGCATTATGATTTAGTTTTGATATCCAAAGCATAACTTACAATTAACTCATAAGAACACTGAGCAGAAATCCTTAATATATGTGCATTTTCAGAAGGCATGTATAGAAACAAAGAAGTCAAGAAAAAATCAGAGAGATAAAGAAAAAATCTATCATGAAATGCCATTTTATTCTGTATTTCTGTACACAATGTCAGGTAACTACATAGAGCTGCACAGTATGGAAAGATCAAGCAGAACTGTATAGAGGGTATATTCTGGAAACCACTGTGTGTTAAACTTGCTCCAAAAGCACATAGAGGATCCAGCCCCTCAGGTAACTTTTAAAGCCTTAAAGAGTCTGGATTTTGTTAGAGTTTAGACATTAGCTAAGCACCATTTCCTCAGCCCTGTCAACCACAAGATATCTCCAGGGAGGCAGAGATGCAAAACTCTAGATACCTGGGAGTCTTTAAAATGGGAAACCAAAATGTTTATGGAATGTACAATTCAGCAGCATGCAACGGTTGACCTGGGGTTTTCCAAACCACAAGTTTTGGTACTTAATCTTCATGTAAACCACACCCTGACACTCATGTCCTTTGGACTTGGCACATGGGTACAAAGATGAGGAGCACAGTGTAAAACCAGAATAGATTAATGAGGGGTTTCTTTCTTTTGCTGTTCATTACCATCATGTCATGTAGAAAGTTATATAACTCCCTTGGATTAATGCTGGAGTCAGCAGTAGTAATACAGCATAATCTCTACATGGAAAATATTTGTTTCGGCTCTGAAAGCACATTGAGAGCACATGGCATAGGAACAAAAATAAATGGAACATTAACATACCCCATATTTTAGATTAATATCCTGGTCACACCGACAAAATACAACTTGTAGATGTTATATGGAAACAAACTCTGAAAAATTCCTATCATTAATATTTAAAATTAATATTGCCTCAACCAACCTCAATAATCCTGTTAACAACTGACGATATAATTAAGATAGGATACCTCTTTGCTTGTAGTAGTGGGGGTTATAAATTATTGAGTGTGTCTAAATAAGCACTCTCAATTAATATGAAATTTCTGACAATATTGTACAACATATTTATTGAATGCAGGCTTTAAAGTACTAGACGTGCAGGCTGACATTACTTATGCTTACTTACCAAGTATTTACACAGACAGTTCAGCCTCAGTAAAATGTATAACTCAAGGCAATCTTTCCATATTCACTATTCCAACTTCATTATGGTGGGGTTTTGTTAGTTTTTTGTTGTTTAGAAGCTGATTTATGACTATCTCTTGTTTTCTACAATACTAGGAGATACTTTCTCAGCAGAGGATTAAGGAAAGTTTGGGGAGGTGAGGGTTGATGCCTTCTTTTTCTCATTTTTTTTTTCTTTTTTTTACATGTAAGTGTTGCTTTATAGTTGGCAGCTTTCTCCTAACACAATTACCTGTAGTGACTTTTCATGTAATTGTCACCTGCCTTCTCCTTTCACTTAGCAATGCACTTTGGGTTCTTGTAGTCCAGCTGTGAACCTGCAACAATTTCAAAGTGACAGAATGATGGAAGATCGCACTCCAGCAAAATCCTTTTATGCTTCCTAATGAGTGGGTTTTTGTCCACAGTGAACATTATTTTAACTTGGCATTTCAAAAAGTAATATGTAAGGTTGTGTTGACTGACAAAAAAAAGGGTCTTTTCCTTCTATATAGGAAAAGATTTTTAGAACTTGGGAAAAATTAAAAGAGAAAAATAAATGCATGTAAAATGGAAAAAAATCTGAAGACTTCATGGCTTTTACTGAAAAGCCAAAGAACATAAATGATTATAGGCTGGGTTTTCAAAGATGCATTTATTCATTCTGTTGATGGTAATAGATACATCTTTGAATATCCCTTCCTTAAGTTTCCTACATTAGCTTTAGTTTAACCAATACATCCTAGGTATCACATATACTGAAATAAAGATGCAGCCCATGTTTTAAAGTGTACAGGAAGACAGTACTTACTTTTGCCCTTCAATTAATTTACTTTTGTATGGAACCTAAATATTTTGTGTTACTGCACGAAAGAATTTCAAAAGGGAAACTGTCATTAACAATAATTGTCCACCTGTCAGCCATTGCAAAGTGTACACTCACATGCAAAGTGTCATAGATAATTAAATACTAATCTTTCTGTGACATAGAAAGATGTGACAAATAAAGAAAAGTCACAAGGAATGGGGAATAGAGGTGACCTTAAAGCTGCTCAGAGGAATTTCCCAGGCACAAAAGCAAAGGGAATGTGAGACAAGGCAGAGTTAGTTTGCTCTATTCTGACAAACCTCTCCATTATAATAGATCCTGGACTTAGAGCAGCCTATGATGACTCAGGTCACCTGGAGATGATATCTTAGCAGGACTGGTTTTGAGGTTCTGAGAAGAAGATGCATCAGCAAAAATAAATTATATGCAAGTCAAGGGTATGGCCTTTAAGAAGTCTTGAATGAAAAGTCAATGGTGCCTAATATCAGTGTCAAACAGCAAATGGAAGAAAAGACAGAAATATTCAGAGTTATGGGAGATCTGGTCTTCATAATCCAGATCATTTAGAGCAAGACAATATAAACCTGACTGTTAGTGACCAGGTGCAAACACAACAGTTTCCATATTACACAGAGGTTAACCTGGAAATCTGGGACTTCTGGCAGGGTTGGGCAGTCAGCATGTTACCTCTGTGTCATGTTGTCCTGTATTTTATATTCCAGGGATAACTCAGGCAGAACCAGCTCCTATCAGTTTCTGTCCAGAAAAAAAAGACCTCCCAGAAAATCATCTTTCAGGCCACAGGCCTGCTACGCCCAAACCCGCCATGTTTGGCCACACGCATCAGCCACAGTCACAACCGCCATCAGTCACAGTGGCCTCCTGCTCTCACCAGCCACCTCACTGCCTTTGACTTGGGACCTATAAAAACAGGGGCCCCTGCAGCTGGCCCACACTTCGCTGAGCTTCTAGGCCCTCAGATGCCAAGCATGCTTGGAAGGAAAAGGAGCCACAGCAGTGAGATGGGTGACTGCCCATCTTGGCATGGGACAGCACAGAGCCACGGAGGAGGAAGGCACCTCCTAGGAGGAAGAAGGGGAATCAGCAGAGGAGGAGGAACATCACCCCTTGTGCCATGAGAGCAATTGCCTGCGCTCGTGCGACTGATGGCATGCAACATGCAGCTGCGGGCACACAGGGGAACAGCATGGGACCCTGGCATATCTATCTGTTGAGGCATGGTGTGAGGCCCAGGTGCATCAGCCCACCAGAGGATGACGTGGAGCCCATGGACATTGATCCACCAAAGCATGGCATGGGGCCAATGGCTGTTAATCCACCAAGGCAACAGCGTGGAGCCCATGGAGGTGGATCCACCTCAAGAAGACTCATTGATGGCAGTGGGTCCACCTGCTACAGGGATGACCTGGCAGCACCCCAGTGCATCTAGGCTCCTTTTCGTGAGGTCGCACCAACAGCCTTGCAGGAGCGCCCGGCCGGCTCCCTACCAGTGGCCCAGCCTCCACACCTTCACAACTGGACAATAAACAACAAGAGAACAATAAAATGCTTTCACCCTCTCTTATTTGGCACTTTGATGACTGCATCTGCACTCCTGTGTCCCCTCCTTGTCTCTGAGTAGGAGGCTTTTTTTAGAACCTTTTGGTTTCCGTTGCCCTACTTCACGCTTCTGTGGTGCCTTACGTTCTGGGGGTTTTTTAGTCTGTAACATCAATAATTTGATAATAGTTCTTTAAATGGAGAAAAATTATAATAATAAAAGCCATTGAAACCTAGGAATTTTTTGTTTCCAAGGGTAAGAAGGAAGACCCTGGTAACTGAGGTCTGGTAATATGAGCATGCCCTGGTAATTGGGACCCTGGTAATATGAGCATGCCATTTCATAGTCTCCAATACTCTCTCCACTCCTCCATCCATTTCATTTAGACCTTTGAGCAGTCTCTTCCAGTTTACTGACCTGTTGGATTTCAAAAAAATTTTTTAATCTTTTGTTAAACTATTACACACTAAATAAAATATAAATATATAAAGGTAATAATCACAGAGAGAATGACTAGCATAGCAGAGAGTGAAAGTTCACTGAAAAGAAAAGCAGCTCTTAATCCTTGTACATTTTTTCAGGTGTTCAGCTTGGTTTTGAGTATTATGGATTTTAAATAATAATGAGTTAAAGTTTGTGCAGAGTAATTAGTGAGAAGATGAAAAAAGAGATTATTTAAACTTCAGGATTACTCCCTCTCTTCTATACAGATTTAGCTAGTGTTTATCAGTGGTCTGCCTAAGAATCTTCCAATAGGCAACGTCACATCTGTCATATGTTGGTTCCTCTCTTATCTCCATCCCCCAGGGAGAACTGCATGACAGCATACCATAGTGTGTCTTGCTGCAGCATGTTTTCCAGGGTTTTAGTTGTGAATATATAAATTGCTCTTTGAGATAGGGCAAGATCAGAGAGAAAAGCATTTTGTAGGGGCCAGAAAACAGTGAGGTATATGAAAGCATCTTCTGGAAGAATTAGCTCCATGTTTGGGACTGACAGCTGAGAAGATTGAGCTCCGTCACAAACAGCACAGTCCCATTGAGGGTAGAGGTCTGCTGCATCAGGAAGGAGACACTGTCAGTCATTATTTCTGTCAAAGAGCTTTAGGGAAAACGTGCAACAGCCCAGGAAAAAACTTGAAGATGGGCATTAGGAATCTGAATTTGTTTCAGAGTCCTATCCAAGGTGCTAAGGGAAGTATGGAAGCAACGATGAAAATATAGTAAGAACTGAAGGACTCAAATAAGAAACAGAAAATGAACAAGCTACAGGAAAAGTTATTATTGAAGAAATGTACAGTACTGCCCAGTGATAACCTTGCAGTGTGTGTGCCTTCAGAGACAGAGTGTAACAGATGAGAACAAAAGAGGCAGGATATAAATGGCTAAAAGGAAAAGTAATACAGCACATCGTGAGCTCATATCCTAAATATATAAGCCAGTTAGTTAAGCTTAAAACACACTTACTCCTACCTAAACAGTAACTAGGTTGTACTATCTTCACAGATCCACCCTGGACCAGACTATGCATTCCTCTGCGGTTTTCATGACAAAACTACCACATACCTCTGGAGGAATGTGTTACAGCCATTGCAGCTAACTGTCCGGCAATGCTGTGACTTCTTACCAGCAATTCACCTTATTTCCCTTGACAGTGAAAGGGATGGCTACAGAACCAGTTTCCATCCAGCTCTGTTACAGAGTCTAAGTGGCATGAAAGACCCTGGCAGGCATTCCCGTTGATGGATTTTGCCAAAGTATGGGGAAGGGTGGTTGTTTTGGTTTCTTTTGTGTTGGTTTGTTTTGTGTTGGTTTGTTTTGCCTTGTTTATTTTGTTTTCCACAAAGTCCACTGCCTTTCCCTTTTTTCTCCTTTGGTCACTGCCAGAATGTGATTAATAGATAATCTGCTTTGAATATACCATGCGTTGTTTAACATCTTGAAATGGGTGCACCTGTGTACACTACAAAATAACAGAAAGAGAGGGGAACACTGTGAACTTCAAGGGTTAGGTATATATAAACTGATAGAAAGTGTTACAAGACCATATTAAATGTTTGCCTCTCATTACCCAGGTTCAAATACCAGATGACTCACTGGCTTTGATAGAATTTGACCGGTGTAATAAAGATTAGAATTCACGCCACAGTCCATAAGCACAAGAAGTGTTCTTGATTGGTAGCCTGGGTCATTTTTTCATTTATTTTAATTATCAGAAATGAGTATTATGGTTAATGTTCCATAAATACATTTTAATAAATGTAACAGGCATAGCCCATTTATGTAAGAAAATAATTTTAACATACAGCTGCTATCTTTTGCCTGATCTCTCTCTCTCTGTCACACACACACATGCACACGCACACACACACTCTCACACTCTATTCTAATTTAACTAATGTTTATATGTCTCATTCTGGTGACAGTACCAACAACCATTTATGGTTTTAATGCAGTGCAGAGGCATAAATAAAACGTGCTACAAGTGTTTGAAGTAATTTTAGAAATTACAATGCATTTTTACACTGTAAAGCATAAAGAACACTACCATAAACAGTAAAAATTTTATAATTCATCCTAATTAAAAAAACCCAGTCTGCCTTTAAATTTAATTAGAATGCACCTTCTATAGGAGACTCATTGGAAGCCAAGTAATTTGCATGTTTACAGATGATGCATTGTGTTGAAGACAGGCTTAGTGCCAAAAAAATTATCCAAGCAGTCTTTGTATGTTAAAGACACTTTAGGTAGCAATGCAAGCTACTGATTGATGGATCCTGAATTCTTGGAGCCCCATTCTGTAGATTTAAAGTCACGCAGATATATTTCCCCTCTGATCTACTTCTAAGCAGATGGTTTCAGCGGCATAACATTTTACACAAATAAGCTCAAATGGCTACTGCACTGTCATTTTTCAAAAATATATCTGAACATCATGTCTATGAGAATTCCCTAATTCTCTTAGATGGATTTATATTTAAGTGCTAAACCACTATGGAGTAGGTATAAATAAAACTGGTTTATATGCAATATATTAATACACAGGAAGACGAAATGGTAGATTTCTTAGTTTCTGTATAATTCAATTTTTTTTCTTCCAACACAACACGAAGCACCATAACTTGACAGACCCTTTAACTTTCATACCTGAACACTAAAATGCTTTTTTGGCACAGCACCTCAGCTGTGTAACAAGATGACAAAGACCTGTTAACCTGCCCCATAGAGCAGTGCCCGCTAGCAGGGGAGTTTAACAGAAGAGCATGCAACAAAGCACGGGCGGATTATTGCTAGCTCATTGTGACACCTGTGCCTTCTTTCTAAACCCATCTTGGATCTGAGAGAATTCTTCCTTTGGAAATATTGATGTTTTGGGAGGCCTTTTTTTTTTTACAGAAATCTTGGAACTGGTTAATTGGAAAAGAGTTAAAGGTTTTTATTTATTTATTTAATGGTAGGTGAATCACCAACGTAGTACGGTAGCAATAAGAAGAACATTAGCTTAGCACTCATAGCTTTGCTCAGAGCAAAGCAAGAATTTGACCTACCCATAACCCTCTGCAGGCTGGCTTGGGAGACTCCTGCAAATTATTTAACATTCCTAGGGATTTATTGTAAGATTTCACATGAACCATTTTACATCCACCAAAGGAAAACCAGCTTTTCAAAGGTCTTGTGTAGGGAGACTGTTTCCCAATGATTTTCAAAATTAATTTTGATTTGAGCCTTTGAAAATGGAACAGTTGATTGCCTATGGTCATCTGAAGATTGGCTATATCCCTTGAGAGTCTACACACACCTCTTGATGTTTCACTCAAAGAACTGTATCACCAATGCTTCTGCTTGTCTCTGTGACCCTAGTTTTGAAAGGACATTTAATGTTGCTCCAGAAGAACTTCCATCTTCTACAGAGGACAGTTATCAGTACCAAGTTCTTATGAGTTTAAGTAACTTTTATTTGATGATTTCTAGCAAAGATAAATTAGGACCTTATCAAATGTATGCAAAATTAATGATAGTTTTGCATTGTTTTAAATGGCCGTCTGAAGTGAGTTATCCTGTTGTTACTAATGGAAAACAACTGCATTTTTATTGCCATGTTCCTCCCTGCATCAGAGCTTTTCTTTGCTATTTTGGGGGTGTTGGGCTGTGTGTTAATGAGTCCTGATTAGTTTCAGTAACCCATATACCTTTCTTCTTAGCGTGTTCCCAGACACTTCTCATAATCACTTCTTTTTTATTAATCTGGTGGGAGACTGGACTATTAAGCAAACTTTGGGAAGAGAACAAGTTCTTAGAGGCGGTAGCCTTTGTGTGTTATTTTTAATGTTGTCAATCCACCATTATTTCCCCCTGTAGTCTAAATCTGTTTCTTATAATTGCTGTCACCTAGACCTGGAGTAGAAGTGATCTTATGTGGCTGTGATGCCAGCCACAGCTTTTGTGACAATGCTGAATCTTTATTCTCTTAGACACATCTAACCATTTAATAAGCACTTTAATAGTGCACTGTGAATGCACCAATCAGTTTTCAATAGACCTTAGAATATTTCAGAAGTCTTCAACAAATGCTGCTTAAGATCATATTACTTTCTAGTATCAGCTGATGTTAGCAGTGCTAACAGTACAGTGCTCTAATATATTTTGTCAAAAAGTTTCTTAAAATATTAAACATTACTTAAGGCTCAGATCAAATAGAGGGCTTATGAGAATTACAATAAAAGACTGGAAGTTCCTTCTCCCAAAACTTTTTCTAGTTTCATTCAATGGTATGAATTTCAAATGTACTGACATCCAACCCTCCACAGCTAAATCCCCCATCACTGGGTTACAACACAGCCATTCTGCTTTTGGTTTGCTGTCCTTCTAACTCCAAGAATATTCTGTTATTTGCTAAACAGAGACTGGGACAGATGGAGGGTGGCCTATTAAAATACCTTTCTCCATGACCTATTTTGCTATCCAGAACATTCTATTAATCCTGCTTTATTATGCACATCTCGGTGGGATTTTGCAGCTAAATACATAAATTGCTTGAGTTTCAAGGTGCCCGTATCTCCTTTGGAAAACTTGGCTGTAAATGCAAAGCTGTTGACCTTGAGGGTACCACATCCTGTCATGTCACATTAAACCTCCAATAGGCAGGACTTACGGTGCAGGACACATTCATATGTAAAATTCGGGATGCCTTTGAGTGTCCTAGCAGGTAGCTGCAGAAGATGTGAGTATCCATAATGGCTGGTAGGTCCATTTCGAAGTACCCACTGTAGCCCATAAACTTCACTGTGTGTGTCTAGGAACAGTGAATTAGATGATGAATCAGATTCTTAGCTCCAGCCACTTGAAGGGATATCTCTGTGGCAGACCAGTGATTCACCCCCGTGTGAGCTTACTGTGCAGATTCTGTCTAAAAGATAATGTGTAAAAGTTTAAGTTGTCCTGGCAACCACAAAGATTTCTGAAAATTTCAAAATTAGTGTATAAAACAAATAGGTGTTTAATAGTGTTTGTTTCAGCAAAGACTAGTCATGTCATCTTACAGCTTACCTAAACAATCCTCTTCCTTCATCCCTCCCTTCATGCATAATACACGCAATATTTCTACTTCATGTAAGCTGTAATTTCCTGGCACAGATAATGACAGTACACAGTGAAAATGAGTTGAGCCTGATGCCTTTTTTGTAAATTAATCAGTTATAATAGACTCTCACAGATCTATTAGAGCAGCAGACCTGGAGGCAGGATTCTTGACCCTGGTTTTACCATTTATGAACAGTTTAACTTCAGATGACTTCATCTTATACCAATAATGCAGTAATAGAGTTTTTTATATATTTGTTTGTTTGTTTTTTATAGATATATTTTAAAAAATGCCAGCAAGTTTGTGCTTAGTTAGGAATCTTAAAAAAAATTCATAATATTAGAACTTCCTATTCAAATATTATGGTGTACAGTGCTAAGAACTGCTTCTAATGCTGATATGAGTTCTGAACAAATGCAGTTTTGAAGATCTTTACATTTGTATACAGCATTTAGTGTATAAGATTAATTATAGAGTATGCAACAGGCAGAGAAGGCTTGTTTCAGTACTACTTTAGTTATGACGTATATCTAATAATATCTCCCATACTAGCCTTATATTATTATATTCTCTAAGATAACTTTTGCATTGAGCTTTGGCTGCACACATTTATTTCTTACAATATTATGTTCTGGAATGAGGCATCAACTACAAACTTGAAATCTTTGGGCCTAAACTCATAAGCCACTGCTGCATGAACAAAGATTCAGCCAGTACCTCAACCATCAAACCCTAAGAGGTCTAACTGACAGGGACATAACAACCATGAGTTTGGTCACCTTTTTTATTCTGCTGTCACTCAAATACAGAGAGAAGGGTGGGATTTCATCTAATCTCGCTCTTATATTCCTTCATGTATTTCAGCATAGATGTAACATCATTGTTAAAATTTTAGTCATTCCCTTATTGCTAATGGAAAAGTTGAGTTCAAGCTGTCAGATAAACACAGATTTACTTTATACCCAGTCCTCGGCTGGTGCAAAATTGCAGTAAATTATGGTAATTTATAGCTTGTGAGGATCTGCTCCCTCTCATATGTGTGAAGACTGAGACACTTTTCTGGAATTTCTCTCAGATATAAATGCTTGTCTGGGATTTAAAAAAGAAAAAAAGAAACAAAAAAACGCTAACAAAACAAAAAAGTATTCCCATGAAAATGTTTGTTTGTGAGATTATGTGAAGATGAGGGTATGCAAATAACTTTGATCTTCCCAAACAAAAGGCTTGGAGTTATTTACATAAAGTAAAATAAATTAAATTAAATTTAAAGCTCATTAAAATCTTATCATACCTGTTATAATAACTCAGAGAAAAAAATTTCAAATGTTCCCCAAAGTAGATGCTTTTTCTGTGATATTTAAATGAAGGGGTGGTGCATTTTGGCCATGAGCAACATCAAAGTGTGCTATTCATGTTCTGGGATTAATGCTCTTGTATTGCTGAAGTTAATCATCATGCAATCATATGAAGAAAGTTAAGTTAGTTTTTACAGAGGAAGAAGGAAAATCCCTGGTGTTGCTATTCATGTCTGAAATAAAATAAAATCTCCCTGAGAAATGGAAGAAATCTTTTTAATTTTATGTCTCCTGGGAAAGTCTGTGCACATAACCCAAGGCAATTTCATTGCACCTTTGGTGAAGGATGAAGAATTAAAAATGCTCTAAGTCACACTCATTACATTTCTTCAGTACAAAGTAAGTCTCTAGCAGCTTTGGTTTCCCATGATATTTGAAGTATTCATTAGAAATTATTACAGAGTAGCCCAGATGAAAAAAAAAATAAAAAATGTCCCCCAAACCCTAAAATCTCCAACATCAACAGCAAAAAGCCTTTTGTTATTTCTTCATAAGGGGGTAGTGGCAGTGAGAATCCACCAACCAGTAAGATGATTTTCCATTCATAGCTAATTCATTGACCTGATAAAAGGAATCTCCTTTCTTATTTTGTACGTAAATTAAATGTCCTGGTGCTACAGAATTAAAAGGAAATACATTAGGCTGTATGAATTATTCACAGGGACGTGTGGTGATGGGGAAAGGCAGCAGACACAATGAACAGAAATGCTATTAATTCCTTTTCAGACTAACATGCAGAAAGATGTACATAACAGTAAATGAAAATAAAAAGGCTGTGGTAAGTCATACTGAAAGTCTGATTGCAACCTGTTGCTCACAATACAGGCTTCCCTCTTCCTCCCTTTGTCTTATCGCTGTAAATTGGAGACTATGATTGCACCATGGCAAGGTTTAAACCCTGAGAAACACTTTTTTTCCAAGACCAAACAGTTTCCAGTCAGGCACAGTGCTTGAGTTATTGTCCATCCCCAGCACCCAAACTCTTCGTTAAGCTCCTGTCAGCATTTGATGCCAGCAGTGGAGGCATCCCCTGGCTCAGGACAGCCTCAGCAGGACTCTCCCCAGCCCTCCAAAACTGCTTTCTCACCCACCTGCCCTGAGCTCAGCTATCCTGGGGCTTGCTCAGCTCTGCTCCCGGCCCCCTGCCTTCCGATGTCACCTGCGCATCCTCTCTAACCACAGAGCTGCACCCACCTTGGCAGTCCTGCGTTATCCTCACTTCTGCATCAATTTGCTCGTGCCTCAGTGGGGAGGAATAGTGGCCTATGAGACCTGAGCCAGCCCTTAGAGGGGGGTTACCTCTCATGGCCAGGGAGCCATGACAGTAGGTCTTTCCTCTTCTTTCACTAAACTGGAATCTAACTCTGAGTAGTTCCAGCAACTCCAGAAAACTCTGTATTCAGCTTTTCTAGCATGAAGTTTGAGCATACAAGCCCTTTATATAGTCATAGATCTCTCTGCTCACCAAAAGATGATGAGAGAACTTTCTACACAGTAATTTCAAACCATAAATCCCAGATTATAGACACATTTGTTATTCTTTCATTTACTGTTCTGTATGTCATATGCCTAAGATCCCCACTGCTGAGTTCAGCACTGCATAGAAACAGAGTAAATAGTGGTCTCAAATCAAAATGGTTTCTAATTTAAAGACTTCTGTGTCTAGTCTCTTGGAGAAGAAACAGCTGACTATGCATTGGTTTGGGCCTTAAATAGCAAGCTGGTGGTAAAAATGGACCCTAGGAACAAAGACTGCGGATATTCTTGAGATGGTTATAAGACACAAAGCAGATAACGCCAGATGAGAGAGCTAAAGGAGACAGTGAGATAACATTCACACTAATTAACAATGATACAGAGATATCAGTCTCCAGATGTTTTCTAGATGCATTTATGTTGTATGCAAAAGCACAGGCTTCAGTACAACACGTCCATTGTTGCAGCGTTGCGTATTGCTTATTTTCAGAAGAAATAGGACCAATGATATTAATAGGATAGAGGGGGAAGGGAAACTAAAAATTAGGCCATCAATGCTTGTACATACAAGATAATTAATGGTGAGTTAAGAAGATGGAGGAGCTTCAGAAAGATTTAATGAAGACAGACCATTGTGGCAAAAACGTCTGATGCAATCCACAACACAAGAGGAAGCCAGAGACAGCAGAAGAGTAAGAGAATAAAAGCATAACATTAGATACAGCGAGTAGATAGCATGTGAGTAAAGACCAGGAATCCAAAGGAATCCAGCCCAGCGCAGAGCTTGGTCTTGCATAGTTAGAGCCAACTAGACCTAAATCACGTTTTTGCTCTGCTTACATTGCTGACAGATTTTGTCATTTCAGTGAAAATATGTTTCGGGCTTATGATTATTCGATGTATGTCAGATTTGCATAGTCAAGCAAAATGGTTTTTATGACATCATTTGCATTTCGAGGGTATTCTGGAAAGTCTCCTAAAGGATTGGCATAGCTAACTGAAAGGCAGAATATTCATGCTGTGAAGAATGTCAGCATTAAAATAGAAAAAGGTTGAATTTTCCAAATCAAAATGAAAAATAGAAGTTTCCATGTTACAATTTTTTTTACCCACTCTGTTCTCCCCAGCTTTCTTTTCTTGTAGCGGTCTGAATGAGCCAGGTGCCAGAGGTATTCTGCTGCCACAGTTTAAAATGTATGTTAGCTAGAAGAAAATTCTCTTCTGCCCTGTCTCCCTGTTGGATAAGCGTAGCTTTGTTTACTGGCTTTCTCATTTCCTCGTAGCTAAGGTTTCGGTCATTTACTTCTCCAGAGCCATTGATTTAGCCTTTGCATTTTGAAAGGGAAAGGGCCCCTTTATGTCTTCAAACATCTGTACTCAAGGAAAATGAATTTCAAAATTATTTCAAAAAGCAGGGCTGAGGTCCTTCAGTCACTTAGGCCAATTTGAAAATACTTCCTTAATCAGATTTACACACTGATTAACCAGCTTCCTTTCCGCAGAGAAGACCGTGACATTCTGTCCCCAAAAAAGCAGCAGAGCTATTTCTGTGAGATGAACTTTCTCTCACAGAACTTCACCAGAATTTGAGCCAAGAGCAGCATTTTGTGCAGGTAGCAAAACAGCCTTTGTGTTTTAAGGCACTCTGCAATGCAGGAGGACGGTTTTGGGTTTTTTATCTTGCAGAAAGATATTACAGTAGATCAGTGTGTTTTTCAAGGTGCATAGAAATTTTCCATTTTTATAACATTCAGAAACCCAAGCTTTAAGCTACAGAAACAGAAAATCAGACTTAGGTCCAAAGACCACCTCTGTTTTTGCTGTTCTCAATAAACACCCTAGACCAGGTGCATAGCACTTTCCAGGGTTTTAAACAAGTCATCTCAGACTTCCAATAGATGAAATGCACAAAACAAGTTTAAATTGAGCTGTGGGTCTTAATCTTTGAATGTATACCTCTTTTGCCTCACACACAATAGCACTTAAGGTCTAGGTTTTAAACTTCTATCTAACTTTTCTTAAATACTGTTGGGAAGAAGTCTGGATGCAAATAAGGTCATAAGATTAACAAGTGGCCTACAATTGACTGTCTTGGAAACTGGATGATGAAAAAACTTAACACAGAAAACTTGTTTTCAGTTGAATTTCCCTAAACTCACCCTGAGATAAGGAAATGTAAATACAACCAGTTAGATAAAGAGCATAATAACATTACCATAATTTGGAAGTCAAGTTTGTCAGTAAAAAGGGAAAGCAAATGGTATGTAATCAGAACAGTCTAGAAAGAGAGACGGTTACAACCTCATCAGACCCCCCCAGTGGATATGCCCTTTTATGCCTTGCATGCTTATTGTTGGCTATCATACTCTGAATCTGTAATAGGCATCTGCACTAGCATTTGAAATAATTTTTTTTCAACCATTAGAATATAAGGAAATTGAGATGGGCGTTCGACCAGTTTCCGCAACTATTTCTACTACTGTTCCTTCTTGCCACCTGCATTAAACATCTATTTAGACTCTTTTAGCCCGACATTTTTTCCATTCCTTTCTGCAGGAAGAAAACAGCTTAGATTTACAATGTAGTGTTTCATTACACAACTTTAAAGAAAAATAAATTACAGAAATGTCATATCATGTAACAGCGTAATACACCACTGGTAAATTATTAAGTGCTGGGTAGTATTTTTTTATCATTCTTTATTAAGTATTAACTGTCTAGTCTAAGGCATGTTGCTGGGAGGAGGAGCTGTCAGGGATGTTGTATTTTGTTCTTTGTTTTATAATGGTGCTTCATGTACTAAGAACTTCTCTGTGACTGAGATTTTAGGGTCTGCCAGCCATGCAGCTGCTGCTCTTCTGCATCCGTATCTTGTCACAGCCTCCCTACGTAGTAACGTCTTTCTGAAGGCTATAAATAAGTGATGAAGGTGGCAAAGGTCAGGATCTATGCCCTTTTGAACCCAAGTTACAGCACTTGACATGGGCTCCTGGTATACTGCTGCTTCCCCTATACTTCCAACGATTTTAAAGCACTCTTTAGATTATGGCACACATTCACCCTCCTCCCCCCCCCGGCGCCGGGGTTTTAATTCGCTAAAGCGGGTTATTTTTAGATGCCGGCCGTCCCCGCCGGTGCCGGTCTGAAGCGCCGAGCAGGGCATCGCGGCGCGTTGTATTTAATCCCCCCGCCCTCTCCGGGGCCGGGCGGGGGGACCGCACCGGGGTGCGGGGGGGGCAACACCAGCCGCTGCCCCGAGCTCGTTGTGAGTCGCAAACCCCGGGATTTGCCCCCGGCCCGGGCAAAGCACCGCGCAGCTCTACCCCTCCGGCGGCACGAACGGCCCCCCCCGCCCCGGTCCCGGTCCCGGTCCCGGTCCTGCCCCGGTCCTCCGCCACGGTAAGCCCCGGTGAGCCCCGCTGCTCCCTTCTCGCTACCTCCCCGGGCCCCGACGGAGCCCGCCCGGGGACGGACCGCGGGGCCGTAAACGAGCGTCTCGTCCTCCGGGCAACCGGCGTTTTCGCCTCGTTCCTTCTACCGGGGCTTCGCTTGCGGCCGTGTCATCTCCTCCCCCCGATAGCAAAAGCATCTCCCGATTGCCGGGTCAAACGCGCAACTACCGCGGCTGCGATGTCCGCACCGCGGAGAGCCACAGAAAAAGACAAACCGGGCGCCGTGCCCGGGGTGGGACCGGGGGCACCAGCCCGACGGCGGGGGGCTGCCGGGCTGCCCGGTCCGCGGAGTCGGTCCCGCTCCCGGCGGGGCCCCCGTCTCAGTTCTCCGTTGTTTTGTTTTTAAGCCCCCGTCGGCCGCGGTCGATGCTGGCGAGAACCGGGACGGTCCCGCACCGGGACCGGACCCCGCTGCCCCGGACCCGGCTCTGCCCCCCCCGGTGAGACCCCCGGCGCCCCGGACACGCCAGGGGAGCGCGGCCCGGTTCCCCCAGCCCCGACAGCGCTGGCTCCGTTCGTTAAACGGGAGGGGAAAAAATAAAAACAAAAAACATTTAGGAGAGGAAATAACGGGAGTTTTTTTAAAGGGGGAAAAGCCGGCTCGGAGCCGGGCGGGCTGCCCGCCGTCGGGGGGGGGAACCGGCAGGGCAGAAACTCCCCGTTTCGTCCCTGCCCTCGTTGCGCGGGGAGCGGCCGGACCCCGGGGCGTGAGCCGCCGCTCCGCGGTGCGGGGCAGAGCTCCCGCCGGGGCTGGGGCCGGGGAAGGGAGCCCCGGGCAGCCGCCGCGTTTCCCCCCGGAGCGGTCGGGGAGTCCCGGTCCAGACGGGACGGGACCCAAAGGGACGCCTGGAGCAGGCAGCCGGGGGGCAGCGGGGCAGTCTCCCGTGTCGGGGACGAGGCAGGAGAGAACGAGAGGGAGCGTGGGGCGGGAGGGATGGACCGGGACGGACCCCCCCCGCTGCCGTCGGGCCGCCCGCCCTCCCCTGCAGCCTGCCCCGACGGTGCCCCGTGGAGCGCGGAACCGGGACGGGCTGGGGCACGGCCGGGCCGGCTCCCGCGGGCCTCCCCGCTCCGGCCGGGGCTCCCAAAGCCGCCGCCGTTGCCTCCGCGGGGAGACGCGGAATTTTGCGCGCCCTCCCCTCACCTGGGCTCCGCGGGAAGGGGCAGAGCTCCGTTGACTTCTCCGAACCGGCGCGGACCCGCTCCAGCAGCATCGCGGCCTCCGCGGGCGCGCCGGGACAGCCGTCCGAGGTGCGCGGGTGACTGCGGAGGAGTGGCGGAGAGGCGCGGAGGGGAGCGCAGGGAGCGGTGCGGGGGCTGGCCGCCGCCCGGGGCGGAG
>JANHGO010000063.1:78514913-78570658 GCA_024606505.1 Aquila spilogaster | reverse complement strand
TCTGTCTTCTGTGCACACACACGCATGCACACACACACGCACATTCTCACAGTCTCCTGTATTCTAATTTAACTAATGCGTATAACTTTCTCATTCTGGTGACAGTACCAACCATTTATGGCTTTAATGCAGTGCATAGGCATAAATAAAATGTGTTACCAGCGTTTGAAGTAATTTTAGAAATTACAATGCATTTTTACACTGCAAAGCATAAAGAATGCTACCATAAACAGTAACATTTTTATAATTCATCCTAATTACAAAACCCCAGTCTGCCTTTACATTTAATTAGAACGCACCTTATATAGGAGACTCATTGGAAGCCAAGTAATTTGCATGTTTACAGATGATGCATTGTGTTGAAGACAGCCTTAGTGTGTCTGTGCCAAAAAAAAATTGTCCAAGTCTTTGTATGTTAAAGATGCTTTAGGTAGAAATGCAAGCTACTGACTGATGCATCCTGAATTCGTGGAGACCCATTCTGTAGATTTAAAGCCATGCAGATATATTTCCCCTCTGATCTACTTCTAAGCAGATGGTTTCAACTGCATAACATTTTACGCAAATAGGCTCAAATGGCTACTGCATTGTCATTTTTCAAAAATATATCTGAACATCATGTCTGTGAGAATTCCCTAATTCTCTTAGATGGATTTATATTTAAGCACTAAAGTGCTACAGAGTAGGAATAAATAACACTGGTTTATATCCAGTATGTGTATTCAGAGGAAGACAAAATGGTAGAGTTCTTTGTTTCTGTATAATTCCTTTTCTTTCTTTCCAACACAACGTACCATAACTTGAAAGAGCTTTTAATACTTGTTCCTGCGCACTTTTTTTTTTGGCACAGTACCTCAGCTGTACAGCATGATGACAAAGACCTACCTCAAAGACTGATGCTGCTTAAAGGGCAGTTTAACACAAGACAATGCAACAAAACATCTGCAGATTATTGCTAATGCATTGTGGCATCTGTGCATTCTTAACTCTGATGAATTTTTAGGGCAATGGGAGGAACTCTTCTTTCAGAAATAATGATGTTTCAGAGTAAAACAGCAGCAATGGGTAAAACCTTAGCACAATACTCATAGCTTCACTCAGAGAAGAGCAAGAATTTTGCCTACCCATAACACTCTGCAGGCTCACTTTGTATACTCCTGCAAAGTATTTAACATTTCTAGGAATTTATTTTAAGATTTCACATGAACAATTTTATATCCATCAAAAGAAAGACAAATGTTTAAGAGTCTGAAGTAAGATTTTCAAAATGAATTTTGTTTTGAATCTTTGAAGAGTTGATCGTCTATAGTCATATGAAGCTTGACTATAACTCTTGAGAGTCTATGTACACTTCTTGATTTTCATGCAAAGAATTGTACTACTGAGGATTGTGTCTCTGAGACCCTGATTTTGAAAGGATACAAGGTGCTGTTCCAGAAAATATTCCTTCTTCTGCCGAGAAAAATTATCACTAGCAATTTTTTATAGTTTCTTATGGGATTTTTTAGAAGATATCTAGTAAAGATAAATTAGAATATCAGAAATATGCATTACCTGAGTTATGTTGATACTTAGGGAAAAAAAAAATCAGTTTTTATCTCCATGGTGCAGTCTGTATCAGAGCTTTTTTTTTTTGTTATTTGGATTTTTGGGGGGCTGCCTCTGTGTTAATGAGTCCTGATTTGTTTCAGCAACCTATATACCCTTTTTCTCAGCATCTTCCCAGACTCTTCTTATAGTCACTTCTTGATTTGTCTGGCAGAAGACTTGGCTCTTAAGCAAACTTAGGGAAAAGAACAACTTCTTAGAGGTGCTAACCTTTGGATGTTAGTGCAAATATTGTCAAACCACTGCTATTTTCCCCTGCAGTCTAAATCTGTCTCTTACAATTGCTGTCACCTGGACCTGGAGTAGGAGTGATCTAACATGGCTGTGATGCCAAGCATGGATTCTGTGACAGTGCTGAATCTTTATTCATTTAGACATATCTAACCTTTTGATAAGCACTTTAATAGTGCATCAAGAATACACCAATTGCTTTTCAATAGACCTTAGAATATTTCAGAAGTCTTCAGCAAATGCTGCTTAAGATCATGTTACTTTATATTGTCAGATAATGTTAGCAGTGCTAACAGTACAGTGCTCTAACATATTTTGTCAAGATGTTTTGCAAAATATTAAACATTACTCTAGGGTCAGGTCAAATAAAGGGCTTATAAGAATTATAGCAAAAGACTTGAAGCTCCCTTTCCCAAGATTTTTTTCTAGTTTCATTCAGTGGCATTAATTTCAAATGCACTGGCTTCCTTCCCTGCACAGCTAAATCTCCCATGACTGGGTTGAACAGCCTGTACATTTCTGGAAATCTGAGCATTACTGAGGTGTCCTGATATGTCTGGTCACTTCCCGCAGGCTGCTCCAATTTCAGAATTCTTTGTTAGCCCAAGGATAGCCTCATAATGATGCCTGGCCTGTTAAAATATCTTTCTCCATGACCAACTTTACTGCAAAGAACAATCCATAAATCCCACTTTATTTTGCACGTCGGTGGGACTTCACAGCTAAGCCCATAAACTGGAGTTGCTCTCCAAGGTACCTATAAATCCTTTGGAAATTCTGTCTGTAATAGAAGTCAGGTGACCTTTAATGTTCACTCTTGTCACACTAAACCTCCAACAGCCAGGACTCAACTGTGTAAAACACATTTATGTGAAAGATTCCAGATGCCTTTGAGTCTCTTAGCAGGTAGCTGTGAAGATGTGACTGGTAGTTGAATTGGTTGGTTGTTGAGTTTCAAAGAGTACTCACCGAATCCCATAAACGCCATTCTGTTTAGGGACAATAAATTAGATGATGGATCACATGGTTAGCTCCAGTCATTTAGATGGATATCTTTCACAACTCCCTATGGCAGACCAGTGATTCACCTCTTAAGAAGCCTATTGCGCAAATTCCTTTTAAGAAAGAATGTGTAAAAGTTTGTGTTGTGCTGATACCCACAAAAATGTAAGAAAATTTCAAAAATTTACAGAACTAATAATTAGTATGTAAAATAGACATTTAGTATTGGTTGTTTTAGCAACTGCTGTAACCATGTCATCTTCCAGCTTGCCTAAACATTCCTTTTTCTGAATCCTTCCCTTCATGCATAATATAGACAGTGTTTCTAGTTCATGTGAGCTGTAATTTCCTGGCACACGTAATGACAGTGTGTAGTGAAATGAGTAGAGCCTGACACCTTCTTTTTCTAAGTTAATCAGTTATAACACATAATCACAGAGCTATTAGAGAAGCAGACCTGGAGGCAGGAATCTTGACTCTGCTTTTAGATATCTATGAGCAGTTTAGTTTTGATTGACTTCACTTTAGAACGATAATGCAGTAATAGTTTTACATAAGGTTTTATATGGATATATTTATAAATGACAACAACTTTGTGCTTACTTAAGAATCTCATATTAGAACTTCCCGTTCAAGACAGGGAATGTTTATAGAGCTGATAAAAAGTTCTAAACACAGTTTTGAAGATCTTTATATTGTCATACAGTGCTCAGTATAAAAAAATGGTTTATATGATGCACAATAGGCAGGGAAAATGAAGATGTTATCCCAGTATAATTTTAATTACAACCTAAATCTAAAAAAAATCTTTAATTCCAGCCTTATTATTGTTCTCATAGTAGTTGGCATTGGAGTATGGCTGCAACTCCTTGCTGTGGAGCATTCAAAATTTTGTGTGACCTTCTTTTGTTACAACTTATCTCTTTCATATTACATATTGTAATATTATGTACCTAGATGAGCCACCAAGTACAGACTTGAAACCTTTATGCTTAAAGTTAGAAGCCTCTACTGCATGAACAAAGACTCAGCTGGTACCTTAAAAATCATCAAACCCAAACAAGTCTATATGAAAGGAATATAGCAACCATGAGTATGTCCACTTCTTTTATTCTGCTATCACTCAAGTACAGATAGAGCAAGGTGGGATTTCATCTAATCTCATTACTATATTACTTCATGCATTTCAGTATAGATGTAACATGTTGTCATTAAAATTTTAGTAATTCATTATTGCTGGAATTCAATTCAATTCAACTGGAAATGTTGAGTTTCAGCTGTCAGATAAACACATTTATTTAATATCCAGTCCCTAGACAGTGCAAATTTGCAATATATTATGAAAAATTATAGCTTGTGAGAATCTGCTTGAAGACTGGGATACTTTTCTCTCAGACTTGAATACTTGGAAAAGAAAAAAATCTGATGAAAATGTTTGTGAGATTAAGGAGGAGATGAGGGTATGCAAATAACTTTGATCTTCCAGAATAAAAGGCTTGGAGCCATTTACATAAAGTAAAATAAATTAAATTAAGTTTAAAGCTCATTAAAATCTTGCCATACTTGCTATATCAGAGGAAAAAAAAAATCAAATGTTCCCCAAAGTAGATGATTTTTCCTGTGATATTTAAATGAATGGGTGGTGCATTCTGGCCATGAGCAACATCAAAGTGTGCTATTCATGTTCTGGGATTAATGTTCTTGTGTTGCTGAAGTTAATCATCATGAAATCATATGAAGAAAGTTAAGTTAGTTTTCACAGAGGAAGAAGAAAAATCCCTGGTGCTGCTATTCATATCTGAAGTAAAACAAATTCTCACTGAGAAACAGAACAGATCCTTTTAATTTTATGTCTCGTGGGAAAATCTGTGCACATAACCCAAGGCTATTTCTTTGCACCTTTGGAGAAGGGTGAAGAATTAAAAATGCTCCAAATCATTAGATTTCTTCAGTACTAACTTTCAAAGTGTTACTAATAGAAAATGAAACCTACAATTAATAAAGAAAAAGTGAGTCTCTAGCAGCTTTGCTTTCCCATGACATTTGAATTATTCATTAGAAATTATTTCAGAGTGGCCTAGATGAAAAAAGTAATAGCCAACAAACCCTAAAAACTCCAACATTAACAACAAAAAGCCTTTAGTCATAAGGGTGTAGTGGCAGTGAGAATCCATTAACCAGTAAGATGATTTGATATTCAGATCTAATTAATTCATCTGATAAAAGGAATCTCCTTTCTTATTTTGTACGTAAATTAAATCTCCTGGTGTTAGAGAATTAATAGAAAGTCTGTTAGATCACATGAATCATTTTCAGGAAACTGTGGTGATAGGTAAAGCCACCAGACACAATGACCACAGATGCCATTACTTCCTATTCAGATTAATGTGCAGAAAGATGTACGTAATAGCAAATGAAAACACAAAGTTCATGGTAAATAATACTGAACATCTGGTTTCAATCTGTTACTCATCATACAGGCTTCCCCTTTCCTAATTCATCAGCATGTATTGGAGAATATGCTTACACCTTGGCAGCCTCTGAGAACTGTTATTTTCCAAGGCTTCACAAGGTTTCCCAGCCTCTGTGCTCTTCATTAAGCTTCTGTCAGCACGCCGACAGTGGGAATACTCATACTCAGGATGGCCTTTCCAAGACTCTCTCCAGTCCCTGGAAGGTACTCTCTCTCCATATCTGCCCTGAGCTCAGCTGCCCTGCCTCTCCTCTACTCAAACATTTCCTGGGCATCCTCTCTGACCACAGAGCTAGGTCCACCTCAGCAGTCCCGTGCTGTCTCTTGATCCTGTATCACTTTGTTCACATCTCAGTGGGATCCTGAGACAGTTCTTGAAGGGGGATACCTCTTATGTACATGAAAGCACAACAGTAAAACTTATCCCTTCTTTTCTGGAATCTATCTCCAAGCAGTTTCAGTAACTCCAGAAAATTTACTGAGCTTTTTTGGTATGAAGTTCGAGGATACAAACCCTTTAGTCACAGATCTCGCTGCTCACCAAGAATTAATGAACGAGAGTTTTCAGTCCCATAATTTAAAGCCAAAAATATTGTACTACATATACTTTTTTTCATTCCTCCATTGCTTTGTATGTAATGTGTCAGAGAACCTCACAGGTGAGTTCAGTGTTACACAGAAAGAGAAAAAAACTCTCAAATCCAGATTAAAAATTAAGGACTTTTTTGTCTCTATCATATTGAGGAAGAAACGACTAATTGGTTTGGGCCTTAAATAGATAACTCGAGATAAAAAATGAACCCAAAGAGCAAAGACTACAGTTATTCTTGAGATGCTCATAAGGCACAAGATAGATAGAGCTCAGAAAGATAATAAGCTAATAACATTCACACTGATTAACAACAATATAGGGATACCAGCTTTCAGTTATTGCTTTCTAGGTGCATTTATGTTGCAAAAGCAAATGTTTCTCAGGTTGCATTATAGTTCAGTAGTATCTGTTTGCTGTTGTGAGAACAGAATAGAATAGAATGGTGTTGTGATTTAAACCCGGCAGGCAGCTAAGCACTGCAATGCCATTTGCTCACTCCTCACCAAGTGGGATGAGGGAGAGACTGGAAACAAAACATAACTTTTGGGTTGAGGTAAAAACTATTTACTAAAACAGAAAAGGAAAGGAGAAAACCCACTGACTGATGCCCAGCTAACAACACAACATCCCGCTACCAATGCAACATCTCACCACCCACTGACTGATGCCTAGCTAATTCCTGGGCAGCTGACAGTCCCCCAGCCAACTCCCCACACATTTATAACCTTCAGCATGATGTCACACCATATGGAATAACACCTTGCCCAATCCAGGCAAACTGTCCTGGCTCTGCACACCTCACACTCACCACTGCTGAGTGGCACTGCCTGGCCTCAGGTGAAGAGGAGGAAAGAGAAGGCAAGGTGGGGCAAGGCGAGGTGAGGCGCAGAAAAGAAGGTTTAGTTCCCTTAGGAGGGTCCTACAAAAATCACTGAGGTCAACTGCTGGACCACTTCAGGACTAACCAAAAGTTAAAGATATTGAGGGAGTTATCCAAATGTCTTGAATATTGACAGGCATTTTGCTCTACTCAAGCAAAATGTTATTTATGACATCATTTGCACTTTGAGAGTATTCTGGAAAGTCTCCTAAAGGATTGCCAGAGCTGTCTGGAAGGCAGAATATTCATACTGTGTAGAATATTCACTTTAAAATAGAAAAAGGTTGGATTTTCCAAATCAAAGTGAAAAATTTCCTGAAATTTCCAGGAATTTCCTGTTCCAATTTTTTTTTTCCATTGTATTCTACCAAGCCTTCTTTTCTCTTTGAAGTCTCAATGAGCTTGGTGCCAGAGCTACTCTGCTGCCATAGCTTAAAGTGTGTGCTAGCTTTTGAAAATATTTCCTTGATCAAATTCAAACACTGACGAATTAGTTTCCTTCGCTTGGGGAACACTGGGACCTTCTGTTTCAACAAAAGCAGAAGAGCCTTTTCTGTGAGATGGAAATCTCAGAACTTCACCAGAGTTTTGGGCAAATAGCAACATTTTGTTCATTTAGGGAAATGGCTGTATATTTTAAAGTACAATGCATTGCAGGTCAGGTAAAGAGATTTTTTTCTTGTATTTTTCATCCTACAATAAGGTATTATAGTCGATCAGTTTGTTTTCCGAAGTATATAGATATTTTCCATTGTTATACCATTCAAAAACATGGGCTCTAAACTGCAGAAACAGAAAACCAGACTCAAGTCAAAAGACCACCTATTTTTTAACACTCCTCAATAAATGTTCCGGATGAGGGCCATAGCGCTTCTTTGTAGTTTAAACAACTCATCTCAGACTTCCAATAGAGGAAACATTAAAATGTTTTCAGTTGAGCATCCTCCCTATTCCTCTTTTTTCCTCACACACAATAGCACTTATGTGTAGCTTTTATGATTTTATCTAACTTTTCTCAAATGCTGTTCAGAGAAGTCTGAATGCAAATAAGGGCATAAGAATAACAAATAGCCAGAAAGTGACTGTCTCAGAAATTGGATGGATGATGAAAAAAACTTAACAAGGAAAACTTGTTTTCTGTTGAATATCTCCAAACTCAGCCTGAGATAAGGAAATGGAAATACAACCAGTTAGAGAGAGAGCATGATAACATTACCATAATTTGGAAGTCAAGTTTGTCAGTAAAAACTGAAAGCAAATGGGATGTAATCAGAAAAGTCTAGACAAAGAGAAACTGTAACAACCTAATCAGAACCCCCCCAGAGGATGTGTCCATTATGCCTAGTGTGCTTGCTGTGGGCTGTCATACCCTGAATCCGTAATAGGTGTCTAAACTAACATTTCAAAAAAATATACTTTTTATCAACCATTAGATTATAAAGATATAGAGATCTCTGCAAGCAGATGGGTATTGTACCATTTTCCACAACTATTCTAAATCTTCCTTCTTGCCACCCACATTAAACATCTATTTAGACTCTTTCAGTCCAAAAATATTTTTCTTCCCTTCTGCAGGAAAAGAAATAACTTAGATTTATAATATAGGGTTTCATTACATAACATTAAAGAAAAATAAATTACGCAAGTGTCATATAATTTAGCCACATAGTAAGCCACTGGTAAATTACTAAGTGCTATGTAGCAGGTTTTTTTGTCATTTTATTATATGTCTAGTCTAATACATGTTGCTGTGAGGTGGGGCTATTGGGGAATTTGGGTTTTGTTCTTTGTTTACAATGGCATTTCATGTACTAAGAACTTCTTTATGATGGAGCTCTAAGGGTTTGCAGACATGCAGTTGCTGCTGCTGTGCCTCTGTCACAGCCCAGCTACATAATCATGTGTTTCTGGAAGCTATAAACACATGATGAAGAAGGCAAGGGTCAGGATCTATGCTCTTTTTTAACCCAAGATGCAGGACTCCAGAGGGACTTCTGATTTACTGCGGGTCCCCATGTACTTTCAACAATTTGAAAGAGTTCTCTAGATTATGTCACACGTTACCCCTTCTCCTCAGTCCCCCCCACCCTTTCCCTTCTTCCCTGCTGCTTGGCTCATGATCTAATGCAACATAATTCAGTGTGAACTACAGTGGCATGTGGAAAAAAAAAAAAACAAAAGGGAGCATTTTCTTCAGATCAGATATTTGTTATCAATTTGAGCATATAAATCGTTTCCAAATGTATTGCAGACACTGGATTACTGACAAATAATCCTCATTTATCATGCCAAAGCTATTTTATTTTTCTCATGTGGTGAATAATAAGAATGTAAATTGGCCCTTGGTGGTGAAGTGTTTTTTGTTGCTGTGGTTGTTTTCTTCATTTTACACAGAAGCATCAATACCATTCTAATCCTGCTTAATTAGAACCAAGTTATCATGCACAGGATCAAAAATATTGTAGACATCAATTTCCCAGTTAGTATACTTCATGGCCAAGCAGTGAACAGATAAGTTGCCATTATGAAATAAAAAATTAGTTCTGCATGAGAATGACATTGTATTTAGTATTATCAATTCACATTATATCAAATAAAGATGTACAGAAATTCAGATTTTAAATATCCAATTGTAGGTCATGTGTAATTCATGAGTCTGCTTTTAAAAAATTAATTTTCTTAAAGCCACGCACTATTTTGATATGTGATATTTTGATTCTGACTCTGGTGTGTCTTTGGAATGTGTCGTGCGTGCTTGACACTAAAGAGGAAAATATTTGCTGTTTCACTAATAAAATATTTACTGATTACTCCGATGCATTATTTTACATTAATTGTCTATTTATTTTTCCATAAACTCTTAAACTTACATCATATCAGCTAAAATGATTGAAAATAATGAACAAGTTTGTAAACATCCAGCAAATTCTTATAAGTGAAAAGTGAAAAATGGAAAAAAGTTTAGAAGAAAAAGAAAGATGCTAATTATATTATGATTACAGTCAAGTTAATTAAATAGTGTTTGCCCATTTTTCATCAGAATTAATTAATTTAAGATTTTATGTACAACTAAAACCCTTACTGCCTTTAAAACTTGAAGAGTGTTGCCCCCCAAAATCTGTCTCATTACCAAATAAATAATATGAAATTTTGGGCTTGTTCAACACTCTTTTTGACTTTTCAACTAGCTCATCTGTCTTCCTTCCTATTATTAACATAGATCAACTTTGGAATTTCTTTGGAAATTTGTAGAGGGGCCATATTTGGAGAAATGGGTCAAGCATAGTGATTAGAGACCATTACAATGAATTATAATGGTTATTATGTGTATGTATGAAAAAGTGTGCAAACAGATGTATTCCAGGTCCCTTCAGTAACACTGAAGGTTATGATTTTCTGAGCATTCTTAAGTTGATAGCAACTTAAGTCATACCAACCATTACATCTCAAAATGCTTATTGAGATTCTGGCAGCATACCCTTCATGCACGGACCAGATCTTTGTCACCACCATACTTCTTGCTAAAAAAAATGTTGTGTGTGCGAGGAAGTTTATTGGTGAGGACCGTCTGTAAGCCTATGTAGGACAGGTTACAGCTAGGACTGAGTACTTAAACCCACACTAATCATAAGAGGGCATGAGGAACCTCACAGAAAACTGTGATGCATGAAGTGAGCAGGCCAGTAAGAAGGCAGCAGGAAATGAGGAACTTTAGTGAGGGGATATTTCTCACATCACTGTTTGAGCTGATTGCTCCTCTTGGTGTCACCTGAATATTGCTGCTGTAGCAACAGGGCAAGACAACATTCCAGAAGAAAACTGGCCAAGGGAAGGCAAAAATTTTAGGGATCATCTTGTTTTAGGAGCCAAAGATCATACCCTGAGTGTTCCTTTCTTTATTGGGGTGCTCTCCACATTCTGTAAAAACCCCAAAGACAAATTGTAGACAAGCCAGAAACAGGAGGAACCTGTCTTGGGGCCATGCATCAGGGTAGCATTCACCGTGCAGCATGGCCATATCTGTACCTTTATAATAAATATGCACTGAACTGGTCTCTGCAGATATGTCTGGTTGTGGTGAAAAGTCCACATGCATGTCAGTAATTTTTTTTTAATTATTTTTTTGGTCTGCAGACTGTGCATACACTTGAAGGGGGCCAGAGAAAGAGTCAGATTTGGCCTGTGCTATAACTGGTGCCAGGACTGTGCTGTCACATAATCACGGAAGGGATAGAGTCCCTGTACCCCCAAAGTATTCCCCAGTTCTGCTGAGGGAATTGAGGTAGATGTAGGCTATGATATATTCAGTCTGCAGTGTCCATCCAGAAAGATCATGCTAAGCACGTCTTTCAGAAGAGGCAATAAAATATTTTAAGTTAAATCCTTTACTTACTATATGAAGCTTGGGCACCTTTTGAAAAGGTTTCTTCCTTTAAGTACCACTTTGTTCACACTAAAAGGTTTCAGTGAATGTTCTTGCCTGTGAAAGACTACAGTAAAGCAAAGAATTAGCAAAAGAAGAAAAGTTTCTTCTTATTAGATTTCTATGCTACATTCCTGATTCCAGTAGCTGAGTGCTACAATGTGTGACTAGAATCAAACATGAATTTTTCCTTCATTCCTTTCTGCTGGGAGAAACATGCGTTATTAACATCTTTTGTGTTATTATTGTTGCTGTTTTTTAACCAAATCTCAGATTTTAGTTAGTTACATTTGATTTTATGTAATGATCTATTTCAAATATGAGTTTAGGCATCAATTTTATGCACTACTTTTTATTTGCACAAACTCAGAATTGGGCCTTTGGCCTTGAATTATTCTGGGATCCAGTGCCAGCCTTGGGAATCTATCTAGCTTCAGAGCTGGGTTGGGAAGTTCCCTTTTTGGCCTCCACCACCCATTTATACCATTTGCTACATTTTTAAAAGAAAAAATGTCTTCTTTCAGTAAGTGCTTTTTTTCCAGTTTTGTTTTGTTTGTTTTTTTTTTTTTTAACTTTAGAACATTTTTTAGATGGAGGAGACTTAAAAGCAGGCTCATTTTATTGCTGAAGACAGCTGTGAAATAAGTTCCTCTAGTGCTGAAAAAATCATTGTTTGATTTACAGATGCAGACACTGCCTAATTGCACGAGCAAGGCAAGAAGGAATTGGCCAGGCACTTTTCTTTTATGGCATCTCTCTATCATAGTATTCAATGCATTTCAGAAAGTTATTAAATATACAGAAGATGAAAGGGAAATGCCTGCAGTCTGGCTTAGAGTATATCTGGAAAGTAATATATATATATCTACACGCACACAAAGAATATTTTAAATTTCCTAGGGTTGATTCACCTACCTCCAATGGTTAAAACGTCTCCTTCAGTAACTTATATGTAATGGATTTTTTATTTGTTTTAGTGCTCTGTGATGCTCACTAAAATAAATGTCCAATCACTTTAGCAGTCTCCTAACTGTGAGTGGCTACTGCAAGAGCTATTATTCTATAATCTCTAATTCCCACCTTTCAAATACCTCGAAGATACTGAATTGAGAGAGAAGTGAACTATATTGAATGGTGAAAGACAGATGGGTATGGTCGGCAAACCTAAGAACTGGTAGCTCTAGGCACCTTTCATTAGAGAGAGACTGTCATTGGAACAATTTAGTCATCTGTTCAGCGTAACCTATTTTAACACTTGGCTTGAAGTCTTTGGGGTCTTAGGCACACTTGTAGCATAGTATTGCTAATGAGGCACTTACTGCTTTTTCACCTGGGGCTTTGTTCCCTAAAAGATATGCCTCTACTCTTTCCCTTGCAGAGTAACAAAAGAATTGCTATTGGCAGCAATTAAGAAGTTTGAATGCCATTTACATTTCTTTATCGTTCGGGTCAGTGAGACACTAGCACAAGACAGTTTAAATTGAAATAATCCTTTGATTCATGCTATTAACTTCAGTCAGAAGACAGAAGACACCTGAAGTCAGTTCTATCTTCTGGCTCGCAAAGAAATTTTGTCTAATCTTCCTCTCTTAGTTTGGACTAAAAACTCTTCTGTGTGGAAACTATCCTATCTGTGTGTCTTTTGTGCCTGACCACATGTGACCTGCGTGGTGGGAAGAAGCCAGTTCTGGCCAACACTCCCATCCCTGGAGGTGTTCAAAGCCAGGTTGGATGGGGCCCTGGGCAGCCTGATCTGGTGGGTGGCAGCCCTGATGGCATGGTTTAACATGTCACTGTCAGCTTAACAGACACTGACAGCTTTTTAAAGGCATGCACTGAGTTAATCAGCCCGTGAAGCTGCAGGAGTATGTGAAGTAAACACGTACAAAACTAGCTGCTGAATCAGATCCAAGTTGCAAGGCAACAGGTGATCATATAGCTTAGTTCTGGAGTGATTTCTGTCTCGCTCCAATCTATAGGAGGGAGAGGAGGTTCTTTTGATATATGTTTACCCGACAGCGAAATTAAGATGCAACGGGTCAAATGTTATACAAATTCTAGTTGCTTAGGGAGATGGGGAAGGGAAGGTGGGCAATAGAAAAGAGATAGGAAATAAAAGTAAGGAGTCTCTGTAGAAAGGAAGAGAGATATAGTCACCACCAGGATTCCAGCATTGCTTGGACGTTTATCTTCAGTAGTGATGAGTCATCGGAGGTTGTGTTGTTCGGTTGACAACGACTTCTTCTTAATGACAGTACAAACTTCTTTGTAAGTCCAAAGTAATTGAGTCAGCTCTCTTTGGAGTGGCAGCTTCTGGTTTATGGACCTCAGCAGGACTCCTTTGTTCCCATCTTCCGGGTCTTGCCAGCAGTTAAGAGGAAGCAGGGAGACGCCAAATTGTATCTTGCCTTGGCAGGATACATTGGTATCATCCGCCAGTCTCCCATACCAGTTATTTTGTCACAAGCCAGATCTTTTGCCAGTAAACACTCCTGAGCACTCCCTTTCGAAGGCAAACAGCTCCAAAGAAATGCTTTCAAATGTAAAACTGTCCACAGAGTGATGCCCTCCGCCTCATCCCGACACCCACCACTCGCCTCCTAGACGAGTCAGAGTCTTATCTCAAGAAATGCCTCAGAAAGCGAGCTTTGAGCCAAGAAAGAATAGAAGAGTTCAGACAATTTCCAAATGCATTTGCAGAACCAGGCTTCAGGCTGTTGAGGACTCCCCGCAAAGGTGTAAGGGACAGGCTTTTGCTCCATGCTATCTTTAATACTATTCAGGCTACTTCAAGTTTAGAAATGAAGAGCCACTCAGACAGGGAAAGCAGAAAGAGGATGGATGATTAAACCAGCAACAAAAAAATATATATATTCTGTGTTATCTAGAAGTTGCTCATTTGGTGTTGCTTATTTGTTTGGGTTTTGTTGATTGGTTTCAGTTTGGGTTTGTTGTTGCTCTTTATTGTTTGTGTTTTCATTAAAAAAGTTGGAGGGTTCAAACAATAGATGTGAGAGGCAGCAAAGGAATTCAATGATCCTTTGGTATGCTGGAAACTCAAATGATATGTATTGCTTACAGTAAATTCTTATATTTTCTGGCCGTTTCTTTAGCCCAGGTTGGTTTATTTAAGGTAAAAATGTGTAGCTTTGTATAAAATAGCAATCCAATTTAATTTCAATATTAAGACCCATTTTATAAAATGAGTGAACTGTTTGAGTGGTGGATATGAATAGCACATAGTTATACATACAATAAATAATAACAGCATACTTATATAGGTTTGTATAGTTTTATATTTGTAATGTGTATACAAATTTATATAGTATTAGATGGTTTTGTGCATATAGCTGTACCTAAAATCTTTCCATTCCTGCATTACTATAAAACATTCTTTCACACATACAAAAAAAAAGGTGGTCAGATTCACTTCAAAGCTCTTTTATGCACAGGCCTTCAGAGTGGCTGTAAATGACAGAACGGTTAAATCGCAGTGCCTGCCAGTTCTTTATCTTCTTTATCACTAACTCTGTTGTCTTCACAGTGAAGATACAAACGGAGGAAACGTGCTATAAATAAGATGTGAAGCTAAAGATGAGGCACACGATCACTTCCCTAACACATACTCCAGCTTGACCTTGACTAACTCAAGATCAATCTCTCCAAATATTTCTCTATCCACTAAAGGGATTAGGAAGCTGATATTATTAAGGACATGGTTATAAATCTTTTCTTGTTGACTACTCACACAGAAAATTCTTCCAGTATTCTGTGTCTGTCAGGATGTATGATCATGTAGCTGGATCATAACACTTAGAGCTAACTGCTTTGAAGAGTTAGAATGGAATAGAGCATTGACATTCAGAGCCCCAACCCTACTCATTGCTCACACAAGAGATTGATCTTATTAATAGGAAACAGAATGCACACCTGAAAACCATGATTTGGGAGGAATGCGGGTTTACTTTTTCATATATAAGTAATACAGTGGATTGTTGATAAAAGCAGCTTCTGGATGAATATGCCTTCCATCAGTGTGGAGAGTGGGAAGTCATGTGGTGGAACAGGAGGTGAAAGTTGTAGGAGTGAGGCTAGATCTTAACTGAAGAAGGTTTTTGCAAGGTAGCAGAGTATCTGGATATATGTCATAGTAGGTGACACAAAGACAAAAACACCAGAGATTTGAGAATGAACGGTAAGAGTTTCAGCTGAAGAACAAAGGAGCAGTTTCAGACTATTTCTGGGCTCTGCGTAGGGGAAATGGAGTGAAACTGGTTGAACAACTTTGAACAACTTTGCAGATAGAGTGTTAAGCATTTCAACTACAAAGATATGTTAATTATCACAACAGCCAGATGTTATATGTTCCAGCTTAGCACTGAGGACTTGATCAGTTGAAGAAATGTGATTGAGGTTTACAGTTGTAATTTTCTGTACTTTTCAGAATTAAGTTTCTGAACTACTTCTGAACTTCCGAATGGAACATTTAAAATACAATTTCATCTTCTCAGAGCAAAATTTGTTCTTTCAGTCTCTACTCCAAGTAAGAAAAATATTTTCTATTGAGCATTTTCTTTCTCCTTTGAAGTTTAACTTCAACTCAAAACACATCTATTTCAAAGATAAATCAAAGATGCAGCAGCAGCTTGTGTTCAAATGAAACGTATACTTATTTTTTAGCCCAGACTTGAGGATCTTTAGGGTTTTATGGTCTCAGTATTTAAAATAACTTCAAGACTGTGATATCTACAGGCAAACCTTATGGTGTTTTGGTACTGTGTGCTTTTTTTTTAAATCTACCTAGTCTTTTTAGCTCAGCAGTAGGCATACTTATTTCAGAACAAGTTCTCTAGCTAAATTGGATATTTAAAGGAGACAAAAACTTTGGGAAATCCAAGATATTAACAATTAAACTCAAGCTGACATTAGCATTTAGGCAACTCATGGCATACATGGGGTATTAGTTGAAGGCTGATGATAAGTTCACAGCTGTGAAGACTAAATTGGAAAGGTTTGTGACCTTAACACTGAAAGTGTCCAGGTCAAGAAATATGGTTACATATTTCTAGCCTCAAAAGTTAATTTTCCAGCAATTAGTGGGGGAAGGAAGGAATCAGCATGTTGTAATAAGAAACAATGAATTTTACTTCACAACACAGGAAATACAAAATTAAAGAATAGCAATAAAGGGCAGTGGGAGAGCCAAACTGGAAAGCAACAAGTGCTATTTCCCCCACAAGCACTGCCACTCACATATCACTGTGTGCCTTTAGCAGGCAAGAAGCTGTCAAGTCTTGTCTCTTCCAATGCTTATTTCTTTCCAGAAGAAAGCTGAGGCTATTGTAATTCAGGATTTCATCTTGAAAACATGAGTACTGTTTACTTATTTAACAACAAGTTAGAAAAATATTTTTTCCTGTTTCTACTACTATTCCAACTCTTTAGTACAGTGATGACTTCAAAATAACTCACATAGTAAATACACTAAAATGTGCATGTAATGGATGTGGAGATATCTTGGACCAAAATATTTTAGGACATCAGACTACTGTTACTTCAGGATGTTACAATTAACTTGTCATACACTAGATCTTTGTCAGTCAATGTGAGAAATGGAGATGAAATACCAAGATGGGAGACATTGCTTGGATGGAAACTGAATTTGTGATTTCTTTGGTTTTAGTGATTATTGTAAGAAACCTAGGCACAAATAATCAGTCACAACACAGTGAATGTTAACCAAACAGCAAAAAGCTTTTCACAGTCAGAACATCCATTTCTGTACTGGAGCTTTTTTGAGCTCTAGAGATCGAAGATTTAAGATTTAATCTAAGATTTGAATTTAAACAGTGTGTAAGATTTGTGCTAGCTTTTTTCACAGAGGTGTATTCAACCACATAACGATGCATGTACACCACCTCTAGCACAGGGCTGGTCTAAATGGCACTACATATCTCCTTGTAATCAGGACAGCCAGCTGTCCTAAATGTTCTTTTAAAACATCTGGAGATTTGAATACTTAGTACCTGATAAAGAATTGCAGTCAAACAATCTGGAGAATATTTTTGCAGCAATTAGCCAATATTCTGTACTCATTACAGTGTCCCAGAGTGGCTGAGGCAGGCAGGGCCCTCTGGGTCCCCTTGGCCCAGCCCCGCTGCAGCAGGGCCACCCAGAGCAGAGTGCCCAGGCCCACTACCAGGCAGCTTCTGGAGACCTCCAAGGAGGAGACCCCACAGCCTCTGGGCATCCTGTGCCAGTGCTCCATCACCCAGACAGCATGGAAGTGCTGCCTGGTGTTCAGAGGGAACCTCCTGTGCTCCAGGTTGTGCCCATGGCCTCTTGTCCTGTCACTGGGCATCACTGAAAAGAGCCTGACTCCACTCTCTTTGCACCCTCCTTTCAGGTATTTATAGTCATTGATGAGCTTGGCCCCAAGCCTCCCCTTATCCAGACTGAACAGTTACAGCAGGACTGGACACAGTAATCTAGGCATGACCTCCCAAATGCTGAGTAGCAGGTCATTTCTCTTGACCTGCTGGCAATAATTTGCCTAATGCAGCCCAGGATGCTTTTAGATTTCTTAGCTACAAGGACACAGGACCCCCAGTTCCTTTTATGCAAATCTGCTTCCCAGCTGTGTGGCTCCCAGCATGTACTGCTGCCGCTGCCTGGAGTTGTTCCTCCCCAGGTGCAGGACTTTGCACTTCTCCTGGATGAACTTCATGAGGAAGGATTAGTTAGTCCATTTCTCCAGCCTATCAAGGTCCCTCTGGATGACAGCACACTCTCTGGTGAATCAGAACTACCCAGTTCAGGACAATGTCGGTCCATTCATAAAGATTTCTCAAAAAGAAAAAGCAGCACTGTTCACTGACAGGTACATTAAAATATTTGTTTACCGGCTTCAAGTTGCAAACAACGCACATCTATCTAGCTCATATCATCCACAAATATTTCAGCACCATTGACCTACTTAGGCTTTTAACAACAAATTCACAGTATCTAGAATTCTATGAAATCAGTGGTAATCCATTTTGACTCTGTTTATGTCCACTTCCGTTGAGCGATGATCCAGAATCTGAGAGCGACTTTCACTTTAATGTTTGTTTTTGATATACATACAAGCTCAGTAGTTCAATCTCCCTTCTGTCTGCTGATGTTTCACTGGTAACAAACGTTTGCCTTTCTGTCCGGTTTTAAAACATACAGCTTGTATTCTTGGAGGTAGAATGAGTACATGGACCCATCCTCAGTGAAGCATTTTCTCTGGGTGTTTCAATTTAATAATTCAGTCAATTGTAACTCTCACTTTTGAAAATGTAAATAAGATCAATCCCTGGCACCTGAAATAAAATCCTGGAGCCTTTCAGTGTTTTAAAGGAGTCACCTTCTTTCAAGAGATTTGATTGAAATTAATGTTGCAATAAATGATTGCATAGCCCAAGTTATTTCAGTGAAAAGGAAAGCACAATTCCTTTCTTATTTTTTTTCCCTCTACTTGTTTCCACAGTTTTCTTTTGCTTCTGCTTCATCCACAGATTTCATTTGTAATAAATCATAAGCATCTCTTACAGCAATGGGCCAAACAAGATCCCTGCTGTAAGTATTCAAATAAAACAGCTGGAACATTTAACTATTGAGCATTAGTTTGATTATAATAATAAAGTTGGGGTGCTTTAAACAAATTAAAGTAGAAATATTGCTTCCTTTTAGAAGTTATCAAAAGTCAAGATTTCATCAGGTATTTAAACCATTATTCAATCCAAGTACTTAAAAAATGCAGGATGGTTCCAGAATGGTGGTGGTTTATTTTCACTCTGAAAATTGTGTATTTTCATTTCTTTTTTTTCAGTAATGTTTCTCCCTTCATGAAGCCACAAAAAGTTCAAGAAAACAATGATATTATTTGTGATGAACAACGTATTTGTGAGAATGCACTACACCCAATGAAATTTGAATTTAATTCATTAAGTAGCTACAGTTTCAAAAAAATGAAAAATAAAAAACAATAGAGCAAATTTCAAAGAGAAATTCTCTCTCTTGAGAGGAGATTTACTTTTGTTTTCCCCTTGTGCCTTGAAGAATTTGAACCTTAATCTCCCATCTCCTACAAGAATATCCTAAATATATCCAATCCCACATAGAAATATAATTAAATTTGCCCCAATGCTTGTTAATTATACCCCTAGATGGTTTCATTTTCCACCAGAGGGAGTTCACCTAATGTCCATCAACGGTTTCCTGTTGGAATGGTCATTGCTACTGAAGTCTCTATAACGTATTCACTGACCATTGGAGGTAGTGAGCCCAAATATGTACTTCACTGAGAAATACTTTTCTGTTTAGGAACACATTTCTGTTCTTAGTTCACTAAGTTTACTCCTCTTTGCATGCTCCCCTTCTATGTATCTCAGCTTGGCAGCCTGATGGTTATCTACAGTAACAATATTCACTTACTTAAATTTCCTCAAGCAACAGATTTATTCACTGGCTTTTAAGCTGTGGAAAACAAAATAAAAAAGCAATGCTGCAGCGTGTCAACATCCACTTATTGGACAGCACTGGAGAGAAATACACAGCACTCCACTCACAGGGAATACAAATTCATAATGCCTCTGAAAATTAATGTTGGACAAATACTGTTTTGTAGCATTTTCTTTTTCCTTCTTAACTGTTTGGATATGAAATTATATGGTTCAGGTAGAGCTCAGTCACCTTACTTACAGATAGGTCACTTTGTCTTTATGCAGTCCTTTCAAGAAAAAAATATTTCTGTATTTTGTTCTCCATCTAAGAGTGCTCACACAATGGTCACTAACCAGATGAAATTCTGACTACGACTTAAAGACATCCCACCTCATACTGCAGATGGAAGTGTTTAGCCCAAGGCCTTCATTTTAACCTTTAATAGTTACGTAGAAATTATTTTTGTGCTAAAACTACCCCTTTCCTAACTTGCTCTCTCCACCTTATTTCCTTTTTAAGGACCCAAAGGAGTTTTATACCTTTGCTACAGACAAGAATCCTATTTCTTTGCTCTCTAAATTTTAGAAAAGCTGTTTGCTAAGCTGTCATTGTCTCTCCATAACATCCATGATTCTTCTGTGAAATAGTTTCCCTCTCTGATGAACATTTTACCACTTAGTTCTGATTTGAGATTGAATGAATTAATGACATAGAAGAGAATCTGTCTACCTTTATATATTTTTTTCTGGTTCCAACAAACAATAACGAAATGATTTCTTTAAAAAAATATAATAAAACATTATGTATTCTCTTTATCCTCTTACCTTTTATCAAATACACTTCACAATATTGAAATGAAATAATCCATTCACAAATCAGTCAATGCCATCTTGGGTGTCCTTGTCTGGATAATGACTTCTCTCTGTGTAAGCTCTATTCATGCAGTCATGCTAACTAAGCAGGAAGGAAATCTGCACCAGTAAGCCTAGAAATGGATCAAGCAGTGAGTTAGGATGCTCTCTGCAGTGGTGTATCCCAGCCTGTGCAACTATAGACTTTGTACAACCCTTCCTGCTTCTGTACTGAATCTGTTCACCGGAATACTCTTGGAGTGGCTCCCCCAGTAAAAGTCTGTCATTGAACATTCTACAAGCATTTGGGAAATATGCTGGGGTCATGAATTGTTAGTAGATATAGTGGCAAAGTTACCAGCAAGCATGGCTAAAAAAATCTTAATCAAGGTCAGAAGTGTTTTTCAGATTAAAGAAATTTTTGGATTGAAATCATGCATTGTGTAAGCAGCCTTACGAAACAAGGTGCCCATAACTTCATCAAGCACTCAGCGCCTGTCCCATGAACACTTATGATGGTAGTGACATCATCCAATAACAGCCATGCAATTCAAAGCCATTGTTTCACTGGAAGTAAAGTGGGCTTTACTTTAGAGAACTGACATGGTAATCTGGTTTTATTTTATGTTTTGGCATCACTTTACATACTTCGCACTTGGCAAAATTTCCCATGTATAAAAGGAGAATAATTCCTTTTGCCTATTTCCTTCCCCTCACCTACCCCTACTTTAGACCATGAAGTTCCTGAGCTGTTTGAATACAGAAAATTGAGCATAACAGGTAGTAATAAGTGTTTACTCCAAGGACTGCATCAAGCGCTGGCTTTGTGTGACTGTCTTGTAAAACATGTTTAGCATAGAACAGTTTATCACATTGCATATCTCCTCACTGTATTTTCAGCCTTTTTACCAAGGCAAAATGCATTAGGGCTGGCAATGGCTGTGAATTCCTAAATCGTATTATTCAGTTTCAGCAGTATAGTTTACACTGTTCTCTAATAAACTGAGCTGTCAACAGAATACGGAGGCAGAGTAACAGCAAGAGTCATGTTTCTGTGATGCTCAATAACATCGTTATCTGTCCAGCTATCTTTCAAGCTAATTTCCTCTAGTTTTATGCTCACCCTATATTTTAACCTTATATAACCTAAAATTTGAGAAAGCTTGCATTTTGCCTGGCTCCACTGTGCTGGTTTTTTTTTTTGAAGAGGAGAGAACAAAATAACTGGAATAATTTCTACTGCTGTGACTGTTTCTATTTCCTTTTCTTAACAAGAATTTTAAGTTGGAATTTAAAACATAGAAAACACAGAATTTTTTCTGACCAAACAAGATGAAATTATTATAAAAATATAATCTTCAATAGAGTTTCTCTTAATGGATGAAATTTTACATGCTATTTAAGCCACTGTTCCATTTTTGTATTTAAATAAAACAAGGATTTGTACAACCTTATATATGGGAGATGGAAGGAGTGAGTAGCTGTGTTTGCAGCCTCTGTTGATAAAGCAATTGTACAGGGTCCAGTAGTTTCAAAATGTAACAGTGAGTTTTATCACCTGAACTAATCAGAATACATTTTCTCAGCATTGAAAGATTTGTTCATTGTGTTAAACATCATATTGATTACAAGACTGTGCATATCATGCAACAGTCTTTTAATATGTTGATCTTTTCAGACCTGAATGGTCTTACTCCGTGTTTCTTAGTCATGCCCCACTGAATCTCATGACAATTTCCTCTCTCCAAATCACAATTCATTTTAAGAGCTTTAGTTGCCCCATTTATTTGATGTATATTTCCAGGCCAACTATTTGAATAAAAGGACTTCTGATAACTTGAGTCACTACAAAAACTAAACTTCTTACTCTTCATACTGATTAATACTACAATGACAGTATGAGCACTCTTTTATTTGCATTAGTTTGTTAGTTTATTCCAGTTTGTGGCTAAGAACAGATTCAGCAAGCCTAAAATAGGCTGCAATGAGATAATCCTGTAAGTCAAAAAGATAGGCAAGAAAAGCAATGCAAAGAAAAAGGCAAGGCAAGTCAAGACAACGCAAGGAAACTTTCACTATTTGGATAGCTTTATTTAAAAGTGGTTAGGGTTCAACAGGAGGGACATTTTGTTTTCCTTTCTTAAAAGTTTCCTCTTACCAGTGGCCTTTGCAGTACAGTCCTACAGCCTGCTGGAAGAACAGGGTATTCATCAGGGAGTTCCGAGTTCAATTTCCACCTCCTGATAAAGCGTCATAAAGCCAAGAAAATTTCCTGCTCAGGAAGCACAGGAGTTTAATATTGAAATCAATAAATCACTGTCCCTACTGACAAAATATATCCTATATTATTTCATATACAACATTACTTACCCTTGGTCAACTAACTCAGAACAACTTAATAAAAAACATTCTTTTTTATGGAATGTCTTACTAGTAATACTACCTATAAAACAGAAAACTGTTTATGAATATCTGTATTTTAGAAAACAGCTTTTCTTGTGATTTTCAATATTCTGGTGGAACAGTGACAAAAGTCCATTTCTGCACTGCAGAAAAAAAACTGTAATATGTTATGACTGAACAGATCTCCAAGAAAACAGGTTAACTTAGGAAGTCATTTCATCTACAGCTTCTGAAACAAGAGGGGAAAAAACGACACAGAAAAAAAAACATACAAAAAAAGCAACCACAACAACAAAAAACCATGATCTGTTATAGTGCATGGAGTACATGGATAAGCTGGAGACTTAGAGCACAGTGTTTATTTCTTTTCTATCACCCTGCTGCATTTTATTTATTTATATATTTATACAGGTATATGCTCTGTACTACAGAGCACTACAATAGGTGATGGAAACACCATGAGAATTACAAATGTTTTGATAGAAAAAGTATCTTATTTAAAGGACTATCACTATTTTTTTAAATACCAAATGGTTAGTTTGCCAAGATCAGACAATCAAAGATCTGGAAGACACTGTATATTTTGGTGAAGAGCATGACTTTCCCAAAACCATACATGTATTCCTCGCAGAATCTGTAATATGTTATAATGACATAACATTTTGTAAACAAAGATGAAAGGTTAAAATTACAGTTTCAAAATAAACAGATTACATTTGCCCACATCTATGACTGTATAAAGAACCATTCAGAAATATTCTACTCTCATTCCCTCACAAAATTCAGTTGTTATAAAGTTTTAGGAGAAGTCAGAAGAAAGGTTAAGTTCTAAGATCATCTTTCTGCTGATTCCAATTTCTTATTTATCTCACTGGACAACATGGCACCTTCCCAGAGAGGCAAGGTTTTGCAATGATTCATTAGAGATAAGACATCTGATCTCAGAACAAGTATGCAACGAGAGCTTGTTGGGAATTTTCCAACACAATATTTTTCACCTGAAAATAAAGTTACATGAAAACCAGAAATTATCAGATTTTTGTTTTTTTTTTTTAGAAAAGCACGAAGAAAGTGAAAAAATGTCTGCAGGGTCAAGGACTAAAGTCTGACTTTCTAATATCTATCCAAGAGTAAAACAATAATTTGACTTGTGCTTTGTCTGATTATTGCTTTTATCATACTCATTTCTTCTTGCTAACTTCTGTATTTATTCAGTGTCCTCTAAAATTCCATGAGCAAATTTGCTTCTGTAAGTAGAATGAAATCACTAACATAATTTTCATTTTAAATTCCAGCCATCACTTTTTTGCCCAGCAAGAACCACTTTTTTGCTTACTTAGCAAAGATGACACTGTTTGTCTAAGGAAAAAGAATCTGATCAAAAAGTGAAAGAAAAGATACTCTTTAGTCAAAGAAAAGACTATGCAGTTTTAAATTCTTTTAAAATTACATCTCACTTGACCTTTGGTTATTTGAAACATCACACATCCGATCTCTCAGCCACGTCCTTATTACCCCCATTGACTTGAATAACATTCTGCAGGTATAACTAAGAATCAAATTTGGCCTGAGGCATATAGATTAAAAGAGGCCATTCTTTCATATGAAATATTAGTATTTTACTTATTCCTTTAAGTTATTTCAAAAGCTAAACATCCAAGAGACTTGAATATCTAATATTGTTTATAAGCAAGATTTTTTAAGAGAGAGCATTCAGCTGCGTGAAAGATTCTTTTTGTATTCCTCTGCTCATGAATTTTCAATTGCAGTAGATCATCTGCCAACTGGGAAATCCCACTCCTGTTTGAAACAGCACTGCAAATTCTATTGGTGTTTGTAGAATAAAGTAACTTGATTTAGGGGGAACACTGAAAGCTTCATGCAACACTTAGAAAAAGCTTAAATTAATAAATCAGACAGTACAAAACATTTTTATATTTTTCTCCAAGCATCTCAAGTCACTCTCTATGGAATGGTCATTTAAAGTACATCTGTGAAGTTGTTATCTACACTGTGCCTCTCACAAATGGTGAAGGTGACAGCTGGGTACCTTGCCAAATTGCTAGCTTTCTTTCTTTCTTTGAAATGAAACCTTTCCAGCCCCAAATGCCATTTTTTTCCCTATAGCATCTTTATTGAGGTCCTGCCAAAGTAAGAACTTTGTAGGTTCAAATATATTGCAAACTTTAGAACTCTAAAGGAAAATTGTAAACAGCTCTAGATTCTTGCATCAATATACACTGTTTCTCTCAGAAGTAAAAAGCCACACGCACTCTTTCACAGCTCCTGTACATGGTCACACAAGCTTGATGGGAACTTAATTTCTCTTGCATCTTAAGAAGTTAATGCTTCGAGTGTGCAAATATTGATCATGAAATAATAGTTCTAACCATAAATTAACAGTTATCATATCTTACCTTTATAGAAAGCCTACTAACACTCCAAATAAACTAGTACATAAAAGCCTAATTGACATCCTGTATAATCCTGCAAATCAAGGAGAATTTATTTCTTCAGTAAAAGATGTTTAATTGATTAATTGCGATAGGAAGACCTGAATTTGAAAACTAATACATCTTCCTTGGGTGTACAAATTGAATATTTTTATTTGATACTAATGTGGGAAAAAAAAAAAAAAAAAAAAGTGTGTTTCTGAATGAAAATGTCATCCTCAATTCTCAGTGTCTTCAAAAATTAAATTATAATATTTGTTATATCATATGTTACATATTTATATTACATATATATTATGTTTAACTGTGTTATGTTTTGAAAGAAAAATCATTCTCATTTTATTTCTCTAGGCCACATACAAAATGTAGTCTTAGTAGGGAAATGAGTAAGAGCATTGTCTTTTAGGATAGTGGTCAAACTTCATATTCTTTTTCACCGTTATGAACTGTAAGCGAAAGAACAGTAGCCACCTGAATTGGAAAGTCCTGCTTACTCATCTTACATCCTTCTTCAGGACAACCTTTACTGAACAGGTAGAAACAAACACAAATGAAGTATTCTGTGTTAATATACCAACACATACTATTTTCTATTTCCCTCCTCTCAAGTCTCTAAAAAAGCAAGGAGATTGTTTTTCAAACTATAAAACTGAAATCCTTTCTGGCTTTCACAGAAAGAGAAACTTCAAGAAGGTGCGTCACATAAGGTAATAGTTATGTTTTCTTTGAGTTGACAGTTATTTGAAAATATTTCCTTTCTGAAAACTTTGTCTTCAGTGTTGAGTCCAGGCACATGAGTTATTGCCCATGAAATTACCAAAAGACAAGTACTAGCTGTTGATTGTGATAATTTGACTTTTATTTATAACACAAATGCCCTTCATATTTGTGATGAAAAGGTGAAAGAATCCACAGTAGATATTGCTAAGTGAATGAAAATCATTTCACTGGCAAACTGTACATCTTAAATCCTATTAAACTCCTGATTTTGAAAGTTTAATAAATGGTAAGTGATGTCTCATCATAGTAGCAGCCTTTTGCAGAGGACTCATTTTGCTTAGTGTAAAATCATTTTACATTATTATTTCCATTGATAAAATACCTATCAATTTTTGACATTGTATTTTAAAAGAGACTTTTTCCCCATTTTAAATCCTATCTTTATTTATTTTTTAAAAAACAATTACAAAAGTACAATGAAATGCCAGTTTGGACATATTTAAATCGAACAGCATGGTATGGTGTCACATTTCATTTTATACTTTGAAATTGTAACTTGATTAACATCGTTATAATAAAGCTTGTCCTATTGTTTAGCTAATGCTTTTAACTTAGAAGTAGATTGGGAACAATAAGTAGCACATGTATGACAGCTGTATTTTGGATGCCATGGTTAAGATTTGCATAAGTGTGGGAGTTACAAAAGTCATGCATCAGACCAAAACTAAATAAACTTAATCTTAAAATACAAAGCTCTGCATAAACTATTAATATTGGCAACAGAATTTTGACACTTATTTTTTAAAAGCTTCAGTTTGAGGTGTTCTTAATTCCTTACTCTCTTTACATTTGCAAATTACGACTGTACAATTTTAGTGCAAAGTTTCTTCACAATGGACAGGTACCCGCCAGAGGATTTTCACCACAGTAAACCCAAATTACTGAAAGATCTTCTAAAGATGTAATACAGATTTGAGGGAGCAATTTAAAATCTGACCTGTCAATTGCTTTTCCCGAGAAAAGCTCTGTCGGTATGAGGCAGTACGACAAGATCAGTGGACCATCTTGAATAGATACTACTATTTGCCTCTTTCTGATACTTTCAGAGAATTCTCAAAGGAGGAGAAGATCAGACAAGCTTCCACAGTTTTCATTGCCCTACCCCTTCCAGCGTCAAGTCCCAACACACTGCACAGTAAGTACATCACTGCTGAAGGAAATAGCACTGCTCACAGTACCTGTTGCTAAATTCTGTGACTTTTCAAGCGCATTCAAGCCATAATTCACAAGTCTGAGGAATTGGGATGGTTCAGGGGAATTTTTAACAGCATATGAAATCATTGTACTTATCTATTCTAATAGAGAAATGTTTTATGGCTCATGAAATGATTTTGTCCAAGTCTAATTAACAAGGTGGAGAATACCAAGACCATCGGAAGTGATAATAGTTCTACACTAATATCACAAAATCAAATGCACTCAATTTACAACAATTATCCAAGTCATCAGTCTAGATCTGAACTAGCTCAACATAGTTTATATATCCTTTGCAACTACACAGACACACTCTCTTAGGTTCTGAATTTTGTGTGCAGTGCAGCAAAGACAGAACAGTAAAGTCTCTTTAAAAGTAAGCTTTGTTCCCATTGCACAGACAGCTTCGTCTCTGGCCTAAATACACATGTTGAACAGTGCAAAATCCCCTATCAAATCTCAAATCAGAAAGGAAAGAAAATGTGTAACAGACTTTGAAATTTACTAGAGATAACCAAGGCTTACTATAACCCCCTCAAAGCATTTCTGATTTTAGGAATATTCATACATCTTATTTTTTCTGCTGGAATTGTTTGCTTTTAATTAAACTCACCTGGATGATGAATGAAATGCTAGAAAAAAATGCAAGTGAGATTACTCATCATGCCACTTTTCTATAGCTTTTGCTAAAGACTGATATTTATCAAATTACATAGCATTTAAATTACATAGAGAGGGAGAGGAAGGAAAGGTTTGAATTTTTTAACTCTAAATATAGCAAAACATAAATATTTAGAATCATCATTGCCTCTATGATTTGTCCCTTGATATGTAAAAGTGGTGATTCTTTGTTTCTCTTTGTTCCCCTTCTTGCCCCCAAAGTCCCCATAAGCAACAGATACAAAGCTCTGGGTATGGAGAGAGGAGAGCGTGTGAGTCATGGTTCAGATCTGGGAAGGGACAACATTAAGTTAGTCCAACCATGAATCCAAGTCAGAATCAATGCCATCAAAGAAAGGCAAAGAGTGTTAGTAATTTGGGACTGCCTGGTTGGCAACTGGAACCTGCGTAGAAGGAGGAGAATGGGTCAGCTGAATGAATGGCTGCGTGGATGGTGTTGCACTCAGGATCTTGGGTACTGTGACCTTTGAGAGACTGGGCATGCTGATGTTGGATGGTATGCAACTGACCAGGAGGGGCAAGAACGTTTTGAGCAGCAAGCTGGCTGAATTGAATAGTAGAGCTTTAAACCAGATTTGATGGGGGAAGGGGATGTACTTTTGAGTTACAGAGAAGAATCAGGGAACACTGTCACTTTAGGAAGCCCTTTGTTTGAAGAAGTACATAGATTGCAAAGAGCTGCCTCTAAAATAAACACCCTTGTTTGGGTTGAGAGCTTGTGGGTTAAAATTAGGGACCAGACCAATAAAGGATATCTGGTGGTTAGGGTTGCAGCCAGGGGATTGTGGTTAATGTCTGTGGCCAGGTGGAGGCCAGACACAAGTGGTGTCCACAAGTGGACCCCAGGGGTCTGTCTTGGACCTGCTGCTCTTCAGCATCTTTACCAATGACATAGACAGTGGGATCAAGTGTACACTGAGCAAGTTTGCTGACGACACCAGGCTGTGTGGTGCAGATGATGCAACAGAAGGAAAAGATGCTATCTAGAGGGACCTGGACAGGCTTGAAAAGCGGACCCATGGGAACATAATGAGGTTCAACAGGGCAAAGTGCAAGGTGTTGTATTTGGGTTGGGGCAATTCCAGATATGGATACAGACCGGGAGAACTCCTTGAGAGCAGCCCTGTGGAGAAGGACTTGGGGGTTGGAATGAGATGACCTTTAATGCCCCTTTCAAACCAAGCTACTCTATTATTAATTCTCAGTGTGCCTTATTTAAAAATTTAGTAAGATTAAGACATTTATTGATGTATACTATTTATACATTGGTCAAAGATAATGCAAGCTTAACAAATACATTTCTGTATTCAGAAACATAGGCACAGTTCAGCAGTTGCATCAGCATTCATGATGGTACTCAGCTCTAATTTTCTTTCTTTGTATCCCTACCAAGAAGTCAATTTTATATATAATCATGTAAATGCTCCTTCCTGATATAACCTTTTGGAAAGAATTGTTGCATCTTATTTCTGGTCTGCCCTTTCTATGCCTGAATTGTATCGGGGAATATTAAAATCAGTGTGAAAGAAGGAGTTAAGACATATCTATTATTTGCATTTGTGGAAAAGTGGTAAATGTTTGAGGATCTACACTTTATATGTTTATCATCAAAGTTAAGTTTGAAATAAATTGATCAGTATTTGTCACATTAAAGTACTCTGTTCCCCCTCCACCATATTTCCCCAAATGTATGAAACTTGAAACAGATGTCCTGATTCTTTATTTTGAATCAGAACTTCTCACTTCTGTCGACCATGTCAGCTTAGAAAGTTCCAACACAGGTTTTGCGTGGGAAGCTCTTGCATTTAGGCATGTAACCACAATTCATGATGCCAGTATTCTCATTTACTTAACAAAAGACACAGCCAAGAATCTATCAGTACTGTATGTATGACAGACAGCTTTGAGCCATCTCATGCTTAGATGTTTGCTTTGACATTTCCTAATAAAAATCTTTCCTATGAAAATTCCATGACATTTAAGAGGCCGAGGCTCAAGATTTTTGCAAGGCTAACAAAACATTATGCCAGAAGCATCATCCCAATCCCTGTCAAAAGTGAAGATACACATTCCAGTGCATCATCCTCCTCCACACACAAAAAAAAGCATTTGTTTATACACACAAACATTTTGCTAGTATACAACAAACCCAGGCCAGCTGAGATTCAGTTCAGCTATTTGGCTTAAACAAATTCCTGGATGAAATAAACAGTACTAAACAAACAAACAAACAAATACATTGTAAGCAAGCAAGCATTGCTATAGTTACATCTGTTATCTTTTTTTAAGGAAAATTATTGTTCTGATTAGATATACGGGATTTTTTTTCACACATAACTTGAATAAATAAGCTGAATAGATCGAGGTTGTTTTCTCATTCGAGACTAGAAGTTTCATTGGCTTGTCCCTTCATTTTCGTTCAAAAACAATACTGTATTAAGGTGTAAGAACAAGAAAAATTGCAAGAGTCCTTAGAGATTAGTACTTACCTCTTCACATTGGTGCTGCTATAATTCTTGGAGTTCCCAAAAAAGCACTCATCTCAAAGCATTTTTTCCCAGTGCTTGATCAGGTTTTTGGCCATACCATCACCACATGGTTTCTGGGCTGGTCAGTTTTAGGGTACATTTCTTGTTTAAAACCCTTTGAGGATTTCAAGAAGTGGTTATGCTACCTCGGGAAAAGTTATTATATGGTGGCAGATACCTCTAGCGCAGAGGGGTAGAAATCAGATCCCTCTAGCTTCTGCGCGGCCAGTGAAATGTTTGCAGCAGGCTTCAGGGGAGACTACAGCAGTTGAGTGAATACAGATGATATCAAAATAGGGATGCACTTGTAAAAAGTTTGGGAAATTTTGTGGTGAGATATTGAAAGTGGTATAGAACAGTGAGACGGAAAAAGCACAGAGCAAGGACATAACATTATTTTTTGTGCTAAGGAGAGTGAAAAGAAAGAATAAAATAAGATGAGACAGAGGAGGAAAAAGCAAGGAATCACACTCAGAGAAAATGAAATATAAATCATACAAAATAGATGAGATAGAATGAGCAGTTCTTTCTCTTCACTTGCTTTTCCAGCTGTCAACCACTTTTTCTGTATCTCTTCCCGACACATACAAAAATCATAGCCTATGATCTTTTCTCCCCTCAGGACAAGAGCCTAGCTTTTGTCCATGAAAATCTGATTGCTCGCTAAAGCTTTTTCTTCTGCTATTGAACAAATAACGTCTTGAACTATTAAATGTCTGTAAAACCTTTCCAGAGTCTCTCTCTTGGGCATCTTCATGTTTTAGAAAGACACTTCTTGTGTGCATACAAATTCGTTTAACAGACTGTCATACCTAAGGCTATGTAATACTTATGTTTGCCTGTTACCATTTTACCTGACACAGTGAAGACCTAATTTGGAGCTTGATCCATTTACAGTTCAAAAAACTTATACCAGAATAGCATTTCCTCTTTATAAAGGTTCCCTTTCTGTATAAAACCAGACCATACTAAGAGCTCTAAATGAAAAAAAAAACAAACAAAAAAAAACAAAAAACAAAAAACAAAAAACAAAAACAAAAAACAAAGCTAGGACCTGGTTCATGTAGATTTTCTGCCTCACTGGAGACCGCTGGAGACAGAGGTTTCAGAAATACAACCATCCTTAAAAAAAAAAAAAAAAAAAAAAAGATACCTCAGAAAATCAAAGTTATAAAAGCTTTACATGCTGGAACTATACTTATAATCATTTCCAACCTACTCTCAGACTCCTGATGTTTAAATCACCAAATGCAACTGTGGAGGTAAAATTATTAACATCTGAGAGGTCTGGGTAAGAATTTTATCCTAGCCAAAACACATTTTTTGTCAAATAAAAGCTAAATCTGTGACTGTTTCCCAAACTCACTTCTGTCACACCTACAAGTTCTACCCAAAGCCATCTCTCCACATTGTCTCATATTCACTATTTGATTTCTTCTTAAAACTGTGGCCGTTAACAAACTACTTAATGAGTCTCCATCCCTTCAGGCAAGGACACTTGTTTAAACGTATATATGACTGTGAGATGTTCCCCAGAAAGGAAATCTGGTTTTCGTTAGGTTGGAATTACTGTTTTTTTCTCATATTTTGTTTTTTTTTCCTGAAATCATACATAAGTCAGGTCTCAAAAATCATTTGTCAGAGAACAGGGAAGCAGAGGTACTGTCCAGATGTTCTCTGTGAGAATAATTAATAAAGCTTCTGTCTGACCTGTTTTTAAGTTGTGCTTGGGTTATTTGCACTTAGAGTTCCTATGTTCTCTGACAGAAGTTACCTATTTTCTCTTTGTTGAGGCAATATTATTGACCAAAGAAGCAAAACATTATTGACCTCTTACAGTTTGAGTCTACTGACTTGCCCACGTTCAGCTTCTGAGCCAAAGAAATAAAGCACACAGATAAATAGGAGTATGGAGTACTGAACTGGAGGCCAGTGGACCAATAAGGTAGTAAGTGGGGAGATCAGGGAACGGGGGGTTAGGAGAAAAGGGATAAAGGAAAATGTCTGTTTGATAGAACATAAGAGAAAAGACTGTAAAACAGATAGCAAAGCCAGAAATGATCATTATCATCATCTAAACAAACCTCATAAGTAACAAACACTACAGAACTCACCTGAATTAATTACAGAGGCATTAGAAGACTTCGCTGAGAAAAACTGAAGTCATCTGTGATAACCAAGCACAATTTTAACAAGGTCCTCACTAGTTAAATACTTTCACTGTTAAAAATTGGAGCCTTATTCTATCACTCTAAATTTGTCTTGCTTCAGCTTGCAACCATTGAATTTTGTTACACTTTTGTCTCCTATAACATAGAACACTTGATCAAAGTTCTGTCTGCCAGGAGATACTTCCAGTGTGAGAGACAGTTAGTCACCCACACAGGCAAACACATATGCCCCCACCTTACATTTCTCTTTCATCTCTTTGGTAAACAGATTAAAAACCTCAAGGGGGCCTGTTTCCAAATCTTTTAGTCATTCTCCTGGATTTTTTCCAAACTTTCTCCAATTTCAACTACCACAAAGGGCATTAGTTCTTGCACTTATCCTAAGATGAAATTGCGCCCAAAATTTACCCAAGGTTTCTTTGTCTATACTTCTACCTCTCCTTTTTGGAAACAAGCATTTAGCTTGTTATACACCACGAGCATTCAAATTCTTCTAAAGATTGTCATCTTCTGGGCTAACATTTCCCAGCTTGTCAGTTCAATCTGCAAGTCTTTGACTTTAGCTGCAGTAAAATTCACTATGGAAGAATCAAGATTGCCCCCACATTTGGGGAACTACTGAGGTGAAACCCAAGCCCATACCCCATTCTTAAAAACCCCTTCGTGATTTCATGATCCTTATTTGTCTACTAGATCTTTCTTCACAGCATCTGTAGAAAATCTATAGAATAATATTTCCTGAACTGGAAAAAAACAACACCAGCAAACCAAAATAGTATGTATTTGTTTCAGCCTCATTACCAGACCATATATTTATGAAAAAGTCTTATTGTGTTGGGATATATCTGTTTACTTTGAGTAAGTGGAAGAGATTATCATTACTGTCACATTCTTGGGAAATAGAAGTAGAGAGGATGTCAGGTTCATGTAGAAATAAGGGCTCAGTGATTTTCCACTGTAATATTCAATTCTTAAGTCCTACACAGGATCTCTTATCATAGAATGGTTTACGTTGGAGAGGAACATAAAGATCATCAGGTTCCAACACCCCTGTAGTGGGCAGGGCTGCCCCCCACCAGTTCAGCTGCCCAGAGCCCCATCCAATCTGGCCTTAAGCACCTCCAGAGATGAGGCACCCACAGCTTCTCTGGGCAGCTGTACCAGTGCCTCACTGCCCTTTCAAGTAAGGGATTTCTTCCTAGCATCTAAACTAAATCTCCCCTCTTTTAGTTTAAAGCCATTCTTCCTTGTCCTATCACTATCAGATTGTGTAAAAAATCAGTCACCCTCCTACTTATAAGCTTCCCTCAAGTACTGGAAGGTCACAATGAGGTGTCCCCAGAGCCTTCTTTTCTGTAGGATGAACAAGCCCAGTCCCTCAGCCTTCCTTCATAAGAGAGGTTCTCCAGACTTCTGATCATTCTCATGGCCCTCCTCCAGACCCACTCCAACAGTTCCACATCTTTCTTTCGCTGGGGACCCCTGGCCTGGATGCAGCCCTCCAAATGGGGCCTTACAAGGGCAGAGCAGAGAGGTACATTCATTTCCCTCTCCCTGCTGGCCACCCTGGTTTTGATGCAGTCCAGGATACTGTTGGCCTTCTGAGCTGCAAGTGCACACTGCTGGCGCACGTCCAGCTTTTCATCCGTCAGGACCCTGTTATTTCTAATTCATGTTTAAATACAGACAGTTTTTTTCAAGTAAACATTTCGTAAGAACCTTTCATGCATACACCAGAGTACATGTCATAGCTGGACTAACATAATGGAGTGTTATGAGCTATTAAATTAATGAGTCATGTACTGAGGAAAATGTACATCAAAAGCTAACATACTTTCTGATACGCAAGCATGCATTAGTGTGTTACTTTAGATGCTCTGGCACATGGAAAGACAAAATCTGCACCAACAGTATTTAGTTGTAACATACCTGTCTCTGGGCATGGAAGTATTGACACCTACATCACTAGAATTTCTGGTTCAGGCTCAAAGTTGATATAAATGATGAAGAAATTTAACCACTGGGGAGTCAGTCTAAAAGGTTGAATGACAGAAGAAGTTATTCTAGCTTTCATGCTTAAATGAGAAGAGGGATGGAGTTGTGAAAGGAGAAGAAACTAAAGGAAGAGTATAAAAATAAGTAAAGTTGAGGACTCAAACTTATTATATGTCTTGCTCTTTATTTTACTACACGCATATCCTTGTTCCATGACATCCAAACTGTGTTAGTTGTCATTCACTTCCATTGATTTATTGCTAAGCTAATTACAACATCGCTTTCATTTTCTCTGTGTATGGCCAGAGATGCATAACCTTCCTTGTAATATACAGAACTGGTAGACAGAACCGATCCTCAAACTTATTTCTTGAAACAGTGACAACAGTCTTGATTCTTACTGATAAGTTTATTTTCACTAAGGTCATAAGATAACTAGAGGCAAGTATGTGCAGGTTTGGGATCATCCATAATAGTATGTTCACACCCAAGTTGATCTGAAATAATCAATGAATGGATAAATAGAAGTTGGATAAAGGAAGAACAACACATACACAAAGTGTATATATTCTGACCTTATAGAACTGAAAATTTCTAGGAATTGTTGTGATCTGCCTCATACATAGTGCACTTTAAACATTTTTACCTCCGCATTTCTCAATGCTATATTTGCCTACTGCTAATATATGCAATGGCAGACTTGTATAGTGCAAAGACCAAAAAAAGATACAAATACTGAAAAGTCTGTAATCCATCTAATCACAGCTCAGTTGTTCATCTGTAAGGCATCGCTGTTGAGCAGAGTGATGAAGGAAGGATTCATGTGTTAAGACATGTTATTGGGAACCTGAAGATCTGGCTTCTCTTCCTATTTCTTCAAAAGATTTCTTGCTCAATCTTCAGCATATCATATTGGGTTTGACTCAATGCCAAAGATAATGACAATCTATTTCTTGGTGCTAGAAGTTCTGGGTAATGGTGATGAAATCGTACCAAGGAGCTGTTACGCGTTTGTTGTGGTGTGCTTTGATACTCCCAGATGTCAGAAAGTATAGAAATGTAATGTATTTGTTACTGGTGTTTTGTTTCCCATTTTATCATCTGTTAATGAACATAATGTGTTTTAAGAAAGGCTTTGAAGGATTATGGTGAGAATATTTGTAGGAAAAAAAAAAAATGCTAGCTCTCCGCATATTTCTGATACCTGAAACGTTTCTTAGACACACAAGAGTATTTACCATTCCAATATTTTAATTTTATGAGAGAGGTCTGATAAAGAACAAATACAGATACTTTCTTTCATTTTCAATTTTTGGTAGAAATACTGTGGTGTGATATACTGCACAAATACCTAATATCAAATAGATGCTTGAAACATCAGTTATATGGTAGCATTCATCCTCTATCTTTCTACATGCATAGGAAACAATATGATGATTATTCATATATTACTCCAAAATATTCCAAACTCTTTTCAAATCTCTAGAGCAGGAAAAGCAGACCCCTCTATTTCTATGGTGCTGCATCAAAGAAGTCCAAAAAGATTTGGTGGAGAAAAAATTTATAAATAGAAGCACTATCATCACCCCTCTCATAAGGTCTCATACACAGTTGCATTTGTAAAACGAAAGAAAGGAAAGAAAACTGTATAAAAAGGATGAATTCATAACTCTAAAAATTTAAAAATACATTTGCAAAACAAATAATGAAATATTTCAATTAAGATGAAGTATGTCCTCAAAGCCAAATTCTCTCATGAATAATTACTTTAAAGCAAAGATGCATTTTTTGGTAGGAAAACTGGCTGAAGAAACTGTTCATGTACACTTAATAAGGTATGGCAGTTTCAGAAGATCTTTACTGTTACTGCAGTTAGTAGAGATACTCACTTTAATGAGAACAATCAACATTAGACCAGGATTAAATGCTTCAAAAGTCCCATTCTTATTATCTGTCTCCATTCTTACTTATAAATATTGTTTTGGAGAATCTAGTTTTCCATCCAAATAAATTAGGCTGAGGTAATTACATTTTCCGAGTCTTCTGTGAGAAATCAACAACCAAAAATACTCTTAAATATATGAAAGGAATATTGTGAAAGGTATGCATGGCTACTGGCGACTTGCTGCATAAAACTGTCTTGCACATGGGATCTCCATGTATATAACTGCAGCATGAAAGAAGACATTATGAGAAACCTTCTGACAAATTGATTAATAATCTTGAGCTGCTGAAGTTCAGCTGAGTGAGCAATTAAACATTCCAAACAGCAATGAACCTTCAGAGATAATTTATGATAATTTTATGCACAAGAGCTCAGTGGCTTTTTAATTTGATAGAATGTTAGCAGTATAGATTTCTAACAAGGGAGTTTCAGTGCTCCATACATCACTGAGATTACTTAAACATTTCAAATGTGGTTGATGAATGAAGTTTCCTGAGATGTGAGGAGATACAGAAGGTGTCAGAAGGTTGAGATTATTCATCATATCAATTATTGAAAGTGGATGCATTGACATCATACTCCCAGCTCATATTTTATAGCCATTATAGACAGAACAGAAATAACAGACTTGGTGGACTGCAGATATCCAACTTCTTCCCTCTTTTATTCCAGCATCGTTCTGTCACCACACAATGTTAGCACTTCCAGGTGTTTCTTTGAAAGTCATTTATAATATATAGCAGGAGAACAAGACCCTTTGGATATCATCAGCTAATACCTGGCAAACATCCCATGCAGATCAAGAGAGAAAAGGGAGGTTAGATAAAATAACATGAGTCTAAACTCAGTTTGCCAGAAATGCAAATACTGCGTCATTTTTGTTGAGGGAGAGCAGGTACCCCTACCTTCTTCCACTTAATTTGGGGGTGGGGGGGTGTGAGGGTGTTGCTTTCAAAAAAACTGCATAGGGTAGTACATTCAAACAAGTCAAATATTTTTAATTTCTAGAATATTTCCCCTTCATTCTTTTATTTCTTGTTTTGGCAAGTAAAATGTAATGTTTTAATCTTGGATTTCTGTCATACTCATGACTGTTTGAAATACACTAAGCTAAAGTAAATAATGTAAAGGGGCCTTCTTTATTATATGACCAAAAATAAAGTCTCTGCTTTGAACAGAACACTGAAGCATTCAGATACCACATTCAAGAGAACAGCCAGTTGGTGAAATTTGATTTGTTTTTAACACTACTATAATGATCCTGACAATAAATCATTATTTCACATATCCAAACAGTTATACTTTCATGCATGCTAAGAACAGAATGCTGGAAAATGGAGGCTAAAGCTGCAAAAAAAAAAGTTGCTAGAAGCAGGACAGCAGCCTGTTACTTAAAGTCCTTCAAGTGAGAGAGCACTTCATTTGTGTAAAGCACTCTTAGTCAAAATACTCCTCAAACCTCAGGAACTAGACAGACAGCTTGGAGAGTGATAGGTGGGAGAGTGGGAGTGTTTGCACAGACCTTGTGGCTTCAAATCCTACTTCAGACTAGAACTATTAGTCTTAGGTTAATGAAAAGAGTTGTCTGACCCTTTGTGTGTCTTCAACATTATTGTTTCAAGGGCTGACTCCTGCACAGCTCCAAATGCAGTATCGACACCTATCGACAAAAGTCTCCCACCCTTGAAGAACAGAGTCAACCTTAGCAGAAGAATCACAGAAATTGATAAAGAAGCTCCATAAACATGATGAAAAACTTCTGGAACTCCCACTAGACATTACTGAACAAATGCAACAGAGTTGGCAAGCAGCTTCCATGCCTGCCTAAAGACAAATAGGTCTGAACTTGTGGCATTGAGGTTGTCTTCCTTGAAAAGCTTACTTCAGCTGAGTCAAGAGTTAGTTTCACTCCCATCTAAATAAAGAGAAACTTTTTCCCAAAAGGATATCAAAATACCATCATGGAGGAAAATGCCCTGGAGAGGAAAAGAAAGAACTCCAAATTGTGTGAGCAAAAATAAATCGTTAAAAAACACCACAACTTAGAAAATTCAACCCAATTAAAAGGTTAAAAAAGTGGATGTTTCGCCTAGAGGATGGATTGAAACAGTTCTCAAACACAAAAAGCTAGTATAAATAGAATAATATTATTGTAACTTCCAGTACGTTGCTGCAAAATGAAATATTAAAGAGCAAACAAAGACATTCTAACTATGATGTGAACTTACTCGTGGGACAAGGTATATGGAAGCAAGTTGTTGAGAAATTTCCATTATTAGAGTCTTTTACCAAAAAGTTACTCAAACAGCTTTCATAAAAGGTAAGAAAATCTTCAACCCTCTCAGAACTGGGTATTGATCTAGGTAACTTTTCATGGTCTGTGTCTCTGTGCCTCAATTTAATGGCACATAATACATAGTTAAAGCTGAGAACAGGAAGTAAGTATTATATAATTTCAAATGAGATACCGGAAGGCTAACCCACTTACTTTCTTATGCACTGTTAATCATTCTGGTGGCTTGCACAATCTTGTAACCTCAGCTCTTCTGGATTATTAAAACAGCACTTGCCTGACTCCCTGGGAGCTTCCTCAGGAAATGGCCAGACTGGTAGGTAGGAAGGAAGCAAAAACTAAGGTGCCCTAAATGTCCTCCTTTCTAGGAATCTCTGGTTCTCCTAACCCTTTCTTCTGAAATAGTCTCTGATTATTTTTTTTTCTTTACTCAAAAGGGCCAAATTTGGTAAGAAGACTGGACACTGATGTAAAATACTCCCATCTACAGTCATATACCACAGGTATAGTTCATGTCCTTCTCAGTCCCATGCTCACAAATCTCCATGACAATGCCTCCTGGAATGCAAAACAGCCAAAGTAGCGTTAACTCCAGAATCTATAGTGGGTTTGCACTTCTCATTTTAATGCACTCAAATAATAGTACCTGGAAGAAAAAAATTATTCACCTGACAGCCTGCTGCCACAGGCACATTAGGACAACATTTTCAGTCAAGTTCCACCAGTTCAGTTCATTAGTCTTGATGAAATTTCTCTCAGTTACCCAGAAAAAGCTTCAAAACTGGTCTGTCTTCAAAACGTTAGCAAAGAATGGGTATCTCTAGGACTTCCTCTGTGTGAAATTAAGGGAGACTATTTTTTTTTTCCTTCCCTTTTTTTGAGCTAAAACAATGTATATGGAGAAAGAGCACTTAAAATCTTTTTTCTTCAAAATTAATTAAAGTTATTAAGAAAATGGTAGGAAAAGTGCAATTGTCATGTGAAAATGTGTCCTGACAAATTGGGAGAATAGATTAAATCTCTAATGTAGAAAAGTTAATCCTGCTTTCAGTGTAAGTGTCAATGCAGCCTTACTTACAGACACTCTTCTGATGCTTCCATAATCATAGAATCACAGAATGGTTTGGGTTGGAAGGGACCTTAAAGATGATCTAGTTCCAACCCCCCTGCCATGGGCAGGGACACCTTCCACTGGACCAGGTTGCTCAGAGCCCCATCCAACCTGGCCTTGAACACTTCCAGGGTCGGGGGCAATCAATGTTCAAAAGTACAATTATTTGTTTGTATTCATGGAGAGAGAGATACAAAACAGTTCTGAAGTCCTACTTTACTAATATATGGTAATGAAAATGATATATTAATAATGAAGTCAACTGTACTACAGATATGAAAAGCAGTGCATACCTGAAACTTGTAACTATAATACTCTTTTGACAGTAATATTATAGTTCAATTTTGGAAGCTACATTTGTTATTTTTAGGCAAAGATGGCAACAACTCAAAGTCATGGAAACATTGGGCAAACTCCAGGAGCCCTTTCTTAGGCAAGATGGCTATTTAAATACAAGATTTAACCTATCTTTTAGTAGGATAAAAATGGATCACCTGGATGAATGGAGTATCTTAAACTTCCTGCAAAATAGGATAGTCTTCTTGTTTGCACTATTTAATGTTTTGATTTCCCATTCATTGCTGAGGCTGTAATGAGCATCAGTTATTACATGGTGGCTCAGCTCCAACATAAATCATTTAATCTCCCCCTCTTCATTGATTTATATTAGCATTTATAGATGGCACTCATTGTCTTTATAGAGCCTGGGATCTCACAGTAATTAAGTTCAAATTTAAAATAAACAATAAAATCCAATATGGGTTGTTGAAATATCCTGCAAGGTTTCTTGCCTAATGCCTACATTCAGTTTAGACCTCATCCCATTGCCATTCTAAAAATTCTAACTAGACAAATTAAAGGAAACCAGACAAATAATCCGAGCAAAAAAAGAACACCAGGGAAGGCATGTAGTCAGTCTTGAAATGACTATGCAATGGGTTTGTCAAAATTATAGTGTCAATATTGTATCAGATGTTATTCTTTTTTTTTGTGGTGGTATTGTATGTGAGCCTATGTAGCTCAGCGGTATCTTTCTACTGAAAATATTTTGATCATAACCAGAGAACATCATATTATATTGTCTTATCTCCAAGCCCTCCAATGCTCTTGGCTGCACGGTAAGTTATTCTTTTCTTTTGCTCTCAGGAGACAAATTTTTACCTTCCTTACAGTACATTCAAGTAATTCTCAATTAATTCTGTTGATTTAAGACCACAACTATCTGTAATGGTAAATGGTAAGCATTGTGTACAGTAGCTAATTATGGACTGCTATGAGAAAACTTTTTTCCAAGCCATGAATGGCAATCTTCACATTCTGCAGGAACAGAAACCAGGACTATAGTTGTTCTTTGTTAATTGGATCTCTGCTAAATTATTTTTCTTCTTTCAGAACAACTATCAAGATATAAGTATCATAAATATTATTTCAAAAATTATAAATATTACAGAATTATTGTAAATATTATTTTTAAAATGGTACTCGAGCATTTTTCTAAGTCACATAGAACATTCAAAAGTTAATTCAAATTGGAAGCTCTCACATCACTGAAGCCTTTCAATGAACACTTTCTAATTTAAATTGAAAACCTCCCCTGGATGTATTCTGACAATTTAAAAAAATGTGGGAAGCAACCACTAACTGTGCAGCTAAGCCTTAAAACACTTGTCTAAAAATAATATGATATCTGACTCTCCTGCCCATAAATCTATCCCGAGCCCTAAGCCTGGACAGAGATTTCTGTCAAGTGACATGCCGAAGCCACAATTGGAAATACTAAGTGGGAGAGAGTTCCCATATCTGCCCACAGTGCTGCTATGGCTTGGCAGCCTCTGTGCGGCCCCACTCTTTTCATGGGTCTCGTATCTTTTGCTCCCCCCTATAACGCTAAGCCCACGCCTAACCCTAAGTGTGGGTGGACACTTCTGTAGCGGGACATGCTGAAACCCGTTGTCAAAAGGATGCAAGTGGGAGAATTCTCACAGAAGCCCCCACTTTTCTTCATTATCTTTGTGCAGCACTGCTCTTCCTATGGGTCTCATATCTGTCAGGGAGCAATAAAGGCAGTCGCTGCTTAGCAGGGGAAGGGGAATTTGGGACCCAAGCATCACAGCATGGCAGGCAGAAGCCATGGCCTCACCGACAAAAGGGCTTTGTCCTGTCACACATGAACAAGCCAGGAAGTCAGCCCACGGGTCAGGGTCAGAGCCCCGATCAACAGGGTACAAGCCCAGGCACAGGCATGGCTGCAAAGTAGCTGCAATGCAGTCCAGGCATAAAGCCAAGCGTGAGAGCCTCCGCTTAATGCAGCTGCAAGCGAAGGAGGTAGGAAGCCATGCTGCAGCTGCTTCCAGCTCTTCCTCGGAGAACTCCAAGGCCAGTTGAGGCTTCTCGAACAGGTCTCACCTGTCAGAGCTATCTGAGGAGGAGGAGCAGGAGGGAGGATTGTTCTCCTAACTGACCCTAAGCCTTACAGGAAACTTCTGCCACGGGATATACCGAAGCCCCGGGGGAAAGTCTGAGTAGGGAAGATTTCTCGTAGCAGCCCATGCTGTGCTTTGGCAGCCTCTTAGGAGCCCTGCCCTTTCCAAGGGCACCGGCTTTCTTCCTCTCCCTGCCCCAATCCTAGTCTTAACCCTAAACCTGGTTTCAGAGGTTTTAGTACATTTTTCATCAAGTCTTCCTGCTAGTCCTTGAAATGTAACTATGCTTTTAAAAAACATAACTAAATGAAAGACTAGTTTTCCTTACCTACATTGTCTTTTATCATTGTTTTACATGAAACAACATCTATGCATATGGTATATGTGTGTCATGTGTGAGCTTTATTTCCTGGTATCATCGTGTACAGTACTTCCATCATTGTTGTTTTTCCCTCAGAGTGATCTGTAGAGTGTTCTTTATGAGATCTCAGTTTTCAGAATAGCACAAATTTCCTGCCGTGATTCAGTAGTTTCATGTAAAGAGCATAATATTGATCTGATTATTTTTAACTGCTTCCGCACAATAATGAAGTAGGTAGTGTAATATAGTTGAGTAACTGTAGAAACCAAAGCTGTATTTCTAATTTGAAGTTTGCAACCTCTATTTACACTTTATTTTAGGTTTACGTTTTTCTTTATCAAGATGCTTCTTTAATAATTTATTCTAATTATCTTACTTATAATTGTAAATAATTTCCAACCAAGGAGTTATTCTGTTTTGTACTCCAGGAAGAGGGGACAACATAAATCTGATCCAAAGCCATGGAAGTTAAATGAAAAATCCAGCATTAGGACCAGTTAGATATTATCATTTAACTTTGTCACTATTTTTGCAATGCTGCAAATTGATTCCAAATCATTCTCTTGAACGTTTTTGATACTCCTTGTAAAGGAATTGAATTGTGCTGTCTAATTGCTGTTGGTTTACTAAGTGACAAGGCATTGTTTCTGTGATAAGTATTCTGGTAGAATAAAACTGGTAACACATTTTACAAATTCTTCTCTGAATTTTATATTTAATTTCAGCAAACATTAATGCCAGTGAAGCTTGATTGTTTCAGTGTCTGCAGAAATGAACACAATAGAACTGTGAATATTTCTGAATCCAGCACATTTTAAAAGTAGCACAAATAAGTACAGATAGCTTTTTGTACTACTGATCAATTCTAAATATTGTGATTTTTTTTTTTCTCAGCAAGAACTGGCACCCGGCTACAGATTTACAGCCTCAAGCAACATTGCTTCTATTTTGAAATCCTGGTTAAGCACCTTAAACACCTGAGTAATCTTACTCAGATTGATAATTCAACTAACTTCATTTTGAGCTCAGGACTACTCTTCTGCATAAAGTTGCTTAAGTATAAGTGCTTGCAAGACCGAGCCTTGCATTTGTTGTTCTGAAACAGTTTAATTCCTGATTCTACCTTATAAATGCTAAAGGAAAACTTGGTGAATATAATGCATTTTCAATCAAAAGATTAAGAAAATTGCTTTGTTCTTTCTTTTAACAAATAGACGTATTTTATAACACATATATAATGAATTTTATAATGTATTTTTTTACAGAATATGTTTAGAAATCTAGAAAAATATAGAATATACAGACTATACCAGTTCTGCAATTGCTAAGATTATTGAGCAGAGAAATCCTCCAAGTGTTCTTTTGAAAGTGCCAGGTGAATACATGGAACAAAGCATATGATTTTGTATGACATATACCTGATGTGATGGTAAAGAAAAATACATGGATATCATTAACAAAACTTCTATTAAGCTCACTTGCTTCAGGATCAAGTCCTAAATAGCACAAGTTTAATTTAAAAAAAGGTGCAAGAGGGTTTTTTGCTTCATTTGGGATGTCTGACAGAGCAGTCAAGAAGAAAATAGTGGCAGCCAGAAGAGAAAAAAAAAGTCAAACTATTTCTCATGTGTTAGTAAACAGAGTGATTTCAGAATGGTCATCGTAGAGGATGAAAGGAGAAATTGTATGATGGACTTACAGAAAGAAAAAAAGAAACGGTGAAGAGACATTAAGGACCACTTCCTTCAGTCCCTGCTATGAGAATCTGAGGCATGGCCTGATGTTCACAGCCAAATTTCAAAAATATTTAATTACCACACACATATCCAGACCTCACTTTCAGAGAAGGTAGTGACACCAGCAGTATGCATACATATAAAACCACATCTGTTAGTAATACACTAATTATTTTTCATAGTGTGTTTCTACTACTGGACCCCTACTGCCTGCATTCAGTTGACATCTCAGTGTGAGATGCACAAGCTGAGAGTCAGACCCCCAAAAGGTACCTGTTCGGAAGGCATACATACAGTGGTTACCTTGGCAACAGACACATGTGAAAGCTCTCAGAAGCGCTTTTTTCTCACTTATTCTTTTTTTCTGCTCAAGTGTTGCTTCGTATGTGTATGTAGGTTCAGGCTACAAACTTTATCAATCAAACTACAGCTGCACAGTTTCAACTCTGACTTTATTCTCTTCTGCTTTCCAGCAGCTTATGACGAACATTTGCTGATGAATGGAGAGACTGGTATCTGGCAGAGCATGCTGCTCCACTAGAAATACACGAATCTCTGCTGAAACTTTACAGATCATTTACATGAACTTTTGAAGTAGGAAAAAGGTTTATATTACTAGTGAAGAGATGCCTATATACGATTGCACAGGGAGAACTGCCTAAATAAGAAAAACCAGATTGAATCTTCCCAGACTTTTTGACTTAATATACATGTACTTGCATGCTTAATATACATAGCCATACTAGAACTTAAGTTATTATTAGTTAGAGTTGAAGTACTTAATAATTGTTAAGTATTATCATCCCTGTTTCACAGGCAAAGAGAATGACCCCAAACATGTAATATAAGTTATGTTATTTGAAGTCACCTCATTTTGGAATCAGCCTCATTTGGAATCAATTTTGAATGTTATAAATTGCTGTCTTATTACAGCAAAAATTTATAACTCATCTGCAAATATCATATAAGCAGTCTGTTTTAAACAGGGGATTGCATATCTTATCATGTATTAATATTAGGACAATCAGAAATTATGAGATAGAAGAAACGCGTTCATTATGCTCCATCAAAAGTCCAATTAGGTACAAGTTCGGAAGGTCACTTTTTTCATTTAGGCCCCTTACAGTTCTTCTTCCAACTTAGCTCATGCTAGATTAGTTGGACATGATTATGCTCTTCATCATATTTTACACAGACATAGCTATTTCATTTTCACTGGTATAATAATTGGTCTAGGAGCAAATCTAAAAGCCATTGCATTTGTTTGGCGATGTTATCAGTGTCCTCAGTGAGTGAAGAATTAGTTTACATGATACCTATTCCCTCTGCTTCATCCCCCTATCAGAAATAATACCTTGAGACACTAGTGGCCTTTTCAGCTTTGGAAGGGACTTGTATTTATATTTCAGAGCTAGAATCAGGAGCTTTTCGTATGCATTCATCTCTGGGCTGCTGAAACTGGTAACTGATGGTGCTAGTAGACATCCTATGTGGGACATAAAAACATTATCTCCCACCAGTTCTCATATAAGACCACTGAGAGTGTAAACCAGGACCTGTTGTATTAATGGAAAGGTTCCTGTATTTTAGCTGGCTTTGACACAGGTTTTCTACTTCTGCAGTTTCTACTGATTCATTACACTAACAAGGATGCATTTTTTTTTCTGTCAGTACAGCTGAAAATGTAGAAAAAGGAATACTGTCTTCCTTATAAGTGATTATTATTTGTAATGAAAAATATCAGAAATGCAAAACTGTTTTCAAAGTACTTGAGCTTGAAATGACAAGTATTTGTTAGGGCTGTTCTGCAACTATTCACTTTGTTTTGAATTCTTAGTTCCTTCCCTGTCTCCTTCTGTATTGATTTTTTTTTTAAGTATTCATTACTGAGTTGTAAACCTGGCCTCTATAGTGTTTCTGCTCTGTTTTATTTTCCAGCACAATAACCATGCTACTGTACAGTAAGGCTAAATGTGAAGGATAGGTAATCATTTGTCAATGTTTCAAGCAGAATTCAGGGACATTTCAAAATGTTTTTTATGATTTGGGCTTCCAACTTTAAAATGTGATGTATAATTGACATTTTGATACTTCGAGGCCATGGTGTATTCTCACACTTCCATGAAAAAAAAACAACTTGCTGACACAATCAGGAAACAGATGGTGACAAAGATCTTGTATTTAATATGCCAATCATTATGCTTTACTTGCATATTATCATCTCATTCATGAGGCCACTATATGAAGGAGTTTTGCTTTGCCTCTGCAAATCAATCAAGAAGTCTTTTAATATTTTTTTAAAATATAATTTAGGTCTTTCTTATCCTTCCTATGTTTCATTATATTTGGGGTGGAATGTTTATGCAAATTTATTACACATGAAAAAATGCTTTGACAATCCTGTGGCTAGAATAGATGTCAGCAATGAAATATTCACTATAGATAGCTTCAATAAAGAGACCAAGAAATGACTTGGCAACTGAAGTATCCACATTTTCCATACTTTGCTGTGGTCCTTAATCCAAAGGCAGTGACATAGTAAGACACTATGAAGGATGATGTTGAGTAGGAGGATGAATTTTGTAATGTGGCCTCATATCTACTAAGACCTGGACTTCAGTCAAAATTTCTGCTGAAGAAAACCACAGATGGCAGATTACCAATATATTTCAGTTAGAGCTAGCACTGGATTTGAAATCACTAAGTATCTGAGCCAAGCAAACCTCTTCTTCAGCTCTGAAAATAGGCATTTTCCTTGGAGAGTGTCTGACTCAAGAGTCCCATCATATAGGAGTGAGTTCATCCACTCACAAACTGAGCAAGGACCCTCCTTGGACAGCCTGAGGTCCTCTGAAGATGTTTTAAGCCATTATTGTAAGTGAGAATGCTGGTGAGAAAAGCCTGGTTCTTTCTCCTTCATTTCTATCCTGCAATGTCCAGAGAAAGCTTCTTCCTTCATAAATGCCAGAAGTTCATGTTTAGATGGAGTTGGGGGTATAGTTAGCACCATTTTTTTCCTGTCTCACTCCTTCTCTCTCTCTGTAGGTTCCCCAGATTCTAAAATGTGTATCTTTCCATTTAAAGAAGTAAAAAATATTTCTGGCTCTCTGCAAAAGGAACAACACAAGCAAGAGGAGACAGCATGTAGTTTGACTATTTACAAGTGCCTTGTCATCTGGTATAGAACATGCCTCTGGCCTGGGTATAGTTAGGTAGTTATTTGAAAACTTATATTCCTCCTGAAGTGGATGGAAATATACACTGGCCTTCAGCTTATATAAGATGTGGGTAGAAGAGGGAGCACGGTTTTGTGCTGAAACTTAGAAAAGAAGCTATTTCTAGAGGAGAAAAAGGAATTTTACACCATTGTTCAACACAATCCAATGACATTCCAGGCACAGTACACTTCATTAGCTATTTCCATGAGACAAGTCTCGTAAGAGGCAGGTTGTCCTAAGTGCAAGAAAAGTAACCCTATGTTTCTTTCACATTTGTCACAACACAGAGTTTATGGTAGCCTTTCAACGTATCACTGTTTCTTTCCCCCTCTAATTCCCCTTTCCTAATCTTCAGCCATTTCAGACTACTTGCAATGTGTTCTGTTAGACCAGATCTTCATGGGCTCATAACTGGGAGCTCTATGTCATCCCCATTTTGTTCTATTCCCTTCATTGTGTGGCATTCTTCATTTAGCTTGTCCAAGCAGGTTTGTGGTTTACAAAACCAGAAATGCTCAAAGTTGCAATTCTGTGTTCCTTTTAATTGGTTAAGAAAAAAACCCCCAAACCCAGAAGCCCACCAAGCCCAATACAGCATTGTGTAAGTTGAGCTGTTCTTCAACACAGGGTCAGATTTATTGTCTGTTTCATTACTTATCAAAGACAGTGGCTTACACACCTTGCACTATCTAGACAGCAGTCTCTTGGGATGTCAAAAGTCATGGTTACATCAGCTCTTGACTTTATCCAGGCTCTATGATGTACAATGTCACTGTAACAGAGCACTTCCTCTTTGTTCTGAGGGAACTTGATTCATAATGAGCCCATCTAGGGTGTACTCAGATTGTGATAAAGAGCTCTACACAGAGGGTCCTATTTTAGAGAAACAGGTGTTGGCTTTGATTAGAGAAATATGACATCATCCAAGGGAGAGGAGAAAAAAAAGCAAAGGGAAAGGAAGGCAAAAATAGAAAAAAGTGGCAACCAGACACAAATACATTTGCACATATAAAGCTGTTCTAATGAGAGCCAAATTGATTTGACATTCAGTGGCAGTTTGAAGCCAAAAAAAGCAAAGCAGTCTACAAAAGGCCCAGCTCATTGTTTATGGAGTGTCATACTTCATCATCTGTGAGACCAATAACAGTGATGGGAAGGCCTTTAAAAGCAGGGAGTTTGCACAGAATGGCTGCGTGGATACCACTGATGTCAGATCCAATAGAATGATTGTGAGCTATTTCCTGAATTGAAATCATGTTTGTCAGATGAAGTAGATGTTCTCTACAGATTATATCTTTCAGAAGAGGATTTGGTACATTGTTAGAATTCTTGGCTGATTTCTCCTAGGCAGACACAGCCACAGTGCTTATCCTATGATAGGTACTGATCATCAAACTGCTCTGAAGAAAAAACATAGAAGAGAAAAAAATTACATAACATGCAAATGCAGCTTCCAGTACATGAAAATTAATCTTTTTATGAAAAAGAACTTTGCACAAAATCATGTTAATTAATGTAGGCACCCCTTTCATCATCCTTATTTTCATAGATGACTTCGTAAATATTTTCACAAACACAATTTTTTACATTTTCATTAAAATAGTGGACCCCTGTCATTAGTAGACTGTAGAATATGTTTCGTCCATCTCTGCTTTCAGTTAGAACACCTGGTGAGGAGTGACATGTTTATCAAATGTTAGTGAATGCCAGCATGAATTAAATAAGCCTTCAAAAAAACATGAGATGCTATAGCCTTGTACAGCAAAGGATATGTGTAGAAAGCAGTCCATCTCTGCCTTCTAGCTATGAGCTCAATCTAGATGCCACAATATTAAATTCTGATACTAATGTTTCTGTTTAGATTTCACTAGAAAATCTGTTTCTTTCTTGGAGAAAAATTTAGGAATTTCAGCCTCCTGGGTCTCAATTCTCTAATGATTCACTGGAATACAAATAGACAGTGATCTCAAATTAGCAAGTCCTTAATCACATTTTACATATAGTATCTAGTGTAGCTTCATAACTCAAAAAGCACCATCAGGGTGACCAAGCTTATAATGGATGGCACAAGCATTGACAAAAAAATTAAGAGGGATAAGATAGGTGGAGGTAGGTCTAAGTGAATAAATGAAACATTTTCTTTCATTCCCATTAAAAACAAAAATCAGTTTAACATTTTTTTGCAAACCTTCCATTCTGTTTGCTGTAAATATTTGAGTCTGTGAGTTTATTAGCATGACCACCCACAAAAATAAATAGATCAGTAGGTCAAAATGTTTACATATTCACAAAAAGCCAACATTACATCTATGTTAAATATTGTTTTCTGTGACATATGAACACAGCGTACATTGGTTATGAATTATGTATGCAGATATAATTCCTGCTGTGTTAGCTTTATGTTGTAAATCATATGATTGAGTTTCTTTTGTCACGTTTAGGAGAATTATAAGCCACACTGGAATAAATTACAAATTTTTAATACTAAAGATAGGTTTCTAAATTCACTCTGTGATAGTACCTAGAGATTCAAGGCCATATCTATTCTACCACAGCCTTGACTTCAGTTTGCAGGAGAAATGGGGTTGCTCCATGTCTAACGCCCACTGGTTCAGTAGTCAGGCTGAAGACCTGCAGTCTTGGCATTCAACTCTATTGAATTAAATATTAAAATGCAGTCAGCATGATAAGCCCTTCAACACGTGGATTTCGCTTTTCTCAGGCTGTAAGTGTTCTCATGGATAATTGTGTTGTAGAACAAGTAAACAGGAAATCAGTTACTGAAGAAATGCATTGCTACCAAATTTTGTTAAAACATTTAAAATGTTACCTTTTAGGATTCCGTGTCAGAATTTTAACACCACAGAAGTGAATGCGAGCGATTTACATTTCCCTTAGAGCTATTGTTTCACACTGTCTGAAGATTCAGGCTATGTCTTTCACTGCTGAGAAATGATGTATTTTACATCAAGCAATGTAAACTTTTATAAATTAGTGAAAACAAGGAAAAGACAAATTTCACTTTAATGTAGCTAGTCAAGGTTAACTTCAGGCCCATATGTGCCATTATACTGACAAAATATAAAGAGAAATCACATGATGTTAACAATGAAAATATAGCTTTTGCAGAACACTGTATTAATTACCTGCTGCTCACATTGGAATCTTCCCTCCACAGCTGAACACTCACAAACTCTGAAAAATATCTTGCATTTTGGCTTTTTTTTCCTTCCACATCTGTGAAAAGTGGTAGTTTTTATATGAAATTCTTCTGAAGAAGAGAGAACCAAAGTAAGTAGACTCAATGTATAAACTTTTGCATGTATATTAAAAAAAAATTATTTGTACAAATTACAATGAATTATTTATATTAGTTACAGTCAAAATATTTTTTTTCACTTAGTCACTGTCTGCTTTCTGTGCTATATCAAGACCAAATATTATTTGTAGAAAAAATTCATAAGTTATCTTAAAGAGTGAATATGTCAAATTTCTAGACTGGTCATTGACAATTTATGTGTCAAAAAAGCAACATTCACAAAGTAGGTTTTGAGTTTGATTTTTCCTACCGGACAACCACGTGTCATTAAGCTGGAAAACTGTTTCCAAGTAGTAGACTTAGGCAGTTGATTCTGCTCAGTTCATCAAAAGTACCAAGGACACCTGATTTGGATGTGTAATTATGAGGTATGAAACACCTGTTTCATCTAGAAGAAAGAGCAGATCAAGTCACTAAAACCTAAAGATAAGCTAAGAAATAAAGATTTTAGTTTTGTTTTCCTAACACTGAGGATGATTAACTCCTGGAACAAATTAACTCAGCAAGTGGTAATATCTCCATTGCCTGTAATATCTGCAGCAGAAATGGATTATTTTTTTTCCCTGAAAAACATGCTTAACTAATCCAAAGCTGACACAAAGTTTGTTGCCTGAGATAAAGGTGTGGGAACTCCCCTTCTCTGATAACTTATACCAAGTGTGTAACTTTGCCCAGCACTTCCTTGCCAGTAGAGTTTGGATAGTTTAGATAGATGGCTCCTGAGTGGTGCCTGACATAGTTACTTGGCTCAGAAAAAAGATGTAAGATAAAATTTTATGTGCTTGTGTTATATGAAGATCTAACAGTCTGGACAACCTAGGGATTTCTTTAGTCCTAAAATTGACAAGTTTCTATTAGTATCTCTAGGACATACAAGTACACACAAGGAACAGGATGAAACCCTACAGGACTGAAAATGGTTCTCTGATCTATTCCAAAAGCAGATCTTTAGATTTTTAGCCCCTCAACATATTCTGTCTTATCTGCAATATTGTAAGTGAAAATAATTTTATTTGCATTCTTTTTACTTCCAGTGTCCACAATCTGTTTACTTACATTCCATACAGCTAAGTCTGACTGTACCATATTTTATTCTATTTATCTAGCTTCAGCTGAATTGCTTAGTAAATTCCAGCCTGCTACTCCTTTCACAGCTCAGTGGAGTCACTGAGCCTGCACAGGCACTGCTAAACAGTCTGAAGAAGACTGAGTTAAACAGGTACACTGAAAGCCTCATTGACACGGGTAATCTTTACTGCTGATGGCAAAAAGACTATAGGATGGCATTAAAAAAAACAAGGTAGGATTTACACTTAGGTAACTAAGAGAATTGATGCTAGGCCTGTAAACAGGACAGGTTAAATACGGACACTAAGATAATAGCAAACAGTTATACACGTTTTCTGTATAAACCTTCAGTGTAAAAAAAATCTCTTTATCAAGGAAGCGTGACTACTGACTACAAGCTCTGCTCCTTAGAGACTGGTTATTTTTTAGAGAGAAAATTTTCTCCTGCTTGAGAATCTAGTAAGAAATTATTTTCAAGTGGAAGGAAAGAAAGACAATAGGAGTTATTCTGGAAGAAAACTAAAATGCAAGTCCCTCTTTTCCTTGTCTTTCCTACCACTCTGTATGCTACTCTCGTTACAGTGGGATGTTTGGAGGCATATTTTCTAAAACAGTTCCCAGCCAGATAACCTTCCCTCATGCCAAACTGTTCATTTTAAAGCTGTGGCTTCCCCAACTGAGGCCAGACTTAGCCATCCTTGCACAAAACTATGGGAGGCTCCAAGATGTGTTCTACATGTCATTAAACCCACCTGTTCACTCAAAAGGCTCTTTCTGAGTAGTGATACCAGGTCTAACTGAGCCGCTGGAAATGACTGGAGATTCAGTGGTGCTGCAGCAACTTGCAAAAGTTGCAAATGAGTAGTTCCTAGGAAGTCATATTGCAAGAAGTTCAGACGACATCTGTTTCCAAGAGATACACAGACATGGTTCATGCACCATTACAAGCCCATCGGTGTCTTGAAAGGAAATGCATAAACCTATACATCTTCTGTGCAGGCTTTCAATAACAGAAAGTGGTTTGCATACATATCTCCAAAGCTATGGTTTTAACATGATGTCTTAAGGTGTTTAACTACAATGTAAGAACTGAATGCAGTTCAGTGGCTATTCTTCCTAGTTCAGAGTGGAAATCTAACTTAGACGCTCTGAAACAGCTCGTATTTCTGGACATGTCTGAAGTTGGATGAATGTGGCTACCTTTTTAAGTAAAAAAAAGGGGGAAAATCAATGAAGACAATGGGAGAAAAAATATTTTCATTTCAAAATTATTAATTGCATGCCATCCTTTGTGTATTGCAGAATTTTTCTTGCTCTGAAAACCAAGTGGTTTTTATTTGGCAGTCATCCTGAATGTGACTGTTAGAAGAAAAAGCTTAAAACCAGGCGTGTCAAATCCCTTTTTATAAGGAACCTGCAGCATAGAAAACCTTGCATTATATGTATTAAAGAATGAATACGCAAAGTGGAAGAATGTCCTCTGGCAAGATACCTGAACTATAATAAAACTGATATCTACAAGAAAATGTTCCACTAACAGTAGGAACCAGTGAAAAGAGGTATTTTATTCCTGGCCCTGCCTGTGCAAAGATGAGCGGTATTCTCAGTTCTATGAAAGCACAAAACGGAAAACAAAGATGAAACAATCCTACACTTTTACCAAATCTGCTTCTTGTATTTTATAAGCAGGAATAACTATTAGACAATTGGGTTTTAGTTAATCATTTCATTAGTAAACAAAAAACCCCAAATACTATCAAACTAGATAAAGATAGATTGCTCTTTATGGAGCAGTTTCTGATGCTAATAAAAGTAAAACAGTGTGGTTTTACTTTACAGCACCCTCCCCCAGCTTCTTTCCTCCATTGCTTTATTTCAGCCACTGAAGTAAGAGGATATGAACAGGAATATATGTGGAAAGACACCGGTTCAGTGAAAAGCTGTTTTCTTATGCAATTACTATTTTATTGTAGAACTACATTAAAAAACTAAAATGGAAAATAAGGCAGTTTTGCAGCAAGTACTGTATAAACAAACATACCTTTTATTTTCCGCATACTATGCGAAAGCAAATTGAGTGTCTTTTGGTCAACTGTGAAATGCCATTTGTAAATGGAAGTAACTTAGGTTCATTAGGGTTTCTTTTCCCCTCTAATCCATTGCAAGTTTGCTTTTGTTTATGAAAATAGATTTCATCAGCTAATCAGAGTGTAGAGGTAGTGTTCACTCATTCAGCGATATTCGGCAGTTTTTATTCACTTTTATACTTCATTGCATTTTCACTCTTGGAAACTCATTTACATAATCTCCGTATGGTCATTTCACAGTAACTGTATGTGACTCTGGATATGCCAGCTAATAATTACCCCAAGCTATCTGAGAATACCTAACTAAATAGTGACTATACCGTTATTTCTTAATACTCAAACTCTAGACTGAAAGCCCTCTGACTGGTCCAATACTATGAAATGTCAAGCTGTTTACCAACAACAAAGACTGTGCCTCTGCTTCTCAGCCCCTGCAGCTGAAGCAGAAAATGCCAGTGTTTACTTAAAGAAGAAGGGGAGAAAAAAACTCTCCTTCCTCTGTGCTTGGTCCTGTGGCTGTTGGAGTGAATAGTAGTTTTTGTTATTGATTTCAATGGGAATTGAATCTGACTCACTTTCTCATCCTTTACATGCCCTGTCCTCTTGCACTTCAGGAAAATACTTTATTTACACAATAATTGTCATAAAACTATAATTTCTGTAGATGAGATTCTGCCGTATTTCCTCATCTACTGGCTTAGTTTAGGTTTCCCATCATCTCTTATACAGAGCCACGATATACATGTCTGTAAAACTGAATATGTAATTTTGCTGGAAAAATAAGAGAGGAAGCAAGAATTTTCCCTTGGAACTTTTGTAGGCCAAAATCTGCAGGTATTTTTACCATAGCATCCCAGCTTCCCCAAGCTCTGGCCACTACTTTCCAGCATTATTGTGACACAAGATGGCTTATCATGACACTGTTTCCTTTTTGTCAGAGTGAAGGTTGGATTAAATGATTATGGAAACGGGAAAAGGCAAATTATGAAAGGCAGGACTTTCCTCCCTTTCTTCCTTAGTAATTGAATTAAAAAATGCCACTGACTTTAATCACCAGTTACAGGGTATTGAATCGTACAGGGGTTTGGAATTTGGCAGAAAAGATGAAAAATTTCTGAATGGGGATAAAGGAAAACACAGAAAAAGCCTATATAAAAATGCAGGGAAAAAAAGCTTTTTTCTTTGATATTTTACAGAATACGCAGAAATAACATTTGGATAATGATTAAATAATATTGAGAAAGTCTACTGTGCAAACAAGGAATTTCTCAGGGTTGTGTATGTGTGTGCTATTTAATTGTTTTGGATTTTTGGTTGAGATTTCTTTTCTTTTCAAAAAGAATGGCGTGATCTAAAAAGAGAGGACAAGCTTGGTTCAGTTATAGCTTTCATATAATTACTACAAACTAATGCAAATTAGACTGTAGGTCTGCTCAATGTACATTTCTGT
>JANHGO010000063.1:78465281-78487941 GCA_024606505.1 Aquila spilogaster | reverse complement strand
ACTGTTCCATCACCTTTCCAGGGACAGAGGTGAGGCTGACTGGCCTGTAGTTCCCCAGATCCTCCTTCTTGCCCTTTCTGAAGACCAGAGTGACATTGGCTATCCTCCAGTCTTCAGGCACCTCTTCCATTCTCCAAGACCTCTCAAAGATGATACAGAGAGATTCAGCAGTCACTCCTGCCAGCTCCCTCAGCACTCATGGATGCATTAGGTGGTGCTGCATATAACAAGAAAGTAGCTATTATTTCAAGGTACTGAGAATGACCTAAACCAGAAGGGATACACTGCTTTACAGCATTTCTGACTGAAGGAATTTTACATGTCTATGTAGGGGCAAGATGTCCAACAACCCCAAAATAATACTGATTAAATATTTCACAAAATCAGAAAATTAAAAAACAAATCCATTCATTTGTGGATATCTTTTCCTGTAAAAAAAAAAAAAAATGTAGAGTTATATTTATTGTTCCCTGCATTCAGGGTATGTTAAATTCTAGCAAAGATATGTTTTCCCCAAAATGTCTTTTTCTCCAGTCGAATTGCACAGAAGAAATCTGAGCTACAGTTTAAAGCCAATCAAAAATCCTTTGGCCTGAAGAAGGACAGAGAAATGTAACCTAACACAACGTGATAAAAATAAAAGTAACTGAAGAAGACGGTAGTAAAGAGGAAAACTGAAATGTTTCTTTAATATTTGTCCCATTTCTCCATTAAAAAAAAGGATATTTTATCACCCACTCCATGACGCAATATTCAGCAGATAAAACATATTAACCAGTATTATTTGTTTAAATACTGTCAACAGTTTACGGGCTGGTTCAGCCTGGTTCCATGTCAAATGGGGTGGGGGGGACCCACAGACCCACGCCCCAGGAAAGAAAAAGGAGAAAAGGGAAAAGGGTGGGGAGATGGGCCTAAAAACAAACAGTGGCAACAATCTGAGGAGAAAAGCTAATATACTAAATAAGATATCAGAATGCAAAATAACACAATATAATACAATATAGATAGAATTGAAGTTAATAAATCAAATAAAATGAGAGAAAGAGTGTCCAAAAACCAATGCTGAAGGAGAGATGGCTAGGAAATGTGCACACGCTGCCGGGATGAGCCAAAAGGGGAAAAGAGAGGGATCTCGTGATTTGCCAACAGTTTTATCTTTCCCTCTGAACGGAAAACGGAAAAACGCAGAGCAATGCAAAGTCCTCTGGGGAACGTAGTTCTTCTCTTCTGAGACAGGTATACCTGAAACTATTGACGATCCACGGAACTGGAGCATTGACTCTTTAACTCCCAGTGCACTACATGATGTGGAATACCAACAACAAAAAATCATAAAACCATGACAAAATATGTATCTTCACTGTGTTATTTGATCTTGGTATAATGTAATCATTTTTGATTACAGATGTCACTATCATGTTACACTTGTAATTAATTAATCATCATTTAATTCATTTCCTATTGTAAAATATCAGATGCTATCATATGATACCTTGTAATGCCATTTTCCATTAACCAAATTTGGTGTTATAAGTTGAAATTTATCTTTTAGTGATCCTACTATTCAAAGTTATCTCTAAAGAATTTTAATTCTCTACAGAGCTGTGTTACAGATAATTCAATCTGCTCCACTTCATGTTTGCGATATTAATTACTGCAATTGAAAGATTTTTTTCATTCACTTTGCTTATGGCAGTTTTGCTGTCAGCAATGGTCTTCTTGATGATTTTATTACAGTTTGGGTCCTCATCCAGCTGACATGTATTCACAGAAATAACTGTACCCAGCCCAACTGTCCAAGTCAACTCAGAGATACTCAAGAATATTGCATTTCCTGACAGAAGTGTTTGCAGGATCTGAGATTCAGCAAGTATCTAACATTAATGAACAGTATTAGAAACCTGTATTGATTTCTTTTTTTCTTGTTTGTGTTTTTAATTTTCAAGGTTTCCTTTAACATAAATCTCCCATGTTGCCATATGTTATTTTTATTTAATGAGGTAAATATTCATCTACATATATGTTGCAGATACCTCTGTCACTATCACAAACACTAAGATTTTTTTGTGTTTTGTGTGTGTGCAGATCTCTTCCATATATACTCATCTTAGACTTTTCTATAGTATTAGAAGAAATTTCAAGTGCCTGTTTTAGAGGCAATTTGTGCATCCAGAGCAATGGGAATATGTCAGACTCATCACTAGGATTTCATCCAATATTCCTCTAAATTCTCTGCAAGAAGAGAGTCTGCAGAATCTTCCTAGACTCAGTAAAATATGGCTGAGAACTGCCTTCCTTACTATTCCTTTTCCCAGGCAAAGAGCTGGTGAAAGCACTTTCTGATTGTGCTTTACATTCATCCTTTCACATTAGCCACTGTCTGCTCTTGATACACTCCCTGGATCAAGCAGCCCTACTCATTGCTAGTCCATCAGGGCCCCTAATGTCATTTAATCTCGATCTACAGTTTTATTTCAATTGCCTTTTAATGCAACTAATAACCATGCTTACTGTTTCTTGTCTGTGGAATAGGCTCTTGCCGTTCATTCTACACCACTTAGAACTACATAGAAAATGCCTGTGAATAGCTCTTTAATAACTTGGGGGGGAGATCATTAAAACAAATCTTTTGCATGCTGTATTTAATAATATCCCCATGTATTTGTTTGGAGACTGGACACTAGAACACATGTAATACCTCATGAAAGAATTGAAAGATAATTTTTCCTAGTAGAAGGAGATTTGGTCATGTGAAATGTAGAAGGGGATGTTGCTGAAAAGATTCTTCATAAGTGTCTTTTTTATATTGCCTATTATTCAAAAAATAATCAGGATATTTCTCTAATATGCAGTAATAAACAGAAGCTGTCTCTAGATCCTGGTAATTATTGTCTTTAGTAATATCAGAGCATTAGAAACAGAGGGATTATACATTCTCTTCCAGAAAATGAAGTATTTGTAAATTGAGCTCTGAAGTTGTACAAGTCTAAGAAAGAGGCTTTTTCCAAAGCTGTTTTATGGACAGCTAATTTTGGCTCCTTGTATTTGAGGTATATATAACAGGGAACCCTATTTCACAAGTATGCACACCAGAATGAACTCTCATATCCTTTGACATTAATAGGATTACACTGTGTCATCAGGTTCTCACAAGACCATCTCTCTGCAGGACTTGCAAACTAAACTTCTTGTTAATGACAAATTAGTTATTATGCAGTGTAATATGATCAATGAAATGTCCATTTCTTTAATTTTATGCAAATACCATGTTAAATTTCATTAAACTCTGTATAGAGCAGGAAATTGCTTACAATGCAGTCAAATCACTCAACAGATTTCAGATAATTAATTTATTTTTTCGAGAAAATATGCTACTCTTGTCAATTCTGAAGTATGCTTATCATAAAGCATGTGCTTGCATAATCTGATAGCAGTGCAATATCTGCTTTGGTACTGCTCTCTAAACAAGTAGTGAGGCACAATCTTTTGCTGACTCGAGCTCAGTTGATATAGACTAGCAATACTAATGTTCTCAAACAGAAAGGTTGTTACACTAATTATTTTCTACCAAATTTTGATTAAGCATCAATAACTATTGCACATATTTAATATATTTCAGAAGAGTGATTTATTTTTTCCAGCTCTGAAGACTGGTAACTGGTAGAATAATTTTGCTATAGATTAGTAATCTATGCATCATTTATCAGTGTTATATATTTCTATTCCAGTAATGGTTTGCTTGCGTTTCTTTACTCATACTATTACCATATGTAGCTATAGAATGCTTTTATCTATACACTTTAGCTTGTCTGCTTCCTGGCAGGTGGTATTTTTAAAAATTCTGAGATTGTCTCACAGCACTTTAGATGAGCTAAAATTCTTGAAAACTATAAAACTTCATTCTTTGTCTATGCACTACTTTATTCTCGCTGATAAGCTATCTAAAAGCAAATCCATTATTTCACACATGCAGTAGGCTATAAATTTCCAAGGCATATGCAAAACTTCAAGATAATACATTTCTAATATTTGTGCTTATCAATCTTCCCATTTGTAGCAATGCATAGTTCCCAAGGACAATAAAGGATACTGAATATACCGAAGGGAGATAAAGAAATGCCCAACTACTCTCTCGAGCTTTAAGAAACAGTGATGTTTTGAATCTTCTGCTACTGTAAAACTTAATGCATAAGGTCAATTTCAGCAAATATGCCAAATACATGGGATTTTCACTTACATGATCACTTTACAAACTGTGGCAGCACAGAAAAGCACCATGGGTAAGCAAATGCTCTATCACTCTCTAAGTTCTATAGCAGGCTAGAACTGTTAAAGCATAAATGAGAATCGTATTCAGCTTTATAAAGCTGTAAATTCGCATATGCATATAGTTACTTTAGTATCATTTCAATCTTACTGGGCAAGTATCAAACATCGCATACTCTGGGGAGCTGTGCTGAGAGCCAAGAAATTGTAGCAAAACATCAGGTGTACAACCAACAGATGTACAGTATGGCAAAAAGTTGATCTTCTGTCCTCTTTTATTAATTCCCAAAGTGTTATTTCTTTACATCTCTAAGTTAAATTTACCATACATAAACTCCAGAGTTTTATTATATTTAAAATAGAGGTGGATGATTAAAGTAGTATAGTTAAAGTACAGAGTATGTAAGTGTGCCTTTCTTCTTTTCCTTATCTCATCTGAGAAGGACATGAGAATGATGTACAGATTTGTCTCTTTTTAGCATAATTCTTTAACATTTCAGAAAACCAAGAAATCAGGTCTTGCTATGATCCACAGGTCATGGCTTGTGCCAAGATTTGTTGGTCAAGAGTCACAGAATCATAGAATCATAGAATCCTTATAGTTGGAAGGGACCTTTAAAGGTCATTTAGTCCAATTCTCCTGCAATGAACAGGGACACCTACAGCTAGATCAGGTTGCCCAGAGACTGGTCCAGCCTTGCCTTGAAAGTCTCCAGGGACGGGCCATCCACATCTCTAAGCAATCTGTTCCAGTGCCTCACCACCCTCACTGTAAGACTTTTTCTTTATATCTAATCTAAATCTACACTCTTTAAGCTTGAAACCATTTCCCCTTGTTCTGTCACCACCGATCCTTCTGAAGAGTCTGTCCCCTTCTTTCCTGTAGCTCCCCTTTAGATATTGAAAGGCTGCTATCCGTTCACCTTGGAGCCTTCTCTTCTCCAGGCTGAACAGCCCCAGCTCTTTCAGCCTGTCCTCGTAGACTCAGATATTTTGAAAACAGAAGATACTAAACCAATCAGTAAATGCAAAAAAAAAAAAAAAAAAAAATCTTTATTACTGAAATAAAAACCTGGCCTAAGCCAAGGAAACATGCACTGTGGCAATTACAACCACAGAGAAAAAAAAAAACAAAACTACAGTAAAGAGCCTTTTCTGAGATGGGCCAAAGATTGAAGTTGTCCACTGATAGCAGAGTTAAAATTATGGACCAGTTTAGGCTTAGACAGCAGTGAACTGTTATTCTAGCTCTATGGACACCAGTACTAGCATGGTAAGTCTCATCCATGAATCACATTAATTACTTATCTGCCAATCTGGCACTGCTCCTGAAAAGGCTTTCGCTAAATCACCTCTTTCAGAGGGACCTATCTGGAGTGGGATGAAGTCTAGACAGAGGAACCAGCCATCTGGAGCAGAGGAATTGGAAAGAAGAGGCCAGCAACAAGTTTCAGCCATGAAACAGTAGAAAAATATCAAACTGTAATACTTCACTGTGAAAAGCAGGGCTTGTCCACATGGGCATTTTTTAATAAACCTTCAATTAACTTTTAAAGCCAATTAGTTAACAGAATTAAACAGATGGTAATAATATCCTTATTAAAAACCAAAGCTGTTTAATACAATTTAGTTGTTGAGTTCTTTTAATCAATGGGTTAACTTGCACGCTAATGAGTTATCAACTTCTGTTCTCCAAACATGCCTGTATATGGCTTCTGTAATAAGCACATTATTTTTATTGACTCTGGCTCTTGTCTCTCTGAGTGGCGCTTTGGGATAAATGCTAGCAGAGCTCATGCAGATCTTTTTCTGGGATGGGGATCAAAATGAAGAACATAAACCCTCACCAGGATGTTCGCTGTGCTAACATCCACTGTTTGGTCTCCATAAACGTTCAGTAAGTCTAATAATAAAATGACTGCACAATATTTTGCAGATATCATTCTTTATCCTTTACAGGTGTAATAAAGAAAATTACTCAGGTTTCTAGCTAAATACATTATAAAAATATTATGAAAAAGTAATTTAACTAAGTTAATAGAGTTCACCTAGGAGAAGAAAAGTTCACCCTTTCAAAGAAAGCAAATATTTTATGAATACATTTAGTTTTCGAAAGTCTTGAAAATCCAAATAGCTTTAATAATTAAATAAACTGGTTATCATTTCCCAATAATCTCTTCAAATTTATATTATTAATCTAGAGTCTGGGTTTTATGATGTCTCTCTTAATCTTTCCTCTGGGATCACACCACATACTGTACGTTGTGCATAAAATAAGTGTTTTATATATTTTTGTGTCTCCTACTACTTTCCTTATAGGTTCCTCTGAAGCTAAAATTGTTCTCCTCACCTGACAGGGAATCTGTAACAAATATTTAACTAAAGTACATATGTGACCTGCCAAGGTTATATCTAATATTGCTAACAAAATGTTCAGGATCTGTGAAACACCAGAAGATGGAACAAGAGGACCTGAACAAGTTGCTGTGGGTAAGGCAATCTAATAGTCCTTAAATGTAAGACCTTCAACCAAACTTTCCTGCTTTTCCAGTACAGTGCATGTACAGTGCAGGAGACACAGTCCCCTCCAAACAACAGATGATGAAGCTAGACAGACACATAACTCTGTTAAACCCATGGTAAATTACAGAAGCAATCATGCACACTCAAGAATATCTGTTGCATTTCTTCTTTGCCAAGTGAAGTCTCTCCAGCTTCTCTGGTACAGTCCAGCTCTTAGACACCGTTTAGAAAAGCTTAATTTTATCCTGATTTAGACTGGGTGCCTATTAAACAAATGTGTCATCATACAATACCCTTGCAGCTCAAAAGCATACTTTGTTAACCGTATTTTTTTATTAACAATTAAATTGTATTCTGTACATTCCTGTTGTGAAGAGAAATCCATGGAAACTAAATTTTGCTAAAGTGTTTTGGCATTTATTTATTAAGATTGTTCCTAAGTTGTTCAGAGCCACAGATCTCAGTGTTCACAGCATAATGTAGGTCTTGTCTGCAAAACAGCAGTTGGCAAGAGAACATCCCCTCAAACAAAGCACTCATAATTCCTAGCTCTGCTGCTTTCCCAATCTTTGCTCCTTTTGTGTGCATCTGTGTCCATGTGCCTGTGAATTTAGTGGGTTAGCCTAAAAGTGTTAGGTCTATAACCCTATCTGATGTTTGGGTATAAGCACCATGGAAGACAATAAGAAAGGGAAAATGTACAAAATGACATCGACATTTTTAAGTCTCAACTTCTGGTAAACTGAAGTTTATTCTTTCAGAGCCATAGGTTGTTTATTGTGCATGAATCTTTCTTCTCAGTGCCCTGACACATCTTCATCTTCCATGATATCTCTGACATTTTTTTCAATCCATTATGTGGTAACAAACTGTAAGGTTTCTGGTTTATACTAGCCAGCTAGTCCTTTCACTTTCTACTCTTTCACTCTTGTATAATGAGTAAAAAAAGAATATGGAGTGAATAGTCACTCTTCCATATTGTTTGGTCCTGTTCAAAAATCCAAAAATGAGGATACGCTTTTAACACCTTTCTCTCCCTTATCTTATGGTAATCTTTAAGCAACACTCAACCGATTCCAGGTAGAATTTTATCACAGGAAAAGGAACAATATTGATATAAAGTTGTCTACAATATATTCTTTCAACATAGGTTGCTTCTCTGAAAGTAATGCCTCCTATTTATTTCCATGAAAACAACAATAGATACAAAGAGAGCAATAAAACTATTTGATGGAGCAAATTCGCTGCTACAGAACACCTTCAACATAGTCACCACCATTAGCTACATGTTTTCACCAGCAATGAACAAGAGCCTGCATGACGCTCTCATAACAATCTGCACCAGCAGAGAGGATCCACTGCTGAGATGCACCGCTTACCACCTCAGTGTGCTCACATCCTCTGGTTGGTCTCCATAAACATTCAACAAGCATCAGTGAATGTCAGTGGGTACATTTTTTGCACATGGAGGAATTCAGTGTCACACTTTTGCTTCCTACTCACTTTCATGCCAGACAACTATTCTGTCAGACAGCCCCTCTGATGCCAGCTGTCATACAGCAACAAAACATAAGGGAATATCGGTGGGAAGGTTCAACCTCTACTGCCATCCCACCAACATCCACCTCTGAATTCATTGGCCAACATAATAAAATAGGAGCTGTTGCTTTCAGAGCAGCTCTCACATATATATAGGTGATGGGAAAGGACAAACTGTTTACCAACAAGAAATTGACCACCACTTTCCTTTTGAAAATGATATCTCATGTTGATATCTGCTATCTTTCATTAAAGAAGAAAATGAGGTTGCTACGTATAAAGGCTGTAAAAACCTCTTAATAGTTCAGCCTATTATTTTTCCTGCCATTATCCTGTCTTCCAGTTCATTCTCATCCAAGGCTTTCCATACATTTATACACCATTCCCTCTCCACTCTTTCTTGGAGAATATTTTAGCCAGCATACCTACCACTGCAACTGAATATAGCTGTGTTGACTTGAGGGCCTCCTTCAGCATCAATACTCCTCTATTTACATAACAGAATATTCCATTTTCATTGAGAACAGATCGTTTAGAGGAACTATTGCCTCTGTGATCCCTGACTTCATTCTTCTGTATATACAGCCCAGAGTACGCTGGCTTTTATTGCCTGCATATAATATTGCAATTCATATCTAATACATTGCTCACTAACTGTCTTGTAGTATTATTACTTTTGTGGATTTTCCCTCACACTGATTCATATTACTCTAGCTTTAATGTATTGGAATGCCTTTTCCCAAGTTGTGGCTCATTTTGTAATTTCCTGCCTGTATTTCTCCCTGGGGCCTTTGCATTATGTTTCTGTCCTCACTAGTATTTGTGACTCTACCTAATTTAGTATCATTTGTGAATTTCATTAACATGCTGTTTATCCTTTCTTCCAGATTGCTAATGAAGATGTTAAATAGGAACAATCCTGAAACTGCACCCTTCATTACCCTACTAGATATTTTTCCCCTAGTCGCTATCATAATCTTTTGTTTATCGTCTTTCAGCTGTTTTTAACCCACATGCTCCTATAAAAATCTTTGCAATTCATTTTCCACTTACATTTGCAAAAGACACTGCAGTGAAAAATTCAAGAACATATGGATACAAACTTTATCCTCTGAAAGTCATGACAACTGGTGGAAAAATTGCAGGTAGGCAAGAATTTTCTGTAAATCTCTGGTCTTCTCACTGTTGTTCATGCCCTCATCTGTGCAGTTACGTTCAAAGCCATTATTCCTTCTCTGAATTGTATGACTAAAGTTACATTGTCAGTGCAGTAGATTTCTTGTATATTCATGTACAGATATAGAATGGAATTATTAGGTTCTATAATAATCCTATTCATTATCACATTCTATAGATCACCAGATATTAATGTGTGAAAAATAGCATTTGCTTCTTTTTGTTGTTGCATGGAAACATAGCAGGTGTTAAAAAGCTTGCTTTTTTTTTTTTTCGCTGATACTTGGCCACTCAGAACCATGTAAGCTGGGTGAGAGGAACAGATGTATTGATAAAGCTTTGTGAGAAGAAGATTTTCACACAGACACCAGTTCACATCCCAGATTAAAATAAGTTTAATTGTGCTCACCGGGTCAAACTTTTCCCTTTTTTGCACTGAAGCACTCTCATTGATTTCAAGCTCAATATAACAGCGATGTTTAGGTTAGTGTAGTGAACTCGTATGCACAACACCCTTAATGAAAATAAAGCCTAGCTCTTGGACTTTAAAAAGAACCCTTTTTTTTTCCTTTTTTTTTTTTTTATTTTAATAGTCTTTTGGCTTTACTTGATTGCTTCCATACCATTAATCATTTCATCTATTCAAATAAAATAAAAAAATGTACCTCTTAAAAATGCTCTTTGGCACTTCAAAAGGCCGTATATTAGAGATCTAATTGGTACAGCTTTTACACTTTACAATGGATTTTTTCTTTCCACAACAGAGTCACTCTCTTTTCATTCTGTAACAGCATTTTTATGATTGCAGCTGTTACGTTCACATAGACTTACACAGTACTTCATTCTTGCTTAGGAGGTGTGAATGACTGCAACAGTTTCTTCAGGACCTTTGCTAGATTTTCCCCTTAGCACAACTTTTCTAACTGTCTGTGGTGTTGCTTTCACAGAGTCTGTCTGATGAAGTTGTTGTGGCAGATGTGTGCAGCACACACAGCCAAGCGAGTTTCACACCAGCAAGCTCAGCGAAAAATCGAGCTTTGACAGCAGGAAGGGTCAGCAGAGCGCCATCACTGCTGCTCTCCATGCCAACAAGGCTAACTGGGTAAGAGTACTCAACACAGCTAGTTTAGAGCTCCCACATTAGCGTACTGCAATCTTACAGCCCCAGCGGTGTTAGCTGAACTCTAGAGAGGAACCATTTCAAGAAGTTGGCCTTGTAGCTGAGTCATCTGGCAGACTGCCATTTAATTTCTCATTCTGCCCTCTGTATTCCTGAGCAACCTGGAATTCGGAGGTCCAGCTCCCAGTGTTTTCAGCGTTAGAGAGCTTCCTACACACATGCATCTGTGTGCTTCCAGATTCCAGTCCAAACTCTACAGGTATCAGGAAATCGAGGTTTGGGGCAGAGGCTCTTTTAGTGCACATAATGAAGGTGAAAGCATTTCCTCCTCCCATCTCTTGGCTGTTTCACCTGGTTGGAATGAAAATTTATCAGTGCAAGGATTGCATCCTATACAGCATTCCTGGAGTGCCTGTTCTAGGTTCTCAAATCTCTTGCCATTACTGTGATACAAATAAATGAGAATACTGAATTACTTTGGTGTATCCTTATCAGGTTATCACATTTGAGCAGAAGAATGCATGGAATAATGTCCAATACATTAGATTTATGTATTATTACCATTTTATTGTTATTATTGTTGTTGCTGTTATTACTTCTGAATGTTGTTCCACAAGTGTTTACAAAGGCAACCCTTTTCCAAAGTCAACCCCCAAATAACTTCATTTTTCCTCTGGTTAGATAGATATCTTTCCTTTTACTTCCAAAGCCTCCATTCAAGAATGTGGTGATCCTCTTCTGGCTGGATCCTCCATAGAGCATAGCTGTGTGTAGCATACATAATAACTTCTCACTTCTGATGCCCTCCCTCCTAACTAGAAGTTCTAATGCCTCCTATTGCAGCTCACAGTGACAGCCCCCTAATCTTCAGGGATAATGAGAAAAAGCAGGCAGCAATGCTCCACAGCACACAGTCTGAGTAGTGTTCATTGCCCATCCTTTTTCCACACCAGCTGTTTGGAGCTAGTGCTAGAGGGAGGACACACTGTAGTCCTCCAGCAGGTATCATTGCCACTGTTGCATATGGTCTTTTGTGCCTTTGGTGGCTGAATGCCCTTGGGAACTGCCACAGATGGAAGTCCTTTCTGCACCATCTCTTTCAATGTATCGTCAACTAAAAAAGTTCCCGCCTAGCTCTAAGTCTTTCCAAAGGAAATAACTGTAATAATATTATAGATTGAATGCTTTGTTACCTCTTAAACATCGAAAGATTTATTTAAGGCTCAAGAGGGGAACACTGAACTAACCCAGCAAAGCTCTACTATAATGAAATAACATAACTTTCAGTTCTATGCATTTATGCATCTGTATGTGCATAGATACATCTGGTGTATCTATGCACACACCTGCATACATTTGTGTGTGCGTAAGAGCATGGAAAATCTGTAACTTAGGTCTCTGGTAGCCTGGGAATCTCCCTATTACACTCCATCTCACAGTGTAGTCATGTCCTATCATGTCATTCTCAGAAATAATCTGCCTTGCATGCACTACTTCCAGCCATAATTGCCAGGCAGATGGCAGTGGTAAATTAGGCAGTATTATTGGTAATAAAAGCTAGAAGCTTCAGATTTTCTGAATTGCATACACATACAAAGACTTTTGGAAACAATATCTTTAATGACAGAAACAACATCCAATTTCATCCTCCCTCCATCTCCTGGAATATTTCATTAGTATTTGTTTGGTCTTATTTTGTCTTTTGATACTGACTATAGTGGCTGTGTTGTTTTTGAATACCACCTACTTCCAAATAATTACTCTCTGTTTACTTATCAGCACCAGCTCTCTCTCAAATAGCTATCAATACCTATACTCTGCATAGAGAAAGCACACATAGTTCCACAATTTAACCCAATGCAATACAAAAGCATTCGCAAAATAATGTAGGCAGAAATGCTTCTGGTTGCTATTACTTCCACTGCAAATAATGCCATCTGCTTATCACTATGCCCCAGTGCATGCTATCTTACATGTGGACAGAACTTGCAATGTGGTGTTGTCTCTGTAGTAAACAGCTTGAAAACTAAGCCCTGGAATAATGTCAGGAAGAATACCCCGTTGGCTTTTTCCACTTAATTTCTCAGCTATGGTTTATAATAGAAAACTGAAGTTAAAAGGCAAAAAATACTGACTTGACCTTTCAAATTGAAATTCCCAAGATTTAGTTCTTGTAGAAGGAAGAAAGGAAAGTTACACAGAAAATGAAGTATGAGCAATAGCTAGTAATAAAACCAGAAGTTTCTTAAAGAACAGAAGATGCACGATGCTTGAGTTGTTAACATACGTATAAATGTCAGGTTACAATTCTGCAAAAGCATCACATTCTTATATGTTGCTGTTGTCAATTATTGTTCTTTAAACTTCATAAAAACTGTGATTTAAACATTGTATCACAACGTTTAATGTCATATTTCATAAGGTTTCATGCAGTTTGAGATTCCAGTTCAATTATTTTTCTGCTATGTAATATTCAAAATAGCTGAAGATTGTGTGAGTGTTTTGTGCCACACAGTCTGTAAATAAGGCACATCTACAGACTTCTGTACCTGTCCTTTCACCTGTAGCACTCTGGCATTCAATAGCAGACCTTTGACATCTATCTGATGTTTCTGTTCCAAAAAGAGAGAGAGAGCTGGATCGCCAAAGGCCATATGCAAAAGATAAAATCATGCTGCCTTTTCAGGGAATAAAAGGTGTGTTTTTTTTTTTCATTCTTTTGGATGAGAAAAAGGTTTGAATAATAATAATAATAATAAAAATGGAACAGAAAAAGTTTTACACAGCTTTCCCACCAACCTCCTCTCCTTGATTACCAACAATTATATTTCTGCAGTTACAGAATCAGTTCTCAGTGGTCTTTTCTCACCTTGTGAAGACAAGTATGCTTTAGTTGTTCAGGTAAGATTAAGGGTGTACAAGGAAGTTAGATTAAATACTGAACTTGAAAGTTCTATCTCTGCTTTCGTTGATGAGGCTGCAATTTGATTCCACTTTAGATGAGGCAATGGTCTGCGGTTCCTGGCAAACATTCATCACATGCTTCAGAATGAATCAAACATTTCTCACATGGTGTATTTTATATATAGAATGTCAGAAAACAGCCTGGAAGATTTCCTGCAGGCAAAAATCATCCTGAATTCTTGCTAATTTGGACTTTAAAACATTTGATTTTGATGTGCTCTGCAGTTTCCATTAGATGAAAATATATAATTTCTTCTTCAATATAAAAAAGTTTCTCCTCTCTTGTAGAGTTTCTGAGCAATATTTTCTTTCTGCTTCTGATGTACTTTAAATGGCGTGTTGGCTTTTTCATGTCCTTACTAGGCAGTAGGCAGTGATTTTTACATTAAACTGTACGATGAGATTTTTGTCTACTACTGAATGCAATGAATCATCACCCCGTATTCCTTTCACCCACAATAATTGGGTTTTACTAAATAAAACTTTCTGAATATGTAATTTATCCATTTCTATCAAAATTAAATGGAACTAAAACTGAGCTTAATTAGCTCGTACTTCAGAATACAGCAAAATAACTTGATACAAGAAAAACTCGGAAGTACTCAAATACTTTTGTTTTCAGAAATGGGCGGGCTGTGGATAGAATTCAATTCACATATGGGCCAGCTGTTTAGACGAGAGATTTACTCACTTGTAATCACTATGATAATGATTTAGGACAAGAGGGAATGTCCTCAAGTTGTGCCAGGCGAGATTCAGGTTGTTCATCAGGAAAAATTTCTTCTCTGAAAGAGTGGTCAGGCACTGGAACAGATTGCCCAGGCAGGTAGTGGAGTCACCGTCCACAGAGGCATTCAAGAAACTTCTGGATGTTGTACTAAGGGACATGGTTTAGTGGAGAAATACTAGTGGTAGGTGGACAGTAGGACTGGATGATCTTGGAGATCTTTTCCAGCCTTGGTGATTCTCTGATTCTATTCTATGATGACATTAAATATTAGTCAGATTTCTGTTCACAAAAGAACTTCTGTTTTGTCTCAGTCCCTCACATAATGGAGTACTAAGCCATGCCTGGAACTTCTAGATGCTACTGCATTATAAAAAAACCTCAGGGGTAAAGCTGAACTGTTTTTAGGCAAATTAGAACATTACCCTAATATCTGAGCCAGATAGGATAGTGTGAATAAAGACAAAGGGAACAAAGTGTCCAGCTCTTGCACCTACAGCCTTACAGGTGAATAAATTCATGCAATTACTAAAGGTTTGTCTATAGAGATAGATCAAGTCATGCTTGTACCTTGCTAAAGTGAGCCCAGCTCAGTTTAGAAGCCACAGAAGTGTACAAGCATGGTGCAGGACACCAGTTGATATGATAATATAACCTCAGCAGATGTTATTTACTAGGTCACAGGCCTGAGAGAGATGCTACCAGCTACAGTTTTCAGAATGGAACTGGTTGACACTCAGGTAGTTCAGAGCAGGTCAGGCTGGATGCCCAACTGTCTACATACATCCACGTAGGCATGCTGCAGCATATCATGTCAGTTTAAAAAAAATACCATCATCACAGGATCAGTGTATCTTGCTTTGGAATTATACTCACTTGGCTTTGCTTTAGCATTTACGCAGCAACAGGAAGCCAGTGCACTTTGCTGGTGTTCACAGAATCATAGAAATCTAGAATTTTGTTAACAATTTTGTTAAAAACACAGTCGTCTGATACAGCACCCAGATATAAGTGCACCCACGTCCATTGCACTTTGTGAAAGTAATTAAGTTATTGTACGTTTAAGATATTATATGGAGAATCTAGTTATTCTAAATATGCAATGTGGGACTGCAATGACAGATAATAGACAATAGACAATTGATAATAAAAGTGAGGCTCTACAAAGAACTGATGAGGTTTCTTATGAGTCTAAAGACGTATTTTGGCAACTTGTTTTGAGCACCCACAGTCATTATTTTCATATAGCTTACATCACAAATAATAAAAGCAATGCTGAGAAACTACAGAGAGATGTTCTCTCCACCTGGCTGGAGGGCTGGCATGATTGCAGTGACAACCTGCAGGAACCCAGCCCCAGCCTCCTTCCTGCATGGATTCTGCGAGTCACCTCCATGCAGTCTGCAGAGCACCAGAACCACTAATATTGACCGCCTGAGGCATATTAAAGATATGAATACTTGCTAAAGACTTGCAGTTTTGAGATTCTCAGCTCCTTCCCTAAAGCCTTGATGAGCATCGATAAAAATTTGAAATGGGAAATATGTAAATGGCTTTTAAGAATACAACAAAAGATGCTAGTAAAGATCACATTCTGAGTAGAAGAGGCTTCCTTTCCATTTCTGAAGCATGTCTCATATTCAGGAATCCAATGCGAAGTTGTTGGGTTTTTTATTATTTGTTTGAGGATTTTGTTGTGGTGGTGGTGGTGGTTTTTTTTTAAGCAGCTTTATGGGCTGAACTGTAATAGCAAAGTTTGTCTGTGTTTGAATATGAATACTAGGAAGAATGGGAAGGACCACTGGAAAAAGGAATTGCACATTAGTCCATTTTGCTAGAGAAGATGTGTACGCATTATAATGATTCAAGGCAGCATACAGAGAAAAAAATGCTGCTGAATAAATTATCACTATGAGCTTATACCTACAATAACGGAATTTGCCACCTCCTACTCAAAACACAAAGGTTCCTGACACTTGAGGAAAGAAAACATTTTGCTAAGAGATACTAATGGCAGCATTTGGGGGTTAGAGGAACACTCGGGAATTAAAAAAATACTTTGCACAGATGTCAGACAAAAGGTAATGTTTGAGTTAGACTTTATGTGCTGCTGTACATTCAGAACCAGGAAGTCAAAGCAGATAATTAGATGCGATGTTTCTGTAGTATTTCCTGCCGAGCAGAAGGTTAATAAAGATCTTTCGATAGTGGTATTAACAGGCTGCTTTCACAACTTCTGAGTTTGGATAAATTTGAGATGTTTATTAGATTTGATTCTCCAAGCCCCTTAGAAGCTTTACAGTAAAATATTAGCTAGAGAATTATTGAAATTTTCAACATAGTCAAAATTAAAATATGTTCAGGACATTATATCTACAACAGTTGAACAGTACACCTGAAGATCTGCATTACCTTGAGATGTCTTGAAACATTTAACTCATGGGAGTCTACAAAGTAGTAAAATTTCACAATAATTTGTGAACAACTTCAGCTGCTAATGACTTCAGCTAGCATCCTGACAAAGCAGCTGAATTATCACTAAAACTGACAGCTTAGCCAGGAAGGTGTTTTATGTTGTTTGCTCCAAAAGTAATGCCTCCTATTTATTTCCATGGAAAATACAACAGATACAAAGAACACAATAAAACTATTTGATTGAGCAAATTCATTGCTACAAAACACTATTTTTCAACAGTCACCACTATTAGCTACGCACTTTCACTAGTGATGAATAAGAGCCAGCATACCATGCTCATAAAAATCTGCACCAACGGAGGTGATCAACTGTCAGCACTTCTGAAATGCACCTCCCACAGCCTCACTGTTCTCGTGTCTAATGGTTGGTCTCCATAAATGTTCAGCAAGCGTCAATGAATGTCAGTGGGTACATTTTTTCCACATGGAAGAATTCAGTGTCACACCTTTGCTTCCCACTTACTTCCATGCCAGACACCATTCTGTCAGACTGCCCCTCTGCTGCCATCTGTCACATGGCAACAAAATGGAATGGAATTTTGGTGGGAAGGCTGAACCACTACTGCCATACTACTAACATCTACCTCTGACATCATAGGCCAACACAATAAAATAGGAGGCATTACTTTCAGAGTCGCCCCCATACATTGGGTCTAGCTAGCTCTGCTATACCATGTTGCCAAAGGCAGGTGTGAATAGTCAGATGAAACAGACTAAATGCAATAAATAAGTGATTTTACTTTACACACTAAGTATAAGATTTTCAAAATTCACTTACCATTGGTTTATTCCTTTCTTCGTTGTTAAAAAAAACTGTCAGACTTTTCACTAGCTTGTGTGGAACAGATTTAAGGCATTTCTGAGTGTTTTCAATCATTTGTTATCCTACCAGATATCCTAAAATTATCCAGCTAAGTATCTTGCATTTGGCTGGCTATCTGGCTGATATGCTTGAGCTTCTTTTCTAAGTAAGTCAGAAATGCCCCAGACTAATGTGGTCCAATAGATAGCAAATTAAAACAGATGACTTATCATGCAGCATCTTGCAGATATCCTGAAACAGAAGTAGTCTGATTTGAGCATAGAGTAGGTCTTTCCCTCACTGTTCTTTTGAGCAAAAGTGTCCTGAACCATCCTTTTTAAAATGCTAAGGGTTACACCAAGCCTTCTTCCCCTTGCTCAGCAGATGGCAAAATATTCCTACATACATATCGGTATTTATTCATGCTGCTAAGTACTCATTTGGCTGGCAGACTGGAAAATGCCAGTATCCTAATTAAAAGTAAATGGAACCTAAAAGAATATGTTGTTTCAGAATAAAGAAAATATTGCCTGAATCATAATTAAAAACTTTTATGTTCATGGTCAATAGTGTCAAACAGGGCAGGCTCATCAAGTAATATTAACAAAGACAAATGGACATAGTCCAGCAAAAGATTACTCCTTGTAAGAAGAGTGAGTTTAGTGCTGCAGTGGAAAGTGCACTCAGAAAAGAAGTTCTTGAAGGAAACAAAATTTATGACATTTTCAGAGCAACATTTGGTCTCTTGAAGACCTCATGGGTTACCATTGATTTTGGTGGATTCAAGCTATTATATCAGCTGGAGGCTCTTCCCAAATCATTTTCTTATTACACATTTTCTTTCAGAACACAATGAAGCAGGTACTGACATACCAATATATTTGTATAGTGCATACTTCTCAAGGGTCTTTTATTGAAAAACCTTTAGGCTAGCTACAATTTTTATGACATTCTCCTCAATTCCAGTTTGCTGAACCCCATAATTAGGAAACAGTGTTTCCAAACCTGGAGCTAAATCATCAAGACTGCATAGAAGCAATGTATTAATAACTGCCAAAAATACTAAAAAAAAAACAAAAACAAAAACAAAAACAAAACAAAACCGAAAAGCAAACACTAACCACATTTCTTTGTTACAGTACAGGATCGAGGTTCTCCATGAATCACTCCCTATCATACAGTACACTGGATTTATCATGTACAATTAAAGAATTTTAATGGCAAAATCAGCACGGACCACCATGGGAAGTTCTAAATCTTTATAAAAAATCTGAATCTTTCAGCCAAGAGCAGTTAAAATATTGCTGTCTTGGACAGCACTGCTGTGCAGCCTGATAGGGATCTAATAAGACAAAAAACTGGGTATTTTCATAAGCTAATTTTTGCCTTGGGAGGCTGCTAGCTCTCCCTGGGCTCCATCTGCAGTCAGCAGAGAAGAGATGCTCTCAAAATGGTAATTCAGAGCTGGAGCCCAGTTTAACCACACTGAATTGCTCTCTGGGGGAATTTTTTCTCTTCCCATTGACAGCAGAGCTTTTAGAGGAATATTAGCCTTAGGTAAAGTGAAAATACTCAATCGAACAAGAAACAATGAGTAATCTCCATCAAATCAGATAATAAACCTGGAGCTTGATTCTCCCTGTTTGACAGCTTTGTTAATTCCATTAAACATCTTGAGAAGACAATGAGATGAGGACCTTAGGTCAGCAGTAGATTTGTAGATTTCAGTTCTAAAACCTGTTTAAATTCCTCCAACAGAAGGGATACTTGCTATGGCTTCTGTGGAAATCAGAATTTAAAATAAGCCTTTATTCCTTTGGGTAAATAAATAGACTAAAAACAAACAAACAAAAAAAAACTGCTTCAAAATATATGTCTCTATGCTGGCCCAAAAAATGCTTACAGTACTTTTTAGGTCTTTCAGTTTGTATTTAAGTCATGGAGTGTACCACAATTTTCGGCATGTAGCAACCCAACAGCACACAAGTACTTACAAGTACTGCAGGAATTCCTCCTGCAGTAAAGACACCAGGTAGATTTGTCAGTAGCAGTTCAGCATCACAAATACTGTTTCCTAATTGAGAAGCCAGACTCAGATGAATCAGAATGCCTGAAAAAAACAACTTTAGATGCTCTTTGCAGACAGCAACAAATGGTAGATATTTGTAAAGCAGAGAGTTTGCAGCTAGAAAAGATCCTACCTGGTCATAATTACCATCCTGTTACAAATCATCCATTCCTCAGTAAATGCTGTAAATAGAACAGCTGGAGTTCCTATATATGAGGTATACTTCTCAATATACGTGCATTTATGTGAATAATCCCTATGAACTCTAATGACTGTTAAAAGCATCAGTCCTTGAGCATTCCTATTAAAATACCCCTCTTCACTTGTACCCTTATTAGCTAAAAGTGGTCTTCAGCAGTAGCAGAAATTAATAGCAATTTCAAGTATCAATAATCACAATTCACCTTCTCTAAAACACAACTGTTAGGAAACAAGGAGTTTTCATTCCTTGGCAGGAATCACAGAGCAGAGCTAGTCCTACAGCTCTTCAAAATATGGGCTGCCATCACGTTGGTGAGTCCCTTGAGTCTTTTCATCAAAACTCTTTCAGTGTTGCCTGAAGTCACCTTGAGCTGGCTAAGCACACACTGTAGGCATGGAAAAGATTATGTGGCAAGTACAGGCAGGGTCTCCTGCAATAGACATCGGAGGAAGGGATTTGCCAGACTCTCTCTTAGTAATATGGCATGATAACACAGCTGACACTACAGAAACAGGAATGCCCACGAATACCTGAAAATCCCAGGGCGGGGAGGATCTTAGCCAAGAGGGAATTACCAGTGATGAAGTTTGCAAAAAATAACCATCAGCACAATTAAACAGTAACCAGGGAATAACCAGGAATTTGTTGCCTTTTTTTCTTTCTTTTCTTTTTTTCAGAGAGAAGGAGTCAGTGTGAAAAGAAGAGCAAAAGAAACATTTTCAACCCCCCAAAAACAGAGAAAGAAAACTGTATGCTGTAGAACCACTGTTCTGCTATAAAGTCATGGTTCAGACACTGAGTTTTACCTGCACTACTTCAGTATGAAGAATGACTTGCAGTGGTAGTAATAAGAAGTAACAATAACTGCTGAGTTGCATCAAGCAAGCTATGAAATACAAAATCTACATTTGTTTTACAGAATTTTGATACTTCTTTTGTCTCACTTCCAGCAAGATGCAAGAAGGGAACATATTTCAGACTTTACAATATCAGAGAAAAGGATCAAGCACAGTGAAAATTTTGACACAAAGATGTAAGCTGATGTGTTTCATCAAGTTCAGACTTCTTTTTACTGAGCGATTTAATAAAGCTCCCCTTGATATACATCTGATTCTCCTCTCAGCCCACCAGTCTTCCACAGAGTGAGCTGTCACAGATTTGATGAACACCACTACAATGACTCCTAGATGTAGGTGTATTATAGTTACACTTTTGTTGCAAAAGCCAAATACGAACATAGATGCGGGTATAAATTTCCTGCTTCATTTTATTTTTTTCAAATGAGTGCATTGAGTCCATTTTCCATTCACACTAGCCTGAGGGGTGTGAAAATAGTATAGTTGGAGAAGATCTTATCTTTTGTTGTGTTACTTTCTGCTGTTCCTCCTAAGGGTGAGCAGTGCAGAGGGGGGGCCTGAAAATTGCTACCCAACTCTATATTTCCATATTAATAAAAATATATATCCTTCTGTGCTACAAGCATGAGAGGTAAGGTACACTAAATGTGTAAATGTGTAAGTTGCCCATGATGCCCTGCACCCCCTCCATACTATTTCACAGTGGCAGTGGTAGGCTTCTTTTAGCTCATAGGCAACACTGGATTTCTGCAACCAGCACAGCACCAGTGCCCAAACTTGGCACAAAGAGCTATAGTTTCACCCTGAATAGTAGTTTGTGCTGTTCCTTCTACACCAAACTCCACCAAAAGCCAATACTTGAATATACTTAGGAGTACAAGCCCCAGCTCTTCTGTGTAAAATGTTTCCTTTGGCGGATAGAGAAAACCACAACAGCACCCAATAATTAACGCAAATTGTTGTGATTAAGCAAATATATTTACTAAGCGATCTACATATATCTTCTAGGAGAAGGGCATCTTATTTTCTCTCCTTTGCCCTTCATCCTCACTTCCTCTATGTGACACTAACAAAGGAAAGGTGTACTGGCTCCGTCACTTTATTTTGTCAGAGAGATGTTTTTCTCCTAAGTTCTCTTCTGTCCCTGTGTAAAATTCTCCCATTTCCTTACAAATTCAAGTGAGTGCATCACCTGCACTGTGATTTTGCAAAAGCACATGACTTCGTTTTCCAAAAAGGAAGCGGAGATTAAAAGGGGCTTTTTTTCTTTAAATAAAATGTATTAGATGCTACAAAGGGAAAACATCATTTTCTATTATTTTTTCAGATGTAGCCCAGAGACAGATCTTTCTCTTCACAAAGTAGAAAATTGAATTATTCTATCTGAGTGCTCTCCTTTTCCTTCTCTCTCATCCTCTCGACTTTCTGCAAGCAACAGAGAAATCATTAAAAATACATGGAGTCTGCAAAAGAAAAAAAAAAAAGAAAAGAAATAAAGAAAGCTTGTATAAAGCTAAGAGAAAGATTTAATAAAAAACATTGCTTATACTTTTTTCCCCTCTCTGCCTCTTTCTTCTTGTATTTCCTCCGAGACAGGGAAATGTATCCAGTAATAGAATCTGGGAACAGACCACAAATCCCTTCTGAGAAGCAGAGAATGTAATGATGTTAAATTCTGATGTTTATGATGCCCCTCAGTTAGTGAATGGTGGCAGTGGTAATTGTACAGCAATAAATGACATGCAAGCAACTATTGGTTAGTGAAGGGTTGCTGCAGAATGTGATAATAAATGCCCTTATTTGCAATAAATATTTAAGCATTTTATTAAGAAAGAAAGAGAGAGAGAGAGAGAGAGAGAGATTGTAAAAGCATACTCTGGAAATCAATGAGCTTAACCTCCCAGCTACGAACTTCTACGAGGTGGCAAAAACTGTGAC
>JANHGO010000063.1:78452161-78465181 GCA_024606505.1 Aquila spilogaster | reverse complement strand
TTGCATATGGTCCTTTGTGCCTTTGGAGGAGAAATGCCTTTGGGACTTGCTACAGATGTAAGACCCTTCTGCACCATCTCTTTCAATGTATCGGAGACTCTAAAAAAGTTACAGTCTAGCCCTAAGTGCAGAGGGCAACGAGGACACATATCTAGAGGAAAAATTAACTCCAAGTTCATGCAAAGATGTCTTTCCAAAGGAAATAATTGTAATAATATTTTAAACTGTTTGCTTTATTTTTTTCAAACACAGGGCTTTATTTGAGTCTCAAGAGGGGAACATTGCACTAACCTGGCAAAGCTCTATCATAATGAAATGGCGTAAGTTTCAGTTCTACACTATTATATATCTGTCCGTACATAAAGACATATTGTGTATCTATGCACACACCTGCATATATTTGTGTGTGCATATGTGTATGTAAAACATGTAACTTAGGTCTCTGCTAGCCTGGGAATCTCCCTACCACACTCCATCTCACAATGCAGTCATGTCCTATAATGTCATTCTCTGAAATAATCTGCCTTGGATGCACTACTTCCAGCAATAATTGCCAGGCAGATGGCGGTGGTAAATTAGGCAGTATTATTGGTAATAAAAGTTAGAAGCTTCAGATTTTCTGAATGGCATATTCATATAAAGACTTTCAGAAACAACATCTTTAATGACAGAACAAACATCCAATTTCATCTTCCCTCCATTTCCTGGAATATTTCTCCAGTATTTGTTCTGTCTTTTTCTGTCTTTTGTTAGTGACTGCTGTGGTTGTGTTGTTTTTAAATACCACCTCCTTCCAAATAACTACTCTCTGTTTACTTATCACCACCAGCTCTCTCACCAGTTGCTATCAATACCTATGCCTTGCATAGGGAAAGCACACAAAGTTCCACACTTTAACACAATATAAAAGCATTTGCAAAATAATGTACGCAGCAACGCTTCTGGTTGCTATTACTTCCACTGCAAATAATGCCATCTGCTTATCATTATGCCCCAGTGCATGCTATCTTACATGTGGACAGAACTTGTAATGTGTTGTTGTCTCTGTAGTAAACAGCTTGAAAACTACGCCCTGGAATAATGTCATGAAGAATACCCTCTTGGCTTTTTCCAATTAATTTCTCGGCAACAATTTATAATAGAAAGCTGTAGTTAAAAGGCAACAAATACTGACTTGACCTTTTAAATTTAAATTCCCATGTTTTAGTTTTTCTGGAAGGAAGGAAGAGAGGTTCCAGAAAATAAAATATAGCAGTAGCCAGTAATAAACCCAGAAGTTTCTCAAAAGAACATGAAATGTATGAGAAAATGTTAATAAGTTTGAACAGTTAATATTAGTATGAATGCCAGGTCACAATTCTGCAAAAGCATCACACATTTAGATGTCGCTTTTGTCTATTATTGTTCTTCAAACTGCACACAAACTGTGATTTAAATCTCACAGCACATGTTGTTTATGTTTTCATACTTAGGAAAGTTTCATTCAGTTTGGGATTCCAGTCCAATTATCTTTGTACTATGTAATATTCAAAATACCTTAAGATTGTGTGTGTGTTTTCTGGCCATGCAGTCTATAAATAAGGCATGTTTATGGACTTTTGTACCTGTCCTTTTATCTGTGGTATTCTGTCATTCAACAGCAGACCTTCAACTTCTATCTGAAATTCCTGTTGCAAAAAGAGACAGGGAAAGAGGCAGATCTCCAAAGACCATTTTCAAGAGAGAAGATCCTCCCGCCTTTTGAATGAAGAAAGGGTTGGGATGGGTTTTTTCTATTCTTTTCAATGAAAAAAAAAAGGGGGGATTGAATTAAAAAAAGGGATTGAATGAAAAAAAGGGAATGAATGAAAAAAAGGGAATTAAAAAAAAAGGGTAAGCGACTTTCCTACCAAGCCACTGTCCTTGTTCACCAACAATTACATTTCCACGGTTACAGACTCACTGTACAGCTAACAGTGGTCATTTCTCACCAAGCTGTGAAGACAAGTTTGCTTTATCTGTTCAGGCAAGATTAAAGGTGTACAAGGAACTTAGATTAAATACTGAACTTCAGAGGTCTATCTCTGGTTTCTCTGGGAATGCTCCAATTTGATTCCCCTTGAGATGAGGCAATGGTCGATGGTTCCTAGTGAACATTCATCACAGGCTTCAGAATGAATCAAACATTTCTCACATGGTGTATTTTATATTTAGAATGTCAGAAAACAGCCTGGAAGATTTCCTGCAGGCAACAATCAGCCTGAACTGTATCTCTTTCTAATTTAGAATTTAAAACATTTGATTTTGATGTGCTCTGCAGTATCGATGTGATGAAAATATAGAAATTATTTCTTCTTCAATAAAAAAAAAAGTTTCTCCTCTCTTGTAGACTTTCTGAACTGTATTGTCTTTTTGCTTCTGATGTGCTTTAAATGGTGCATTGTCTTTTTCATGTCCTAACTAGGCAGCAGGCAGTGATTTTTACATTAAATTGTATGATGAGATTTTTGTCTAGCAGTAAATGCAATGAATCACTGCCCCATATTCCCCTCACCCACAATAATTGGGTTTTACTAAATAAAATCTTTTTGAATATGTAATTTATCTATTTCTATCAGAATTAAATGGAACTAAAACTGAGCTTAATTAGCTCATACTCCAGAATGCAGCAAAATAGCTTTTTGATATGTGAAAAACTCTGAAGTACTCAAATACTTTTGTCTTCAGAAATGGGCAGGTTGTAGATAGAATTCAAGTCACATCTGGCCCAGCTGTTCAGACCAGAGCTTTACACACTCGAAATCATGAGAACACCAAATTTAAGTCAGAATTCTCTTCACCAAGGAACTTCTGTTTTGTTCCAGCTTCTAATATAGTGGAGTGCTAAACCATGCTGGTGACTTGTAGATGCTGTTGCATTCTAAAGAAACCACAGGGATGCAAGCAGCTCTCTCTGCCTGATTGTTTTTAGGCAAATTAGAACATTTCTCTGCTATCTGAGCTGAACAGAATACTGAGGACAATGACAGAGGGAACAAACTGTCAAACTTTTGCATCTACAGTCTTCCAGGGGAACAAGGGTCATTCCATTACTCAAGGTGTGTCTACAGAGACGAGCCAAGGCATGTGCCTGTGCTGCCCATGCTTGTAGCTGGCTGTCTAGAAGCCACAGAGGTGTACTAACATGGTGCAGGACATCAGTTAATATGACAAAGTAACCTCAGCAGAGGTTACTTACTAGGTCACAGCTCCAAGGGAGGTGCTACCAGCTACAGCTCCCAGGCCAGAGCCGGCTCACATCCAGCTCGGTCCGAGTAGGGGCAGGCTGGACGCCCGATTGTCCACACCCATCCAGGGAGACATTCATGTTGCACAATGAAGACACAGACATCATGTCAATGGAATAAAACAGTGTCACTGTGGCATCAGTGTGTCTTGCTTTGAAAATAAACTCCCTTGACTTTGCTTTGCTATTTGTACAGCAGCAGGAAGCCATTGTGCTATGCCGGTGTTGATAAGCACAATTGCATACCACTGGCATGCAATGCTTACTGCATGGACAATACACAAACACAAGCACCCCCACTGCAGTTGCACTTTGTGAAAGTAATTAAGGCAATGTATACAAATGCAGACACTAGATTCGGTTATCCTAAATACAGAATAAGGGACTGTAATAACAGATACCGTTGAAAAGAAGTGAGGATCTACAAAAAATTAATAAAGTTTTTCAAGAGTCTAAGTATGTATTTAGGTAACTGACTTTGAGTGCACACAGTAATTAGTTTTAGATAGCTTTCACTACAAGCAATAAAAGCAATGCTGAGGAACGAAAGAGAAAGGTATTCTTCTCTCCTTTCTGACTGACTGGAAACTTGGCACAGTGACGGGGAGACCCTGCAGGAGCCTTTTCCCCATCTCCTTCCCACACAGACTCTGCACAGTCTCCACAGCACCAAACCCATTAATATTAATCACCTGAAGCATATTAAAGTCATGAACACTTCCTAAAGACTTACAGTCCAGACATCTCCTTCTCCTTGACTAAAGCTCTGATCAAGCATCAATAAAATCTTGAAACTGGAAATATGTAAGCCGCTAGTAAGAACTCAGCAAAGGGTCTTAATAAAGACTATCACAGCAATGGGCATTAACAAAAACTATAGTATGAAAAGACTTCCATTCCACTTCAGAAATATGTCTCATATTTAGGATATAATACAAAGCTTAAAAGAAAACTCTTTATGGACCATAAGAGTAATATTTCTTTGTTTTTAAATGTGAATATTGGGAAGATTCACTGAAGGACAGTTGTAAAAGAGTCCATTTTGCTGGTGTAGAAGACATGCACACATTATAAGGAATCAGAGCAGCATAGCAAGAAAAAAATATCTGAGAGTAAATTATCACTATCATCTGATACCTTGTGTAACAGAATTTGCAACCTCCTACTCATAAACCAAAGGTCCCTGACACTTGAACACAAAAAAAGCGTTTTTCTAAGACATATCAGTGGCACCACTTGGGGGTTAGAGAAATACTTGGGAGTAGAGTATTAATACTTTGCACACCAGTCAGACAAAAGACAATGTTTTAAGGTTAGAAAAGGTTTTCTCCATTTATGTGCTGTTGTATTTTAACCATTCCTTTACCCAGGAAGCAATGGAAGATGATTAGAAATGCTGTTTCTATAGTACTTCCTATCAAGCAGAAGGCTAATGAGTGTCAGGGAAGGTCTTTTGATTATAGTACTAACCAACTCCTGTTGCAACTTCTGAATTTGGATAACTTTAAGATGTTTATTTGAACAGATTCCCCAAGCCTCTAGCAGCTTCCAGCTAAATATTAACTGGAGAATTATCAAAACTTTCAGTGCATAGAACATGTTAGGGATATTATATCCACAATAGCTAAGCGGTATACCTGCAGAACAACCAGCACTTTAAGTGCAAAATTGAATTCACAGAAGTCTACAAATTAGCAAAATTTCATATCAAATTGTGAAGAACTTGGGTTGCTGAGAAAAGTATCCTGAAAGCAGCTGAATCATCACTAATGCTGACTGCGTATCGAGGAAAGTGTTTTGTATTTGGTCTAGCTAGCTATGCTATACCATGTTACCAAAGGCAGGTGTGAATAATCAAGCGAAACAGACTAAATGCAAGAAATGAATTATTACATATTATGTGCTAAGGATAGGATTTTCAAAATAGACTTACTATTAACTTGACCCTTATTTCAATGGTGAAAAGCCAGAAGACTTTTTTACTAGTTTGAGTGGGAATAGAATTACGCCAATACTGAGTGCTTTCAACCATTTATTATCCTACCAGGTAGCCTAAAATTATCCAGTCAATTATTCTGCATTTACTATCTGACTGGATACACTCGGGCTTCTTCCCTGAACAAGTCAGAAATGCTCCAAACTAACACATGGTTCCATAGATAAACTATCATGTAATATCTTACAGGCACTCTGACACAGAAGAAATCTGATTTCTGCATTTGGTAGGTCTTTCTCCCACTGCTCTTTTGAGCATCATGGAAGTGTCCTGATTCATCCTTTGTTGAATGATAAGATTACACTAAGTCTTCTTCCCCTTGCTCAGCAGAGGGCAAAATATTCCTATGTCCATACCAGTAGTTATTCATGCTGTTCATTTGGCTGGCAGACTGGAAAATGCCGGCATCCTAATTAAAAACAAATGGAACCTAGAAGAATATGCAGTGTCAGAAAGAAGAAAATATTGCCTTAATCATAATTAAGAAGTTTTATGTTCATGGTCAATAGTATCAAACAGGGCAGGCCTATCCAGTAAAATTAATAAAGATAAATGGGCAGAGTCCATCAAAACAAGATTACACCTTGCTATGTAACAGGAATGGGTTTAATGCTATGGTTGAAAGTGTGCTCAGAATAGAAGCTCTCAAAGAAAGAAACAGAATTTATGAAGTTTTCGGTGAGACATTTGGTGTCTTGAAGGCCTTGTGGGTTGCTATGATTTTGGTGGATTTGAGCTATTATATCAGCTGGGGGTCTCCTCAAATCATTTACTTCATCCTACCCGCTTGCTGAATTTCCTATTTCACCTTGTCTTTCAGAACACAAACCCAATGAAACAGGTCCTGTCATATTAATATATTTGTTTAGCACATACTTTCCAAGGGTCCTGTACTGAAAGTCATGTAGGCAACAATGCTAGCTACACTTTGTATCACATTCTCCTGTGCTCAACCCCAGGAATGTTTCCTAACAAACCTGGAACTAAATCACTGAGACTTCAATGTAAAGCATTAATATCTACCCAAAAGACTGAAACAAAAAAACATGTATCTGGCAGAGTACAGGAGCTCTGCTTTTCATGGGAAGCACTCTCTATCTTACAGCAAACTGGATTTACCAAAAAAAAAATACATTGAAATATTTTTAATGGCAAAGCCAACATGAACCGGCATGGCAAATCCTAAATCTTAATAGGAAATCTGAAGCCTTTAGGCAAGAGCAGTTAAAAAAATAGTTCCCTTGGATGGTGATGTTGTGCAAGCCTTTAGGGAGCCGGTAAGACACAGAGGTGGGTATCTCCATAAACTAACTTTTGCCTAGGGAAGCCACTAGCTCTCCATGGGCTCCATCTGCAGTCAGCAGAGAAGAGAGGTGCTCTTAAAATGGCAATTCAGAACCAGAGCCCAGTTTAACCACTCTGAATTGTCCTCCTGTGGGATTTTTTCTCTTCCCAATGACAGTAGAGCTTTTAGAGGAATATTATTAGCCTTAGGTAAAGTGAGAATACTCAGCTGAACAAGAAGCAATGGGTAATCCCCATCAATTCAGTTAATAAACTTGGAGCTCGGTTTCCCCCATTTGACACCTGTGTTAATTCCATTAAATAACTTGAGCAGCAAACAAGAAGAGGATCTTAAGTCTGCAGTAGATTTGTAGTTTTCCATTCCAAAACCTGTTTTATATTCCTCCAACTGTAGGGATATTTTTTACATCTGCTGTGGAAATCAGAATTTAAAATGAGCCTTTACTGCTTTGGGTAAATCAAAATGAATAAAATGATAGAATGGTCTTCTTTAAAAGAATATGACTCTACGCTAGCCCCCCAAAATGCTTATACAACTTTTTAAATTTTTCAGCTTATTTCTAATTCATGGAATGTACCTTAATTTCCTGCAAGTAGCAAGCCAACACCACACAAGTCTACAATGCTGCAAGAATTTCTCCTGTGTTTAAGACACCAGGTAGATTTGTCAGTAGCAGTTCAGCACCAAAAAGATTGTTTCCTGACTGAGAAGCCAGACTCAGATAAATCAGAGTGCCTGAAAAAAAAATCTTTAGATGCTCTTTGCAGACGGCAGCAAGCAGTAGATATTTTGAAAAGTGGGGAGTCTGCCACTGGAAAAAAGCCTCCCAAGGCAGAATTGCCAACCTGTAACAAGTCAGCTGTTTCCTCTTTCCTCTAAATAGGACAGCTTGAATTTCATATGTACAAGGTATGCTTTACTTCTTGATACGCATGGATTCATGCGAATAACTCCTATTAACGTTAATGGCAGTTAAATGCATCAGTCCTTGAGTATTACTATTAAAATACACCTTCTTACTTGTACCCTTGATTAGCATTAACATGAGGCTAGCTGGAGTTTCAGAATGGTCTTCAGCAGTAAATTGTTAGTAATTTTAAGTGTCAATAATCATTATTCACCTTCTCTAAAATACAGTTGTTAGGAGATAGGGAGTTTGCATTCCTCAGCAACAGCCATAAAGCAATGCTAGTCCTGAACACGGTCTCTGCTATAGCTCTTCAAAACATGGGCTGCTGTAATGTCGATGAGTCACTTCATCAAAACCCTTTCAGCATTGCCAGGAGCCTCCTTGAGCTGGCTTAGCAAAAACCTCATAGGTATGGAAAAGATGGCGTGGCAAAGTTTAGGTGCCCCAAAACTGATAACACTAAGAAGGAATTACCAAAGATGAAGTTTGCACAAAACAACCACCAGCACAATTAAACAGTAACCATGGAATTACCAGGGGATTTGCTCCTTTTCTTTTTCTTTTTTTTTTTTTTTTGAGAAAATAAGGAGTCAGCTTGAAAACAAGTTTAAAAGAACCATGATAATTTGTAACAGGAAAGAAGAGACCTTGGGGAGGGAAGGCAGAGCCACAGGCACCCAGGTTGGGCACTGCCTGCAGCTGCCCTGCCAGCATCGCCACCTCTGCCTAGGACAGGCAGAGCCCTCTTCTGCGGGATGGGTGCTGGGACCAGCCTGCACCCCACTCATGGGGGTGAGATACGGGGAGACCCACCCCAGGGCGTGCAGAGGGGACCTTGCAGGGGCTTTTTCACCAATGCATGTGTGCTGGGGCTTGCAGGAGCAGGGTGGGTGGAGGTAGGACTGGAATGTGTGCATGTGTCTTTGTGGGATTAAAACTTTCGGGGATTAGTTACAGAAAGGTGTTTAGAAATTTTAAGTGCTTGTTAACATTTTAGAAGTGACTACTATTGTGGTTTATCTGTGATATTGTTGATATCGATCCTGAATGTATAGTTCATTGTTCTCCAGTTAATCACATACTGTCAATAAATGAATAAACTGCTTCAAATCTGATTTGATTTAAACCACATGGGTTGTGCAGGGTTTTCTCTGTAACAGTAAAGAGTGGATAAATATACCAAAAGTCAGGCACAGACCCAGTTTTACACCCAGGTCAAATCCCACTGATGTCTGTGAGTACTCAGTTTGTGATCCACCCTAAGCGAAAAGTGTGTTCAACCTGAGCAAACATTAACACAGAGAGATAATCATATACGGTGCAACCACAGCTCTGCTGCCAAGTCGTGGTTCAGACACTGAGTGACTTGCAATGGTGATAATAAGAATAATGTTGAGCTGCATCAAGCAAGTTGTGAAATGTAAAATCTACATTTTTTCGAAAATGTTGATTATTTCTTTTCTCCCACTTCCAGCGAAAAGCAAGAAAGGAACCCATTTCAAACATTACAATATCAGAATAAGTGTATATTGAGTATAGTGGAAGATTTGATACAAAGATGTAAGCCGGTGTGCTTCATTAAGCTTAGAACTCTTTTTATACAGTAATTAAGAAAAGCTCTCCTTGCTTTGCACCTGTTTCTCCTCTCAGTCACCAGTGTTCCACAGGGTGAGCTGTCACCAGTTTGATGGACACCAGTGCAAAGACACACAAGTACATGATGGGTGGTCTTTCTGTTGCAAAAGCCAGATCTGAACATAGGTAGATGCTGGAATAAATTTCCAGCTCCTGTTTTTTCAGGTGAGTGGTTTGAGCCAGTTCTCCATGTAAGTTAGCCCAAAGGGTATGAAAAACAGAATAAGTGGAGTACAGACAATCCTGTACTTTGTTGTGTCACATCTTCCTGTTCCCCCCGAGCCTGAGCAATGCAGGGGAGGAGCTTGGAAATTGCTTTCCCACCCTATGCTTCTGTATTAGTAAAAATATAAATATATATCTTTTGCCCTATAAGCGTGAGAGGTAATGGCATACTAAATTTGTAGAAGTTGCCTAGGGTGCTCTGCCCCTCAGGATGTCCAATTTCCATCACTTTGGCTGCAACGCCTGTGCTGGAAGAAGCACTGCCTGGAGCCTTTCAAACGGTGCAGCAATCACTCACCGTATGCACACTTTCACATTGGTAGTGGTGGGCTTCTACTTATTGTGGCTTATAGGCAACACAGGATCTCTGCAACCACCAGCAGCACCAGGCTTTCCTTCCCAGCCTTGGCATGGAGGGCAGTGCTTTGTACTCTTTCCACAGCAACAAACTCCCACCAAAAGCTAGTACCTGGGGATACAAACCCCAGCTCCTCTGTGTAAAATGTTGCCAAAAAACATTGCAAAAATTGGTAGGGCTCAAGAATTTACCAATGTAATTGTCATTAAGCAAATATGATTACTAAGCCATCTAATTATAATGTGAGAAAACCACGTTATACTCTTTCCTCTCCTTCCATTCTTCCCCACTTCCCTTATGTGACACAAAAGAAGGCTTAGTACACTGGCTCTGTGACTTTGCTTTGTCAGAGCCTTGTTTTTCTTGTAAGTTATCTTCTGTTCCATTGTAAAATTCTCCTGTTTCCTTACAAATTCAAGTAGGTGCATCACCTGCTTCTGTGATTTTGCAAAGCACATGACTTCGTTTTCCAAAAAGGAAGCAGAGATTAAAAAGGGCTTTTTTTCTTTAAGTAAAATGTATTAGAAGTTACAAAGGGAAAACATCATTTTTTATTATTTTTTTAGATGTAGCCCAGAGACATTTTTTTCTCTTCACAAAGTAGAAAATTGAATTATTCTATCTGAGTGCTCTCTCTTTCCTTCTCTCATCCTCTCAACTTTCTACAAGCCACAGAGAAGTCATTAAAAATACATGGAGTCTACAAAAGGAAAAAAAAAAGAAAAAAAAAAAGCTTTTGTAAAGCTAAGAGAAAGGTTTCATAAAAACATTGCTTATACTTTTTTCCCTTCTCCTTTTTTCTTTTCTTTTTTTTTTTTTTTTCCCTTCGAGCCAGGGAAACTCATCCAGTAATAGAATCTGGAAACAGAACACAAATCCCATCTGAGAGGCAGAAAATGTAACGATGTTAAAGTCTGGTGTTTATGATGCCTCTCAGTTAGTGAATGGCGGCAGTGGCAACTCTACAGCAACAAATGACATGCAAGAAACTATTCATTAATGAAGGGCTGCTGCAGAGTGTGATATATAAATGCCCTTATTTGCAATAAATATTTAAACATTTTATTTAAAAAAAGAAAAGAAACACAAATCAGAAGCTTCATTACCATGATTTGTTTTTAAAGAAGCTAAAATTATGTATCATTAAGCTGGAAAACTAAAACACTGAGGGGAAATTCTTTCCTCTTCTGCTTTTTCTTCTTCTATTTTTCTATGTGGCAATACTTCTTACCACTTCGCATTTTCCATAAGCTGTGATTCTTAGCATATACGTACATAATCACATCTGAAAAAAAGGCGTACTAGTGCCTACGATGCAAGTACCAGAGGAGTGAAATTCTCTGTTGTTTAAATCCCCATAACTTAATTGATTTCCACAGAGTTACATCACTTTGCTCCTGCTGAGAATCTGGCCTCGTAGTTTTAATCATGTACAAGCAGAGCAAAAATTAACTGTGCACTCCGAGAAATTAAAAAGAAAAAGTTTTAATGGGGTTCTCCATCTTTGTAGCCTCACCGATAGTCACCCTGACCTTAGATGAACAGAAGGAACTGCAGGAACTGAACCAGGAGATTCCGATATCCATTTTTTGAGACAAAACAGGGCAACAAAACAGAGTTGATGTCCAATAGTTCTTCAGCTAAGGATGTGCTAAAGTGCAAAAACAAAACTTAGTGAGTCATTGGTCTGGAAAATACAGACAAAAGGAATAAGAGAAAGAGGACGTGATCCCAGGATGGGGTCTGCTTTTTATCCACTGCATGTCTACAAACACAGCCATACAAAATTTGTGCCACCTACAGACATTACAACATATTTTTGACCATTCAGTGCAGTTATCAGCCCTGATAGTTAAATTCCACACATTTCTGCACACATCTTTTAAATGAGCTTTAATCAGTTTAAGTGACAAGATTGAAGAGCTTTTGATCAGTTCAGTATTTGAGTTGCAAAGATGACATTAGACTCCTTCCTTCAAAGCCTTCACTTGATATGTTACAGGTACCACAAAGAAATCGGCAATTAAAACCAAAACTCATACTTTCAATATGCAAAGGGGGAAAACCTAAATACCATCTGAACTGCACTGTTTTCTTGAAAAATGAAAACTAAGAGGCTGCAGGTTTGCTTGCTTTGCTCTTTGATGTTGTGTGTCTTCTTTAAAAAATTAAAAAACCTTGCATGTTATCCTCTGAACAAACTTGAGTACTAGCTTCAAACCCACTTTATTTTCCTGAGAGCAGATATGATTATATGAATAAATCCAGTTGTGAGCTTAATAAGCTTTGGCAGGAAAGGGACTGGAGGAAGGTGAGCAATGGAACAAGCCAAGAAAAATACCCAAATTAACCTTCAACCTCCTCAGTAACATCTAAAGCTGATAAAGGAAAGTTTGTGAGTTAATTTCACAAGGATGTAGCTCTCCATTAGTGTAAGTAGCAAGTGGGAAATTACAAAGTAATAGAAAATATATTGTAGAAAGAAGAGAACATTTTAGGCATTGCATGGAAGCTCTAATTGCTTGACCTCTCCTCTTAGCTGTAGTTTGTAGCTCAGCTTTTCTGCGATTTAGTCAAAAAAATCATACATTCTTGGGGGGGGACATCCCATGGGACTGCAATCATCAGAGCAAAGCCAGAGTCAGCTTATCGATCCCCAATTGTCATTTTAAAGGGATGTTATTATGAGAAGACTTGACCTAACCACATTAACACCTGCATTCCTGGAACATTGAGGGACCACCTCCAAAAGAAGGACAAGGTGGAAGACAGAAGGAGAGAAACCAAAATTGCTGCGATTAAAAACTGTTTGGCAATGACATCAAGAAAAATGCAGTCTTTGATGTGCTTCTCAGAGAAGAATTAATGCCCAGAAACGGCTCTTTGGGCCACTGCTGTTCTAATAATAATGCACGCTTGCACTATAGGATAATCTCATCTATTGTTTCTGATTGAATTTGTAATAAAGAGAGATTACCTAAGGAAAATTACTTGGTGATTCTGCCTATCTGCAATTAGACATGCTCATGTTTGGAAATAGACACTATCATTTACCAACAGCAGTTCTGAGGGTAGTTTGCATTAAAATGTTTCTCACATCTACTGTATGCAATCTTTGTCAAATGAGGCCAGGCAGAAAAATATACATGAACTTAGTGAAATAAAAAAAAATAACAAATGGTGTATTCTGTCTGCTTGCCAGCTGCTTTATATCCACTGGCACTTGTTTTTGAATCCTATACACAAAATAATCTCCTTCAAATCAGTAGCTACAAGTACGTGAAAGTGAGAATCCAAACTTTCCAAAAGATCTTACAATGAAAAA
>JANHGO010000063.1:78429614-78452061 GCA_024606505.1 Aquila spilogaster | reverse complement strand
TTAATCCTTTTACCCTGAAACTTCAATATTTTATTAAATTATTTTTCCTTTTTTTTTTTTTTTTTTTTTTTTTTTTTTTTCCTTTTAACCAGAAGATTCAGATATCCACTTTTTGAAACAGTGTCTTAAGCAACAGGCCAACAAAGCAGAGGTGATGAGGTGATGTCCAATAGTCCTTCAGCTGAGGATGTGCGAAAGTGCAAAAAACAGCTAGCAAGTCATTGACCTGGAAAATACAGACAAAAGGAATAGGAATATAATAACATGCTCTCAGGATGGAGTCTCTTTTTTATGCACTGAGTATCTATCACACAGACATGACATGTAAAATTTGTGCCATCTACAGATGCTACAAAATATTTTTGACCATTCAGTGCAGGTATCTGGCCTGATAGCTAAATTATCATGTTTTTGCACTCATCTTTTAAATGAGCTTTAGTCAGATTAAGTGACAAGATGGAAGAGCTTTTGATCAAGTGTTCAGTATCTGAGTTGTAAAGATGACATTAGACTCCTTCCTTCAAAGCCTTCACCAGAGATGTTACAGTTACCACAAAGAAATCAGCAATTAAAACCAAAACTGATACTTTCCATATGAGGAAAGGGGGAAACCTTAACACCATCTGAATTGCACTGTTTTCTTGGAAAATGAAAACTAAGAAGCTGTAGATTTTTCTTGCTTTGCTCTTTGATGTTATATGCCTTCTTTAAAAAAAAAAAAAACACACCTTGCACGCTATCCTCTGAACAGATTTGAGTCCTAGTCTAAAACCTATTTTATTTTCCTGAAAGGAGAGATGATTATGTGAATAAACTCAGTTGTGGGTTTGATAAGCTTTGGCTGGAAAGGAGTTGAAAGGAAGATGAGCAGTGAAGTGAGCCAAGAAATATACCCAATTTAACCTTCGACCTTCTCAGTAACATATAAAGCTGGTAAAAGAAAGATTGTGGGTTAATTTCACAAGAATGTATTGCCCCTTTAGTGTAAATAGCAAGTGAGAAATTACAAAATAATAGAAAATATACTGTGGAAAGAAGAGAACATTTCAGGCACTTCACAGACGCTGTACTTGTTTGACCTCTCAATTTAGCTGTTGCTTGTAGCCTAGCTTTTCTGTGATAAAGCCAAAGAAATCAAACATTCTGGGGGGACATCACATGCAACTGAGATCAACAGAATGAAGTTATAGTCAGCTTGCCTTCTCTAATTATAATTTCAAGTGCTTGTTATTATGAAAAGACTTGACCCATCCATGTTAACACTTGCGCCCCTTGAATGCTGAGGTGCCCACCTCCAAAAGGAGGACAAGGTGGAAGACAGAAAGGGAGAAACCTGCTGCAATTAAAAATGGTATGGGAATGATGTCAGGAAATATGCAGTCTTTGCTGCACTTCTCAGAGAAGAGTTAATGTCTAGAAAGGGCTCCTTGAGACAGCGTTGTTCTAGTTACAATATATATCACCTATTCATTCTGGTTGGATTTATAATAGAGATATTACCTAAAGAAAATTGTTTTGTGATGCTGCCCATCTGCAATTATGCACACTCATATTTGAAAATAGTTACTTTTTCTGAGGGTAGTTTGCATTACATTTCTCACATCTATGGTATACAGTCTTTCTCAAATGAGGTCAGGCAGAAAAACATACCTGAATTCAATGAAATCAAATAGATAGATAGATAGATAGATAAATAAATAATGTATTTTTCCAACTCTCCAGCTGCTTTCTATCCACTGGCATTTCTTTTTGCATCCTTTACAGAGTTCAGTTGTACAAAATGATTTCCTTCAAATCTGTACCTACAAGTGAGAGCCTGAAATTTCCAGAAGATATTGAATCAAGGACACCATCACTAGGGAAAATCTAAGACTGAATTTGGGGAAATATTCAAAAATAGTAAAATGTATTTAGTATATAAATAGCACTGGATTTTCCAGCAAGATAACCAATATTATTTTCTTTTTTGAGACATACTTGGAAAAATGCAGAGAAGGCCACTTGTGTGCCCACCCACTTGAACAATTTTATGTTCTCACTCGGAAACAAGTCTTTAATCTTTTCAATGTGCCAACAGCTAGTGGAAGAGTGAGGAGGGTCTCCTTTGGTCTAGCTCAATCCAAATTTTCTGCACAGTATAGAAAGATAGTCCTCTAGAAATGCAAATGTATGTTGTGTACAGCAGAATAAAAGGCCTCTAGAACTTAGCCTTTTCTTTATCTGTACACAGCTAAATAGACATACAAATTCTTCATGAATCATATGTATGTAAAGCAATGCATGCTAAATAACAAGCAATTTGGTCCTACGCTCCTTCTGCAAATTTCAGTATGGATTTCCTAAGGGGAATCTTGCTTTTTCTCTGCAGAAAAGTGACAGCAACCTCCTTCTAGTGAAACCAATGGTATGAGCAGAGAGGGATATGAAGGCCTATGTGATATCTGATATAAGCAGAATAACTCTTACTGTGATGTTTGAGTACCTGATGAAATTTGACATGATTTTCCTGATTGTGGCTTCTTAAATAGGTATGTATTGCTTTATTTTGCAGGTGGAAAAAACTTAGATATAAAAACAAAATTTGGCAACTTTTTCAAGGTAAGAGATTTGGGATGAGGCTGAGGATGGATTTGATCCACACAGCCATCCTTTATAACAAACTCATACCCTTAGTCTAGGTTACAACCTTGTACAGTTGTATCCTGAAGCACAAAATATTGTGGGTGTTAAAAACTTGACACCACTATTGACACTTCAGCAGCAGGGACTATATTGCTATTTTTTCTTATAACGGCACTTGCAAGAGTAACAAGCAGGGCTCTGCTGCTGACAGAATAGGTACCAGGATCATGACCTTATGATATTTCTTGCCACAAGCAAGTAGTGATTTTCTCTATATCTAATATATTTCCACGCCACTGGTATGAGCAAATGAGAATTTTCCCCTCTATATATTTCCAAAATTGCTTACTGCTTATACTGCTTTTTACTATCTGCATACTCATCTATTTTGAACTGTCTGAAAGAGAGAAATATTTACTGTCTCCTCTGTTTCTGGGGCTATGAGAAAACTTTGGCATAGAAGTAAATTTGAATGATAAAATTCCATTTGAAAATTGGAAAGTCATATAAGCTAGGGAGACTGTAGCTTTCATGGAACTCATGAAGTCTACCATCTCTTTTTACGTAAACAAAATCTAATGTCAAAACACAACATCCAACTTATTTTTCTGATCTTCTTCTCTTAGCTCTTCTACTTGATGAACTGAGGTGGTATTTGTAATGATGAACATGTTGTTTTGGACTAGTTCTGGCATCTACTATCCTTATTCCCTTCTCCCTGTTGTGACCAGATCTTTCACTTCCTTGGGATCTATCTTTGTTCTGGCAATATAAAGAAGATTTATAAGTGTTTAATTTGCTTACCATAAAATGTCCACAGTAAGTCAGTGGGATTCATTTATGATAATTCAGATGTCTAGAGATGTTTTAGATCCAAAAGTCTATGTGCACTTTCTCTCTACTAACAGCTGTCCAAAGCCTGCTACATTTCTGGCATTGAAATCTGTAAATCCTGTTACAACTGGGCACCCCATCACACATGTACAATACACAGTCCCTGACAATCTAAGTGTCCTACCTAAGCCCAATTCACTCTAATTAGTTTCCACTTCTCAGAAACACAAACTCCCCCCACTTTCCCCTCTGCTCTATTTAAGCCTAGTTCATGAGAAGCTGTTTTAGTAGCTTACCATAATATCTCTAGAGTTATCCATGGGGTTTGATTATCATACCACGCAACAAGCATGTGCTAAGAGAGGCTGGTAACTACTAAAAGATGGATTTTTCCCAGGACTTTTAGATACAGTAATTGCAGAATAGCTAGTAGGATAGAGAGGGCAGAGACTAATGTCATCAGAACTTAAGGCAATTTTTTTGACAGAGTCAAGTTTACGAGCTACACTTAGTATGAGCAGATCTTGAGGAAAGGGTTAGAGAAAGACCTTGCTGTAATATTCACCTGGAGATACTTCACCATGGATCACCAAATGAGAGAATTAAAAGATGATGACCGGAGGAACAATAAAATAAAATAAAATACAACCATTGAACAGGATGCAAAGCCTGCCAAAGTCATTGTCTGAGGGAGCTGTAGACTTACGGAGTATTTTCTCTGCACAAACTGCTCCTTACCTCTTGTTGGAGCCATGGCTTTTGATGGGTTCCACCTGATGCAGGGATCAGCCCTGGGTTGCAGTGTTGCCTGGGAGCACTGGTAGGAAACAGAAGAAAGTAGTCAAGATTCTAGGGATCTTTCTTATTCTGGTCTGCTAGGCCCATTATACACCAAAGGTGTATTAATAGTCAGGAGCTTTGGGAGGACAGATGACATGATGATGGAATTATCCTTTTCCCACAGCTCATCCACCTCTATCACTATTGGCTTCTATCCTCTTCCAGCATGTATCTGCAATGTCAGCTAGCAACAGATAATTTGTTCAGTTTCTAGTGGCTGTGACTTTTGACTGCTTGCTCACTTCTGTGTTAATGTGATTCCTCTTGGCATAACTACCTTTGAAGTATACAACCACATAAAGCCATGGTGTTTTCAGTCACATTCTTGACATATCCAGAAATCACAGGAGTATTCCCATAGCATTCAATAACCAGAGCTCCATCTGAGGGACAAGGTCCCCTGCAATGATGGGATATTTGATAAGGAGGAAAGCTGGGTGGGTGTTTTTCCAAATATTCTTGAAGCTTCTCTTTCTTCTTTCCCCACTTAATACATGTCAAGAAAAACACCAGGAGATTGTATGGAAAGATGTTTTCAGCTGTATCAGCTCTGCAGTGGACCTTCTGCATTTTCTGGGAACATATACTATACCCTCTGCTTTTACTCAGCAATCTGCTTGTACTAGAATCAATGCTGAGCCTATGGCCATTTTTTCTGCATTCAGCTGTAGCCTTACACCTACACTAAATAAGGTTTTCTAAGTGATAGTGACAACAAAACGTAATTGAAGAACTTGATTTGTCAGTGTGTTGCATAGTTTACTGTAACATTGCTCCTGCAATGAAGCAATGGAGACCTCTAAGTGAACAAGCACATAATCTTTTTCCCAGGAAGAAACAAATACTTCTGAACATACTGAACAACAACAAAAAAATCCTCACGTTATCACCTCTGACTCTATCACTCAGCTCATTTGATTCAAATCAGAACCTCTCCAGGGGTTCTACCATATGCTTGCAAATGCATTGTTTTTTTTTGTATTAAAAGCTATTATTCTCTATTGACAAAACCACATAGTAACATAACAAGAATCTCATATGAATTTGAGATGCTCAAAGTCATCACAATGTAAGACACTATCACATTAATATTTATAAGCACCCAAACCACTGCTGCAAGTATGCTTCACTCTTCTTACTTCAACTGTCTCTTTCTCCTGGAGCAAGACAACTCTTTTGTCTTTTGCATCAATTTCACAAGCTGTAAATAATGGAAATTACATTTATTTCCCATTTTAGTGAAGATCTTAAAGATCTATAGACGAAAACGTTTGTATTATAAGGCTGTAACTACCACATATCAAAAGAAATTACTGTCTAGTTTTTGTTTCCATTCCCATCAGAACCTCAAATGTGTGACATCCCACAGAGTATTGGAGAACATACCTTTTATTTTTCCATAGGAAAGGCACTAATCCCTTATTGATTCCTGCACCCAGTGACTTACATCAGATTGGATAATTGTAGGAAACAATAAGAATGAGCTGAGATCAATACAGCTTCCTTCTCAACTCCACAACCAATCTCTGATTATGAATAGTGATAAACAGACAGTACTGTTCTTCAGCTACATGCTATTGGCTATGCTTTTCCTCATAGTGTGAGAAGGTAAGTGTTAACATCTGGCATTATCTCACAACAAAAAAAAATTTTCATTCTACTGTGCTAGAAATAATGGTCTAGCATCAGAACTAGTTACAAATGCTGCTAGTAGCTTGTTTAGCTTGGTTATTATTCTTCACATAAGTCAGGAGTAGCTTTGCAAGCATGTGTAAAAGCAACGGGAAAACGAATTTTGAATTGGAATTGTACCACCTTCAAGAAATACATAAGCGTGAAAAGAAAATAAATAGATTTACAGTATATAAAGTAAAATAAAGTAACTGAACTGAGCGTAAAGAATGACATCAAAATTCTGAGTTGGAGTTGTTTGTTTTTTTTAAAGAAGGTAAATGTTATTTTCAACTATTAATCTTTTAAAACTGTGGTCTTTTTCCCACAGACAAAAATGTCAAGTTCCAGGCACTGTGTTCTTTTGTTTTGGTTGAGTACAATCTTCTTGAACCATCTGAGCAAAGTCATTAGTTTTACAAAAAGACAACCAAAAAAAGAAATCAGCTCTCCTTCATAAAATAAGAAAGAGTTCAAAGATCAGAAATGTAATGGCAAGTCCTTCAAAGGATGTATACATGAGGCTGTATATACTGGTAGCTTACTAGAGACTCAGCTTCCCCTCCTTTCTCTGTTCTCCCTTTGATCTCAAGCTAAACATCAGAACCTAGCTTTTAAAAAGACTTGAAGTGCCTTTCATTTTCTCTCAGCTGCCCGAGGAGCAACAACTCCCGCATCTTACTTGAAAGAATTTATTTCTCCCTAAAAATAACTTCAGTTTCAAATGCCCCCCACAAAGAAGTTGAAATAATTTCCTCAACTTTGTGAAGACAAAAGAAGGTAATTGCATGGGTAAGCCATTACCTACAGCAGGAGGAAAGGCGGAGGAGTCATTACAGAGCTAGCTGGAGCAGTAATAGAACATTTCCCGCTTGTCACTTTTGTAAGAAAGGAGCACAGTTCATATGTGACAACCTTTGCGCCCCTCAGACAAGGATCATTAACACTAGCCATGCTGGCTAAGCCGATACCAGATATAATCTAAAAGTAATACTTATCCCTCGGGTTTTTTCCCCTTTCTTCCTGTAAAGGCACTGAAACTATTTGCTAATTCAAACAATTATTTTTTCCCTTCTCCTTAGCTAACATTGCTCAGGGTCAGGTGCATAGCATACACTTTTGCCTTTAGCATGGCTAATTTAACAGGGTACATTTCTACTGCTCACAGATGCACTTTTCTTCACTTATTCCTCTCTCTGTCATGACATGAGTCAGATGGGGAACATCAACAAGTGATGAAAAATCCTCCACGTTTAAATTCAGTTCAGCTAACCAGCCAAGGTTCACATTCTCAGGCGCTTTTCAGATTTCAAGATGGTAGATTCATGAGAGACATCACCACTAATATTTGCACATGTAAACCAAGAGAACATCTCTCCAATTATATTTTCCTTAATATCAGCATGGCTCATTGTGCTGTGACAACAGACCACCACTGAAAAAAATGCTGACATCCAAAAGATGACAGAGTTTTCAGCTATATATCTGTATATCTTTCTTCAAAAGGTCTTTTCACTCAAAAATGAACAGGCTTGAATGAAAAGATTTGTGGTGGCTAGAAGGTGAAATTTCTTGCTTGAGAGCAAAGAATAAGAAAGAATTCATAAGAAATTACATGGTACAATTTTAAAACATTTTTAAGACTGTGAGAGCTGCAGATTTTTTTCTCAATTGATGCAACAAATATGAGGATATGCAAAATGTTTTGACATTTCTAGCTTGAGCCCCATTACACATCCTGTGTGCTGTCTCTCAGAGGTGCATTTTGGCACATAAGGTTCTCTTCCCAGCCAGGAGCCAGATGGACCACTCCATGAGCCTTCACAGTGCAAATAAAGTTTGGCCCAGAAAAGACTAACGATTGTAATAGGGATATTATTGTAGCAATAGATAACAAAACAATGATACATGTTGTTTCTAAGCTGTGCTTTTATTAGAGACTTATGGTCTTCCTTGAATTCCATAAGAAAAATGTTTTCCATAAGCAGGTAACAAATGTGCCATTATGAAATTCTTTGTCTCGGGATTTGCTAAACTGTTTTCTCTGTACCAAGATTTCAAAGAGTGGGCTCAAACATGAGAGAAAGTTCATTTATGCAGAAACTGGCTTGACCTTGGCCCTTGCTCAGCAAAAGTTAGTAACACCTGCATGGCTAAAGGAAACACACGCTCCAGCACAAGAAACATCCCTCAGAACCTCTGTAAGAAGAACACAAAACCCTTCAAGCTCTGGATTTTGGGCCAACTGCCCACTTTTGGCACAATTTTGAATGCCAGCAGTAGATGGGTCTAAGATTGAAGAGCAGAACAGGCTGGCACACAACAGGAGGGGTGGAGGAGGCAGGCAGAACCTAAGTAATCTTTAGGTAGCATCACTTTGAAGCTGAACATCACCTACAGAATCCTGTCAGGGAGCTGAAGATTTCAACTTTCTTCTCTCTATTTTAAGTTGAAAACAATAAATCCTACCTATTGGTGAAAAAATTTGTAAATTAACCCTTTCATTTATTTATTTGTGTATTTATATTATTTATGTGCATAATTTTCTTTTGGTAATGTGACCACAAGAAAATGTCCAGTTGCCATGCCTTAAACAAAAGCACTCTTCACTGTCTTACAGGAATATGCTCAAACTGAGATTACGAAGGTCATCATTCATTAAATGCAATATGTTTATGAAGGATTTATTGCAGCTTGAGCATATACACAGTACCAAATCTTGATACCAGTGGCTTTCATAATCATTTTATAAGCATCTGCAAAAGAATTCACAAGCTTTTTTTTTTTTTTTTCTCTTTTGATTTCTTTACCTTTTTTAAAAAAATGGTACATATGAAACAAAAGTGTAAATGTTTTAATGGATCATTCACTTCTTTTCAGTAAAGAAGCCACTTTTATCATAGAGTTCTACAGACATTTCTAGGCTTACATGAAAGCAAATTTAATACCATTGAAGTCAATTATGTTAACACATCAGGAGCAAATACTGTCCTTCAAGACACCGGTCAAGGCTTTTCCACCAAGATGAGTAACTTGTGTGAACTGGCTCTTTATTAAGCAGATAATTGTTTTGTCAGCTGTTTATTTGTCCAGGATATACAGAGGCAAGCAATGTAAGGACAGAGAAGTAAAAGGAGAAGGAACTTCCTCAGCAAAGACAGCTGAAAAGCAAGACCACGGTGACTGCCTCAGCCTGAGAGCTGCAGTGGCCATAGCATTTGTTGTACTTGATTCTGCCTACTTACAAACCTCCTCTAAGCTATCTTAATCATAAAAACCTTTTTTCCATTTTTTTTTTTTTTTTAAACAGAGCTGCTTCAGTCCTTGCAGATTCCCAGCACTTCAGTCTTTTGATATTTGGCAATTGAGGGGATGTGAGAACTCTGGAGAGTCATTAGGATTGCTGGAAGAACCAGATTATGCTCTAATTTAGGAAAATAGGCAAATGCCTCTCTTCTGCTGTTCCTTCCCCTGTCCCCTTGTCGTCCACAGGCAATTATGGTATGAAAAACATTCAAGGAGAGAACTTTAAGCCACTAGTGAACGTACCACACCAAACTTGAACAGCAGAATAATAAACACTTTGATTAAGAATTTTTCATCCTGTATGCACAGTCACAGGAGGGCTTGCGTCATAGCATATCTTGCTGAGATGCAGACCAGTTGACATCGGTACTAATTCTATTTTGTCAAGTTTCAGAACAGTACTACTTTCTGATCTGTAGGAAAAAAGGAGAATGAAAAGCAAGCTGCTTTGTAGATATACTGAAATGCAGCCTGATGGTGCCTTCAGGTGTTAAAGTGTCTGAGACTGTGTACTGACCTGTCCTGGGGAGAGAAGATACCTGTCGGAGGAATCTGGAGAAGAAAGAAGGGGAGACAGTCCTGGAAGACTGAGGAAAATGGACAAAGCTAGAAATACCGAGAGCAGAATAATTAGTTACTGTTTGTAAGCTTGGACTGAACTCTAGTTTTCTCTGCCAATTTGAAGAGGGAGAGGAGAAATTGCTTTGAAGTAATTCTGAAAAGATAAACGCTCCAGCTTCTTAAGATTTATATGTAGTTAATCCTGGGAGACAACAATACCTTTAACTGACAAAAACAATGTAGCTGGAGTTCTGGTGAACAAAAATGCTACCTTTCTTGGTAGTAGAATAGTTCCTAAATGGAACAAATACTGTTTTTTGAGGAATGTAAGGTTAAAAAAGAAACTCCAATGGCATATATAAAAATTTTGTTTTCCAACTGTATTGTTACTGCTTTAGATCCAGTTTAGTAACCATGGTGTGACAAGTTTGCTCTCAAAGTCTCAAGCATTTCCACGTATCCAAGAAGAGGTGGAGATACTGAGAGTAATGATGAGGACACTTTGTTTTTATTGCTTGTGATGGCAAAGGTCTAGCAACCTGGAATAACTGGTACTTAGTCTCTATTCTCCTCTTTCCTTTTTTTTTTAAAGACTGCAAGTATTTTAGTATTCTATAAATTAACTCACCACTGTATTAATACTCCAGCTTGACACATACTTTGAATACATTCCATGTTACTGGAATGGTCTCAACAGACGAGATCTTTCCTCATGACAAGCAAAACTCATTTGCTCCTGTACATACTGTTGTACTGATCAGCCACCTCTAGTTTCTCTGATAACAAATAATAGTGAATTATTAGGAGAGGAAGTGAGAATCTTTGGGAGCTACATCAGAATAGTTTTCAGCAATTTTTCCCTCACCAGTAGTGTGTTTTGAGGATTCTGGTAAAACTGTGCCTCCTTCTCCTTTTTTAATCTGCCAAGATAATTAGTAGATGGAGAACATTGCTGGTTGTTGGATTCCTTTCTTGGCTTCTTTGGAGAGAAGAATCTCTTATCTGAGAACTGACCCTTCTGACTGAATTGTGATCAAGGTTTCATCCTTCCAAAACAAATACAGACAATCCCTTTTCTGACAAACAATCTTTTTCTGAAAACATCAAAAACTTTTAATTTGATCTAGCATGGAAATGTCTTGATCTCTGGCACTATTGATTCATATCCTTCACCTTTTCCTATAATTCCTAAAAATAAACACACTGGAATGGAAACAAGGGAGAAATGCCTGGTTCTGGAACTAAAAAGGTAATAAAAAAAGTATCAGTTGCCAAATGTGGTAAAACTAGATCTGCTGTTTTAAGAAGGGTGGTGCCTGATAATCATTTCTTACCATCTCATCTACAGATACCCTTTGTTTTGTGTCTGTTGTCAGCACTTTTATATGACAATGAATTTGGATACACTTTTGTTCCAGCTGTTCAGAAAAACTACATTGCTTACTTAGGAGTCTGATCTTGAAACAGTGAGGAAAACAGTGATGTTAAGAGTGGATCAGCATCTTTTAAATCCATTGACACTGGGTATCATTTCCCAGTTTAGTGACAAGAAGGGATGCAATAGGATGTTGAACCCTGAATATGAAGGCTGCTGGACTGTTGGCTTCTCAGTTTTGTTGACCAGTCTTGGGGGTGTTGGCTGACACTTGGCTAAACATGAGTCAGCAGTGTGTTCAGGTAGCCAAGAAGGTCAATGGCATCTTTCCTGGCTTTTATAAGAAATAGTGTTGCCAGCAGGAGCTGAGAGGTGATCATTCCTATGTACTCAGCTCTGGTGAGGCCATCCTTCAAGTACTGTGTTCAGTTTTGGGCCCTCACTACAAGAAAGACATTGAGGCCCTGGACACTGTCCAGAGAAGGGCAACAAAGCTGGTGAGGAGTCTGGAGCACAAGTTTTGTGAGGAGTAGCCGAGGGAACTGGGATTTAATCTGGAGAAAGGAGACTCAGCGGAGACATTACTGCTCTCTACAACTACCTGAGAGAAGGTTGTGGTGAGGTGAGTGTCAGCTTCTCCTCCCTCATAATTTATGATAGGACTAGAAGGAATGGCCTCAAGTTGCACCAGGGAAGGTTCAGATTGGATATTAGGAAAAATTTCTTCTCCAAAAGAGTGATCAGGCTCTGGAATGGGCTGCCCAGGGAGGTGGTTGAGTCACCATCCCTGGAGGTGTTAAATAAACATTTAGATGAGGTACTAACGGATGTGGTTTAGTGGAGAAATATTGATGGTAGGTGGACAATTGGACCAGATGACCTTGGAGGTCTTTTCCAACCTTGGTGATTCTATAATTCTATGATTCTATTAGGTCAATACTAGATCAGCCTTCTGGGCCACTAGACACTGTGCCCTTTGACAGCTAATGGCAGTACTTCTGTAGGCATAAATAGAATTAATATTGTAGGTATTTGTCTGAAATTGTTGAAGAATATAATAACTGAAAGTAGTCATTATAATTGTTTTGCATGATTTTCAGAGGTATAGATACAAAAGGTTATTTGAAACTGTCATTGTAAGCTATATGACTTCAAGTTATGTTGAATCATCTGTGGGTTTTTGCAGCTTTTTTAAAATATACTGTTTGCTTGATTCTCAAATTAATAATAGTAATAGTTGTAGCTACGCACTTCTAGCTGACAGTAAACATTAGATAATCTGTTCAACTCTCTTTTGCTAGAGTTCTGTAAGTCTTATTATCTTGTGTACACCTGCACTAAAGCAAGTACAGACAGTTAACACCATGGCACAATCAGCACACACACACACACACACACACACACACACACAAAACAACAACAAATTCATAACACAGAGAAAAAAAAAAAAAAAAAAAAAGCTGGAGACTTTCTACTTAGAAAAATATAAAGATAAATAAAAGGGTATTTAGTGTACTTCAAAAATATGTAATCAACATTAGAAACCGGCATGTCTCAAAATTTCTGTCTTTAAGACTCATACTGAATTCAGGACAAATGATCACCTAGAGACACTTGTTTTTTAGCGAACAGCTACTGTAGCTAGGTGAGTGTTTGCATCCACTGTGTGCTTGTCCTACTTAAAAATGTCAGTTTTAAAGATGGATAATTAACCTACCCTGTTTATGTTTCACCATTAAATGCACAAAAGAACATGCGTTAATCACTGACCTGGTACAAAGTCTGGCATTGCATTCTGAAAGAGAAAATCATTATTTTAATTGGAACTAATGGCTTGTGGCCATGATAGCTCATGGTGAGGCACAATATTAATGTCACTTTGTCTGGTGACAGAATATCTTATGCCCACTTACTCACAGCCTGCCACAGCTCTAGCTGATGAAAATTGACACTGTCTTCAGGCCAGATCCACAAAAAAATGTCTTTGTTGCCTTTCATGACTAAAAGAGAGACTTGAAGTTCTCATGTCCAATGTCACCTGAAAGTGACAAATGCAAGTACAAACCAGGACTACTCCTGTCAGCACTTAATCAAGAGTCAGTAACTACCTTCATACATTTATTCCTTTTCTGAATTCTGTACGAAGTGCGTTCATGTTAATATCAAGAGTGAGTAGATAGAGAGTCCAGCCATGAAAATGTGCAGCTAAGCACAAAAAGGAAGAGAATTTTAGTCCTGCCTGTGACTTAGGTGCAATAGGTAATAATATCTACAACACTGAGATATCTGAAGAAAGAGAATACTTAGAGAAATATAAAGATTATCTTCTGAACTATTCAGAAATTGTTGACTTTTACAGATGTTATTTCCAGAATTTGCAGAATTCTAAAACAAAGGTTGATTTAACCCTTTACAGCTGGCGTGATTTATTATTGTAAGAACAGGTATGTGGACTGAAATTTTTTATTTTGTTGTTGTTTTCAGTATGAGACGGTATTGGATGTGGTATTTATTTCCCAGACTTAATAAGAAAAGATGAGTACGTAAGGAATAATGGTTCCTTACCATTTCAACAAAGTCTATGATTAGTAATGCTGGTGTAGCAGAAATGCTAAGTCTCGACTTGAACCAGTGATTGAGCACCTGGTGGGAAGGCAGGGCCAATCCAGGGGAGCTCAGGTGCATGCAATGCACCTGAGTAACCAGAAGGGGCGGAACCAGGATGCACCCCTTCCCAGACCTCATTTAAGGGTTGGCAGTGGAGTCAGGGGTATCTTGCTGGAGATTCCTGCATACCTGAGGCCTTCTGAAAGTAAGCAACTTTTTTCCCTTGTTTTTGTCCCCATTGCTGTTATGTTGGAGCAAATTCTCATTTGCTGCGACCTGGGATCTTGCCACTCTGCTGTCATTATTGCACTTACCATTGCATTACAGATGACTTTGTTCTAAAGCCTTTTTGAATCCCAGTTTAAATTCCTCCTATTGGATTATTAGATTTCTCCTAAAAGCTACTTCTGCTCATATATGCCTTTTAATTGAACAACTTTGCAAGCAGATCATAAGTTTGAGAATAAGAAGTTAAGTTTTACAGGACAATTCTGTAGTTAGGTGCAAGCTACTCTGAAATAGATTTATGTCTCAATATGTATTTCTGCATGATGTAATAGCTGAGTTAGTCATAACAACTTCATACTTTTTTATTTAAAAACTAACTTCTCAACTGTCTTGCAAACAGCATTGAGCCACATTCTGTTTTGGAGGATTTTCAATTGAAATCCATTTTTCCCTTTTCCTATCATGTGAAATCAATTGTGTGCGTATGCAAAACACATAAAAGCTGTAATGTGATATACATGTGGCTATCACAGAATGGGTGATGCTGGAAGGGCCCTCTGGAGATCATTTGCTCCAACCTCATGCTTGAGCAGGTTGCCCAAGACCATGTCCTGGCAGCTTTTGAGTATCTCTAAGGAGGGGGAACTTCACAACTTCTCTAGGGACCCTGTACCAGCCCTCAGTAATCTTCACAGATAGTGTTTCCCGAAGTTCTGAGCAAAACTGGCATGTTTCAGTTTGTCCAATGCCCCTTTTCCTGTTACCAATGAAAAAAAGCATGGCTCTGATCACTTTGCACTCTACCTTCAGGTATTTATTCAGTGAATCCCGCAGTGAACCTTCTCTTCTCTAGCTGAAAGAATCCTAGCTCTCTCAGCCTTTTCTCATAGTTGAAATGCTCCATTCCTTTTACTATCTCTCTGGTGCTTTATTGTACTCTCCCATTTATGTCCATCCATTGTCTCACCAGTCCTGTGTAGGCAGGAAGGATGACCTCCTCTGATCTGCTGGGAGTACTCCTAATGCAGCCCAGGACAATTAACACCTGTGAGCTCTTGCTCACAAAACTGCTTTCCAGCTTGGTAGTTCACAGCAAGTACTGGTGCTTGAAGTAGTCCCTCCCCATGCACAGAACCTTGCAGCATGCTTCTCCAGGTCCTCTCAAGGTCCTCTGGGATGACAACAGAGTTCTCTTGTGCATCAGCCTCTTCCCCCAGATTTTTCGCTTGTCATTAGGAAGTTTGTTGATGGTACACTCTGCTCCCTAAACTAGGTCATTAATGACAATGTTTTTTCACCTGAACCCAGTATCGATGCCTGAAGTACGCTGCTAGCTACTGGACTCCAACTGGACTTTGTGTCCAGATCACTACCCTCTGGGCCCAACCATTCAGATCGTTTTCCATCCTTCTCACTGTCTACTTATGTAACACATTCATCAACAGCTTGTCTATGAAGATGTTATGGGAGACATTATTAAAAGCCTTGGTGAAGCTTTGTCACCCTTACGTAGCAGTTGTTCAGTCTATTATTCTTAGCACTTCCTATTCCCAAGTGTCCTCTGAAGAATTTATTTCTGAAACTGGATCTCCTTTCTCTTAGCCCATTAGTGCCTTGAATAGCCATAAATTGCCCTGGCATATGACCAGGGGTAGTGGGAGAAGAAATCCAGTATATCAGCTTCTTACAGTCATTTGAAAAATGACTGTGGACTACTTGCAGGAGAAATTACAATAGATCTCATAAACTTTTCTCTAGTGTATAATTCTATGCTTAGGCAAGCTTTCAATTTGGATCAAATTGTGGTCCATGAGAGGGCATTATTACTAAGCAAAAAAATAAAATGTAAGAAATTATGAAGCTTTCTGAAATAGTGGGGGCATAGGGGAAGTTATCGACTATTCCAAAATGAATGCAGTAGCAGTTTGTGTTATATTCATTCACCTTCCCAGAGATCATTGCTGGATGACAGCTTTGCTAACAGGGCATTTCTAGGCAGAGGCATGGTCTGCCCTAATAGAGCCATTATGAAAATAAATTATTCTCTTTATCCCCTTTCAACTGAAATAAGGGCTTATGAAGCTGCCTTTGAGATAGTTTGTAGCAGTGTATATGGTCTCCTTCTTGATTTGATTCAAAGACTGAGAATTTCTCTTCAAAAAGTAATAAAGATCATAGTAGACTTAAATCTAGGGTATGCTAAAGGTAAATATTTTCATGGAAAAAAATAGTAAAGTTTTTTTTTATAACTGAATGAGTTAGTGTGAAGTTTTTTTTTTTTTTGAGTGCTTGAAAATACCATCATGTTCATTAGGAGTATTATTTAGTTGACAATCATCAATGGCTTGGCACTGTTTCTTATGGTATTTTCCTGGAAGAACTGACTTTATGACTTGAAGAGGCATGCAGTTCACTCAGTGAAGAACTGACTGAATGGCCAGACTCAAAGGCTCATAGCACATGGAGTTCAATCCAGTTGGCAGCCAGTCACCAGGAGTAATTCCCAGGGCTAGATACTGTGGCCAATTTTGTTTAATTCCTTTATCAGTGATCTGGATGAGGGGATTGAATGCAGTCTCAGTAAGTTTGCAGATAATACCAAGTTAGGTATTATCTACCCCTCTGCTTGAGTTTAGGAAGGCTTTTCAGGAAGGATCTGGATAGGCTGGATCGGCGGGCCAAGTCCAGTCACATAACATTCAACAAGGCTGTGTTGAGCAGTGCATTTGGGTCATAAAAACATCACACAGAGATACAGACCTGAGGAAGTATGGCTGAAAAGTTGCCCAGCAGAAAAGGATCTGAGGGTGCTGGTCAAAAGCCAGCTGAACACAAGCTAGCAGCGTGCTCAGGTGTCCAAGAAGGCCAACAGCATCATGGCCAGTGTCTGAAATAGTGTGGCCAGTAGGATGAGGGAAGTGATTTCCCCTTGCAAGCAGTAATAGTGAATTCATACCTTGGATATTGTGCTCAGTTTTGGAACCCTTGCTACAAGAAGGATATTGAGTTGAGTGCATTCAGAGAAGAGCAACCAAGCCAGTGAATGGACTAGAAGACAAGGCATGTGAGGAGTGACAGGAGGAACTGGGGGTGTTTCCTCTGAAGAAGAGGAGATTGGTGGGAGACCTCATTGCTATCTACAACTACCTGAAAGGAGGTTGTAGCGAGGAAGGTGTCTACATCTTTTTTCTAAGGTGACAAGTGATAGGATGCGAGGAAAGAGTGTCAAGCTGCATCAGGGAAAGTTTCAACTGGACATCAGGAAGAATTTCTTCATAGAGCAGGTGATCAAACATTGGAGTAGCTTCCCCTGGGAACTGGTATGTAAGAGATGTGAGAGCACAGGAGAGGTTGATGGTTGGACTTTATGATTTTGGAGGTCATTTCGAGCCTAACCTTTTTGAAGAAAATAAAAGGCAAATATATCATTCTGAAAGTTGACAGTCCACTTATGCTTAATTTCAATAACTTTTTTAAAAGTTGAGAATTTTAGATATATTTATGGAAAAGCTTCATTCAGGATAACATGCCCTTTTCCTCTGCTTTTTACCCTACGATTTATACGCATGCTCTTTTTTTTGTCTGTGCTGTTTAGCAACATCTGTCTACTTTCTGGGACTCCAACAGTGCCTTTAAAATTACAGAAGAGTTTAAGAAAAGCCTTTCAGACCATTAAATATTGAAACCTTTGTAGCACTAAACTACTCAATTATTTCCCAGTTGTTTGATTTTTCAGCCATACTTCTTGGGTCTGTAGGTGTGCCATCTGTATATTTTGCAGCTGCTTTCCTGCCTCAAACTGAAAGTTGCTACCTGATAGCTGGACAACTATATTCATTAACACATCAAAAATGTATAACCCCAGCTGTGGAGAAAGGGTAAGTGCTGTGGGAACTGTCTAAAATTGCATGTCTTTATAAGATATGTATTAGCACTATAGTTTTCCAAACATATTCTGATGAATAATGGAGAAATAAAAAAAGGTAAGTATAGGAGGCTATTCCTAATGGAAAAGGTGAGTGATCTAGCCAAAGGCCAGGAAGGATTTTTAAGAAGTAATCAACAAGCCTGTTAATATGAAACCTCTAATTCTCAGTTATTTAATTTCCGACTTTGGAATCTGAATAGTGAATGGAAGTGGGTCATAACTTTTGGGAATAGAGTTAAGGTGACCAGTGCTGTTATGTCAAGTAAGAAAAGACTTCACGAGTGAAAATTCCACACTGAGTTCAGCTCAGTCACTGACTAAGCATCACAAAGATACAAGGAGAAAAAGACAGTGGTGTTCTACTTAGTGCACGCAGCATGGCAAAGCGGTCATATCCCATAGACTTTCAATTGAGAAATTTGGAAAGAGGAGATGGGTGTATCAGTAGCAGATTTGACAATGCCCAAATTTTTCACTTCCTTTAAGGAAAAAATGTAGTTTTGGGACACTGAAGAAGCAGTGCATCTCCAGTAAGACGGTCTTGTAAAACCAAGTTACTTCCTGATCTTAAACCTTTTAATTCCAGTCATATATTTTGATATTGTGTAGGATAGAAAATGCTGAATCTTACCATCATTATTTTGGATGTATGAGCTGTCTGAATAGTTTGCTCCTCTAATCAAGTCTCCTTCCCATATGTTAAGTAGCTTTTGCTCATCCAATTTATGAAGTTGTATAAAAAGAAATTGTACCATTACAGAAACACAAACTGGACAGGATAAGTAAATAATTCCCACATAAATGTATAATTTTTAAAACTAATGGGATTGTAATGAGGAGAGTAAAAATCTAATTGCCCCTACATATGGAAGCTAATTCAAAATTTGGATCATTCCTATTCCCTTTGTTTTCCTTCCTATTTTTTTAGCAGAAGGAGAGGAAAGAAGATTAAAAAAAAAAAACAGAAATGCATGCTGGTATCAGAATGAAGTACCTTAGATGTTTGTACATAATCATCTCCTAGTAGCAGAACAGTCTTTTCCTTTTTTTCCTCTTCCTTTGCTCATTCAACACTTTGGTTCATTGGGATTTATTTTTATAACTTGAATGGTTATAGTTAGCTCAGAGCCAATCCCCTTCTCTGTTGGAGTTAGACTTTTTAATTCAGTCAAATTATATGGTAACGATTGCAAAATACCATGACTCTCCTTCCTAGAGGGAATCTTCCGTTACAACATCTCATGAGACATCCCTAAATAATACAGCCTGAATTACATTAAAATTAAATCTGAAGAAATCTGGCCCTCTCATGAAGGTAAAGATTTGGAAATTAGCACGAAAATGTGAGATTTAGTCTCTTAGTCTATGAACCTGGGTCACAAAACATCCAATAAACTTCAGGGGTTACTATCCCAGCTGAGTGGATCAGGTAAACATAAAACAAATACTGAAAAATGAGCAGTAAACAACATGGATGCACTCACAGATGTTTTCAGCAAGAGTGGACCACCATCTGGATATGTAGTATGCAATAGTACCACTCCTCTGGTGTATAACAGCACTGCACTAGCACCCTGTTTGTCAAGCAGCAACATCATAATCAATCAAGAAGCTCATTAAAGCATGTGGAGAAGGAATCGCAAATGCCACACAAGTAAAGAGGTGAGTTAAAAGACAAATTAGCTGAAAGCATTTTGGTGCTTTGGTGCTGCACATAAGAGGCCAGAGTAAATGGTCCAGAATTAGAGAAAGTGTAAAGCAGTCTGGATTGGCAGAACTATATTAATATCACTTTCTGAACCGCAGTGAAGTGTACAGCTTGGAGAAATATAACTGGATTTATCTTGGGCTGTTTGAATGCAGTGTATCTGTTTACTGTGTTTTTTGACTCTGGGAAAGAAAATGTAGAGACTGCTCAACTTTGACGCCCATTTAAAACTTCCTCAGTACATAAAATTATTGCTCTCTGCTGTAAAAGCTGGCTTCAGGATAATAAAAAGATTAGCTATGGTAATATGGAGGACCATAGAATTTTTCTCTGTGTAGTAAACTAGATTTTACCAAATCAAGAATTTTGATATAACCTTTCCAATAATGGAAAAGTTAATTATTCTGAGTATTCTCAGCTAATCTTCATTAGATGTTGAATGCTTGTTTTATCAATTTCCTTTTCCCTTCACCCACCTCTTAAAGAAACTTTATTCTTAGGGTAAGAATATAATCAGAAAGTTTCATATAACATCAGAAACTTTACTGTCACCAAAGATAATGGTTTGTTTGCCTAAGGGGAGGAGGGAATGAGTTGTAAGTAATGGAAAAAAAAAAACCATGTTCTTTATCATTTTTTTCTTGTTCTGCGGCATTCCTTTAGCTGTCATTAGATGTAGTTTAGCCCTATGGGGCTGCAGCCCAAACAGGAGTTCTTTTAACATCCAGTCATCCCTAGATAGGTCCTCTTTTATGGAAACATTTTTATGTATTCCTTAAGACTGTCAGTTTTACTACCATCCTGGAAAAAAAAACTTGTTTCTGGGGCTTTCAGAATTTGTTTCAAACATGCCAAGATTATCATTATCCATCAGCCAGAGTGAAGATTTAAAAGAAAAAAAGCTTTCAAATGTACTCTAATTTGCTTAAATGAAAATATACATTTCACATGAAATTAATACATCAAGGTTATTGAATAAAATCATGAATAAAATAACAAAGGAAAGCAAATCAAACAGGTATATCATGAAATGCAAATCTGTCTCCAGTTCAAATACTGCTGTTCTATTTCATGACAGTACACTCCTTTAACAAGAAAATGCAGCTGCTGCCAGTAAGACTTCTACTAATTACAACTGAAACATCAAATTTTGCTTTCTTGGATTTTTATGGAAGGAATACAAAGAGTTACCACATCATTGAGCTTATCCAACCTCTGCTGTCAGAAACTGAGGAGTGCCAAGTGTTTCAATACCAACATGTGAAATAACATTGAAAATAGTAGGCTGCTTTTCCATCTCTAATTCTTACAGCATCTTTTTTTTTTTTTCTCAGTACTAAATAAAGCTCTCTAAATCCAGTTCTGTAGTATCTCAGTGCCCCATGCACTCTTCTTTATTAAGTACTGTAGAAAAGAGATTCGAGGGGAAAGCTGAGCAAAAAACAATTCCATCTCAAATCTGTGATGTCCCAGAAGCTGCAAACAGCAAACCATGCTCGAGAAATAGGCAGCAGAACTAACTCTTGGATATTGAGACAGAGTTTCTATGGATGTCTTCATCTGTTGGAAAAAGAGTCAGTGTCACTGTTCTGTAGTTTTGAAAGTAAGCCCTGGAAAGCTGCTCTCTGTTGGCAGTGAATAACAGTTTTCTTTGATTTTGAAGAAATGTAAGCAAGAATCAAAGAGTCATAGTATCATGGAATCACAGAATGGCTTGGATTGGAAGGGACCTTGAAGCTGACATAATACCAACCTCCTGCTGTGGGGAGGGCTTCCACCCACCAGATCAGGCTGCCCAGAGCCCCATCCAATCTGGCCTTGAGTGCCTCTGGGGATGGTGCACCCACAAGAGGAAGGCAAGTGCTATGTCCAAGCAGAGGGAAAAGTCAGGTGAAGCTGAACTTCTGCTTTTATGCCTCTGTTCACAAGAGGTTAGGTGAAAGCTCTTGTTGAACTTTAAAGATCCACCTAGCCTTTGGGTTTCTGACTTTCAGAAAAAGTGAGATTTGAGGAGTCAGGGAATGAGCTCTTATTTTCTTAAGCTGTGGACTAAGCCCTTAGTCTGTGCAGCCCATTTATTATGCTGCGCATTCCTAAATGTATGGGGAGGGATGGAGGAAATGGAAGCAAAATGTCAGCTGTAGTAGCACCTACTGGAGCTCTCACTTCTGCTAACATCTAAAAATGGAGGAGTTTGGGAAACAGCAATGGTGATTAAAAGCCTCTGAGTAAAAAGTCTTAGCACACTGTAAAATTTATGTGCAATTATAAGAAGATATAAAATTTTTCTCTCTCATCAAAGTAACACCTATCTTGGTCAATGGAATTGTTGATAAGTCAGTTAAAATGTAAATTCAAATATCTGTATGGCCGCTGTGAAACTACATAATTCAAGACAAACAGTGTGAAGTCTTTAAGGAAATAATTCTGCCAAGCTATAATGTATACCCTACTTTGTTCTTTCTTTCCTCTTAGCTCAGTGTAAAACTCATAATAATGACCAGCTTCATAAAACAAAGCTGAAATCAAACACCTTTTCAACAAACATTTCCCACCTTTGCATTAGACTTTCCATGCTTAAAAGCCATATAGTTATATTCATCTCAGTTTAGCCAAAGGTAAAGTGAATCAAATAAATATGTATTTTTAGATAAAGTCATGAATCTTTCTGATACATGATTCTAAACTGATTCCCGAGATAAATGAATTTATGCAAAGTTAACGTCATCATATACTAAGCTCTTTTTTTTTGGGGGGGGGGGGGAGG
>JANHGO010000063.1:78374442-78422908 GCA_024606505.1 Aquila spilogaster | reverse complement strand
CGGGCTCCTCTCTGAGAAGGAGCCTGGAGCGCGGGGGGCTCCGCTCTGACCCTCCTGACGCGGCGGGAGGGATCTCCTCCTTCCCCGAATTGATGTATAGGGTTACCGCGGGTTACACGGTTTACTGAGGTAGTCTCATGCCAGTTCCTGTTGTGAGAAACCTTGCCACCTGCTGTCCCACCTTCCGAGTTCAGTCTACTCCCGCCACGAACAAAACGTTCAACTGTTCATTTGGTGTCATTTCACATTAATTTAGCCCGAGGCACTTCTGAATTCAATGTGTCTGTCCCACCCGGGTCGTGACACATAGTTCTGTAGTCCCAAATCTGTGGGACAAACAAGAGCCCACAGAAAATGTTGGGTACTGTTTGTGGCCAGTGAATACATGTTTTCTTTGCTTTTGGAGAAATGTTAGCAAGGCAGAAGAGGAACACATATGCACTGTGCCCAAGCAGAGAGGAAGGTCAAGTGGATCAAAACATAATTTAACTACTGCTTTTCTGTCTTTTCTTCTCTCAAGCAGTAGAGCGCAAGCTCCTGTTCAGCTTTGAAGATCCACCTAGGCTTTGGGTATTTGACTTGTTCTCTTGAAAAAAAGCATATGATTTAACAAGGGTGAGAGATTTGGGAAGTCAGGGATTGAACTCTTGCTCTCTTAAACTGTCAGTTTCCCTGAAGAAAACTGAGGAAATATTGGTACTGCCTCAACAAACCAATTAAGACCCTGCAGTGGGTTGACAAAGTCCTTAACATATGCAGCCCTTTTAATACACTGTGCATTTATCAATATATGGGGAGGGATGGAGGAAATGGCAGCAAAATGTCAGCCATAGTAACACCTACTAGAGCTCTCACTTCTAGGAACAGCTAAAAATGGAGGAGTCTGGGAAACAGCAATAGTGATGAAAAGGCTTTGAGTGAAAACTTCTAACATACTGTAACATTTTAATGCAACTATAAGCAGAAAATAACTTTTTTCTCACTCACCAAAGTAACACCTCTCTTTGTCAATGGAATAGTTGATAAATCAGTTAAAATAAAATGTAAATTGAGTTTTCCATCTGGCCACTGTGACACCAAATAATTCAAGCCAAATAATGTGTTGCCTTTAAGGAAATCATTCTACCAAACAAAACTGTACACCCTACTTTTTTTTATTTTCCTCATAGCTCAGTTTAAAACTCAAGATAACCACTAGCCTTATAGAACAAAGCTAAGTAAGCAAGTATGTTTTTAAGCAAACTCTTTCCACCTTTGCTTTAGACTCCCTGTGAAAGTCATATGGATATATTCTTCTCAGTTTAGCCAATGGTAAGAAATTAAATCAAGTAAATTTCAATGTGTCTTAGATAAAGCCATGATTCTCTCATTTAGCAATCACCATTGTTATCCAATTCTAAAATGATTCCTAAGCTAAATGGATTTATACAAATCTAACACCATCTTGCACTAGCTTTTTTTCTGGTTTTGGTTTGGGGTTTGGGGGGGGGGGGGTTGGTAAGCTTCTAGTTTCTTTAAATTTAGTAAATTCCACATGAACTTTCCTGTATATTTGTCACTCTTACCTCAGTAGTCAGTGAAATTTTCTTCAACCACACTTTGATGGACAAGGCAATCCACTTTGTCATCTAACCCTTATATCAAAGTGACAGAAGATTCCGCAGTTTAACACCTGAAGAAATTTTCATTACTTCTACAAGATTTAGATAACACTTCCATTAACAATGCTTAGATCAATGTTTCAAAGCATACAGTTCTAAAACTTCCATTTGAGCTCCTATTTATGTATTTTTAAAGAAAGACAAACATTTCAGATGAATAACTGTAATGTGAACAAGAGTTCACCTTTTACAGAAAGCACTTTCAATGTCTAAACGAGATATTTGTTAATGATACAGCAATAACAATTTCCACATTGTCCATTATACAGAAGGTATTTGTTTTGTACTCAGATGAAGTGATTTTATTTCTGAGCACAAAACTCCCACCAGAAAAACATACACAGGTAAAATGTCCCCCTAGTGCTAAAAAATGCAGAAATTCTTTTCACAGTTTCACTAACAAAAGTGATTGGTAAAACACTTTGTTGTTTCTTAAAAGACATGGCGAAAGAAGAAATTGAATTTGAAATATAATGTGACATACCTCACTGAGGAGGAAAAGCCAAGAAAAGTAAACTGAGATTAAGTATCTGACCCTCTCCTAGTGGACTTCAAGCTCTCTTTGAAGTGTGGTGATTGTTGTAGGGAAAGAGAGAGGGACTGGAGGATCTGATTCAAGAGCATAACACTCCCAAAATAAACAAAAGAGTTAAAATGCAGCTCAGCCTTGTATATGCTTACCTACTACTCTTCTCAATATTGTTTTGTAGCAATCCTCTACAAAGATCATATATACACCAATACCACTAGGGAAGAATACAGTAATACAGTCTTTCATTGGATTATATGTCTTTATGACTATAAATTAATTAAATAACTGGTATTACTGTAAGTTTGACTTTTAGGGAAGAAGGTGTGAAGATGGAGAAACGAGAAGGGAGGGACACAACAAAGTACTGGTCACCAAGTTGTGCCCCCTTCAAAAAAAAAAAAGGGCATTAACTGTAATGTGCTATGTTATCTTCTGACTTCAAATGTCTGACTTTTTTTCGTTATGTGTGGGTGTAATGAGTCCTCATATACTTAATAAGTGTTTAGCTGACCTGAGCAGGGAATTGATAAATCCATTACCCTCAGACTAACAAAGTCCACCTTGGTTTTGTTTTTGTTTTTTTTTTAATCGGAGAGCAGAATATATCAGTGCCGAACAAATCAGATGCTAGGCATCTTCAGTGCTTTAACACATTTTGTTCCAGGCCATCATGACTAATACTACAATCCTGTATTTATAACTCATTTATGAAGTTAGCTGGAGGCAACATGCTGGTTGCTAAACTTTCAGTGTGGGGAGAGAAGGAAAGGTTAACTGACAGAGTTATACCAGTCTGCTCCAGTCAAAGTGCAGTTGTGGAAACCATCTGACTATTGTTACAAATACTGAGTAATTAGGTTAATTCTGCTCAGTTCCCCAGAGACAAGAACTGGAATCTCAAATCCAAAAATCACAGCTTGTATTGCCTACCAGTACTGATAGCAGTATCAGCAGACAGATGAAAACTGCCTATGTATGATATGAAAGCAACTCTTAACATCTCCTGCTATTCACAGGAACAGCTTGTTGACGAGAAATACTGCACTATTCCTTGGTCCACCCTTGATTGACACAGGGATGAGGACAGCATTCAAACATGACTGTTTTGCACCGTTATGGGACTCGCACCTTCCAGTGCAAACTGAATATAGGTAAACTATGAATTTCAGTAATATCTTCCTAACATGGAACTCCCCTAGTAAGCCACGCTATTGAGATTTTATTAAAAGTGAGCATGACACAAGACACCAAAAGGCCCTTGATTTCCTGTACCAGAACACCAGTTAGCACACAGCAACTTTTGAGACCGAAAATCTGAATTGCTAGTGTGTAACACTAAAACAAGAGGGCTTAGAATAAAATCTGCATAACATATTGTTGCAGCATGGGGCTCTGCCTTCACCCTTCCTCTGGGTTCAGCGAGTCTTAGTGTCATGGGACTGTTTGCATATTGCCTCTGCTCTGGGCTTCTCTCCTACTCCAGAAGTTGCCCATTTTCTCCTGGGAAGAAAAAAAAAAAATCCATCTTTTCACCTCTGAGGGCTATCTATACACTTTCCCCCTGCTCTTTTTTGAAGTCTTTCAGTTTATTTGCATTACAGTCTCCAGCTTACCATCCTTCTAATTCTCTTTAGAGGGCAGAATAAAGTAATCAGAAATCAGGTTTCTGCTTCAACCATGTTCAGTTGTTTTGGGGAAGGGACCTACTTTCTCTCCTTTGGGAGAGCTCCTCCTGGCCCAGAGTGCAGCAAACAGAATGAGGCAAAAAGGCAACCCTTTCACAGCTCTGACCGCTAACAGGACTTACGGTACCCACATATCATGCTGCAGACTGGTGTTGTGATATCAGTTTTATTTACCATTTAATCCTTGCAATTGAAATACATGCCCTCCTCTTGTACCGTTTTCCTGTCTAGCTGAGAACACCTCTCTTCTGTCACATAGAAATGTGAGAAGTATTTTGCTTTCAAACCTAGGAAGAGAGACAGGACTCAATTCATTTAACTAATTAGAGTTGTGTGCATTGTCCTTTGAGCAGGTTGCAATAGGAGTACGTTGCAGGCTGTAGGTACATGAGCAATTGAGAGTCGTTCAGCATTGGTACATGCTCTCACAGTGAAATGGCAAGTTACTGTCTTTAACCACCATCTGCGTGACTTACCCACTGGCAAATTTAGTAAAATAAATATATAGCATTTCTCAAATATTAGACCTTTTCTGTGGGGACTAAAAAGCCTGCCTACAAAAAGTAACTCTGAAGTAGAATGTAGGAAACACCACCACCTTTGATTTGTTTAATAACTTAATGGCATGCACCTAAACAGGTTATGCAGTATGTTGTAAAAGGATCTAACATTGCCTTAGAATCCCTTGAGTATTTTTTAAGGAACACCAAGTAAAATAATGCTGCTGCAAAGCCCCAAGCATACTATATCATGAGTCTGACACCACTTTAATAATATATTACACAAACATGGTTTTGGTCTAGCAGGATCAATGTGGGGGAGGTAGTTTATTAAGTGAAAAAAAGAAGATATAGAGGAAAATCAGAGTGAAAAACTATTGTGAAATGGATGTTTTCTAAATTAGGATATGTCCAAACTATAATTTTCCCTGAATTTCTCAAAGTCTAAATCAATTTAGTGTAAAGCTTGTGCTTTATACAATGCTTTTGGCTTCACTCTCAAAAAAAAAAAAAAAAAAAAAAAGTGGTTCATTTCTTTAAGAAAGGTCAGGTTTTTTAATTAATGAAGTGTTGTAGAGGTTGGACTGTGTACATTCAGTTATCCTTGATAATCCTTCCTTTTCCTTCATGTACTATTAATATGTTAGCAATGGTTTTAAAGAATCAGTTTAGAAAAATGCATATTAAGTCCAGGTATAACTTGTGACTAAAGGACATATCATTTACCTCTTCTTTATGGTATGCTTAAGTGCTACTCAGATGCTCTGTAACTTATTAATATCTTTTTAGCTTCCCAAGTGAAGGCTTAAAATCCTTGCTTCCAAAGTATATATGGTTTCCTTTCCTTTCCAAAACAAGATGCAGTGTAAGAATCCTATGCCAGTTGTCTTCTCGAATTGCTTGAGCATTTCCATATTAAGAACCCAATCTTTTGGGATGCCTTTGTGAAAGAGCTTATGTATAAGCAATTCTGTTATAAAAAGTGTTTTGAAACTGTGTGTGGAGCTGACCCAGGTTCCATCATAATTGTGACAGAACTGTATTGAAGTCAGTGCTGTGTCACTTCCACCTGCTGCAGATTCACTCTGAAGTTGACAAGTTCCATACCTACAAGCTGAATTTATACACTATATATGTCAGATGCGCTGCACTTCAGCTTCTTCCAGAAACAAAGCTGTAGGAAAGAGAAATGGCAATGCTTATTTAAAAAGAAACAGCGAGCAAGCAAGAGAAAGAAAAAGAAACAGGGAAGTGTAAGATTCAAACATACTTTGTACCCTTGTGAATTAATGGGACAAATCTACATTGCACTTATCTGTGGCTAGCCTATTGTTATATTATCGGGTCAAATGTACAAGTTGGATATGGTAAAACAGGGAGATGGGGGATTCTTTTCAAATTTGGGTCTGATATGCTCTCTCAAATCTTCAAACTGAAGATTTTTCTAATGCAAGACAGGTCTCTTCTTGGTCCAATAATGCCATTCCATAAAAACACTACAAAATATTATCTGACACTTCATTAGTTTGCTTCACTAGCTTTCCTGGAAATCACTTAGCAACAGAACTCCCCAAACACACACATGCATGTCATTAAATAAAGAGAAATGGCTTTCAGCTCTAAGAAGGTCATCAAAATCGTAATTAAAGTAAAATGCATTACTATGTTGAGCTCATTTGTAATTAAAAAACGGATTTATGAAAGATGCAGCTATTCATCTCAAACATTTATTTTATAACTCTTTTCCCATTTTCAATGGTCTCAAACAAGATCTGGAAACAAAGAAGCATTAAAGAGTAAACTAAGTAAGTATGAGGAAAACAGCAACATGGAGATATATGGAAATTAGCAGTGTTTAATTCAAAGAAATAACAAAACCATATGCTGGCATCAAACAGACACTGCAAGTTAATAAGGAATGTTTATGATTCCACATTTGAGAGAGGTCAGTCTCAAAAGGAGCTTTCATAGGTTTAGTTTACCCAGCACTCAAAAATCTGGGTGAATAAGAAAACAGCTCTATTTAGAAACAAGCTCTAGATTAATAAATACAAAATGGATTATGGATTTGGGAAGTTGGTTTGTTTTTACTGCCTTCACTTTCCCAATTCTGCCTCTGAACACATTAGCCAATTTGTGCAATTTCAAGTCTCTAGTCTAGCAAGAAAGAAGAGAGTTCTGTTTTCTTTCACTATGTTTCAATACTTTCAATTTTACACTCCAACCACTGAAAGAAGTTCCTTTTCTTAACAATGTTAACTATACTGAATGCTAAAAAAAAATGTTCAAGTTTTTCCTCTGAACTCTTTCTAGTCTGATCATTTTGAAGATACATTCAGGAAACATAAGTACAATTTTGTTTCCTTTCCATTTTACCTGACGGTATGCACAACCTGAGCCAGATCCCATCAGAAGAAAGTCAGTGGTATGTTTCTGTTCACTTTGGTGACAGCTGTAGCCCAGTAAATGTGATTTTCTGCCATCACTAGTAGAAGGCCACAGGCTTTGCATTGGCTGGCCAGTGCAAGGTCTCAGGTCTTCTCCAGGCTGGTACAGCCTAAGCTGGATTTAGCTTGTTGCAATAATTATCAGGTGAATTCACTTCAAGTGTGATACCTTAACCTTCTGGAGTACCCTGTGTAGCAATAGTCCCACAGGCCTAGGGAGTTGGTGCATGACAAACAATAGCTCTTCCTCTCAAGAATAGTTGGGAATCAATGGAAAGGAAGCTGTCTGTTGTGAGAACATTTGTAGAAACAAATCTGAGACTGAAAGGAAAGAAACTCCCACCATAAACATTATGCTCCTTCATGCAAAGTCCTCAGGTTGCTGGTGACTTATTGTCACTACCACCCCTGTGGCAGTTGAGAAAGGTTCGGCTGTTGACCTTAGGATTCAGAAGGACATTGGAAAAGTGAATGTTACAACAAAGAAAAAGGTGGGATAGGAATTGTTTGTGTAGCAATTTTAACTTTATTATTAATTCATTTTTTCTGTATTATTTTGTACTATTAGACTGTGAAAACATTACTGTAACTAAAAATAAATTCTTAGCTCCATATTTGATGTGTTCCTTTTTGCCCAGAACAAGATTTTGATTTAGATCATTATTATCTCTTGAATTTGTACATGACATCAGTTTGGTTTTATGTAAAACATCATGCAAAATTGGAACTTGGTTTTATGCAAAAGTGCTTAGAAGCCTTCAGGCATTCTTCCAAAGAAAACCCTCTTGTTTTATTGCAATTATTTCATTTTACATTGCCCAAATCCCTGTGGTTTTTTCTCTGTCAGAGATCTTTCCAGCTGTAGGCACTGTTGTACCTGATAAGGATTTACTAATGCAATAGCTATATACAGCCTGGTTTAGGAAAGCCAAAGAGATGAGTAGTTACTATCCCTTTGGATTAAACACTTGTAGTCATTGTAACACTTCTCTCAACTTCCAGATCACACTATGGCTCCAGTTAACTGGTTTGCTAAGGCAATATGACTAAACTGGTGTGGTAGAATTGCCTCTTCGGTGATGTATCTGCATTTTAAGTAAAATACTCTGGAAGTGTGACCTTCATTTTTCTTAGAAAACTCCTTGCAAAATACAAACTCTTAGTTTTGCTTCATTTGTATCAACTGCTTGACAAGTAGGTGTGACTTGGTAATTGGAAACTCTTGATCGCTAATGATTGTTGTGATGTATCTCTACAGCTTTTCTGAGATCCTCAGCAGTATAGAGAACATTAAGAATAGCCAAGCTGTTTATATCTAAGGAATTGCTCTGCAACAGTAGGATTTGTACAGTACAAGCATTTTTTTGCTGAAGCAAGAAAGAATTGAATTAATGCAGAAGCCACATTAACTTAGATTTAACACATGTTTTGCATTTAGAAACGGCCAGCTAATGCTGTAGTAAGATCAATAGAATTGGGCTGCTTTGAATTTTTGCAACTTCCATGATGTAGTCCAAGCTGTTTATTACCTGCACTACAGTCTCTAGACTGTAGAAGCAATCTAATGTCTCTCTTGGATACTTGTTCATCTTCTTTGTGTGTTTGAAAGCATTATGTTAGATGTAGGGCCATTAATCTATAGTTTTTAATTTCAGAGAAAAGTGTTGGACAGTCACTATTAGAATTATTTGAAGTAGATCCAAACTAAAGAATTAAAATACTTTTGTGAATCTACAATATTTGGATTTGTTAGGGGAGAATCTTTGTGCTACCTGATAACTGATGACATATTGGATGTCAGCCCCAGCAATTTGGTGATACCTCCTACACCTAACAACTCTAAAATTTGTGAATGACAAAGTTTAGGGTTTTTTTTTTAAAAAAGGGCTTAAAAATTATAATATCCAAAATAGTTTGGTGGAATAATGACCATATCTGAATTGAGAAAATCGCCTCTGCTTTACTTTGTCAAAGAAAGTCTACTGTGCACCACTTCAAGATGGAGCATAAAACAAGACTTGGAAGTATATTTCTGTTGTCATTGTTACCTAGGATGGTGTAAAGGGGAGAGAGAAGAAAGCACTTGCATGTTCAAGGATGGCCTAAAAATAGGTACATTAAATATTGAGATAGGGTGCCTGAGCCTTCACGAGATCTGCTTGAACATCTTTGCACCCAGTGATGTGCTTCCAGAATGGACTTTCTCTGGCAGTCCCAAATAGGAGGTAATAATGCATAACACCTGCATCTGCCATGAAACATAAGACCTTGCTAGAAGTTCAACCTCTGGGCAATGCAGTGAAAAAATGCACGAAACAGCTTTGTGTGAGGCCAGCTTGCATATGTAGGGTTTTATTAGGTCCATTCCAAGCTAAAAAAATCAACTTCCTTAACCTGGAAGCAGAGAAGACGTGCTTATAGTGTCCTGGGCTAACAACTATAGCTGTGCATGGCATCTACTCCAGAATACTTTGTATTAATGACACAATTAATCAGCAACCCAAGTAAACTACCCCAAAATTAAGGAATGACTGTAATACTAATTTAATCACATTATGATTACATTGTTATGTTATTATGAATTATTATTTGTACTAATAATACATACAGAATAATTTAATTATGACACTTCTATTTGCCCCTTTTCTTCAGAAATAGTGAATTTGGGAAGAGATCTTGTCCAAATTAAATGATTCAAAAAGTAGAAGTACTTCTGTACGAAATGACAATGTTTTAAAAATAATAATATTTCTATTATGTATTCTACAATTTTCTAAAAAGTACAGTTCAATTATTTAGAGTATTCTGTTATTACTACCATCTCCCTAACATTACCCTGTAGACTTCTGTTTTATTCCAGGTGAAACCTGGACTTTATCCATAAGGTTTATAATTCAAAATATCCATAGTGTGATAAATCTTACTGTTTTCACAAACAGCTTCTCAAATTTCATTCCCATTATATGGAGGACAAGAAGGAAAAATAATCAAACATTTACTTAAAGAAAAGCTTTACATCCCAGTTTTTGTAGAAAAATGTGAACTACAAGCTTCGATTCTTAAATGCAGAGTAAAAATATTAAAGTTCATATATTTTGTGCAACTTCTATTGCATTGCATTTAGTACACAGTGTTCTGTGTACCAAAAATAAAAGGATTCATTTTTAGAGCCTATTAAAATTGCAGTTCTAGTCTATAAAGGAACTTGCAAAAATAGCATCACAGGAATAAATTTTAAATGTGTCTAGTAAATCTGAGCTGGAAACCAAACTTTAAAAGACGGAGAAAGAGAAGAAACCGTTCGATTAACAGGCATATTTGTCTTCAGAAATGAATTTACATTCTCAGTGAAGTATCGAATGTTGTTTAGATTTTAATTTTCGTTTTCAAGGACTATTATCCACTCCTTCAACTGACAGTCATCACCTGTCACTCTTCAAACAATCTCTTTGCTTCCAAGGAGTCTTGCAGCTTCAGACCAGTCACATGAATGCACAGTGCCTGGCACAAAGTCTAGCTATCATTAGACTACCATCATCAGTTGTTTCTACCTCAGACTATCCACCTTGCTACTAATTCCCCAATCTCCATTTTTAGCCATGATAAGATATGTGTCAAGAAGACATAAATGATAGCATGACTAAGTAAAATCATTAAAGAAAAAAGTAAATGCTATGTATGCATCTAGGTATTTATATGGTGTTCATTAAAGTCAGCCAGATTAGTTCTTTATATCTCATGAAACCTTTTTGCTTAACACATGCAGTAACTTCCGTTTGGTCCTGACTTTGTCTTTGCTTAATGTCAGTTATGCCTTCTCTAAGTTCAACTCTAAGACTGGGAGGTTCTGAGCTGTTGAAAGGCTTCAAGTTTTAAGCAGTTGTCAGATTTCTAAGAAGCTTTATATATATATAAATCTAGTGTAAGTCATTTTGATGTTGTATGCATATGCCTTTTGTTAAGATGGGAGATTGATATTTTAGCACTTGCAGCATGTCTTGATCAAGTTTTTGTGAAATAGCTAAACACATGAAGTTCACCAAATTAAGGGTGTCCTTCGAGTGAAAATAAGTAACAGAGGCTCTGTAATTCTAAACAGATTTTCAGTCTTGCTAACTTGAACCTGATCAGAAGCATCTCTAAGGAGAATTTTTATTTTCTTTGGGGAAAAAAAGGACTCACCTCAAAAACAAGTGTTAAGTGTTTCCTCTTGCAAATATTGCCCTCAAGTGTTTATACTGCACCCTGGTCACGGTTCCCAAGAAAGTATTCTCCTAAACACATTAAACTTCTCTGAATCAGCTTCCTATCCAATTACATGTCCCTTAGTTCTCCTGACTGGGAATGATAAACTGTTGTACTCTGGATACTGTCCATTGAAGGAAAATGGCTGTGTAAAGCAGGAAAATGACACCTAAAAATCAACTTCAGGAGGTGCTGGGGTAAAATCTGTCTATAGGGTTTGGGGTTGTTTCTTCTCCTCCCCCAAGCTTTGTAGATCAAAGCATTCAGGGTGACAACAAATTAGCATCAGAGCCTTTTAACTAATGGCTGTTCACAAGTATGAAAATAACTGTTCAGTTGGTGTCCCAGTTTTCTGTAGGGAACGTAGCTGATAAACCCTGTTTGAACATACCGAATTGTTCAAAGGGCCACATGGGCCATGGGTAACTAATCTACAACGGAAGCGGTAACTACAAACTATTAGATTTCACACAGAAAATACTAGAAGAAAAAGTAAAGTTAAAGGCAGGAGCAGGAGGGGGCTGCTCTCCAAAAGGAGGTGAGCAGGAAGCTGAGGACACCCCCAGGGCTGGCTGTGCCCCCCCCCAGGGAGACACCATCCCATCCTGCCAGGTCTAAACACAGCAGCAAAGCTGGGTCCTGGGATCGGGACTCAATGACAGACCCAGGCACAGCAAGCAGTGAGCCAGGTCCAGGGATCAACCAGGGGCTCCAGTCAGCAGCTAAAGAAAATGGAGGCTGGAGGCAAAGCAATAATGTGGGGAAAAGGGCCAGAGACAGGGCTGGGCACCAGTCTCTCTACAGCGTTCTTCAGACCAGCCTTGGCTATCCTAGTCCCAGCTTAAGTGAGCCCCCCTGGGCCCAGGGACAAAGACACTAGCTGGGCCTGGTCAGGGCCAGTCAGGCCTGGTAGTGCCCTCAGGGCCCCGATGGTTGCTAAAGCCAAATTACAATGACCACTTGGTTTAAGAAAGAAAAGCCTGGTCTAACAGGGTGGTATCCAACTGCACCTTCCACTTCACAGAATTTGACAGAAATGTGAAGTCATCATTGCTTCTAGGATTTAGGTAAAATTAAAGCTAGAGGTGATGATGGAAAGACTGGAAAGGCTGAGAAAGCTGGGACTGCTCAGGCCCGGAGAAGAGAAGGCTCAGGGGCATCTTATCAATGTATACAAATATCTGCAAGGAGGATGGACCCAGGCTCTTTGCAGCGGTGCCCAGTGACCAGCAAAAATTACCTAGCTTCTTGTATGAATAATAGCTCATAAATCATCCCCAAAAATTCTGGTAATACCTTTCTGGATGCCCTAGTGCAAACAGGCTTTTTACCTACCAATAGGTTCAGCTGAGTGCTGGCACATGATTACATGAGACAAATGAAGGGATGGTTAAATAAAAGCCTTATTGTTGCTAACAGAACAAGCTCTTAAACATCCGGAGTTCTTGTTCACCTTCATGCTTCCCAAATATTGCTTACTCGTTCTAAAAAGGTAACTGAAGTTTAGATCCTCACCTGCAAAGTTCTGGTTGTTTCTTGCAGCCCTTTTATTATCATAACATGAAAAACAAGTACTATTAGTTTATAAAGAATGTTACTAGAAAAGTATAATTTTATACATACACACATATGTTGTGATATAAGACAATAATAATAATAATAGGAAATAGAGCTCAAAGATAGAAGCACTCTGTTATAGCACTTGATACTATCTCGTGAAATTTTCTGTGGCAGATTAAGGCAAATGGCTGTGGATAGAAACACTGTCTGAGCTGAAAACTGCTTGAAACAGTGGTGATTAATTAACAGTCGACTGAGTTAGGAGGGCAGGAGACTTGCAAGCTGGCAAAGAACTTGGATAAACAAGCTGGATATCAGGGCAAAGTTCCTGGCTATGGGCTTGTTTTAGGCTATGAAGTTATTAAAATCCAAGACAGCGAATGCAAATATAAAGTAAGAAAAAAAGAGGAACTGGATGAACTGAAAGGTATCATTCAACCTCTAGTGCTGTTGTCATTGCATTTTCATTTGCACTCCGGACTAAACTCACATTTTATGTAGATTTAGAATTAAGGTACTAGGCAAAATTTAAGAAATGTAACTGTTAAATGGGCAGCCTGAAGCAAACAGAAAGACAAGAACAGCCAAGTTTTACCTTTTTTGCACACAGGGCATGTCAAGGAAGGTAGCAAGGTGGCTAGGGGCAGAGTGTATGGTTACCACCTGCCCTATTTTGCCAGTTGAGGATAAGACAGTCTTCACTGTCATTTGCCTGCTTAAACAAATACAGCTTTAGTGACAAATCAACAACTTTTTCCATGTCTGCAGAATGTACCTCTTGGAGTCATTCCTACACTGCTGCATTGAAATAGATCATATATGAAATGTCTATGCCGTGGATATGTGTTTTAAAATTGTCCTTTATGTCTGATGACAGGAATACAAGTTTCAGATTATTCTTTGGCTTTGGTGCTTTCTCTCCAGGCTGCTGTCTTTTGGGATAGTACTTTAAAAAACATGTCATACCACCTTGTATTTCTGTATGACTGCTACTAGCTCATTGTGTTTCTTGACCAAACCCCCCTTTCTTACATTCAACATGCATTAAACATAATAAAAAATCAGGTGTCAGATTCAAGGAGTTGTTACAGCAGCACTTATACCTGAACTTGTTATGTGTGATCCATACCAAGTGCAGGGAGAACAGACCTGCTGCATAGTAATTTTTAGATGATTCTTTGAAAAAAATCTTGTTCATGTGGCCCAAATTCACTCATGATAAAATAGATGTCTAAAAACACATTAGCAGAGTGTTGGGATATTACATTTAAAATGTCATTGTCCTCAATCACTTTAAAAAAATGTTTAGGCATTTTAACTAACAGGCCTGATTAATGATGGCATCAAAAGAGGTTTCTGGGGTTTTTGCCCAGAACGCTGACTTCTTCTGGGACTGCCAGCTAAAATCTATTTCAAACAAGAGATGGGCCCAGCTGCACACCTTAGAGGAATGCTTTATTGTAGGTGTCCCAGTCCTGCAATCGTTAGCTTGCTTTTGCTTGGTAGCAAGGTAGAATCCATCAGAACTGGGGTGGAGAAAGGGAATTTTATGGATAACTCGAATGTGACATGGGTATTTGGCCTTTTACTTTTAAAGTAAAATTCTTTTTGAATAAGAGTAGAGCCTCAGTTGAACAGCAATCTTTATTACAGAGATTTCCAGACTTTTAGACTACCAACCCTGATCCTTTGACATCTTTTACCAAGATGGACTAGAAACTAATGAAGACACCTGAGGTCTATCAGGATTTGAACTTTAAATGAAATGTTTTCTGTTCCTACCCTTTTTGCTATTGCAGTGAGAGGAAAGAGTCATTATTGACAGGCTATTAAGATTTTTCTCATATGCAACCACTTTTGCATAAGATCACAGATGATGGTGCTCAAAATCCAAGCCTTCAGCAACATCTCTTGAAAGTCAACCCAATTCCTTCACTTTGTCGCCATCCCTTTCATGTTGACACACAAGGTCTACTATCCGTTTTCCTCTGAGTGAATGACAAAATTGTGCAAGTCATCACTTTCATGGTTAGTGTACATTTTCATGACCAAATGGCATGAAAATATAAGTCATTTCCACTACAGAGGTGGTGGGCAGGGAAGCTGCGGAGTTGGGAGCGATGTTTTGGAAAAGACCCTTCCACCATGTGATGATCATAACCTTCTTGTGGTGGTGCATAGGGTAGCAGGTATGAAGGGGGAGATACACAGCAAAGTACTTTGATTATTGTATATTATAGAAAGTGGAATTTGTAATTCCAGTGAGGACAGTGTCACAACTTATCTGACAAGCATAAAGATGATGCATTGGCCATAGCCAATAAAGCATTATGCATACCACATGAAAAGATTCTGGTGACAAAATATTAAGTGAAATGCCTAAGACTAAGACGGCCTTAGTAACATACCCTGCAAAAATTACAGATCCAGGCCAGGTATCACTATGTGGTTGAAAAAATGGTATAGTAAAGGGAAGATAAGACTTGCTTGGAGTTGAGTAACTTGATTTTGATTTTGTGGAGTATCTTGACATGCCAAGTGCCTTAGAGCTCTGACAGAAGGCAGGTAGTCATTGGTGCACTACAAGGAGACAGCAGGTATAATAAATGACAGAGTAAGCTGGGCCAATACAGAAGTGGTATCATTATCAAAACCTAAAGTCAAATGAGGTTAAGATCTGCCTCAACCAGTAATAATGAATCTATATAAAATGAAATGCCTTGCCTAAATCTGGAAGAGTGTGGAGATGGCTCGAAGACCCCATATTTGAAAGACAGAGAATATTTATGCCACCTATAATAACAGACTTTAGCAGGACCAGAAAAAGCCAGTACCATTAAACAGCAGAATAAAAGATATTACAAATATATATGTATATATATGTGTGTATATATATCCTTAAAACAGAGAAAAGACGAAGTCAAGTCTGATGAGGAAAATAGGAATTATCTTAAACAGCAGCAATTTAAAATTTAAAAAACATAATAAAAATGGTTTGGAATACAAGTTGCTAAGGGACTAAAAATACTAAGAAAAACATTTTCAAGCACATCAGAAGCAGAAAGTCTGCCAAGAAGCCAAGACTGATAGCTGTTCAAAGTGTTAAAGGTGCTCGTAGAGAAAATAAGGCCATATCAGGAAAACTAATTATTTTTCTTCAGTATTCTCTACAGAAGTGGTCAAGGAGATTCCCACAGTAGACCTTTTCCACATAGGGTGCAAGCTGGAAGAGTTCTCAAATTGAAGAGACATTGCAAAGTTTTCAGAAGAAAAATAAATAATTTTTTTAGTAATAGATTGCCTAGATTAGCTGGTACTAATCTGGTGTTTCTAAAGGAAAAGCTATAAGAAACAGCTAAAACACTAATCGTGTTGTGTAACCAATGTCATTACTGAGTGAATGAGGCCCTGAGAGGAAATGGGGAAACTGCAGGCCAGCAGGGCTGGCTTCTATATTGGGTAATCTTGTTGCAAACTGTAATAAAGAGAACTGGATATGTGAACAGAAAGCAGATAATGGAGAAGCAGTGATGTGGCTTTGGAGGAAGTGTGGAGTTGCAGATCAATGAAAGTTCTTTAATGAGCCTGTAAAAACATGAAAAAAGGTTATGGACTTGAGAGAGTGTACTTATATATTGCATTTGGATATTGACAATTTATTAGGAAATCCTTCATCAAAGGACTTGTAGACCTAAGCTGACATGGGAAGAAAGGAAAGATTTTATTGTTGACTAATGACGAACTAACAGGTAGGAAACAAACAGTAGGAAAAGTGGTAAGTTGCCATGATTCAGAGAGGTTACTGTTGCCATCCTTTAGAGACCTCTCTGTGCACAACATAAATGACAGTTTGCTGATTTTTTTACAAAATTATTCAGTTTAAATTAAACTGACTACAATGAGTTTCAGGAGCACCTCGTGATACTGTCATTGGCAATAAAATGTCAACTGAAATCCAGTGCTGATAAACACAAAGTTACACATATAAGGAAAAACAGCACAAAGTAAACACCTGTAAAGAATTAGCTGAATTAGACACTACTGCTAAGAGATTTAGGAGTTATTTTGAAATGTTCTGCTTGAATGAGAGCTCTGTGTCCAGCAGTGGTTTGAGGCAAATAGAATGTAGATATTTTTTGGTGGATAAATGGAGATCTAAATAACAACAAGCAAAAAAGTGTGTTGTATAAACAGCTTTAAATGCAAGTAAACTTTTGCTGTGCTTCTTCCTCCTGTCCATCCCAACACCCTCTGTTCCAGCCCAAAGAAGAAAATGGTAGAAAGGGTAAAAATCAAAAGGAAAACAATGAGGCAAATACATGGACAGATAACTGTTTTAAATGAGTATTTAGGATTCTTTCCTTTAGAAAAGAGGGAGTGAAAAGGGAAAGTATATAACAGAGGTCATATTAAGTCATGCACAATATGGAAAAACTGAGTGAAAGATAATTCTTCTCTACTTAACATGCTGCAAAAACTAGGAGCATTAAATGAAATTCTTAGACAGAAGCTTCAAAACAAACACAAGATTAGGAAAATATCTCCAGTGGATATTGAGATTATAGAATTTATTTTCACAAGATGTTACAGCTATCTGAAGTACAAGTAGATTCAAAAGGCAAGTAGACTGATTTATAGAAGAGGACTGTTGACCACACAGAAGTGGATGAAAGGTCTAGCTTGGGAAATCCTTAAGCTGGAAATTTCTCATGGCTGGGATAATGTACCTACCTGTTGTTTATTCTAACACTAATCCCCACAATATCCACAATGACCAGTGTCAGATACAGAGCTAAATGGACACATATCATAATTGTTATTTTTTTTGTCTTACCATAAATTGGTTGAGTCATAATACAGCTATTGATCAATAATAATAAAATTCTATTAGATTATAAGTAGAGATACAGAACAGCATCCACCTGCATTGTAGAAAAGGTCAATACAGTTTTAAACTTCATGCATTTCTAATTGCAGTCCTCCTTTCTTTCCATTGAACTTTGTTTAAATTCTTTGAAATAGTTGGAGTGGAATAAGGTGCCTAGATAAGCTATATAAATGGAGAGGACCTTGAAAAAATCATCTGTACTTCATATTGTTAGGCTGCCAACCACATCAAGTTTCCTGAATTGGTCGTGTAACAAATGTGGTTGTGTGTACCATACAGTTTTGTTATTCTTTGCCTCTTCTTGGCAATACTTGTTCCAGCAGTTGCAACAGAGGTCAGGACAGTGACAAACTGGACAGTAGAAATCTGCACATAAATGGGCTAAGAGTTTGCAAGGATCCTTCAAGTATGAAATAGTGTTTGCAAGAGAAAAATATTTCCTGCATGGGATATGTCCCTTCACACTGAAGTAGGAACTGTCACGTCATGAAACAAAGTCTATAAATATGGCTCTTTTTGCATATTTTCAGTGTGGAAAATAAGTACCAGGGCAGAGTCCCCCATGTGATTTCTCCTTATGTGTTGCCAGTAGGCAGAGTGGTAATACTTGACTGCTGGGCTGCATCTGCACTATGAAATTGTCATGTTGTCAGCTAATGAATTACAGCCATTCAAGTCTTAGCCTATGCTTTTTGTATTATAATACAATTGTACTTGAGTATAGGGAGTTTGTATGTCGATGGAAGTTAAGGGGAGCTAAATATAAAGAGGTCATATAAGTCACTGAGAAGTATATAGAAGTATACTAAGTACATACCAAGAAGTATATAGAAGTCATATTTCTCTATGATGTGATTTATTTTATGATTTGAATCAACATTATGTCGAGGACAAGCCTTGAGGCAACAGCAAAGGACTCAGGTTTTGAACATGAAAGTTGGCCACCATTTGATGCAAACTTGGTAGGGATGGCTTCTGTGTTAATTAATATATCCAGGTTAGGGAGCACTGAAGCTTGAATACAACCATCATGAAGTATACAGTGGTGTAAAAAGGGAAAAAGAACGTGCTCTTTCCCCTTCTTTCAATACTAATGCATATTTAGAGTTGCTCAAAGACTCAGAAACATTAAGCAGCCTTTAGTCTAGTTGATTACAGAAAAAAAAAATCACAGGAGACATCAATAACTCCTGACAAAACTATGCAATTTATGTAGTGCTAAGCATAGAATAAATCTCATAGCAATCCAATCAGTTCTATACTCAGGTAAGCATCCTAAGCAATCCTTTCTCAGAAAGTTGCTACAGTCTTTGAGCTAGAGTGTTCATCTGTACAAGGACATGATACTCACACTGAAAAAAAAAAAAAAAGAAAAAGCTGAAGAAGTACGGAGATTGAACTCTTAGAGGTTATCCTTGCAGATGAGGGCTGCTGCATATTGGTATGTTGGTACAAGAAAGCTTTTCCTTGCTGAAACTACTCTGAGACTAAAGAGAAAAAATCAGTCTCCAGGACCATAAGGCTGGCATCTTTCACAAGTACTTACTTCAAGGCAAATCTTAAAAAAAAAAAAAAGAAAAGAAAAAAAAAGAACCTGTTCTTCCAACAGAGGCAGTAGCCCACATTCAAAAGAGACAGAGTAATATCTCAGTTCCATGGAAGCCAAAGTTGAAGATCCTACTGGCTTCACTGGAGCCACCATTTAATCCATGGAGTGTTTCAGTACATTCTTTTTTACTAGACTTAAAGCTAACATGCACAGGGTCCTGGCACCATCCAAAGATGTGCACATATAATTTACATTATCTTAAGCAATAATAGTGTGGATATCTGAGATGTCAGTGCAGGTCTGTATGCATGGGATTAAAAAGAAAAGTTTAGGTTACAACCCTGAGCCTGAGAGATTTTCTTTGATTTGCTTTCCCATTCATGTGCTGAGCAAATCTACCCCAGCCAACGTGGGAAATTTCACAAGCTTCTTTGCAGACAAAATGTATTTCACTGTATTTAGTATAACTCCCAGCTGCAACATAAAATTGGTGATATGCAGTCTGGAAAGAGCACTTAGTAAAGGCAACAATGGACTCCTCTCTGTGGAGACTTCTCTCATGTCTTTCCCAATTCTCAGTTAATGATTGGAGGAGGGATAATTATATAATTGCTATGTGATATAGTAAGTGTTTATTCCAGCTAATTTATTTTTTAAATAAAGTTAATAATTTATAACCAGTACATAGTCATTTCTCTTAAACTTGTGTAAGTAATCAGGAGGCAATTTGAAAAGAGCTCTCTTTGATGATACACATTGTTATGCACAATACTTGTAATTTTTGTTTGCAAATGATAAATTATTCAGTTTCTCACTGCAGTCATGCAGTTGCTTAATGTGTCAGTGAGATAGGAGTTTTATTTTTTGACTGGATCCCTAAAAGTAAGATGAGCCGAAGATGTTCAATACATTCAATGTGTGTTACTTATCCTTAGCCCTGAAAAGTGGAAAAAAAAAAAAAAAAAGAGAAGGAAAATATACTAATAGATATACTTATGAAACAAATATACAAAAGAATTCTGGAACTGTGATGCTGATGTTTGTTTTTCAGGTAAGTTATGAGTCTGAAGGAACTGTTCTTTGTATATGACAGGCAATATAGTTTATAATACAGTTTAAAGGTGATCACAGCTAACTGTCATATATATTCTCCCTTTTAGACAAAGAAGAAAAAAAATGAGTTGCTCTGTAAAAGGTCCACTATCAGGTTTTTAAGCAGTCACAGCCTGGTAGCTGATTGATAAAGGTAGCTATTCAACTGTGTTGACCCCAACTGCTTCAGTGGAAAAATGAGTTGCTGTTCACATATTTGCATATGCGATGTTAGGATAATGAGTTCTTGCACATGAAATGAGTTATGATAAAGAAAGAGATACGTTTGCAAATTGCAAGGACATGTTTATATCTGGAAGAGCTAAAAAGATGAGAGATGCTGGTTAAACTTCAGGTCCCTATCTTGTTTTATAACAAAGCCTGGCCATTTGGAGAAGTTGGGTAGAATACATAGATATGATATATATTTTTATGTGTATATGTGTGCCTCTCTCCCCTCCGCACCCCTGCTCTCTATCCACCTCCATTTTAACACCTGAATCTCTGCTGACCAATCTTTGAGTGCTCTTTGCTGAGGCGGCATTGAAGCTTGTTTGAATGTTGTAACATTTTACTTATTTTTAAAAAGAGGAAGTATCTCATAATTTTTTTCAACAACTAGAGTACCTCCCAGCCTAAGTACCTCACCAGTCCCTTCTAAATTTTTCCTGGCACTTGGGAACTATATCAATTCTCTAAACTTTTCTCTTGTGGCACATTAGCCTTGTCCTACCCATGTTATATGTCCTGCCTGCACAGAGAAAATCTTGATGCAACTGCAACAGATAAATCATACACTATAACAAAAGGACCTTTGGGTACTGTAGTTTATACAGGTTCTTGAAATGGAGCAAACTAAACCAACAAGAGCATTTTTAGAGCTGTGTAGCTGTTCTGTATCACAGAAAAACAGTTTGGAGAACATCCAGAACTGTTCTGCCAAAATAAAAATATCTTTTTTTTACCTTACTGTGTTGGTACCTGATACAATGAAATGTTGTATTTGTTTTTAAGAAGCATTTAGAAATGCTTATGATAAATTACCCAAGAATTCTAAGGTTTATCATCTTATGGTACATCAGGTGCAAGAACAGTATGCTCAGTGTATATGGCTATTAACGATGTAAAGTTTGAATTAGGTTTTGATAAGGAACTGGCTTTTTCCAATCTTTTACTGTGCTGGGGTTTAAGATACAGTCAATCAATTACAGTTTATACATCATAGTTTTCAAAACATCTACTTTTGGAAAAGAGAGAAAATAAGAAAATAACATACGAGTATTGGGGAAAGATTGGTGGTAAGCAATAAACAAAACAAAACAAAAAATGCTTCCAGTTTGCTTTAGCTTAATTTTACTTTGCCTTGAGTTAAATTTTTAAAAATACAATTTTAAAGCAAAAATACTTTCCTGCTGGCAGACTGTATTTTTCCTTGCACGTTTTTTCACTACTTTCCTCTTCAGGGCATGTAGCATGTGGGCTCAGTTGTCCAGCTCTTTACAAATGCTGTAAGCCATAGTAAAATGATGTTTTGTGTCAGGTTTGGAAAAAAAGAGTTTGCAGGAAAGCCATGAAAATGACGTACTCTCTTGAAGTATAGCACATGGAATGAGATGGGCACTATGCACCGTGCATGAAATTTAGGTTTATTTGTTTCTGTACAAGTGGAAGAAGGATCACATTACCCATGAAGCAGCTACTGTGCAGCTCATATATCTACCAAAGTACAGCTACTGAATGCAGAAAATTGAATATATAAATACACACTGGAAATACAGCCTTAAGCACAAAAACCCTCATCAGGCCGTAAGTCTTATTTAACGTTCATGTCCTAGCTAGTTCAGATAGGGCCATAACCTAAAGTCTTTATCAGGCAAAATTCTCATTGCCTATAAGTCAACAAGAGTTTTGCCAATTTAAGAAGCCTAGGATTTGTTCAGTAGTGAATAGCTTCCTTGGGAGGTTAGAAATGTATCTGTCTGCTGTGGATGAGACAATCTATAAAGCCACTTCATTACTTGTAACTGTTTCTTTTTCCCCTGTATTCTTCTTCTATGGAATATATTCTCTGATAATTACTACATCTTCTTTTGCTGCCACTTGCTATGCATGAAGCATAAAAAAACCCTGAAAGCAGGACATGCAAAGGTAAAGAAACCTGTGTTTTATCATCTAGTTGCATGAAGAAAAAGGAAAACTAAAACCGATGGATTTCTTCAAGTCTAGAAAGATCAGCTCAGCTTACCTATTACAATCTAAACTAAGAATGTCAGAGAGGTAAAAACTTTAGATAGTGATTTATTCTTGCCTTTGACACATGAGGTACAATACTATAGTGTGAAGTACAAAACCTGATGAGGTTCTGAGGGTTGCAATGAGTGACACTGTGTTTACAGGGAGCTGGACAGAACAGAATTTTTCCAAGCTCTAGATTTGATGGACATTTTCAGAAACAGAATTGCATTTTGCTGACTGGTTTTGTGGACGTTTTTTGAATATGTTTTATATCTGACATTTCCTACTGATTTACAACACATAAGTGCAGTATATTTAGTGTACTGGTAGCTGCTGGGCAGTTTCTCCAAGTATCTGCTTGTTTAAAATTCTTCTCTGTTAAATTAAAATTTGAAACACATTTTGAAAGGTCCTGTTGCATCAGAGGTTCTACATATCTTTTGAGTTTGTACCCTCCTGATTATTTTTGTCCATAGTTACTGAGGGCCTGTAGGCAAGACCAAAATAAATGCACAACCCGCTCTACATCCTAGTCTCCTCTCCCACCATATTCAACAGCATTCCAAAAAAAAGTAACTTGATGAGTGTATAATCTTTCAAAATCCAAAATGTGTAAAAGGTATTTAACCTAGATAACATACGCAACAAAACTGATACTTAAAGGCAGCTTATGAGTTCCCTATTTTAAGTACAAACTGGCACTTTGAAGTTGAAGGTGCTTTGTCAATCTGTCTTGTAGAAACTTGGCATTCTGTGACTGTCCTTGTGCAGTATTTCTCATTTGTACTACTGAAAATTCAGGTTGATTTCCTGATAGGCTGGAAAGCCAAGGAGCTGTATCTCTGCTTAGGCTCAATGATTTATGGATGATATGCTAGCTCTTTTTCTGTCCACCAGCCTAACCTCACAGCAGCTTACAAGCTGCAGTGCCACTAAGACAGTTGTTATTACTCTTTTTTTAAGCCCAGCAGTTGCAGTTGCTCTTGATTCCTTATAACAGTCAATGGTGACAGTAACTATGATGTATACTTTCCCTTTGTACAGGAGACAGAATTCTGCAGCACTGTTCATCTATCTGATTCCCTTGTAGGCTTTTCACCTACTGCTGTAATTTATTTTTCAGAAAAATACCTCCTGAAAGTAAACATGGATATAGGAATATTGTATTGTACATGTGTGCTTATGTGTATGCCCAGCTTTCTCTTTATACAACTTTGCTCTGTTCCTGAGGTTTTTTTCTCTGCATGTAGCATATATCTGCTCTCTTCCACCACACCCCATTCTATAGGCTAGCCTAATTCATGCACTTTTCTACAACACTCCATTATGACACTGGGTACTGAAAAATATTGCCAGATTATAAAGTAGAGTTTTCAAAAATCCTTTTTATTAAGGATATTATATTATCTGATTACAAATCTTTGTGGATACCCTATTCTGTTCTATTCTGTTTGGACTGTTAGTGTATATGACTTAAAACATTCTTCTTGTAGACCTTTCTGGCTCTGTCACTGCATTATTTTTTATTGTGACAGTTTATGATGAGTGGAAATTTTCAGGGTCTTACTTTTGACTTTTGGCGGTTTTTATGAACTGGAAACTTTTGTGTGAAACATTAACAGAGACTAGAAATGGAGAATAAAGTAGATCTAAGTAAGATAGGAATGATTCTACCTATATTTGAATGTTTATATGATTCTCTGCCACCAGTCACAGCACATTTACAGAGAATTTGCCATATCAAGGTGTTGAACAGAAGCAAAAAGTGATCATCACACTTGGAAAGTATCCGGGGGACAGGAACAGGGCCTGTTCCCTCCACCTTGCCTCATCTTGGAGAGTAGGAAGGAGTTGCTGATGGAAGGGAAGGAGACCCCTCCTTCCTCTTCTCCTCCCAGGCAATTAATTTGCAGATCTTGGTAGGAGGACCAACAGTTGCCTGATAGGGCAGGGTGGATCTGGAAAGCCCTGTGTTTGTATGTGAAATTCTGTTATCTGTTATCGGTTTCTGTGTGAATGATTGGCTACTGTTTCTCATTCTGACTTTTAGCTTCCATTTCCTCCTTAAGTTTTTCAAATTCATGGTGGTTAGCCTTGGCTAACAGCCCAGCTCCCACCCAGCTGCTCACTCTCTCCCTTTCCTTAGCAGGACAAAGAGAGAAAAAAAAGGGGTGGGAAACCAAACAACAAGAAAGCTTGTGGGTCAAGATAAAGACAGGGAGAGCACTTGCCAATTACTACTCTGAGCAAAACAGACTTGACTTAGGGGAAATAAATTAGTTTTCAATTAAAGCAGATGCAGATAGTGAGAAACAAAGACAAATGTTAAAACATCTCTCCTCCTGCCTCTCCCAGGCTCAAGGGCACTCTTTCACTCCCTTATCCTTCCCCTGCCCCGACAGCGCAGGGAGGATGGGGGGTGGGAGACACTGTGGTCAGTACACAGTGGTTGCTGCTCTCTCTGCTGCTTCTTCCTTCTCACACTTTTCCTCTGCTCCAACATGGCCTCTCCACAGGCTGCAGTTCCTTCAGGAAATATCCATCCTGTCCGGCATGGTCCTCTCCATGGGCTGCAGTGTGGCTATCTGCTGTGGCACCTGGAGCACCTGCTCCTCCTCCTTCTCACCTTGGTGTTGAAGAGCATATGAGTGGTGAGAAGAGAATAGTATGAAGAGAATAAAATGGTGAGATAACTTAATGGGGACAGCAGAAAAGAAGGCAATGCACAACATGTAGTCTCACCCTCTTGAAAGCCTGGACAGAAACTCACTGCTTCACAGTGTCTGGAAAGTCTGTTCAGTAGACCTCCCTGCCCTCCACAGAAGATATCTCCTTTCCCTCTCTGCTCTCCTCTTTGGTCTCCATAAGCCCTGTTCCAAGTAAGGAAGTAAGTAGTATTATCCTTCTATCACAACAGTTTCCTCTGAAGCGTGCCCTCTACTTAATGTACAAGGGTACCTCTTCAATGCTAGCTGTACTAATAAGCTCATCCTATCCAGAAATTATTTCTTCATAGGATGCAATTTGGCAAAAAACATCAGGACACGTCTATCATTTAAAAAGTGCCCTTACCTAGGTTACAAAAGATATAGACTTCCAGCCTCTTAACAGCTTTCCATTTAGAAATTTATTTTTATAAATGATGTGGGCAATTTCAGGGTTTTTCACAACTGTATATAACAACAAATACACTTTTTCCCAATAACGTCTCTTTTAAAACATTATTCCTTTCCTATTTTATATCACAGCATCCTGAATATTTTTGCTGTAAACATTTGTGAGACAGTTGTGTTTCAGTCAGCCTTGCAGCTTTCTCATTTAGATCATGACAAAGTCTATTAATTTCCAGTGGAACTGACTCAATAGTCTCAGGTTTCTTTGTAACCTTAAACTTTAAAACCCAACTTTCTCTTGTTCTCTTTGGATGTTTTTACCTCTAACAAGCAATTCTAACTTTTCAAAGGAAGTGAATGTTTAGTTGTTGCTCTAGTTTTTAGCCACATTCTTAGCAGTTTTCTCATAGCATAGAGTTCTACACTATACTAAGGGACTCACTCTCTTGTTTTGTATATAGGTCTGTGCTAAACTGTATTTTCATATGGAAATCTTTTCTTAGCTTTTCTACAAAATACCACAGAAACGTTAATATACTGGTTTTATGATGGAATTTTTCAACTTGTCAACCTCTAAAAAAAATAATTTCAGAGTGTTTGTAAAGACAGCATGATTCACAGAGAATGGCTTTTAAAGTCCATGAAATTCTTTAAATAGCTTAAAGACCTCCTACAGTTCTTGTTTTATTTGTGAACTGTAAGATACACCTCGTTCACTTCAACCAGCTTTTTGTTGTTGTTTTAGTCAGCAGACACACAGGGCATAAAACTAATAGCAGCCTTTTCTGTCTGATATACTTCACATAAAGACATTGCTTTAAATTTTCTACGTGTAGCTTATTATCATCTGAGCTTTTTAGCTAGTGGTGGAATTACGTATAAAACCAGCAGGAATCATAAGCAGAAAAAAATACCTGTTTTGTATATTCGTGAAAATAAAAGCTTTTTCTGTTAGTCAAATTGCTTTAGAGGTATGTATATTTCATTGTTGCTATTCTAATTTCTTTCCTCTATCACTTTTTTTTTAATATAATCCTCTCTGTGCAACACATTTGACTTTTAAATCTGCTTTTTGTCTGATTTTCTTCTTACCTTAATCTTACCTTAAACACATTACCATCTCTAGCTGGTGTAAATGGGCCAAGGAAATGGAGTTGTATCTACGCCACCTGGGAATCTTCCCAGGTACTGTTTAATGTTGTTGTACAACTGTGAAAATGCAAGATTTTTTATCTTTTTTCATAAGTAGCTTCCCTTTCTGCAACATGCACTTAGCATGTCTTTTAATATTCTGCACACTATTCTCAATATATTTCATATTCTTCATACTCTGCCTTTTTAAAGTCCAATATTTTTGTACTTCTGTCTTTATAAATATTCTCTTGAGTGCCTACAATTTGATGCTGTTCCTCTACGATCACAAGAATCAAATCTTCACCAACTTTTGTCTCATTTATCGCATATATCTTATTTTCTTGGGGATACATCCAAAGACTTGTCTGGCCTTCTTGATCACTCAGCAGATTTAAAAGGAAATAGCTCCATTTTACCTCCAGAAATAACTTTCCGTAGTCATTTCACAATTTTTATTCTAGTCTACACCAGGGTAATTGAAGTCTTCATGATTAATGATGTGTCTCTTTAAGAGAATCTGTTATGCATACAAACATTTCCTGACCTGTTTCTTTTCGTACAGGTTGGGATGTTTTTATCCATTTCTTTATAACACAGTTTGTACATTCTCTATCACATGCTTCCATCCAGACCACTCCTGTTCTGATAAGCCATTCTGCATGCAGAATATAACTTCTCTGGTCTTAAAGATATATTGTCCTTTCCTGCATATACCCTCTTGTTACTATGGTGTTTTCATAACTTCTTATTTAGAGTCCTGAGCCAGCTCTCAGTTAACCTACAGTAATTAAGTTATTTTTGTCTAAACACATATGGTTGCAGCTCTGCAGTCTTCTTTCTTTATATAACCCCAAAGAATTCATGTAAAACAAAGCCTTTCTTGACTCATTTTTCTGAAGAAAGTCTTCTTAGCACTTTTACTTCATTATTTTCAACAGCCTGCACTCTGTTACCTTCATTGTGACATTCTAGAATAATTTGTACTCCTTTTATTTTAACTGTAAGCCATAAAGCCGTTAGCCTGAGGATGTGCATGTATAGGTTGGGATCATTGTAGCTGCAAGGGGCTCACCAGCTTGAACTTCTTACAGAGTGAGGGACTGCCAGATCATTAGTATGATCCTTGACTAGTGAGGATGCATTCAGTATCTAGTAGAGAATTAAAAAAATACAGTCTGTATAGAAAAAACAAAACCAAAACCCACTGTTGTGGGAAAAGTGGATGTTAAATCTTCTTTTTATAGAATAGTAATTAGAAGTCTTAAAACAAAGTGTATTTTAAATAAAAGGCTTGGGAATTATTTGTTGTTCTTGTTTTCTTCTCTAGCTGACAATTTTTTTTGCCTCTGTTCCTTTAGCCTTCTCCTGTTTCATATAAAAGAAAAAAAAAAGTACATAATGCTTTTTGTTTTATCTCATTGTTTCATCAGCCATAGAATTTTTTTACAGTTCTTGGCAAGAGTCAGGAATAAAAGTGACATATCTTATGTCGAAGATGAAAATGGTGTGACATCATGCAGACATTACGGGCTTGGGAAGATGACAAGGAGGATAATAAGTGGAGGGAGAGGGATCAAGTTCAAAATTCGTGTATAGCCTCCTGGGGCTGTTATTTTTAATTGATTGAGGTCTTTGAGTAACCAGTTACTAACAAAATCTCAGTATTTCATCCCTAAGCCCTGCCTTTAATTTGCAATTAATCTGTGAGTACCATTTCCCTTTCTTTAGTAACTGTAGAAGATACCGGTGTAAACGTCATTAAAGTCTGTAGGATTTTTCCCACTCTGGATAACTCTTTACAACTACCAACTTCCTCTGCCTTGTGCTTTAAATAAATTTGTATACTCTTTCTTTGTGGGCTTCTATCCTCAGCCCTTAAGTAAATAAATAAATAAAACACTGTCCTATTGCCCATGCCCTTTCAGCAGAACGTACTGTCTATTAAGATGAACCGTTCCTATATTGCTGAATGGCCATATTCACCAGTCCATGAATTTGTAATTTAGCGTGTTTACTGCAGTCCTGGGATGTGTACCGCTTAAAATGTTCACCAGGGACTTTGTCATTTAGCTGTGTCATATTATTATACTGTGTAATGAAACACAACCACATAATGCATGTAAATAACAGTGTCAGCTCCCTGCCAAAATATAAAGGGAATATAAAATGTAACTTCTATCACAATCCCAGATAAAACAGCATAGTAATCTTCTGGAGAAATTAAAAAGTTGGCTTGGTGAAATTCTTCGTCTTCTTTTTCAGTTAAATATAAATGAAAGGAGTAGGTTCTTCATTTCATTATACTTACCAACCTTTTTTCCCTACTAGGATTATTTTTTTTAATATGGCCCTTACATATCTGTATCAGCTGTAAAATACACACTTCTATACCTAACCATCTTCTTTCTGGCTCCTTCTCTCCAGTTGTCCTCTTTCTGTCTTCCTTCGCTGCAATCTTGACAACAAATATTTGTAATTTTCTTTCTTTTCCACTGGTTTGCCCTTAGCACTTAGAGTGAGCTAGGCTAAAGTAGAAGATCTGCCCCCAAATATATGCGTGCACACAGCTGCAATTCATTTCCAGGCTCAGAATTCTGAAGCTCAAGAAATCTTTCACATTCATTTATATCCACTTGTTTAGCTGTATTTCTTTCTCTCTCTCTTGTAGATTCTCTCATATTGCCTGTGGAAGCTCTCTCCAGTGTTCGTAAATGAACAGATACTAAACTGTTTTAAAGCACCATTTCATACACACGCGTGCACACACACAAAGAAATTACAATAATTAAGAGGAAAAATAAAGGTCTATCATGTAATCAGTTGGACAAACATATTTAAAAGCCAACACAGAAAACCAGAGCACACTGCAAATATGCTGAAAGGAAGCAGAGAGAAACACAAACACACTTGAAATGACATTAGACACATTGAAAAGAAGAGTATACACACTTTTTGAGATAGGGTAGAAAGTGAAACACTCTGTAACAAGTAGCAGTTCCAGAAGAAATCAAAGAAAGATGCAGAATGCTGTTTAAAAATTGAAATGAGAAGAGACAGAAAAGATAGGCTAATTTCCTATTAGCAAGGTTTCTGGGGAGAAAGTACAAAGGAACAGCAGTGTCCTTTTGAGTGAAAATAATACATTTCCTTTTTTTTTATTTGTGTCTTTAGTTGCTCACTTAATTTTTCAAGTACAGGAGAATGAATACCATACAATATGTTCTAACATTGGCTCAAATTTCAAAAAACTTTTTCTTTCACGTTGTTTATTCTTTTTGTGGTTGCCAAGAAAATCTGCACGGCTTCTGCTTAAGCTGAAAATCATTTTTTAAGTTGTGCATTCAAATACTCACACCACAGTTGTCATAAACTGTACATACTATTTTCCACGTCAGGGGATCCTCTTTCCACACCACCCTAGTGTGGATGCCTAAAATGGGGCTATTAGAAAAGCAGAGCTTTGACTTCCCCTTCACAAGTAGATCATGCAGGTGGTAAAAAGAAAGTAAGTCTGAAGCCTGAAACCCAGCTGTAAAAATCCTGCATTAACTTACTGGTTTTAGAAATTACATGTGACATAAAATGCTTGTGGTCCAGGCAGATGCTAACAATTTGAAATACACTTTCTGTTCTTTGGCCTCCCCAGTCATAAGTCTTTTCACAAGGGAAACTAAAACAAAAAACAATCAAACTCAGATTTTGCATATGAAGAACTGCAACTAATAATACAGGTCCAACTTCAAATCTCGGTTGTAAAATATTCGTAGTCTTTTCCTCACAGTATAATCATTGTAGAAAAGGGGGAAAAAACCCACCTCTGAGTAAAATCAAGCAGGTAAATTCAAAAATCTTTCCACAGGCAATTGTTGATCCAAAGAGACAAAATTCCTTAGTTAAAAAATTTGTTGTCAGTAATCTTCTCAGCTCTCATCATACTGACAGTATAGCTTTTATGAGTTGAATGAATTGTCCAATGTGATGGATTGTCTCAAGAGCATTCTGAGCAATGGATTAATCCTAGTCTAGTTGCTTTTATATCTGCCCATTTTCTTCTTCTCTGCCTTGATGTTTTATCTGCTTGTAGTCAAACAAATTAAATCTGCCCTATAATATAATCTGTCCAATACTCTGCCCAATAAATTAAATCTTTCTATCCCTAGACCATTTGGAGGAATGGGAGAAATAATTGCACTTTGTTTAATGTAAAATATAGCTGGACACATATATTCACATATTTTATTTTTTGTGTCCAAAACATACTTCTAATCCCTAGAAGCATTTAGCAAGCAGGCTGATTAAATTAGGGACATAATCGATTATCTAACTATTATTTAGGCTGATAGCAAACAATACGTCTCCCAGCACTGTATTTCAGAGCATAGGAAATACCTATTAATAGCAACCCTGATATTGCGACAGCCAGTTAACCAGTCACTGTTCAATCTGGTGAAATCACGTAAGTCAAATGCAGGTAAGAACACATATCAGAACTCAACATGGGCTATGTTATATTTTCTTACACTTTTATATATTTATCGCCTGCTTTTAAGAACTTAGTTGGTCAAATTTTTCACTGCAAGCAATTTGAAAGTTGAACTTGGTCTTTTATTTGAATTGCCTGTGAACAATTGTAACTCGAGTATCACATTCGAACATTGCCTCAGAAGCTTTCAGGCATGGACACTTCAGCACATGGATTGCTCTCAGTTTCAGCTGTCTGTTGTGGTCAGGGACTCCTGTTATTCCAGCGTGCAGCAGGTCACCTGCACTTCTTCCAAGCTGGACAAACAAGTACTGCACTTCTTATGCCTGATGGCACTAGCATTTTACAAGGGAGTAACAGGAATCACATCCTTGTGGCGGCAAGCACAAGTTCATCTCACTGCTGTCTCTCCTAAGTACTCTGCTTGGGCTTCTGGACAAACCATTTTGTGCACTTCCTTCAGCAGCTGGCTGTTGCAGTTCAGTGGACTGAAGAAATAAAGGCCACAAACACAGCGCTATACTGCTAGGCCAACCAGCAGATGCTCAGTGTGTCCTTGCTAAGTTTTAAAACTCACCAGGGATCACAAAGGAGATATCCCTTGAGGATTCTAGATGGAGCAGTTTCTATTAGGGACTCATCTGTGATATGGCATCACCTTTATTTTCAGGTAATCGCTCAGTATAAACTAAGAGACCTGACGTTGTTTGGGGGCTGGAATAATGCAGGAGTAGGGATCTCCACAAACAAGCAGGCTTTCTTTCAGGAGTCCAAATGAGGGAGAAATAATTGGATAACAGTAATAGCAGGCTGGAGTCTAAAAGCTGACACTGTTTGGCAGGATAAAAGGAGTGGGATCCAGCCGGTAGAACTAGAGAAAGGAGCTCCCCTGTGGACTCCCTGCCCTGCTGGGAGACCCTCTGCAGCACCTAAGGAATAGGTAGGGTTAGGGCAGGCAGCAGCAGGGCATGAAGTGACTCGCTGGCAAGTCCACCGCAGCAGCAAACCATGGTGTCCGCAGGCAGGCAGGCATCCCACCGTGATCAGGATAGAAAACTGGCAGGCAGTTCCTCAATTTTCAACAAAAGAATATATGCTACTATCTTCCTGAGCAAATTCTTTCACTTAATTCATTGTTCTGTGAGGACTACCACAGTCTGACAGAACAGTAGTCTCAATATTATTTATGACCATTCTTTGACAAGCAGAAAGCAAAACACAGAAGCCATTAGTCCATAACGTTGTCTGCAGTGATTTTGACTGTTTGGGGGTTTTTTTTTCTCTTACTTTTGGTTACCCACACCTGATTTCATCTATTATGGAGCAAAGACAATTTCAGTTGCTTCACAATTACAGTTTTAAATTTCTTCCTTTTATATGCCAAATACTCACTTTTTTCCATTCCTTTCAAGAGCATTTCTTCCGTTAGACAAGTCCACAACTCATATTAGAGGAAAATTCTTGTCCATATAAGTGGAAAAATAAATTCAAGCAATTTCAAAAGATTCTCTAATTGAGACTAAAATTCCTGTTTAATTGATCATTGCAGTCACTCAATGAATATTCACTGAAAGTGACTTATCTGAATTGATTAGTATACATGTAGATGAATATTGCCATTAAAAATATTTACAGTGTATATGCATATTTCTGCATTTATGGGTCTGGAGCGGAACTGGTTTGTTTACACCACAAAAAAACATAATGCCCTTGCATGGCACACATATTTCATCAATGACTGAAATCTTCAGTGTTGTGGCAAATGAAGCTTCAAAACCGTGTTGTTAAAAAATATGTTTTAAATTACAGTGCTGACAAATGTAATCTAAAGCTAAGTCTGATAACCTGCCACTTCAAACTGTCATTGTAATGATTTTTGAAATATAATCAATAGTATTGACTTCGAGGTGATTTTCATAGGTGTAAGGGCCAGTTAAATAAAAGTTGGAGGAAAAATCCCTTTGTCATTTTCAAGCTGGTTTTATTATGAACCTGTTCATATTTTCAAGCTTCCATTTAATAACAAATTCCTAACACAGACCATTATTTGCTAGTTGAAAGCGATAGGCCAGAAAAAAATATTAGTTAATAATAAATTTTCTACTCTTCCACAGCACAAAACCTGGTATTAAAACTCCTCTCTGTCTGATATTTGCAATAAAGGTCTGAATAAGCATTTTCAGTCCTCAGAAAAATACAGGTTGAATTAGGTTCAAGACAAAGGATGAGTAAACGCATAGTTTTGCTTTATCTAAGCCAAGTCTAACTGTTCTGATGCCTGTACTCTATTTTTCACTCAGGGATAGACTGTCACAGCCCTTTTTAATCTTTCCTGCTGGGTGTAGCAGCCTTTATGCAATCTGAAGGAAGAAAATACACTGCAGGGAGGAAGAGCTTCACAGACGGACTGGAAGTCCACCCTCATGCTCAGGGCTAAAACGCCAGCTACTGATCTGCTGCCTCTGAAACATTTTTCCTCGTAATTACCCCATCCATTTCTGATTAAAAAATTCCAGGCTACAATGCATAAAACACACCAAAAAATGCTGCAGCTGCAGCTTTAGGAACAATGTGAAAAGCAGCTTCTACATGTCTGAGTTAAAAACCTGGGTAATGGGATGAGCTATGCTCTCAGCTTTGCTTGATCCAACTCCGGGTTGCCTGGCTGGGTGTGAAAGGATGATTAAAGCGTGGAGAGCAAAGTGGCAGGGAGTACAGGTGAGCTACAGCCACCTCCTGCGCTGGTGCTAGGGCAGTGCCACAGTATCCATCCCTTGCAGGGCAAATTATAAATTAGTAACTCCTTCAATGATCCAGTAAAACTATTTGATATTTCCTTCTTTCTGACTCTCTCTCTAAGCAAACACCTAGTGGCTGATAAAAGCAAAATTCTGTGCTTTGCTCCAGTTTCTAATCATTCATGAAGAGACCTCAGACTGACAGAAACATTAGTTTGCAGATGATTTCTTTTTCTGTAGCTCCAGAAAAAAAAAACCTAAACCAAACAAAACTACAATTCTAATCACCCTAAACACCATTCCTGTAAGGAAAACATGATAAGGGAAACTGAGTCACCAAAAGACTCTGTCTGGAGAAGTCCTCCACTGGCAGTGAACGCTTACATCAACTGTTGTGGTTGTTTACATTTTAAAAAAGAATTGCTTTGGAAACACAATTGTGAAAACAGTTCTGTTCTCTGTTATGTATTTTGGCTTGTCTGGGACTTGTTTTGTTTTTAATTCAGTAGATCCTGACTACATATCCCCACCTGTAGTTCTAATCAGTGGTTACAAATATTGCAATTAGCTGCTGTGGAAATGATTATGTTGTCACAAACAGAGGATTAGAACTTCATACGAGGCAAAATCATCAAGAGCAGATGAATGCCTGAGAAAAAAAAAAGATCTGGGTCTCATGCTAAGATTCTTAATAACAAAATAGAAGACCAATAGTAGCAAAGAGGAACACAAGAAAAGTACTACTGCTTGCCTTTAATGCAATTTCCCCCCAAAGGTTATTAAAATCCATTGATTGTGAAATGTCTGTTCTCAGGCAAAGATTTAAACTGATTAAAATGCACAGTGTATTGGGGATTAAACCTTTATCCCATGACAAAGTTCCTCTCAATGGAAACATAAATGACTGGATTCTGAAATTCTAAGAAAAGGATTTACTTTGAAAACTGTTTAATTTTATCAACACCAATGCAAGAAATACCGGACCAGTCCTGCTCTGATTTAACAGCTCTTGGCCAGAAACAGTGTAAAAACTACTCTTCCCTAAAAGCAATGGTTTCCACATTTTTCTAGATTCAAACCCTACTTTTGTAGGGCTAACAGCCCTATATATTGGTGCAAATGGCTATGTCCTGTCACGTTCTCAGGTAGCAGCTATATCCCATCTCTGGCATTGTGACCCCTCACTACCAATTCTGAAGAGAATAATCAATTCTCCTGTCAAAGCTAGATTTGAGTGACTCCTCAAAACTATTCTAATATTATTTACAGTTAGAAATCATTCTGATTATATGAAATACATTTTCTGAAAGTATTCATTTTCAAGACAACCTGTTCTTTACTTGGGTCAATGAAATTCTGTTAAAGCACTAGCAGAATTGCAGGAAATTCACTTGTTCTTGTTGTTTAATGCCTGCCATACAGGCAAAGGTAACTGTTATCTCTTGCAGACACTTAACAGCAAAATGGCTGGTTCAATAAAGCATTCTGCATTCTGAGATTTGAAGATGATATTTTGTGAGGCACACCTTGATAATAGTTTTCATTATTTTCTTTAAGGTCCCACATGTAATGTTAACTCTGGCCCTCAGTGTACACATATTTGTCTCAGATCAGACAAGGCATATTTATCAGATCAAGATGGACAATGGGTATTTCTAGTCTCTTGATCTATTAAATTTTTCTCAAATGCTATATAAAAGAGCCCTGCTTATCAGGACAGCATGTACAGACTTTTTTTTTAAGTAGGGGAAATAAATTGCATATGGTCACTTTCATCCAATACTGATCATCTTTAAATTACAGGGATTACAATACATTTAAACTAAATACAGATATTTTCTTGAAAAGGCCAAAGTCGGCCTATGTATTTGAGCATAGTGGCATTTAATATTTCTTAATAAATAGGCAACAGTTCTGACTACGTGGTAGTAGTGTAAACCAGTACACACTTTGGAGAGATTCTCAACTACATTTTGTTATTACTTTATTGTGCTCCAGCCCTCTTCTACTAAGTCTTCCAGATTATTTAGATTCTCAGTGTCTGTTGCCTCATACCTTTGAGACCCTGGGTGGGCATGCTTTCAACATAACATATTCATTTTTCCTGATACTGTTCAAATTTGGTCTTCTAATATGTTATTTGCATGTGTATCTAGTTTACACATACATTTAATAGAAATAGGCACAAACAATAAACACCAAGATTTATTTGTTTAATCGTACCTGTGCTTTTCTCCTGCCATTGGGAGTCTAGATGAGTCTAGCAGCACATTTTTTACTGCCTGCTAATGTTCAGCTTAAAATGAATGAATGCCTCGTTGCAACCTTTTTATCTTTTGCTGAAACATTGCCCATTCTGTCTATGAAAACCTATCTGACCTCATACCATTAGGACTTCGGGTACATTTCACATACTCTGTCATTGCTTGGATATTCCTTTCAGAGTATCTTAGCACCTCCTCCCACTGTTCCAGATTGCAAAACTGGCTTTTCAGCCTCAGTTCCATACTCAAGGCTTGTATTTTCCCATACCCTTAAAAAAAAAAAAAAAAAAAGCCTCTTCATCAATTTAATGTTCCTGTAGAATGCAGGAATCTTCAAATATTTCTAGCAGTTTTACTGTCAGTCTATTCTACATGAGTTAAGTGGAAGCTATTAAACACATCGAGAGCTTCAGAGCTAGCTATTGTTAGAAAGAAGACTACCTTCTGAATCTCTGCCTTTTGCTGACATCCATTGCTAGCAAAGGCAGAGTGAAGTGCTGTTTAAAACTCTTCTATTTCCAGGGAGTTTCAACTCTCAGGCAGCTTTTAACTGCCCGTTTTTCCACGGCAGGTACTTTCTTTGTTGCTCCTTTTCCTCTGGTAGCATGTAATATCTATTGATCGCTCAATGCCTCAGTGCTGTTTTCCACCATAGCTGCTTCCTACTGTCTGTGTTCAAGCCAGCCTGACAATCCAGGCAGAGCCTAAGGTGTCACTTCTTCCCACCTGCATATCAGAACATAAGAAGAGACATCTTTGGTCTGACCTGGTCCTTTAAACCCTGTGTCCATCTCTCAGAGAGAGCAAAAGCACATTCCTGACAAGAGTATAAGAACAGAGTTAGCATCTACTTTTCCCTGAAAATTTCACCTCAGATTTCTGCCATTTTCACTTAACAAACAAGGCCCCCAAGACACCCAGCTCGGACTTTTATCAGAGCTGGTCAGCTCATATAGGCACAGCCCCAAACGCAACAAAAATGCGCGCCCTGTGTCAAATTTAGATTAGCAGCAGGGTTCTGCTGACTAAAACCTGTAGAAGAAATCTGAGGAAGAAGTAAGATCATCAAAGCAAACAGATTTTAAATTTGGGGTGTTAAAAGCATTGCCCTGCACCTTGCAAGTGAAGTATTCTTCAGCTTTTTGTGAGCTCTGACAAGCAGAGTTGTAGCAAGCAGAGAAGCCTTCAAGCCCAGTTAGAAAAAGGAGAAGCCCTTAGCACTAGCAGCAGCAGAGGAGGAGATGTTACATGTCCTTCAGTAATATGTACTGCTCTGAGTTCACCTTTGAATAGGACTCCTCGTACTGTATTAATGTGCTGATGTCACCCAAAAATACAGTGCCTTTGCAGTGCCAATCTTCTATTGATTCCCTTTCCTTTCCCTCTGCTTCTGTACTTCTTTGTGTTCTCACTTGTTTTCTTCTTGCACCTCAGGGATTTTTTTGTTGCTGCTTTGAAGACTATTAATGCCTGCAAAGCTTAATTGCTTTTGTTTTTGTGGGGACCCTTTCCTGAGAAGTGAGACTGATGGCACTAGAGTCCATGGTGGACTCAATAATCTCTCTACTGTGCTATTTATAATAATATATATTTGTATGCTATATTAATCTCTTTTTAGAAAGCTATTGTAAAAAAGATTCTTGTTTGCTCTTGTTTGAATAAAACTATAACACTGTCAGCCATTCAAAGATAAATAGTCAATATTTACTGTAATATTCAGCAGCAGCACTAAGCTATAGCTGCTGCTATAAAATGACATGGGAAGCCATCTGAAGATATTGTCAATCAGAGATTTGGGGAATAGAAAATTACTGTAATTATTGGCCCTTGCGTTTGAAAATATCAATTTGCTTTAGCAAGATGGCATGGTCTCCTTGTATTGATGGCTAGTTGATATTAAAATGGAGTTAATTTTCTTAATCTTCATTTAGCATTTTTATTAAAAAAAAAAAAAAACACCAAAAAAAACAGGAACAAATCTACCATTCCACTATTTACAAATAATTCATAAATGAGTCTCATGCTTGTGGAATTATGAGACTCCAGGCATGCCACAGGAAGCTATGCTTTTGTAAACACCTTGCACTTCTTGTAGGCTCCATTGATGTATCATCTTCCTCATCTGCAGGTTTTCCTAGGATTCCCTTTGAGAAAGTCTATTAATTGTAATATATCCTTTGAAATTAAACTTGCTCTCTCCTTAAGCTCGTCTGCCAGAGCCTGACCTTGCATATCTGAAACTGCCCCTAGAAGTGCATTCTATAGCACCTTTCACAGAGATTTCAAAATACTATATAAATATTAAATCATAAGCTAATTCCAAACACTTGAAGAAACTGAAGAGTATTTATGAGCAATCCTTTCTCCAAAACTCTGCTGCATAAATCAGAAAACCAAATATGATGTAGCAGACCACACAAGAGAAGCGCTTCAAACAGCTCTGCCTCTGAATATAGCTGCAGGAAGAATGTAAATCAACGGTACATTAAAACTGGTGTTTTCCCTGATGTTGGATCCTTATGAGACCTTGGGTGATTAAACGTCTTGACTTGGAGCCTTTATTCCAGAAGTCAATGCTCATTAGAAATATATCAGGTGACAAGCTCAGTGTTGAACAAAGACAGCGGTAACTGCACAGCAGCCAACACAGCAGTACTAGCAGTATTTTGGGTTTCCTTGGAGTTTGCCAGGCAAGCACTCAACCTGCCTACCAAAGCATGTAAAATCTAGAGAGATCAGAGCACAAGATGGTATTGCTGAAGGCTATAAAGAGAGGGCTGTATTTTTGTCATGTCTTTGAAAGGTTTCTCAGAATACAAGTTTGTCACAAACATCATCCTGCAGTTTGTGGCTATTGAATACAAAAACTGAAAATACAGCCGGGGTTGCAGCTTTTTATCATCAAATTCTTGATTTCTTTTTTAATAAAAAAACAGCACACAAAGGGGTTCAACATCTGGGCCTATTATCATTGCCATTTCTGTATCATTTTGGAAATTCATCATAACTTTGGATTCAAATTTCAGGAGGAAAAAGCATACATAGAAGGCTACTAACAGCCCACTGGCAGAGTCACAATCAAACATTAAGCAGGTTAAGTCATGGACCCTTTCTAGCACCAGGACCCAAGCAGGATCTTTCTTTTCTGCCATTAATTAATGCCATTAATATCCTCCTTCCCTGCTGCAACAGGGGAAGCAAGCTATGTGACTGAGACATACTCTCCCTGACCTGACCTTTCCCCTTTTCTTATGAATCTGTCATGTAATAGAAGAAAAACAAATTGAGATATAAAGAGCTTAATGGGTCAAACTTCCTTAAGACCAGTGCAAGGAGAGAAAGAAAGAACTGCCCTTAAAAATATGTAAAAAGATTCACTGTGCTTATTTGATACATTCTGCCTTCCAGCTGATGACTGTCCCATGGGAGATGGGGAAACTAAACACTGCATGAAACTGGCCCAGCAGTTTACTCTTTTCTGGGCATCTTCAGACTTGCTCCACGGTACCTTTTGGTCAGTTCTTAAAATAACTTGAAGAAACACTGTATTGACTTTGATACAAAAATTAGTAGAATAAAGGAACCAAAATTCCATTTCTTCTATCTAAAACACACTGCTTTTGCACTGTCTTACTTCATTCGGAAGAAGTAACAGACAGCTATCAAAATGCCAGTGTTATTAAAAGTCAGAATATCCATGGAATAACAGCCTGAGAATATTATGGTATATTAAGACAGCATATGAAACAGCTCTCATTTACATGCAGATCTTCTTACACTTCCTACGTGTGACTGAGGATAAGGTTCGATAGTTTGTCTTCTGCCATTCCTTACTGAAATCATCACACACTCCCTACTGGTGTCTCCTAAGGCCAAGGAATGGTTTTGATATGTCACGATAAGCATGCAAAACTTGAGGTGGTTGCCCAAAAGATTTAATTTCTTTAATGTTCCAACTGGCTGAGTAATTTTAACAAAATTAGTTTTCTCCTAAAGCTTCTTACATTTCTTAACTAAGCCTAACTGGAAAGTAGTATGAAGAATTCATTGTTTGTTTTATTTGATTCATATCCACCTCTTTATATAAAGGAGCACTGAGGTACTCATATAAAATGAAGTAGAGAAGTTGCAGAGTAATTGTATGTTGCAGGGGGATGGATGGAAGGAACAGTAGTCATGCTTTATCCCAGAGAAAGTGCTCAGCCTGACAGAAACGAGCGTTTACTATTTTGATGAAATAGTAAGGAAATTATTAGGAAAGCTGATTATCCACTTGTTTAAAAAATGACACTCTAAATTCATGAGACAGAACATGACCAAATGAAAAGGTCACTTGAGGTTATCTGTGTCATACCTTAACCGTGAGTTGTGGCTTTTAGGGTTTTTTTTTATTTTTTTATGAAGCAGATGAGGCTTGCCCCTCAAAACTTCCATGACTGCATTCATACTTAGATAGATTGTACTTGTATAATCATGGATATTTTATATATAGACCACCTGCACATTTCTCTTCCTCCTGAGACTAACAGGTGAACAGCAGGGACTGTGTTTCGCCAAGTAAGCGTGGGGGGAGGTAGGGTTGTTCACTGAAGTTTAAATCTCTACTTGCATTACCAGATTGCTACATCTCTAGCATTTGGGGATTTCTCAGCTTTACCAGCAGTAATTTATAGCAGCTCAGTGTATAATCTCTTTCTTTCCTAGATCCTTTTTTAAAGTGTCCTTTTGCTTCTTTTCCTCTATTCTTCTTGCCCATGGTAGCATCAAAGTATTTGAAGATGATGAAGTGGAATGTTTGATCTTTTTGTAGTGTTTCTGCCTGGATACAGTGCATTATCTTGTGTGTCACTAGATAATACCTGGGAAAAAAAAAGACCCTGAAAATATAAAAATAATCATATATGAAAGGATTTCATTTTGCCTCATCACCTCTGAACAAACTTAAACAGCTGCTGACAGCTCAAGAAAACTTTGAAAAATGTTCTTTTCAGAAACTAGAGTAATATATCATATTTTCTGTATATTTCACTTCTCTTGTTCTTTCTTTCTGAAGACATTTGCATGAGAATGGGATTTTTCTTTCCAGTAGTTCGCTGACTTCTACTGCCCATGCTGTACAGACTTGGTTCAGGCTGCTTGGACAAGACTTCTGGTAGAGCTTATCATCTTTCCAACACTTGCAAAGCTTCTGAATAGTCAAAGAGGTCGAGGAGGAGGAAGTTTATGTCTCGTTCCTGCAAGTTAGTGAAGTGCAGAGCCCATTGCAGTTCCCAAAAGAAGAATTACACTTATGAACTAGACCTGCCTATCTGGACTCTTCACGGTTTGATGGAGGCAAGCTCCTCCTAAGTACTTGTGGGGCTCACTTCTGTAAAGCGCACTCTCTGAACCTCCAGGCTAATGCAGCAAAGCATTTACTTTCCTAGTTAATTCCCAGCATGCTGATTAGCTCTTGTAGATTTGGGCCAAACACACTTTGTCTCACGCAAGACTGAGCACTGACTGTAATAATAAAACAAAGTGAACTTCCCACTGTCAAGTGTTGGAATCTCTGATATGTATGGAAAGTTTTACCCTAATTTCATTTGTTTGTACCTCTCTATACTTTCTGGTTGATAACCAAAAGGACTGAGAAACCTTAAGAAAGGCTGCTCCCTTGTGGTTTCTCTAGCTAGGCAAGAATGAGGACTTCATAAAATCTGATGTTATGTGAGTTTTTAGTTCAAGTTGTTAATCCCAGAAAAAGCATTGGTGGTAAATGCATTAGAGAAGTCAGTAGTACTCACCACGCTCCCAGGTGTTCACATACTTTAGCAATTGTCCCAGGATGAAAACCTTGAATAAGCAATTAAGTCAATTATCTAAACTGTACAGCATCTGCTCAAGCAAAATTGAACCTCTGAACCCTCTTATGTTTGTCGTGTCTAGGGACAACCTTCACTGTGATTCAGGGGATGATTGCTGGAAAGCAACTCCCAGGCTCTGGGCCCACAGTCCAGGCCACAGGAATGGTGAGTTCACATGACCACCGTATTGCTGGCAGAGTCCTCTCCCGGGACTCACCCAGGCTCCCAGGCACAAGCTCGAACATCAAGTTTTGTGTGATGGGGCAGAGAGTCAGGCTGGAAAGCACAGCAAAAATGAGGGCAAAAGAACCCATGGAAGTACTTCTAAAGATTGAGAGTTGAAGCCCCCACTCTGAAAACAAGGAACAACAAAAACAGGACAGCAAAGGAATGCTCTGAAATCACCAACATTTTTGAGTAATGTCCTAGGCCCACACGAATTAATTTAGCAAACTATGCTTTCCACATGTAATGCCAAATCAATGGCATTTATCCATTCAGATCTACAAAGTAAATTCTGTAGACTGTGTGAATGTATGTAAAAACTAATAAGCATACCTGAATTAAATAAACAGTTGGAAACTGCAGGCTTGGGGACTTTCTAATACCATATGGAGTCTTTCAGATGTAAATTACCAGCTGAAATTCAGGCTGGGTCAGTAGTAACCCAAATCATTGCGTTCTAATAATTGTTCAGTGGCCTATATGAAATTAGGTGATTGACATGTCTACAAATTACAAACACAATTGCTGCTAATAGAGCCTCTCAGGGAGACTGGAAATTGCATGGGCATGAAGAATGAACTGCCAATTCATCCTCAAGGTGAACTCTTCATGTCAGGAAGAGGCACCTGGGGGGGCTGTGTAGTGCTACTTTTCATGCTCAGACTGTTCTGATTAATTATTATCATTTATTAGTTGTACGGTCCTCTATTGCAGTATCACCTTTAGGCTGAAATCTTATATCATCCACTTCACCAGGAATGACAAACACACAGTTCCAGCATCAAATAATTTGCACTTAAAAGTCCGTCTATAAACTGCTCTGGAAAGCTAGCCAGATCCCTTAGTAAGAAGTAAGGTAGGATGACTAGGAGATCTGGGGAATGAGTTTAAGGACTGCCTGAACTTTAAAACAAGGTCGTATCAAGGAATTCATTTTCTACTGTGGCAGTCCAATACATTTCCAGAGCTCTAATATGCATGTAAGTGAAGCGTAAAATACTCTATAATACATCTGCTACTTTTAGAGGTTACTTTCTAGCATGGCAAAGACTGTTCTGGGGAAGAAACGTCAGATTTTTAATCTCATGTTAGTCTGTTAGGAAGAAAAACAGGGAAAGATGTTTTCAATGTATATGATCACATGTATGCATTTAGAAACCTTTTGCATATCAATAGACCTATTAAAAAACCCTATGCTTAGTTTGGATTGCATCAGGAATTTCATCAACAAGTAAATGCTCTTGGATTTTCATACAGACTAAAAACACTGCATCAACTCTTTTTTTTTTTCCTTTAGTTTTCTTCTTTTTTAAAACAAGCTTCAGACACTGCTAAGGATTTACTTTTCTTCCATACCTCTGTTTTACAAATTCTTGGCGGGCGTGGGGGGGGGGGGGGGGAGAGAAGCATCCCATATTGGCATCACACTTATGTAATCATGTCCCTTACAAATCTGATAAAATATTCACAAAGATAATTTCATTTAGTGGGTGATGCAGGGCCAGAAACAGCTGTCATGGGACAGATGTTACCTCCCTTATTGCACAACAGAATGTGCTCATTGCTTCACACCATCCCACAGCTCTAGCTCCCTTAGCTCTTTTGTCAGATCCACCCCGGGGACCGTAGTCATTATTGGTATGAAACAAAGCAAGAAAAGAGAAAAAAAGGTTGGGATTTATTTGTTCCTCAGAACTATCACTGTGATGAGATGCTGTTGAAACACAAATTAACCTCAGTCCTGACAGAGCACTGGGCATTTCTGCAACATTATATCTACCGGCATCTTAAAAATACCTTACTCATCTGAAAGAGATGGAGACTCTTAGATGGGTGGAAGATGACTGCCCACACTGGAGTTGGCAGCGTATGAAAGCCACTTTTCCCAGGAACTGATGGCATTAACTAAAGGGAGTCAGGACTCGAGCTTTGCCTCTCAATGGAAAAACTTATTGCTTAAGCAGCAGTGAAATATTGCTGGTCAAAGGAAGCATGATGCCTGCCGAAGCCCTCATGTCACATTCTGCTTCACACTAAAACATAGAGCCCAGACAAATTCCTCGCCGTCTATCCCAGGCAGTGTTGTTACAAACACCTAAAAGCTTGAAACTCCTTCAAATGCATGTAGCTTTTTTAACGAACACTGCCTTATTTAGTAACACAATGATTTGCACCAAATATTCCTTTGTTGTTCATTTATTTTTCCGACCACTCAGCTTTCCTTCTTTCACATAGCTTGGAAAAGAGACTCAGAAACTCTGCAGCATAGCTTTGTTGTTCTGTTAGTTTATTGTCTCAATTTCTGTTGGCCCCACTGTCTTTTCTTTTTTGATAAATTGACTAGCCTTCTATGTAGAATTATATAAATTAGAATTTCATTTCTCAAGGCCCCCTATGGGCCAATATAGTATATTTATGTGGAATATAATCACAGTTTAGCCTAAAAAATTAAACAAACACCCCATATACTATGCTAAAATGATCTTTTCATTTATGATTCTGCAACAGAATTGCTAGGAAGAAAATCATAATTAGTGACAAAAAGATATGTTCCTCTGGAGGTATGCTAATCATCCCAAATTTCTGCTGAAAGTAGCACAAGACAAAATGTAAGTGATGGCTTTCACACCAAAAAATGTCATCTTACGTCTATCAAAAACAAAGCCAGAAAACATTCAATACTTTGGCTACAATACGGGGAACTGGGAAGGAAGAGACACCAAGGCTGGGACCATCAGTAAAAGTTAAATGTGTTTCATTCTTACCATGTCCATAAAACAATATTTAGGTGAAGAGGAAATATTTTCCCCCTTTTAAAAATGTTCACGGACGATGCATTTTTCAATACATACAATGTGTCTTATGGCATATAAATGCTTTTTATCACATTATTCCAAATACCTCTTGCACATCTTGTAATAGAAAACTTACCATGAAAGGTATCTATTGTACAGATTTGGTTGGGATATATCTGTCCCCATTCAAAAAGGTGCATAAGTGTGTGTGTCAAGGGGCCTCTTCATCTTGCTTAAGTTAGGCATATAGTTATGGTGGTCAGCCAAATCTTGACTTTCACCCAAGCCTTGACTTTCTGTGTAATACTTTTAACATGTTCTCACTCTGTATCGGAGACTTCCCCAAGAAGTAAACATGTTTTTGAGAAAAATAGGCAACACAGAAATAGTAAGATCTAACTCAGTACATCCACTTCTTGTTTCCCTTAACCCCTTAAAAAATATTTCTGAACACAAGTTTTGTAGAAGAAGACCTGTTATATTCCATTTAGCTGCCTGTGCTCAGGCTTTGAATGCACTGAACTGTACTTTAAGAGCATGTATGAGGAGCAATTTTCTTTAGCTGTACTGAAAAATTTTTTGCCCTCAATAAAATCATGTCAACAATGAAAGTCTTCACAATGGTACACAAATAAATAAATAAAACCCCTAACTTATTTTCCCATTCATTTACTTTTCTTTTAGATGCCTGCTACCAAAGTCAGTGCTTATTAGGTTTCCCTCTGACAAGAGAAAAATATAAGATAAAACTGGAAATTTCAGGTTTGATTTTATTATACTCTTACAGTTTAGGGCTTCTGCCATATAAGAAGCTGCGATTTTTTATTTATTCAATAAAAGAAATGCATTTGCTTTAAGGTGTGTTCTTGTATTTTACATTTGCTGGCTCATAAGCCACCTCAAATTCTTGAAGATAAAAACATAAATCGAAGCACTGAACAAGGTCCTTCCTCTGGCAGTCTTGCCAAATCCAAATCATGTGGATAAATTATTATAGTAAGAAGTAAGAAAAATATTTTTAAAAAAGGAAATATTTTGTCATTCTTTTTTTAGTAATGTTTCATTTGTTTGGGTTTACTGCAATAAGAGAAACATGCAGAATGGCTTTGGAGTGAAAAAAAGTCTTCAGAAAAACTGAGTCTGAAGTTAACAAAAAAAATCAAAGATAATATGCTTTGGGTTTGGGCGGATTTTAGGCTCTTTTCTTTGCTCCACTGCTATTCCATAAAAGTATATTTTGAGCGTGGACCCAGCAAAATTTTGTGTGCAGGTTTTTTAGTGTTCTGACTGGCTATTCTGTATCTATATGCAGAAATGTTCAGATCAAACACTCTTCTCCATTCAAGTGCTACCAGATTAGCCCCAGTCTGACGTCAGGAAAAAATGTGCAAGCTTTCCTTTACAGGTGGCCAAGATATGAGACATTTCTAGAGATGCTTTCAGTTGTAGCAGGAACCATTTCAGTCAAATCTGAGAGTTTCAAAAGCATGTAAGCCCTTTCTTCCATAGATTCCTCTGCCAAAACAGCTTAGAAGAAAAACCTCATTAGGATGATTGGGTGGCAACCGCACTAACCCCAGGCATGGGTGGTGGAACCGGTTCCCTGCTTGGCCTTTAGGACCATGATGAAATCAGAAAAACCCTGATACTCACAGGGTTGTGGGTGCTTAACTTCCACTTCAATAATACAGTGGGAGCTAAGTGTCTTATATACCTTTGAGGAGCTAGGTCTTTCTTTTTCACATCTCGAGGTGTGTCTATGTCATAGGTTAGAATTAAAACCACTCCAATTAAACTCAGCAACAAAAGCGTAAAAGAAACCTGGACCCTGCCTCCACACCAGATAACCCTGTGATGAGTAACAGAATAAATTGCTGGTTCTGCAACTTGAAGTACCTGCACTGGGTCCAAGCAAATACCCCGATGTGGTGCTTCTTGTGGAGGTACAATGAAATCAGTGCTAACTTAGGAGTCTTGCAACATGATCCATGTGTATTGTGTGTGTGCTGTTTCCCATCCATAATATAGACCTAGATTGTTTATCTGTTTCACAAGGACATTGTGAGGATGAGATATACTGACAAGAGTGAAACACTCGATGGCTATGATGCTAAGACTGAACCAGTAACCTTTATTGATTTAAAAATATTATAAAGTGAAAGTGTTGGACAAGCCCTGCAAAATGAGGTTGTGAAACTGAACTGGGAGAACACTGGTTGGGAAAAGAGCTCCAGGATAAGCTTACTAAAAGAAAACAAAATCTTCAGAGAAAACACTGGTAGTAAATGATAATTTTGTTAGATGACTTCTCTTTGCAGGCTGCTTTCTATTCTACAGGTTCAACAAGGAGCATGTAAAAAATGAAGCTTTCCTTAAACCTGCATGGAAGAATGAAAAAAGCCAGTGCAATAATCACCCATAAGTCACCTCAGGGTTTTTTTCTTACATAAAGTTCTTCAGTCATAAAATTCAAAAGCTAAAATTTGATTAGGACTACTTCCAAAAGTATTTTTCACTTCTGTTACTAAGGCTTTTTTCCTGCCTTTTTTTCTTTTTTATGAATGTGCAGAGGCATTGGTTTTAAAGACAGACATTCTAAATTAATTCAGCAGTGCCAGACACCGTGCAATTGACAGTGTTTAAGGAAGCATACTGCAGGGCTGAACTAAGGTCTTGACATACTGCATGGAACAAAGATAATGTAATAATATGCAGGGCCTTTCATCCAAGGATCACAAAGCATTGATAGAAGTGCATAAGTTGGTAATAAGATTTCTGGTTTACAGCAGAGGAAATTGTGCCTAGATATTTGACTTCTTTTTATTCACACAGAGCATGAGTTTCTTGTAGCAGTTGCCAGAGTCACCTACCTACTGCTCTGAAGTAGACCAGAGCATTGCCTGGAGCTAGAAAGTCCATCCTGATAAAAAATACCCGGTTTCTGTCTTGCTTTGAGAAAGGAGCCTGAAAGTCTTTAGCCTCCGGGCCAGAGCCAATACAAGGATACCCCAGGTTTAAGTTGGGTTTTATGCCAGCTGTATGGCAAGCGGTTTGGGAGCCCCAGATCAGCAAAAGTGATACAGACCATGGAAGATCCCTGACACTCAGACCAGACCCCACTGTCAGGGTGGTGAGTCCCAGGGTGTCAGCTAACTCCTACCCCGCAGCTGTAAATTTGTACTTTTGTGCCTCCACAGCAGACCTTGCAGGGCTCCCTGGGAATCTTGCCTCTAATTTCCTGAAAGATCACTGAATCTAAATGTCAGAACCATCTTGAATTCAGCTAATAGGTATTCTCCAACAAAACTTTTTTTCCCCGCATAGATTTCCAAGCAGTTTTTTATCTTTGTGCTCCCCCTGACAAATTATGATATATTATATAATAATATATAATTATATATTATATAATTATATAATTATATATAATTATATATAATATATAATTATATAATTATATAATTATATTATATATAC
>JANHGO010000063.1:78348369-78374342 GCA_024606505.1 Aquila spilogaster | reverse complement strand
GCGACAGGGCCCGAGGGAACGGCATGGAGCTGTGTCAGGGGAGGGGCAGCTGCGGGTTAGGGACACGTGCTGCACCACAGGGCGGTGGGCATGGAACAGGATGCACAGGGCAGCGGGCACGGCCCCAAGTGCCCGAGTTCAAGGAGCATTTGGGCACCGCTCTCAGACAAAGGGTTTGAATTTTGGGTGTTCCAGTGTGTAGCCAGGAGTTGGATTCAGTGATCCTTTTGGGTCCGTTTCAACTCAGGATTTTCTATGAAGAATCATTACCATGATTCTATGATTGACTACTTATTTAAAAGCTATTTTATTTAAGGTTTCATCAGAGGCTACTGATGCAAGACACTAATCATTTTAAGATCATAGCCTTCCAGTGACAGTGATGTAATTAAATCTGGTATCTGTGTCAAAATGGAATACCTTAAACCCTATAATCAATTATTTAAATTATAACCATTTCCTCTGTTGTTTCTTTTCACTTCCTTGCCAATGCAAGGAAAGAATGATAGAACTGCCTTTAAAAATATTAAAAAAAAAAATGTTCACTCTTCTACATTCTGCCTTCCAGCTGATCACTGTCCCATGGAAGATGGAGAAACAACACTTCATGAAACTGGCCCTGCAGTACTCTTTAACTGGTATTTTCAGACTTGGCCAACATTATCTTTGGCCACTTGTTAAAGTAACTTGAAGAAACACTATATTGACTTAGAAAAAAAATAGTAGAATAAAGGGACCAAAATTCCCTGTTTCTTCCATCTAAAACACATTGGTTTTGTATAGTCTTGCTTAATTTGGAAGAAATAACAGACAGCTATCAAAACGCTTGCATTATTAAAAATCAGGATATCCGTGGAATAACAGCCTGAGAATATTATGGTATATTAAGACAGCATGTGAAACACTCTCATTTGCATGCAGATCTTCTTACACTTCCTACGTGTGATTGAGGATAGGGTTTCATAGAATTTGTATCCCTCCATTACATGCTGAAATTATCAGACTCTCTACCACTGTCCATTAAGGTCAAAGAACAATTTCAACATGCCACATGAAGCATGCAGAAGATGAGACGGTTGCCCAAAAGACTGATTTTTTTTAATGTTTTTTTCAATGTCAAGTAATTTCAACAAAAGATGTTCTCCTCCAAAGCTTATTTTCCTTAACGAAGCCTAACTGGCAAGTTGTATAATGTCATTATTGTTTGATACCCACCACTTTATGCAAAGAAGTACTGAGATGCTCAAACAAAATGGAGAAGATGCAGAATTCTTGTATGTTGCTGGAAGATGAAGAGAAGCAACAATGGTGATGCTTTACCTCAGAGAAAGTGCTCAGCCTGAAAGAAATGAGCATTTACTATTTGAATGAATAATTAAGGAAATTACTAGGAGACATCATGATCCACTTCTGTTCAAAAAAGTAAAACTCTAAATTCATGAGATAGAAAGTAGAAATATAAAAGCTGACTTTGAGATTACTTATACCTCAACTGTGAGGTGATGCTTTTAAATATTTTTCATAAAGTAATTGGGGCTTGTCTGTCAGTTCTCCCATGAATGCATTCACATTTAGGTAAATCATACGCCTATAATTGTGAATAGCTTATTTCTTGGCCACCCTCACATTCCTCTTCCTCATAGGTGAACAGCAGGGAGTACATTTCTCCAAGTATGCACAGGGGGAGGTAGGGTTGTTCGATGAAGTTTAAATCTCTACTTGCATTACCAGATTGCTACATCTCTAGTGTTTCGGGATTTCTCAGCTTTACCAGCAGTAATTTATAGCAGCTCAGGGTATAATCTCTTTCTTTTCTGTATCCTATTTTAAAGTGTCCTTTTGCTTCTTTTCCTCTATTCTTCTTGCCCATGGTAGCATCAAAGTATTTGAAGATGATGAAGTGGAATGTTTGATCTTTTTGTAGTGCTTCTGCCTGGATACAGTGCATTATCTTCGGTGTCACTAGATAATACCTGAGAAAAAAAAAAAAAAGGACCCTGAAAATATAAAAATAATCATATTTGAAAGGATTTCATTTCACCTCATAACTTTTCAGCAAGCTTGAACAGCTGCTGATAGCTTGAGAAAACTTTGAAAAATGTTCTCTGAAATTATTCTTCTAATATATCGTATTTTCTCTATATTTCAATTTTCTTGTTCTTCCTTTCTGAAGACATTTGCATGAGAATAGGATCTTTCTTTCCAGTAGTTCACTGACTTCATCTGTTCAGACTGTACAGATTTGTTATGGACTTCTTGGACTGGTCATCTGATTAAGCTTGATGTCTTTTGAATACTTATAAAGATTCAGAGTAGTCAAAGAGGTCAGGGAGGGGAAAGTTTATATCTCCTTCCTACAAATTAGTGAAGTGCAGAGCCCATTGCTGTTCCCAAAAGCAGAACTGCACTTATAAATTAGACCTGTCTATCTGGACTCTTCACGGTTTGATGGAGGCAGGCTCTTCCTAAGTACTGTTGGAGCTCACTTTTGTAAAGTTCACTCTCTGAGCCCCCAGTCTACTGGAGCAAAGCATTTACTTTCCTAGTTAATTCCCAGCATACTGATTAGCTCTTGTTGATCTGGGCCAAACACACTGTGTTTCATGCAAGACTGAGCACTGACTTTAATAATAAAGCAAAGTGAGCACATCACTGTAAATAAGACCTGAATTGCATTTATCACTCGTTCTGAGATCCAAAACTTCATGCGTTGCCCAATGTCAAGTGTTAAAATGTCTGATATGTGTGGGAATTTTTAATCCATTTCATTTGTTTGTTTGTGCCTCCCTATGCTTTCTGGTTGATAACCAAAAGAACTGAGAAAGCTTAAGAAAGGCTGCTCCCTTGTGGTTTTTCTAACTAGAAAAAGATCAGGACTTTTGTAAAATCTGATGTTGTGCAAGTTTTTAGTTCATGTTGTTAATTCAAAAAAAAATCATTGATGGCTAAAGCATTTGAGAAGTCAGCAGTGCTCACCATGATCCCAGACATTCAAATATGTCAGCAATTCCTGCAGTATTAAAACCTGTAGCAAGCAATAAAGTCCATAATCTAAACTGCACATCATCCTTGCACACAGCATTGAACCTCTGAACCTTAGTAGGTTTATCATACCTAGGGACAATCTCCATTAGTGTCCAAGAGACGACTTCTGAAAAGCAAACTCCCACCTTCTAGGCTGTGTGAAGGGTGAATTCAGCCACATACCATGCCATTGCTGGCAGAGCTCTCTCCCCACGGCATACACTCACAAGATCAAGCATCAAGGCTGGTGTGACTAGTCAGGCAGCCAGGCCAGAAAGCATAGCAAAACTGAGGGCAAAAGCATACATGGAAACATTTCCAAAGTTCGAGAGTTAAAAGGCCCAAATCTGAAAACATAGTGCAAGAGAAACTGAATGTTCTGAAATCGCCGGTATTCTTGATTAATGGTCCTAAGCCACAGAAATTAATTTAGCAAACTATACTACTCACATGTAGTGTCAAATCAATAATATTTACCTGTTCACATCTACAAACTAAGTTGTGTGGACTATACGAACATGTGTAAAAACTAATCTGCATACCTGAATTAAATAAACAGTTGGAAATTGCAGGCTCGGGGACTTTGCAATACCATATGGAGTCTTTCAAATGTAAATTACTATCTGAAATTCAGCCTGGGTCAGTAGTAACCTAAATTGTTGCATTCTAATAATTGTTCAGTGGCCTATATGAAATTAGGTGATTGACATGTCTGCAAATTACAAACACAATTGCTGCTAATAGAGCCTCTCAGGGAGACTGGAAATTGCATGGACATGGAGAATGAACTGCCAATTCATCCTCAAGGTGAACTCTACATGTCAGGAGGAGGCACCAGAGGGAACTCTGTAGCGTTACTTTTCATGCTCAGACTCTTCTGATTAATTATTCCCATTCATTATTTGTACGGTTCTCTATTGCAGTATCACCTTTAGGCTGAAATCGTAGGTCATCCACTTTACCAGGACAACCGTGTGACAAACACACAGTTCCAGCATCAAATCATTTACACTTAAACATCAATCCATAAACTTATCTGAAAAGCTAGCCAAATCTCTTAGTATGGAATAAGGAGAGATGACCAGGAGATGTGGGGAGTGAGTATAATGACTACTTGAGCTTAAGAATAAGGTCATTTTAATTAATCAGTTTTTCACTCTGGCAAGCTCTGCTGTTCCAGAGCTCTAATACGTATATAAGCAAAGTGTAAGATGCTCTATAATACATCTGCTATTTTTACAGGGTACTTTCTAACATGGCAGTAATTATTTTGAGGAAGAAATCAGAGATTTTTTTTATCTCATGTTAGTTTGCTAGGAAGGAAAATGGAGGAAGAGGTTTTCAAGTTTAGAAATCTTCTGCATATCTGGTTAAAACACCTGATGCTTAATTTGGGCTTTATCTGGAATTTCAACATAGTAAATCAATAGTAAACCAATTTTCTTTTTTTTTCTTTCTTTCTTTAGTTTTCTTCTTGTTTAAAACAATCTTCAGACACTGCTGAAGAATTACTTTCCTTCTATACCTCTATTTTACAAATTCCTTTGGAAAAAAAGTATCTCAGATTGGTATCACACTTATGTTATCATGTGCCTTACAAAATTGATAAAATCTTCACAAAGGTAATTTCATCTAGTGTGTGATGAAAGGTCAGGAACATCTGTCATGGGACAGATGTTACCTTCCTTACTGCATGACAGAGTATGCTCATTGCTTCACATCACCCTCAGCTTTCTTAGCTTCCTTAGCTCTTTACGCAGACCAGGGTGCTCATTCATTGTTAGTATGAAACAATGCAAGAAGAGAGAGATTAGGATTCGTTTGTAAGTACCTCTGAACTGTCATTGTGGTGAAATGCTTTTGAAATGCACACAAATTAGCATCAATCCTGACAGATACCTGAACTTTTCTGCAACATTACATCTACTGGTTTCTTGAAAATATCTTATATATCTGAAAGAGGTGGAATTTCTTAGGTAGGCAGAAGACAAGCGTCCACATTGAAGCTGACAGTGTGTGAAAGCCACTCTTCCCAAGAACTGCTGGCATTAACAAAAAATAATTCTGGACTGGAATTTTCTCTCTCTCTTGAAAGACTTACTCCTTAAGCAATGGTGAAATGTTGTTCATAGGAAGCATGTTGCCTGCTGAAGCACTCATGTCACATTCTGCTTCACATTAAAATGTGGAACCCAAATAAATTCTACCCTTCCTATCCTAAGCACCATTGTTATGAACACCTAAATGGTTGAAATTCCTTCAGATATGTGAGGCTTCCTTGTTGAACACTGCCTTATTTAACAACTGGACAACTTGCACCAAATACTCCTTTTTTTTGTTCATGTATTTTTCTGACCACTCAGCTTTCACTTGTTTGATATCCAGAAACTCTGCAGAGTCTCTTTCCTGTCCTGTCAGCTGATTCTCTCAATTTCTGCTGGATCTTCTGTTTTTTGTTTTCTGACATAAGTTGACTAGCCTTCTATGCAGTATAATACAAAAATTAGAATTTCATTTGTCAAGACCTTTATGGGCCAATATATTACAGTTCTGTGGAATATAATTACAATTTACCTCTAAAAATTACACAAACACATAATACACTATAATAAAATTATTTATGATTCTGCAACAGAATTGCTAGAAAGATAATCACTATTAGTGACAAAAAGATATCTTCCTCTGGAGATGTTCTAATCATCCTAAATTTCTCCTGAAAGTAGCACAAGACAAAATGTGACATTTGGCTTATATACCAAAAGATCCTAGGTTTCACAAAAACAAAGAAAATATTCAATATTTTGGCTAAAATATGGGGATCAAGAAGGGACAGGAAATAATGCTGGTAATATCAGTGAAGGTAAGAAGTGTTTCATTCCTACATTTCCATAAAACAATATTCAGAGGGAAGGGAAATATTTTTCCTCCTTTAAAAATATTCACAGACAACGCATTGTTCAATATATACAGTATGTCTTGTGGTTTATAAATGTTCTTTATCACATTATTCCAAATACCTCTTGTCTATCTTGTAGTACAAAATTTATCATGAATGGTATCTGTTTTGCTCATTTGACTGGTTCATGTCTTTTCCCCATTCAGAAAAGTGTATAAGTCTGTCTCAAGGAATTCTTCATCTTGCTTAAAGTTAGTCATATCGTTATGTAGTTATACAATTATACTAGTCAACCAAGTCTGAACTTTCTACGTAGTACCTTTATTGTGTAGAAAGCCTGTTATATTCTGTTTATCTTTTTGTTCTCAGGTTTTGATTGCACTGAGGTGTACTTTAAGATCCTGTATGATATGTACATTTATTTAGCTGTATCAAAAATGTTTTTGCCTTCAATAAAAGAATGTCAATTATGAAAGTCTTCACATGGCACAAAACAAACAAATAAATAAATAAATATCTTAACTTATGTTGGGTTTGATTTACTTTTCTTGTAGATGCCTTCTACCAAACGCAATGCTTATTAGGTTTTCCACTGACAAGAGTAAAATATAGCACAAAACTGGAAATTTCAGTTTGATTTTATTATACTCATAGTTTAGGGTTTCTGCCATATAAGAAGTTGTGATTTTCTATTTATTCGATAAAAGAAATGCATTTGCTTGAAGATGTGTTCTTGTATTTTACATTTGCTGGCTCATAAACCACCTGAAATTCTTGAAGATGAAAACATAAATTGAAGTACTGAACAAGGTCATTCCTCTGGCAGTCTTACCAAATCCAAAGCACATGGATAAATTATTATAGTAAGAAGCAGGAAATACTTTTTTAGCAAGAAAATGTTTTGTCATTCTTTTTTAGGAAGGTTCATATATTTTGTTTTAATGCAATAAGAGGAATGTGCAGAATGACTTTAGAGAGGAAAAAAAAGACTTCAGAAAAAAGGGATTTTGAAGTTAACAAAAAAACAAAGATAACATGTTTCAGGTTTCTTGAATTTTATGGTCTATTCTTTGGTCTGCTGCTGTCCCACAGAAGTACATTTGAGGGTGGGCACAGCAAAATAGTGCATGCAGCTTCATTGCTGTTCCAGTTGGCTATTCTGTTTCTGTTTGCAGTGATTTTCAGATCAAATGCTACCAAGCTAGCCCTAGTCTGATGATGGGAAAAACATTCATGCTTTCCTTCACAGGTGGCTGAGGCATCAAACATTTCTAGAGATGTTTTCACTCAAGAAACAGGAATCATTTTTGTTGAATCAAAAACATACAATCCCTTTCATCTGTAGGTTCCTCTTCCAAAGCAGCTTGGGAGGAAAAACACATCATTAGATAGTCAGACGGCAACAGTATTAACCTCAGATGTAGCATGTGGAACCAGTTCCCTGAACAGCCTTTAGGACTATGATTATGTCAAAAAGATCCTGATCCTCACAGGAATGTAGGTGCTTAACTTCCCCTTAAAAATTCAGAGGGAACTAAGTGTTGTATGTGTCTTTAAGACCTAGGTTTTTTTCTACATCTTGAACTGCATCTTCATCATCGGTTACAAACTAAGACAATTCCAATTAAATTCAGGAATGATAGTGTAAAAGAAACATGGACCTTAACTCCACACTAGATAACCGTAAGATGGGAAACGGAGTAACTTTGTGATCCTGTGGCTCAAAGTAGCTGCATGGGTGCTTCACTTGGAGGTACAGTGAAATAAGTGCTAACAAAGGAGTATAGCAACGTGATCAACATACATAGTGTGCGCTGTTTTCCATTTGTGGTACGAGCCCAGAATATTCACCCATTTCACAAGGATATTATAGTTATACTGGTAGTAATGAAACACAGGGTGGCTATGATTACAAGAATGAACCAACAATATCAATTGCTTTAAAATTATTATGTAGTGAAAGTATTGGACAAGCTTTGCAAAATGATGTCACAGAGCTAAACTGGGAAAACACTGGTTGCAAAAAGAGTTTCAGGATAAGCTTGTTAAAGAGAAAGAAATGATATTCAGAGATAATACTAAGTGATAACTTTTTTAGGCTTATTCTCTTTGCAGACTGCTTTCTGTTCTACAAGTTCAACAAGGAGTATGCATAAATGAAGCTTCTCTAAAATCCACATGGAAGAATGAAAAAAGTAAATCCAAGAATGATCTATAAGCCTCCCCAGGCTTTGGTCATAAAATTCAAAAGCTTTTAGGACTACTTCCAAAAGTATTTTTTACTTCTTTTTTTCTGGGGTTTTCTTTTTATTTGTTTGTTTTTTGAAAAGAATGTACAGATACGCTCATTTTAAACACAGATATAGTAAATTATTTCCGCAGTGCCAGACTGTGCAGTAGACAGTGTTTGAGAAGCATACTGCAGGGCCAAACACAGGCCTTGACATACTGCTTGGAACAAATATAATGTAATAATATTGCAGAGCCTTTCATCCAAGGTTCAACAAGCTCTGATAGAAGTGAGTATGTGGATAATAAGGTTTCTGGTTTACAATGGAGGAAATTGTGCCTGGTTATTCGGCTTTTTCATATTCACACAGAGCATGAGTTTCATTTTATTGCAATAGTCTGCAAAATACTATTCTGAAGTAGATCTAGAGTTAGAAAGCTCATGCTAATAGAACAGGCTTATGGCTTTGTTTGAAAAGGAAGCCTGCAGGTGTTTAGCCTCTGGGCCAATACTAAGATTATCCAAATTTAAGCTGTGTTTTACATTAGCTGCGTGGCAAGAAGCTTAAGAACCTCTGATCAGCAAAACTGCTACAGTCCATGGAAGACCCCTAACACTCAGTCCTATCCCCGTTGTCAAGGTGATGAGTCCCTGGGGGTGTTCTGCCCTACAGCTGTGAATTCGGGCTTTGATGCCTCCACTGGGCTTCCTAAGAATCCTATCTCCAATTTCTTGAAAGATCACTGAATCTAAATGTGGAAAACATAATAAATTCAACTAGTAGGAATTCCCTAACAAAAGTTATCTTCCTGGATACCTTTCTGAAGAGTATTATATCCTTGTGCTCTCCTCAACAAATGTTTGGCAAAAGAACTTAAGCACATTTATGTGTTTATAAAATCAGTGTCCAGGAAGCACAAGAAAAAGTCTCAGTAAAAACCTGCAAGACAGGTATATTGGTAATACCTGATGACTTCTAGAGAGAATCAGACTGATCCTTTCAGTTTTTATCAAAGAATCAGCCAATTGCTTTAAAAAGTGTTTGATTAGCAAGAGTTGTTAGTGTGGAGACAATTAAACACTGCTCTATCTGTTAAAATAATGAGATTTGGTGAGAAAAAGATAATTCTGCCCCATATAACAATTACCTCATGAAGAGACAAGGTTGTTTCAGCAAAGGGCTGTCTGAAGTTCACAGAAGACACATGATAGAGAGGTTTATGCAGAAAGTTTTGATCTGCACTAACAATGTTTTCCAAGGGGGAAAATGATCACAGAAAGAAACACCTTGATTTTCCGAGTGAAATTTATGCCTCAGAAAGTATTGAAGCACTTAATCCAAGTTAGACTTCAGAATTCCTGAGATTAAGTTAAATGCTTATAAATCCTGTATACAACTGTGTAAAACTCCTGACATATCTGTACTATTAATATTTCCTGTATGCTGCTAACTTTCCAGGCTGGGACTTTCGAGGGAGTCTAAATGAATAATGGATTTACACCCTTCTGAAAATCCTAGTTTCAGGTAGCTGTACAAAGATTATCTAGTTATGCTACTAGTAAATAAGCAGTATTTTGAAAACAATCAGTTCTGATCAGTTCAGTTGCAATATGATGAACTAAAGATGAACTAAAATTTACTGGAATGTAGAGAAGAGTGCTAAAGATTAGACAGGTTTAAGCGACTTGGATTTCAACTTCTTCCCACCAGGATGCAAAGAGACATTAAACCCCAGTTGAATTGGGTGAGAGAGAAAAATAGTCTCTTTATAACTGCTGTGATAAGAGAGAGAAAGATAGATTGGTTTTTGAATCCTCTTTCACTGTTCCCTCATAATGTAAGAAATCCTTGCTGATATACACGTTCAACCTTGTTTTCATGTTTCATTGTGTTATATGTCCAGACAAGAAAATGGCAGTAATATTTCTTCTTCAAAAAATCTATGCCTTAGATTTGTTCCTGTCTATCAGGACCTTCTTTCTACTTGATTAAAAGGAACTAGTACTGACAGTTCACATCTGCCCATTTTTACACAGAGGTGGCTTGTCCTCTTCACTTTCCTCACTCTTCCGAAAGACAGGCAGACTAAATCCATATTTAACAACAACCATTTGCTCTATAGAATGAAAGTAATGAGCTCTACCTAGTCATAGCTCATGAGAATTCAGAACATTATCTCAGGTGAAGTGTATATCACATCTTTCTACTCTACATGAGGGAAAAAAAAAAAAAAGAAGAAGAAAAAGAGCTGTTTTTGACTCACAAATACCTGCAATAAAGTGCTCATTCAAACAGCTACAGTTTCTAAATGATCACAGAGTTTAGGGTCAAGGGAACACTTTTCAGCTGCATGTCTAAGTTCAGCTTCTTGCTGTTCTTTTAACTCAGGGTCTTGAAAGAAAGGCAGAAAGCATCAACAGCTCCATGTTTCCTGTCTCATCCTCCAGAAGTGGCAGGTAACTAGATTATCCAGTAAATAAATGGTGTACAGCACTAAGCGATACTTGAAATGACACGTTGAATTCACTTGCATGTCACAAACTTCAGCAGGCTGTAAATTACCATTTTTTTATTTTTTTATTTTTCCTGAGGAAACAAACTCATTTTAAAAATAGAAATCCCCTTGAAGTAACGTCTCGAATTGTTTTAATGTGCTTGTTTAGCAAAATAGTCCCTGTGGTAAAGTACAGTTTCTACATTTCTGAATTTTTTAGTGCGACATAGCTCCATATCTTTTAAAAGAAATGCCCCACACACTCTGGTAGCAATCAGATTTCTGTCACAGGCATCACCACCCATATAGCTACTTTTCTAAGTAGAGACTGGTAAGAAAATCCTGGGCAAACAGAAAAGTTTTCAAGACATTTCTCAGAAGCCACAGTGCAGCTCACAGGATTGCACTTTGCAGGACGCGCAGGGCAGGTCATTTGCTCATACCTGGGCTATGTGACTGATTTGCCCAGCTTTAGTATTTGTAGAAGATATCACCTACTGAAATAGCTTTTTGAAATGTTGCAGAACTCAGAGATTTGGATGAAAAATTGTCAGTTTAGACATGATAAGATTAATTTAGAAGCATTTTCTCATACATATTGCACACATCATGGCTAATGAGGGGTTATGTAGGGATGCTCCACTCAGCTCATAACCCCGGTGAATAACAAAGGGTTCTCTTGTACAGGATGTTATAGCCTAGCTCCAACAGTGGAATTGCTAAAGCCTGGTTATCCATGTAACACAACATTCTTTCTAAGATTTTATGAGTCTGAGCAAACAAAAAAAGCTTTGTCTGGAGTCAAAAGTTTGTCTAAAGTACAGTCCTGGTACCGTGGCCTCAGCAGTGGCATGTGTAATCAGTAGCAACAGAATATATGGTGAGAGTGTCTCAGCACCACTTTTAGTGCCATAGGCATTAAAGTAGCTGTCAACAGCTGTAACTACTGTTTGTAAACATTTGAGCGTAGATTTAAAGCAGTAGTATTTGCAACAAATATCCGCATTTGTCTTCAGGATGATCTTGATCAAACTGCTTTTCTCCCTCTCTGTCTGTCCTCTGATTAATGAACACACAGCAAGATGTAGATTCTTTAAAAATTATATGGTGCTTACATGGAGTTTTGGTCAGATTCCCCTGTAACAGCTATTATACATCTCTCTGAAAGGGAAAACTGCCTGGTATTTCCCACTTTGTCCAATTCTTTCCCTTCTTAATGTCAGCTTCTGAATGCTTCTGTTTCCAGGTTTTGCAAGGGGCTGCTGCCACAGCAGCATCATGCCTACCTATGTGGAAAAAAAGCAATATTCTTAGTAGATGAATGTACTACAGTGCAAAATAGATGCATACATAGAAAATTCAAAACTACTCATAGAACCCTAGAACCATTAAGGTTGGAAAAGACCTCTAAGATCATCTAGTCCAACTGTAAATGCCAATGAAATTAGCTAGTCACATTAAAATACTGATAGAACATAAGGAATTGCATCATTTTTTATGTTCACCAACTTTTTTTGTTCTCTCCCTGAAAAGTAGTTTCATAGGTGGATTTTATAGCTTGCTGATGCTCTACCATCACCAAAATATGCTTCATTTAGTGCATTTGGCTGTGTGAAAACAGCAAGGGAGAGGAGATATTTAGGAAAGCATATCCATTGTGCGTTCACTGCCACGTTGGAGAGAAGGATAAGCAAATATGAACTTCAAATGTGCAGAGCTCAAATTCAGTAATCGTTTTGCAGCACCTTTACAGGTTTTCCAATATATTCCTCCTCACCTTTGTGCAAAGCTAATTTTCTAATCTATTTCCTGCTTGCTTCTCCTTCATTCAATTCCTGCTGTGTGACCTCGCCTGCTGTCCTCTGGTAGTCACTGGTTGTACAGTGTCTGCTAATCTCCTGTCAGCTGCTCTGTTGGACAGCACTGTTTTCAGATTTCTTTGCAGCAGGAGAATGATGTCAGGCCTTCAGATAAACTCTTTCTTACTTTTGATGCTTCCCTTTCTGATACCTAAGGAAAGCAAATTTCATTGCCATTGTAATGCACTTTTAATATTGCAGAGGAAAAGTGTATGAATAACATTTCTCTTTGCAGACTCTGAAAATGATGTTATGTAGCATGGAATTAGTTACTGATGCAACTTGTGTTCATTCCTTATTAAACTTAATGCTAAGAAAGATCTTTCCAAATGAAATAAGACTGTAACCATGAAACATACTGCTGCCACATGATGAACGCACAAGGTGGCTTTCCTGTGCACCCCAGAGTGAAAAACAGTTGGCCCAGCTAAGTCCCAGCTACTCCCTCCACTGCTCTTTAGCAAGAATTGGCCAAAAGTCTTTGCACCAAACAAGAAAACACTGCATAAACAAAATTTGGCTCCCAATTACTGCTTATTTACCAACTCCATAGCAGTACAAGGAGAGATGGTGAGCCTTGCTTTGTTACAAAACTCTTCTTTTTTTTTTTTTTTTTTTACATCTAAGCCAGTCTGGACATCTGTCAGAAAGCACAGAAAGAAAACAACCTTTTTTACTTCTTGTGAAATTACTGTAGTTATTCAGAAGTCTGGGAATAGAATTTCAGAAAATGATAGAATACTGGGGCAAATCTCATTCAGCTATACCTGTGGAGAAGGTAGAAGCATTTTATCTATTTTTATCACTTGCTTCACTATCTCATTAGCTACAGGTTACCAAATGACACTCTTGCTGATATCTGCTGATATTTTTAGATGTAGACTGAAGTTCGTTTACAATACAACTAGTTCAGATAGTAATTTAATAAGGCAGGAGGCAGTTTAATTCACTAGATTTTATCCCTTTCCTGCAGGGTGATATTCCTGAGATACAACTAAATATATAAAATTAGCAATCTTAGCAAATACAGGATTGAAGTGAGCAGCAACTGGGATGGATAATGAATGGTCTTTAACATTAAAGGAATAATAAATACATAATCCTATGATATTTTCAGTTTTCAAATACAGACCTTATTGTCCTTGTCCCACAGACTTGTGTGCTCCTTTCCAGAGAAACCAAGGTGTGTATATTGATGCATACCATTACACTTAGTCTTGTTCTGGGTGAAAGAGGGATGACAGCTTTTATGCAGAGCCACGAATTTATTGTTGTTCTAATTATAGTCATAACAGCCTAATCAAACACAACATTTATAATTCCATTTGCAATTAAACTGAAACTCATAGTCCAAGTTACTTAATTATTAACAAAAAAAAAACTCATTAATAATACTTCTTTGGGTATTACACACAAACTTCCCTTTTCTCTGATGTTACATTCCACTTTCAATGGATACCAGGCTAGACACCAGGCTTCAACAAGAGTCAGGGCGAGGTACAATGATTCCTTAGCACAGTAATCTCTGAGAAGAGGATTAGGAAAATGATGTTGGGGGTGCTCCTTTACTCCATTTTGGCATTTCTTTTTTACATTATCGAACAGAATCTTCTTTCTCATGCTTTTTTCACTGGTTCTGAATTTCACCTCATGCCTGCTTTTTCGTTCATTTTGTTAGTACTAAAACTGATGTAACTGGCTTGCAGGGTTGCATCCTTTAAATGAACAGTGACTAACCATGGAGATTTATGTTTTTACACAGTCTGAAGTCTCTGGTATCATCGTATCCTTTCTTACACAATATTTTTATTCTCTCTCTTGGAGAGTTCAGTCTACATAGAATCACTATTTAATATTTCTCTCTCTTAATTAATATTATGCATTGTGCTGTGCAATGCATAAAAACTAAAGAAAATTTAGACAATGGGGACCCAACTGGTAGACTGCTGCAGTGATATCTAAAACAGGATAACAGTCAGCTCAGGTCAAAGCAAGCCAGACAAGTCCTAAAGCACTGCACTATTAGGTCAATAAAAGCCTGTGGCCTGTTACAGGTATTGTCAAAAACATATTTGCTGGTCTGCAGCACGAACCTAGTGATGAGTTGTCAGACGCTCTGGTTTTTCCACAGACCCTCAGGCCAGAGTACTCAAAAGTGTTCCTGGGCCTGAGATTACAGATGTATCCTTCTGATTCAGGTCTTTACAAAACCTGAGCTTGTGACTGAGAGCAAGGCTATCAAAATACTCTGTTGGCCCCTGTTGTATCTCAGTCAGTACCTCTATGTTGACCAGCCATGATATTTCAAACTAATCACCAATTAGTGAAACAAAGAAGAATTTTGCTATTTCCTATTCTTACTTTTACTGATCTACTTAAATATTGAAGATGGGGACTGCATTTCACGCACTGGTAGTGTTTGTGGTAGGGTTTATCAGTGATGGTAAATAATAGCGTACTGAAAATGGGTGGGGAAGCAGGGGAGGAGTTCTCCATGGACTAGAAGTTTCTCAAGGTGAAGATTTTCTATTAAAACTCTGAAAGTTACGTTTGCCAGACATGACTTTCTTGACTACTTTTGGCCTCTTGATAATGCAGTGTTATCCTGGGATTCATTCCTGTTCTAACAGCCTTGGTAGAAGTCACTTATCTATATTTGTTACGTATCTGTATGACCTACATTTTTCAAGTACAGAATTCCAAGAGATCATGTAGGCAATCAGAAGGGAGAAAGCGTTTTTTAATCTATTAATTTGTAGCTATAGATAATGAATGAATGATCTTTTTTTAATAGTCCTGGATCAAAGCTTTTAATCAGTTTCAAAGGCTCAAACATTGCTAGTTGCTTCCTGGGACTGAATTCTGTCTCTCTGGCCTCCCAGTACGGACAAGCCTGCAGGGCAGATGCCATAAAGCAATAATTCCTTCCTTTTTTAGGAATAGATGTACTAGCCTGTAGTTCCCCACATTATTGTAAATGGAAGAATGCATTCTCCTGGCATTTCTTTGTTGCTGCACTTTGATCCCATTGCCTACTCACATATAGCTAAGAGAGGTGTTATCATGGCCATCTGACACGCTGGCCTAATCAATAACCAAGATGTGCAAAAGCAGAGAGTTCTCTGGTGGGTCTCTGCAGCCTCCTGCATGAGGAAGCATCTAATTATAAGTGACAGTGCCCACAGTGCCCCCTCACAACATTGGCCTGGGGCATACAAGAAAAAATGATTCCATTTTCTAGCACAGCTATGTCTCACCTTTATGGGCGTACACCGAAGAGGAATAGAAAATAAATAGCACTTAATTTTGCATTTTTATAATAAGTTTGAAACTAAACACTGGGAAACCTTGTCAGCTCCTGCTAAGCTGATTCCAATTAAAGCTTCTGGCAGAGTTCCAGCTGTTTTACTACCTCAAATAGCACTGAACATAACAAGGTTTATGAAGCATTCAAAAGTCAAATACCCTATTAACATAAACATGTAGTGAAATCAACTCTTCTACAATTTTCAGCTTTCTTTCTTTCTTTCATTTACGTTGGGCTAATCTAAGATGATGTCTGTTTTCTTTGTTGCATCTCCCTTTTTTCTGCTTGCTGGAATGCAAAACAAGATTTAGTATTTGAACAGTACATGGTTTGCCCTGAGAACTCACTCCCTTTGGCAATTTTATTACAATGCCTTCTATTCCACTCAATTTTGATAGCAGTGTTCTGAAGGTTGGTTTCCTACAACACTTTTATCTCCAAAATAGCAAGTGGTTTATGTTTGCATATTTCTGTTCCGGATTATTTGGGAAGCCTTCTGCAAACCCGAGTACTAATGCCAACATTTTAAGAAGAATTCAGTGCTTGATACAGTGCATTCATAATTAACAAGCAATAAATAAAAATGATTGTAATACTCAAAGACATTTCCTGATACAGCTTTTTCATTGTTTAATGTTAAGTCATTCCTATTTAAACTGTATGAAAACACAGCATACACTTCCCTGCATCCTCAGTAGGGTGAATATCTGCAATGTTCAAAAATATTCTCTGCTTTTTGCCAGAATGCTGATTAAAGCAGTGGACGGAAGATAATGAACATGCTGGAAATGAACCGTGATAAAATCCTCATAGATGTATATGTTAAATAATTATGGTTTATAAAAGTAGGAGCATTAACTAACAGTGATGTATGCAACACTCCATGTGAATCTCTCTGTAATGATATTGAAATCAAAGAATTTTTGAATAAGCAGAAACAGCAATACAAGATTAAGGTCAGTTCTTCATCAATCTAGTATTGGCCACTATCTCACACTTGGTGAATATGATTACTTAAGATAAAGCTTTCCAATGTTAAGTCTCACCTTTATATTCATTTTGTAGTGCAGTAGCTGATAAGTCAGCTTCACATTATCAAAATATATATTAAATTTTGTCAGTACGTCATGTCACAGTTACTCTAGATCTGCAAGCTTTCCAGTGCTGCTTAACAAGTTTGTTTTTCCTGGGGTCAGGAATGTTTTCTTCTTTCATAAACAGCCTCATCTAAAACCCATCCAAGTTTGCTGATAGACTGATTTCTATGAGCTTTGAATCAGATGGATTACATATAAGTGATTTCTGTTTCAGTTGAAATAGGCACTGTCAAACAAGGAAAGTCCCTTAATACAAAATGAATACAACCCTAGAAGCTATTTTTATGCAGAAATCAATCTGTTGTTTTGAAGCCAGATAAATCATATCTTCTTTTGCTTGCTATTTAAATATTTCAAGGAATATATACGTTATGGATTTTCTGTTCCTCTTGTATTCTTAGTGTCATCTCCAACAACAGTTTTTAGCAAGCTGAAGTCTAAGTGAGTCCAGAAGAAACTAAAAAGATATGAAATTTCTGTTAGTTTGGAAAGGATATTTCTAGGAATTATATGTGATCCTTGGATTTTCAAAATACAGTATTCTTTTAATATTCTGTTTTACTTTTTGTTCAAAACAACAAAAACAACAGCAAAAGAATCCTTTTAAAATAGTCTTCAATTTTTAAAGCAGTTCAAAAATCTGAAGATAAAGGATAGATTTTCGAAAACGTGACAGGTACACCTCATGCTTAATGCCTGTTAATATTTTTTAGTATACCAAAACACAAATATTAAGCACTTTAGTATTGTATTGTATGGCCTTAGAAAGAAAAAAGTGTGATTTAAAAGTATTTTTAATTAAACACTAATATTTGTATTTTAGCTTGGTAAGAGCTTTCTGAGTCTTATTCATAATTCATTATAATCCTCTTTTATACAGATAAAAGGCTTTTTAAATCCTAATATTTCCAGTTTTACATGACTTAATCTCTTTTTGAGGTTTAAAATTAGTATAAAATATGTTGAGGTGAAGCCTTTTGTAGTATGCTAAGAGGAAATCTTTAATTCAAAGTAAATATTATAATAGAGTATTGCACCATTCAAACAGCAGTGAGACCCTGACTTTTCTCTAACTATTGGAGTCATTTGTACTGAAAGGATAGCTCACTGTGCTAGAGTTTCCACACTGCCTTCTCTTTCTTCCTTTTTCATTGATGGCAGACTTTAAGGTGAATTGCTCTATTTAGTTTGCATTTAGGATGTAACAAAGAAAAACTAGTCAGATCCTATTGGGAAGCTCTGCAGTACACCTCCCACATTTTCTTTTAATACTACCATAAGGTGTCTCACACAAAGAGTAGAAAGCACAAGTAAGTTGGAAGTGGTAATGTTTTACCTAGAGTACAGAGGAAATGCCAAAACAAATCTAAGTATATTGTTTTTTAAGATTTGGCTTGAAATATCTGTTCCTTAGAAATTTCCCTTATAAGAATGTGTTAATCCTTTCCAAGAGGGCAACTTGCTCTTTGATTTACATTGACATTTTGACCAGATTGCAAGTTCTTTCTTAATTGAGACTAAATTCACTAGTGCACCATTTTTTATTTGTTTCATGCCTCCTGCACACTGAATTTATAATGGAATTTTATTCACATCTGCTTAGTTGTTTAGCCTACTAACCTAATGTTTGCCACACATCCAGACATTAGGATGGATTAAAAACATGAGTCAGAAGAGAGCAGCACGATAGTTGATAATTTTGAATTCTGTGCATGAAGGTTGATTAACCACGACTAGCTCCAAGTTAAATGTCTGTTATTTACAGAGGAACACAGGGGGAACAATTTTCTAAACATTTTTTAATTCTTTTTTGAATGATCAAGATACTTTATTGTTTGAAAACACACTTTCTTGACAGATTCCTCTCAGCAGTGTTTTTTTTTCTTTCTGAGACTACTGATCATTTAAGGTATGTCATTTTAAGATTAATAGATGTGGGATGCAAGAGATGCAACATTCAGAGCATGAAGAATCATTAACTAGCAACGATGTCTGAGGGATGTTCCTGTATTTCAAATGCTTCATTGCTTCATTGAGTAGTGAACACAGCAGCTCACTCTGAGGCAGATGTTATGCCTGCACATGTTGCAAATGCAAACAATTATCTCAAAAGCATGCAGAGAAAAATCAGACAAACTATGTGATATTTGCAGGAAAAAAAAAAAAAAGGCTGATTTCAAACTGACAATTTTATGTCAAAAGTGTTACATACAAAACCACAAATCAATAGGGTCTTTAACAGCCTTCAAAGTCAGACTTGGGGTTTTGGCTGAGGAGAGATCTTGTGATCTGAATGATTTGGAGAGAGTAGAAATCATTCAGCTGAATCTATAAGTTAATTTTTAATTATCGAGGACAGTGAGAACATCATTTCATGTGACTCCACTGCTCTATAGTTGTCTATTGATCACTGTTGAAAATGTCCTGGACTAGTTGAAACAGGTATACTGAAAGATGTAATACTGAAATAAGTGGATTACTGGTTTAGACTGGCATGGAAGTTCATATGCTAGAGACATTACAGTGTTCACTCCATAGGTATCTCCAAACCAGAAGTTCTCAAATATTTAATGCAATGTATCCTCTAAGAAATTAAGAGGAAATAGGATAGATGAGAATAACACAAGGATATTCTTTAGGGTTGTTGGAAATGCAGGAGTTTGGCTTCCCGCTGTCTGTCCAACACCTAAAACTGTGTAGTCCTGTCCTGTTTGAACAAGATGTTGGGTGTTACAGTCATATAACCTGTGAAACTATTTCTACCATTGACAATAAAACAAAAGAAGTTGGGAAGTGGAAAGCAGGTGTTTAGTGTTGTGATTCTTAAATGTATAGCTATTTTCATCCAGGATAGTGTAAATATTTTGTTCATACAATGCTCAGAGACATCTTATGAAGGTTGAAAGGTGTGAAAAAAAAATTATTCTAATATTAATCAGTGTAATCAAGATAAGAGTTACAATGCCAAAGCTAATGCAGTTGCAAGGGTGAGGGGATTAATTTTATAGTGTCGTAGATACCTGAACCATCTTAATGTGTTGAATCAAAGTAAAAACACAGGAATCTTTACACCTCACACAACACTGCAGTGACCTCAGGGGATAAAATGATATCTTTTAATAACATAGATTATACTGAGCATCAGTAATGGAAATAAATTAAGCAAACAGAAATACCTGGGGGCTGAAACTACAATAACATCATCCTCTCAACTCAGCCAGGAGAAGAAAAGGGATGTTTTTCTCCTGAAGCAGACTGAAGTTCCCTCAAATTTCAGGTGACTTTCCTGGCCTGCCTCCAGAGCCCATCCCTGATGCTCTACAAAGGCCATCTACTTTGCTGTTACTACAGACATGGCAGTTAGTTGCTGGGGAAGGTGATGGGAACAGGAAATAAAAGGATAACTTATGGATCAGAAGAGACAGCTCTGAAAGAATTCAGAGTCACAGAAGCCTTGCTCTGTTACTCAGGGAAAATCCGACTCTGAAAACAATATTAAAAACAAAAGCAAAGAGGAAGATGTTTTAACCTAAGAACTCCACTTTCCTCTCCAGACAACTGACATGCCTGTTTTTAATATTATTATCTTTTTAACATTGAGTATATGTCAAGTATGTTAAAACAAGGAATTTCACAGCTTTATAAAATATTCACTGCTGTTGTGGGCACAACTGAGCAGTAGCTTAGAAATACCTGCTCTAAGTACCTGCAGTCCCATGGGACTTTAATGCACACACAGATTTTGCATCAATCCTGCACTGTTTCTGACTGTCGTTGACATTTAATGTTCTGAGTCTAAGCTCTCTGGGAGTCTCACAATGGCAGGGACAAACTTAGGATGTATGTCACAGATCAGCGTAAATGGGCTGAGCATTTCTTTGAAGTCACACTTTTTTTACTTTGAGGATAGTTGTGGGAGGTAAAACTGTTCCTGCTGGTGCCTCATGATGAAAACAGCATTCAGACTTACAGCCACAGATCTCTCACAGACAGTAATCTTGTGTTAAGTAATGCTGGAATGTGTCTCCTTGCAGTATACCTCCAGTATACTCACAAGTGGCAACAGTCTATGTTTGCTTACTCTTGTCAAAAGCAAGTGCCAAAGAAAGTCTTCCTAGGCTGTTTCTTTCATTGCTGCCATACGCTGTCAGAACAGGAGCTAAGCTTAACCTCAGAAATAATTCTTTATGCTGGCAAACTAATTTTGAGCATGTTAACTTCAGTCAGGGCTCCTCAGAACATTGCAATGCTGGTTGTCAAATAATTGTGTAGATATAAGCAGTAATAGCCTGTTTTCTTCTGGAAATCCTGGGCCAGTGAACTTCAGTATTCACCTCTGCCTGCAGTGCAGATCTCTTTCTAAAATTATCTCAATTTCTTTGGGAGTTAAATCTCTGAGTCTTAGCCTCTTGTTGTAATTTTAGTGCTAAATGCATATTAAATTAATAGGGAATACACTTTATTTATGAAACTCTAGGTGGGTGACACAATAGAACAATTAATCAGGACAGAAAAGAATCACATTTAATCTAAGATAAAATGCTGTTCTCACTTCCTTTCAGCCACCTGGGAAAGTATAATAGTCAGACCCTTTGAATGCTGTGTACTATCAGAATGCCTTTCCTGAAAGAAGGCATACCAGTTTCCATACTTGTGCTGGAGGAGAGGCTCTCAGAGAATCTGTAATGTTACACAGCCTCCATCTTGCAAATATTATTGATCCAGACCTTATTCAGGAAGCAGTTTTTATTTTCCTGCTCTTAGGTTAGTGACTGCCTTCTCAGTTTTATAAGCGTTAACGTCCTTTTGGCAGAGGAAGTATTATCTCCTGTACTAATGATTTGGCAAGTCATTAGTCTACTGACAGCTGAAATACATTCTTTGGTCTGGTGGGGAGCAACGTTTCAATTTCAATATGAAACCCTTTGACACATTGAGACATATTTTTCATGCTCAAGCGTTGTGGAAATGTATTCATAAATACATACACATTAGTTGTGGGACTTCCCAACTATTTATTAAAACTTGAGTAAAAGATTGATCACATGTGTATAGACTTAATTAATTAACAAATAGACATTCAGAGACAGAAAGTAAAACACCATGCTCAGGTCACCAGTTACAATCACAGACACAAGTCAGAATGGACCCTGATCCAAAATCTGTAAAAGCATCATAAAAGTTATTAGCTTTGTATGTGACCTGCTCATTCTTTGTGTTTTGCTTTTTATTTGTGGTTGTCTTTTTGTGGTTCTTTTTTCTTCTGCTTGGAAGCACCTGGTAAAAGTTTCAATTTCCTTTAAATGCAACAAATTTGCAATCCTCAAAATCTGTTGTCGAGTTATTATATGACATTAGACTAATGCTGGCTGGTGAACACTTGCAGTGCAAAAAGTTTTTTGTATTCAACACTAGCTATGTTGTGACTGGAAGACAGATTGTTCAGGTCTGTAGAAGTTCAGGCTTGCATTCATCTTGTAGAATCACTCTTCCATGTAGGTTAAAGCACTGTTGTGCTCCGTATTAGGTTGTAGTAAGGTTTGACACCATAAATACATACCTACTCATGAAAAATACCACTCACAATAGCTCTGGATGGCTTCTAAAATGATGTAACTCACTCTAAAAGTAATGTCGCCTCTTTATTACCATGGAAACCACAATAGATACAAAGAGTACAACAACACTATTGGATAGAGCAAATTCTCAATTTCAAAACATTATTTTTCAACATAGTCACTGCTATTAGCTATGTGTTTTCACCAGCAATGAATAAAAATCTGCATGCCATGCTCATAAAAATCTGCAGCAGCAGAGGTGACCCACTGTTGCCACTGCTGAAACGTACCACCCACCACCTCACTGAGCTCACATCCCTTGTTTGATTTCCATAAACATTCACTGTTTCGCAAATGAATGTCTATGGGTGCCAGTTTTTCCACATGGAGGAATTCAGTTCCTCAGCTTTGCTTCATCCACACTTCTTTGCCAAACATCATACTGTGCTTCAGTATTTCTAGAAGCATCAACGCAACACTGGTCAATCCTGTGTTTCATCTCAATGAGAAACTCAGAGGAAACGAAAACTCTTGTGTCAGCCACCTCGGCGTAAATCATAAGCACCTTGTGTTCCTTTTCTCTGTATAGATCTTAAAGAGCAGCACATATTTACTCTCAACTGACATTTGAGAAAACCATCCAACCATGGTAATGCATAGAAGACATTTGTAAATGACTAATTGTTTTATTTCTTTTTTCAAAATTAGTGTTTCTGAGGGTGTATGTGTGTTCATGTGCAACTAAGTAACCATGAAGGAGAGAAAGGGACCTACATGCATACACACAGTATTTTGATCACATCCACAAGAGCTGCAGAGCACTGTTTCAGTTCATCCCTCTAATCACCCCAAAGACTAAATTGTGCGGGGTGAAGTTTTTTTGTTCCTGATCCTTCCAGACATTCCAGATCTACTTTGGTAAAAGAAGCAGAAAGTCAGGTTACTGAGTGTAATTTGTTCTTTTTTTCCCTAGAAAAGTGATCTGGAATTACCCATAGGGAAGAAATAGATATATTCCTCAAAACCAGTTATCTGCAAAAGCAATTTAATTATTACATTTCTTAGTGTTCCTTAGTGTAGGTAACATAGCAAGTGTTTAAAAAATATTTTTGGGTGAGATGAGCAAACGCACCTGCAATTTTAAAATTTTCCTGTCTTGCCCAGGTGAACACTCATCTAAATATTTCTGAAATGTCTTATGTAAAATTGTAATCTATACTATCTAGCCTGGAACATACTGTCTGTGGATAATATTGATAACCGAAACCAGTTGTTTCCCTTAACGTGCTATGTAAGATTTCACAAATTAGTTTTGTGGGGGTAAAAAATAGCATACTTGTTGATATATATTTTATTTCTAACATTTTTCCAGATAATTGAGTATGTAGAGGTCAATATTGATAAATTATAAAGCTGAAACGAATTAGCTCTTACCACTCCTACCATTTCATGTGGAATATAGCAATAGTTAAAATTAGTGGTGTTGCTGTAAGACATCGTCTTTGATAGTTGGAGACTGTTTCCTTTAATTTTGTCTTAACAGTATGGCATGTTTAAATATAGTCCTTATAGTCAATTTTACATACACAACAGTAATAGCAGCATGTCTGCATGTGTCAGCACCTGGGGATGTTGAGTTGCTTGGTCACAGCTGCTGCTGTGGACATGAGCTGGTCTTTAGTTGGCTGGTATCTCTCCTGTGAAAGGTTGAAGTTTGCTTTCCATACTGTAAAAGGATATACCCTTTTTTAAGAAATCGCTCCTGCATTTGAATGTGAATCTTCAAACAGGTACTTCTGTTTTTGCCTGTTGTTTCTCAGTTCACACACAAAGTAAAAAAAAGCTTAATTGCAAATCAATTAGTAAATCAGAGATAATTGCAGACCTGTATCTCAGTGTGATTGTTGATGGATGCATATTGTTTTTTAAATTTAACTCCCTGGTTTATTCTGTTGTGATAGAAATTGTCCTGTGTATCAACTTTACCTTTAGAGCTTTAAGCCACTCAAATGCAAAGAAACATTAAGATCTTAGTAGGAATAATTTATTAAGGGTTCTTCCCTGTAGAATTGTAAAATGTGGTTTTTTGACAGTACTAAAACCAGAACTGTAATGTAAATACATTCTTCAGGTATGTTTGAAGGCCACTGGTGCTATCAGTCAAAAGATTTAGAAGTCTCAAGTAACCCATGTAAAGGTCAATTAGTATAGGAAAAAGGATTAATAAAGATCTGAAGTGTAAGAAATTTGGGAACTAAGTAGGAGAAATGTATACTAATTATCTTCGTTCAAAATTAAACTAATTCGTAATGCAGAACAGGTTGACTAATGTCAGAATACTGCCTTGGTAAAACACCTCTACCTTCTCAGAGAGAACATAGTTCTGTTTCCCTGCTGTATTTCTTCATTTGTAGGCTGTCTGAATTGAAAATGCAGATGTTTTATTCTGGGAATTGACTGCAAGGGTGATTGCTTTCAGGTGAAACAATAAATTAAAATTTACAGGGCAAGATAATCTTACTTAGGGAGAAGAGCTCAAATAAGTTAATGTGAAAAGGAAAAAATGCCTGGTGGTTTGTGTTACATTTCTGTGCCTAATTAGATAATTAGAAGGTGGGGACTGAAGGGTCCAGTATCAATTAGTTTTCTGAAAACATCTTCACTGGGAACAAGGGCACAAATAGGAACTGAAAGCATTTCGGTGTGCAGTTTATACTGGTCACTTTTAAAAGCTTAACAGTTGTCTTTTATAACAAAAAAACATTTTTTTCTGAATTCCAGGTGCCCGTTAGAATATTGTGCAAATGCAAAATTAACGTTATTTAGCTATTTAGTCAAAATAAAAAGATACAGCAGTGGTCAGCATGTGGTTCTTTTTCTTAAACATAAGCAGTATATGCAGTACGGAACATTTGAAACCAACCCACGTGTGACTCACTGAGCCAAGTATTGTATGTTGAAGTCCACTAACAGACAGAGGAATCCTCACACAAACCTGGCTACTCAGGTAAGCTTTACACCCATATTCCTTGCTGTTTGCCATTGGTTTTGGTTGTTGGGTTGCTTTTTGTAGGCTTTTTGTTCGTTTGTTTGTTGTTTTTTGGTGTGGGTTTTTTTGGCAGGTATGGTTGGGTGGGGACATTCAGTTCCAAGATTTTTGGGAACATTCATTCACAGGCATCTCCATGAGTGTTTTAGACTCCCATAAATGTTTAGCTGTGAAGTAAATCCTTATTTGAGAACATAGAATCATTGCTGGTCATAGCTGAAAACAAATTCTCAAACTGATAGGAAGCGGAACTTCAATACGCATATAGTGAGAATTCTGAAGTTTCTCCTGAACTAGAAGAAATTCCAGGAGAGATGGCTGTAGTTTTGAGCAATTAAAACTTCTGTGTCACCGGTTTATGGGCCAATTCGGCCCAGTTCCGAAAGGGGAAGGGGGAGAAGGGAGAGGGTAGGGAGATGGGCCTAAAAACAAAACAGCGGCAACGATCTGAGGAGGGA
>JANHGO010000063.1:78321134-78348269 GCA_024606505.1 Aquila spilogaster | reverse complement strand
AAATGTATGTCTTGTTTCAAAGAGTAATCATGGCTTAGCAAATGTGTTAAACTGAAAAAATAACTTCTGCACTTGTCCCCTGAAAGATAGGCATACTGGTTATGCCTGCTGACTTCTCCCAGAGATTTGCTGATCCTTTCAGTCTTTATCAAAGAATCAGCCAAGTGCTTTAAAAAGTGTTTGATTAGCAAGGGTCCTTAGTGTGGAGACGATTAAACACTGCTCTATCTGTTAAAATAAGGAGATTTGGTGAGAAAATGTAGGTAATTCTGCCTCAGCAGAGGGCTATAACAATTACCTTGTGAAGAGACAAGATTATTTCAGGAAAGTTTTGTCTGAAGTTTATGGAAGTTACACAAAAGAGAGGTTTATGCAAAAAGTTTTGATCTGCAGTAACAACATTTTCTAAGGGGGAAAATGATCGTGGAAAAAAACACCTTGACTTTCTGAGTGCAATTTATGCCTTGCAGTCTGTGAACCACTTAAACCAAGTTAAGCTTCAAAATTCCTGGGATTAAGCTAAATGCTTATAAATCCTATATATAATTATGTGAAACTCCTGACATCTCTGTACTCTCAATATTTCCTGTATGCTGGTAGCATCCCTGGCTGAGATTTTCTAGGCAGTCTAAAGGAATAATGCACCACACTGTTTCGAAAATCCTAGCATCAGGTGACTGTACTAAGATTACCTATTTATATTACTGGTAAATAAGCAATATTTTGAAATAGTTCAGTTCTGTTGCAATATGAATTATTTCTACAGTCTTGTGGCAAACTAAAGAAAATTAGAAAAAAACCCAACCACAGTGTAATAGAATCTGTTTAAGGACATCTGTTCGTGAGCAGTGGTCTCACTGTAGTGAAGAGAACAGTGCCTCGGGTCTTTGAAACATGACACAGGTTTAAGTGACTTGTATTCCCACCTCTGCCATCTAGGGTGCAAAGAGGCATCAAGTCCCAGTTGAACTGGACAAGGGAGAATAATAGAGTCTCTCTACAACCCCTGTGATAAGAGAGAGAAAGAAAGGTTGGGGTTTGAATCTTCTTTCATTGTTCCCTTATAATATAGGAAATCCTTGCTGATATACATGATCAACTTCATTTTCTGGTTTCATTGCATTATACATCCAGACAAGGAAATGGCAATAATATTTCTTACCTGAAAAAGCTATGCTTTAGACTTGTTCCTGTCTATCAGGACCTTGTCTCTACTTGATTAAAAGGAACCAGTACTGACAGTTCACATCTGCTCCTTTTTACACAGAGGTGTCCTGTCTGCTCTACTTTCCTCACTCTTCTGAAAGAGAGGCAAACTAATTCTCTATTTAACAATAATTTCTTCTCTAAAAGGAAGGTAATGAGTTGCCCGGTCTACCTATTGACAGCTTGTGACAATTCAGGGAGATTATCTCAGGTTTTGTGTATATCACAGCACAGACCAAAACCTTTCTGTTGTAAATATGGGGAGGGGGGGATGGGGACACAGGCGATGGGACTCTTTTTGCTCATATAGCTTATGCTAACTCCTTAAGAGTTTATTTAATGTTATAGGTCTGCATGCTACGGTACAGCAATGTTGTCACAAAACTGATCTGTAAAACATAAACAGAAGTCTCTGTTGTGGGCTTTACCTCAGTCACCTACGTTCCTTTATTTAACCAGCCTGCAATAACATCTTCACTCAGACACCTTCATTTCCTAACTTATCACAGAGTTTATGACCAGAGACCACCTTTCAGTCCCCAAAACTCCCACTCGAAGGAGTTTGGCTTCTTGCTGTTCCTTCAACACAGAGAATTTCAAAAGAAAGGCAGAACATCAACAGCCAGCAGTAGTTTTGTACCTTATCCCGCCAGAAATGATGAACAAGCAACTAGATTGTTGGGTTAGTAAATGATGTACAGCACTAAGCAATACTGAAATGATACCTTGAATCCCCTTTCTGTAACTTACATGTCACAAAATTAATCAGTCTGTAAAATACATTTGGGGGTTTTTTTTCCCCCTGAGAAAACAAACTCATTTTAGATACAGAAATCCCTTTGAAGTACACCTTGAATTGTTTTAAATGTGCTGGTTTAGCAAAATAATCCCTGTGGTAAAGTATAACTTCTACATTTCTGAATTTTTAGTGTGGCATAGCTTCAAAAATAAATACCCAACACATGCTGGTAGCAATCAGATTTCCGTCACACACATGGCCGCCCATACAGCTCCTTTGCTATTCATATGCATAACTATTCATATAGTCACAATATTAGAAAGAGGTTCTTAGATTAGAAATAAGTACCACCATGCTAACAGTCACCTTTCCTTACAGGAAGTAGGGTTTGGTAAGAAAAACCTTGGCAAAAGGAAAAACTTTCTACAACATTTCTCAGACGCCAAAGTGCAGTTCACAGGGTAGCACTTGCACAGCATGCGAGGAAGACCAAATGCTCGTACCTTGGCTATGTGACCGATTTGACAGGTTTTAGAATTTGTCAAAGGTATCTCCTACTCGAATATTTTTAGCCTTTTGAAATGTTACAGAACCCATAGATTTAGATGAAAAATGGTCAGTTTAGGCACGCTGGGACTGATTTAAGAAGCAAAGATTAGTTGGCTTTTCCTGTACATAGCACATAGAAAGCAGCTAACAGAGGGCTGTGTGAAGATGGTCCACCATGCTCTTAACCCCGATGAGTAACGAAAGGCTCTTTTGTATGGGACACTATAGCCTAGTGCAAGCGCTGGAATTGCTACAGCCTGGTTATCCAGATAACCTGGCCTTCTTTCTAGGGTTTTGTAAGTCTGAGCAAGCAAAAAAGCTTTGGCTGGAGTCAAAGGTGTGTCAAAAGTATGATCCTGGTACTGTGGCCTCAACAGAGCCATGTGTAATCAATAGCAGCAGAGTAAATACAGTGAGTGTCTCAGCATCACTTTTAGTTGCGTAGACATTAAAATGGCTGTCAACAGCTGTAACCCGTGTCTATAAACTTTTGAGTGTTGACATTAAGCAATAGTGCCTGCAACAAACATCTGCATTTGTCTTCAGGAAAATCCAACCTCACTAATCTTGACCAAGCACTGCTTTTCTCCCTTTCTCTCTGTCCCCTGCTCACTGAATACCCACCAAGTTTTAGATTCTTTAAAAAATTAGATGGAATTTACATACAATGTTGATCAGGCATCCTTGTATTATCTATTGTACAATCTCTTTAAAACAAAAGGTGGTCTAGTCTTTCCCACTTTGTCCAACTATTTTCCTTCCTAAACTCAGCTACAGAGTGCTTCTGTTTCTAGCCTCTGTAAGGGCTGCCACAGATCAGCAAAGAGCACATGTACAAATTAATCTTGATCATTATATGGACAACTTGATACAACTGCATCGTATGATGGACACATTAGGACATGCTGTGTATCATGTAACCTACCTGACTGTACAGGGGAAAAAATAAGATTCTTAATAGGTGAATGTACAATAGAAGCATACATAGACCTTTCAGAACTATTTCAGTGAAGCAAGCTAACCACATATAGCACTCAAATACTGATATAAATTAAGGAATTGCATTTTTTTCCATTTTCACAAACTTTTTTCTTCCCTGAAAAGTGGTTGCATAGGTGGACATTATAGTGTCTGCTGATGATTTACCACCACACAAATATGCTTCAGTTAGTGCGCTTGGCTCTGTGAAAACGTCAAGGGAGAGGGGATATTTAGGAAGGCATATCCACTGTGCATTCACCACTCCTTAGAAACAGAATAAGCAAATATGAACTTCAAATATGCAGAGCTCAAAAGTGTATTTCATCTAGTTTTGCAGTACCTTTACAGGTTTTTAGATGTATTCCTCTGTCCCTGTGAAAAGCCTGTTCTCTAATTTGTTTTCTGCTTTCTTCCCCTTCATTCAGTTCCTGTTGTTCGACCTTGCCTGCTGTCTACTGGTAGTCACTAGATGTTCAGCTTTTACTAATCTCTTGTCAGCTGCTCAGTCGGACAGCACTGTTCAGCTTTGTTTCTCTGCAGCAAGAGGATGATTTTCGGTCTTCAAATTGACTCTTTCTTACCTTTAAAGTCATTAACCTTTCTGGCAACTAAAGAAGGGAAATTTTATTCCCCCTGTAATGCAGTTCCAGCATTGCAGAGAAAAAGTGTATGAATAACATTTATCTTTGCAGACTCTGAAAATGAAGTGATGTAACATGGAATTAGCTATTGATGTGAATTGTGTTGCTTCCTGTTTCTACCTGATGCTAAGAAAGGTGTTCCTGAATGAAGTGTGACTATAACTGTGGAAAATACTGAACTTTATCAGCCAGATGCTGAACACAGAAGATTGCTTTCATGTGCTCTACAGAGCACCCTAGAACAAAAAACAATTGGCCCAGTTATGTCAGCTACTCTGTCAACTGACCTTTTGCAAGGGGAGGCAAAAAGTCTTTGCATCAAACAAGACAGAGCATAAACAAACACTGGCTTCTAATTGCTGCTTATTTACAAACCTCGTACAAGAACCATGAGGGTTTGTGAATCTTGTTTTCTTACAACCCTTTTTTTACCATCAGAATCAGTCAGGACATCTGTTGGGGATTACAAAAAGAAAACTTAATCTTTTTATTTTTCTCTTTGTGGAGCTTCAGTAGTTACTCAGAAAACTGAGAACAGAATATTAGGAAATGATAGAATACTGGAGCAAATTTTCCTTCTCATTTAATTCTACCTTTGGAGGAGATGGAAGCACTTTATCTTTTTTTGTTACTTGCTTCACTTTCTCATTAGCTACAGTTTACCAAATCACCCTGATATTTGCTGATACTTCTAGACATAGACCACAGTTCATTTACAGTACAACTAGTTCAGAGAGTAAATTATTAAGGCAGGCAGGACTTTAATTCAGTTGATTTTATTGCTTTCTTGCAGGGTAAGATTCCTGAGAAACAACTAAATATGTAAAATTAGTAATCTTAACAAATATGGGATTGGAGTAAGCAGCAGCTGGGATAGACAGTGAATGGTTTTTAATGTTGAAGGAATGATAAATACATAACCATATGATCTTACCAGTTTTCAGATACAGACTTTATTGTCCTTGTCCCACAGACTTGTGTACTCCTCTCTAGAGAAACCAAGGTGCATACATGTGGTACTCGTATTCAAAATCTTGTTCTAGGCAAAAAGGAGCCATAACTTATATGCAGAGCCAAGAATGTATTGTTGGTCTAATTAAAGTCTTAACAGCCTAATCAAACACAATAAACAGTTATTATTGCAGTTGCAATTAAACTAAAAGTCATAGTCTGAATTAGCTAATTATTACTGGAAAAATTCCTTAATCATACTGCTACAGATATTACACATATACATACTTTTCCTCTGGTGTTATGTTCACCTCCCAGTGCCCTGCTGGCTTCCTCAAGAAGAGTGGGGGGGGAAGGTACAATGATTCCTTGGCACGCCAACCTCTGACAGGAGCATTGTGGGTTGTGGGTAACTCTCTTCTCAATTTGGGGTCCACTTGGCATTAATTTTTTTACATTCTCTAACAGAATGTGCTTTCTCTCACTTTCTTCCTTGGTTCTGAATTCCACATTATCCTTGGTTTTCTGTTCTCTTTGCTAGAACTGATTTACCTGTCTCTCAGGGTTTCAGCCCTTAGTAAGCAGTGGCTGACCATGAAGATTTATGGGGTTTTACAATCTGAAGCCTCTGTATCATCCTATGCATATACTTTCTTACAGTACATTTTTGTTCTAGGGTCATAAAGAGTTCAGTCTACATAGAATTGCTAGTTATTATTACTGTCTATTAATTAAAATTATGCACTGCACTGTGCAACAGTGAGAAACTTAGCTAAGGCAAATTTAGGCAGTAGTCACCTGAGTGGTAGGCAATTGCTATGATACCTAAAACAAGCTAAAAATAAGCTCAGGTCAAAGCAAGCCCAGACAAGTCCTGAAGCGCTGCACTATTAGGTCACTACAAAGCCTGTATCCTTTTACAAGTAACGTCAAAATCGTATTTGTCAGGCTGCAGCACTGAGCTAGCGATAAGTTGTCAGATGATCTGGCTTTCCCTCAGACCCGCAGGCCAGAGAACTCAAAAGCCTTCCCGGGTCTGAGATTACAGATGTAGCCTTCTGATTCGAGTCTTTGCAAAGCCTGAGCCTGTGGCTGGGAGCAAGGCTATCAAACTATTCTCTTGGCCCTGGAGAAATTATTACATCTCAGTCATTACCTTTATGCTGTCCATCCATGACATTTCAAACTAATCGCAAATAGCAAACAAAGATGACTTTTGCTGTTTCCTATTCTTATTTTCACTTCATCTATTTAAACATTGAAGTAGGGAAGGAACTGCATTTCATGCATCAGTAGTGTTTGTGGTGAGGTTTGTTAGTGACGGTAAATAGCCTGCCAAAAATGGCTTCATGAGATGGGGTGGCGGGGTATTTTCCATGAACTAGAAGTTTCCCAAGGTGAAGATTTTCTATTAAAACTCTGAAAGCTGTGGTTTTCAGACATGACTTTCTTGACTACTTTTGGCCTCTTGACAATCTAATGTTATCCTGGGATTCATTCCTGTCTTAACAGCCTTGGTGGAAGTCATTTATCTGTATTTGTTACGTATCCGTATGACCTACATTTATCAAGTACAGAATTCCAAGAGATCATGCAGACAACCTGAAGGGAGGAAGACTTTTTCAATCTATTAATTTGTAGCTATATATAATGAACGAACAATCTGTTTTTAATAGTCCTGGATCAAAGTTTTTAATCAGTTTCAAAGGCTCAAACACTGCAGTTGCTTCCTGGGACACAATTCTGTTTTTCATGTCCCCCCATATGGAGAAGCCTGCAAGGATGGTGCCACAAAACAATAATTCCTTCCTTCTGTATGGCAAGATGCCCCTATTTTATTGTTAGGTGAAGAGTGTAACCAGATGACTCCTCTGATGTTTCTTTGGTGATGTCCTCTGATCCCATTGCCTAGTCACATATTGCTAACAAACAGAGGTGTTATTGTGGCCATCTGACACGCTGGCCTAATCAATAACCAAGATGTGCAAAAAAAAGAGTTCTCTGGCGAGTTTCTGCAGCCTCCTGTGTGAGGAAATGTCTAATTATAAGCAACAGTAACCACACTGCCCTCTTCAAAACACTGGCCTGGGGCATGTGAGAAAAAATTATTCCATTTTCTAGCACAGCTATGTCTCACCTTTATGGGCGTACACCAAAGAGGAATAGAAAATAAATAGCACATAATTTTGCATTTTTGTAATAAGTTTGAAACTAAACACTAGGAAACCTTGTCAGCTCCTGCTAAGCTGATTCCAATTAAAGCTTCTGGCAGAGTTCCAGCTGTTTTACTACCTCAAATAGCACTGAACATAACAAGGTTTATGAAGCATTCAAAAGTCAAATACCCTATTAACATAAACATGTAGTGAAATCAACTCTTCTACAATTTTCAGCTTGCTTTCTTTCTTTCATTTACGTTGGACTAATCTAAGATGATGTCTGTTTTCTTTGTTGCATCTCCCTTTTTTTCTGCTTGCTGGAATGCAAAACAAGATTTAGTATTTGAATGGTGCATGATTTGCCCTGAGAACTTACTCCCTTTGGCAATTTTATTACAATGCTTTCTATCCCACTCTATTTCGATAGCAACATTCTGACGGTTGCTTTACTACACTGCTTGTAACTGCAAAATAACAAGTGGTATATGTTTTCATATTTCTGTTCTGGACTATTTGGGAAGCTTTCTGCAAACCTTGGTGCTAATGCCAACACTTTAAGGAGAATTGCTTGATTCAATTCACTTATAATTAACAGGCAATAAATTAAAAAAAAAAAGTAGTGTAATATTCAAAACCATTTCCTGATACAGTTTTTTCATTTCATAATATTAAGTCATTCCTATTTAAACTGAATGAAAATTAAGCATACACTTCCTTGCATCTTCAGTAGGGTGAATGTCTGCTATGTTCAAAACATTTAGTGCTTTTTGCCAGGATGCTGATTAAAGCAGTGGACAGAGGATAACAAATATACTGGAAATGAACCATGCTGAAATCCTCATAGAAATATACGTTTTAAATAATTGTAGGCATCTGAAAGTAGGACCATGCACTAACACCATTGTATGTAACACACCAGGTAAAACCATCCGTAATTACATTGGTGTCAAATAATTATTGAATAAGCAGAAATAGAAATATGTGATTAAAGTAGAATCATCATAAATCTGGTTTTGGCTACTATCTTACACTTTGTGAATATGGTTAGTTAAGATAAAGCTTTATGAAGTTATTTGTTAAGTCTCATCTTTATATTCATTTTGTGGTTCAACATCTGATAAGTCAGCTTCACATTCTCAACATATAAATTAAATTCTCTCAGTATATCATATTGCTGTTAATACAGAACTGCAAGATTTCCAGTAAAGTTTAACAAGTTTTTTTTCTTGGGGTCAGAATCATTTTCTTCCTTCATACATGGCCTGATCCAAAGCCCATGCAAGTTTACTGAATGGCTGATTTCCACAAGCTCTGGATCAGATCCGTAATGGATTAGGCACAAACAATTTTTCTTTTGTTTTAGTTTAAATAAGCACTGTTAAGCAAGGATTGTCTCCTAAGACAAAATAAAAACCACCCTAGAACCTGTTTTTTTTATGCAGAAATCAATCCATTACTCTGAAGCCAGATAAACCATGTTCTCTTTTACTTTCCACTTATTTATTTTAAGGAATATGTATTTTAGCATTTCTGATCCACTTGTCATGTAATCTTGTATTCTTAGTGTCATCTTCTACCACAGTCATTGACAAGCTGAAATCTAAATAAGCCCAGGAGAACCTCCAAAGTTTTCAAACTTCTGTTAGTTTGAAAAGGATATTTCCGCAAATTATGTGTGATCCTTCAATTTTCAAAACACAGTATTCTTTTAATATTCTTTTTCTACCCTGATGGTTTTTTAGGGACAACCTGGTTGCAAACAACAAGTACAAAAAAGAATCATTTTTAAATGGTCATTCTGGCTTTTAGGCCAGTTCAAAAACCTGAAGATAAAGGAAGGAAAGACTTGCAAATACTTGACAAGAATACCTAATGCTTAGTACTCTTAATATTTTTTAGTACTCTGGCATACAAATATGAAGTTCTTTTGTATTGCACAACCTTGGAAAAAATAATTAATTCAAATTATTATTTTTATTAAACAATATGATTCAGGTTTTATCTTGGTAAGAACTTTCTGAGTCTTACCACTCAGAATTCATTGTGATTCTCTTTGATACAGATAAGTGGGTTTTAAAAATCCTAATCTTTTCATTTTTACATGATTTAATCTCTTTATAAGGTTTAATATTACTGTGAAATATGTTGGGGTAAAGCTTTGTGTATTATTCTGAGAGAAAATTTGTAATTCAAAGTAAATATTGTAATAGACTATTGCAACATTCAAAAAGCAGTGAGACCCTGACTTTTCTTTAACTATTGGAGTCATTTGTACTGAGATGATAGTTCACCATGCTAGAGATTCCCTGCTGCCTTCCCTTTCTTCCTTTTTCCTTGATGCAGCCTTCAAGGTGATTTTTTTGCTAAGGTGATATTTTATGCAAAGCACTCTATTTAGTTTGCATTCAGGATCTAAGAAAGAAAAGCTAGTCAAATCCTATTGGGAAGCTCTACAGTGTAACTAACTCCCATGCCATTCTATATAGGTTACTGCAAATCTACCCACCTTTCCTTTTTGAGACTACCATACAGTGTTTCACACAAAGGGCTTAATCGCTAAAACGTGTCTTGTTATTTAAGACCCGTGACTGTAGAAAGCATACATTGGTTAGGAGTGGTAATGTTTTAGCTAGAGTACTAAGTAAATGCCAAAACAAATGCAAATATATTGTTTAAAATTCAGATTGAAATATCTTGTCCTTAAAATGTTCCTCAACAGGCTTTTAAGAATGTATTGATCCTTTCCAAAAGGGCAAGTTACTCTTTGGTTTGTGCCCTCATTTTGACCAGATTGCAAATTCTTTCTTAATTGGGTCTAAATTCACCTGTGTACCATTTTAGATTTGTTCCATGCCTCCCGCACACTGCATTTATCACGGATTTTTATTCACATCTGCTCAGTTGCTCAGCCTACTAACCTAATGTTTGCCACATATCCAGACATCAGGATGGATTTGGGAAAAAAAAAAAAAAGGAAAAGAAAAAGATTAAGTCAGAAGAGATCAGCAGGACCTTTGATAAATTTGAGTTCTGTGTATGAAGGCTGATTAACCATGTCTATCTCCAAGTTAAATGTCTGTTGTTTACAGAGAAACACAGGGAGAACAATATTCTCAACATTATTTTTTCTTTTTTGAATGATCAACATACATTATTGTTTGAACACACACTTTCTTGAAAGATTCCTCTCAGTTTTTTGTTGTTTTTGTTGGTCTTATTTCTTAGTGAGAGTACTGATAATGTAAGGTGTGTCATTTTAAGATTAATAGACACAGGATGAAAGAGATGCAACATTCAGAGCATGAAGAATCATTAACTAGCAACGATGTCTGAGGGATGTTCCTGCATTTCAAATGCTTCATTGCTTCATTGAGTAGTGAACACAGCAACTCACTCTGAGGCAGATGTTATGCCCGCACACATTGCAAATGCAAACAATTATCTCCAAAGCGTGCAGAGAAAAATCAGACAAACTGTAATATTCTGGAAAAAAAAAAAAAACAACAAAACAAAACAAAAACAAAAATCTGATTTAGAACTGAAAATTTTATGTCAAAGGTGTTACATACTTGAACACCTGTAATTGTTACAGTCCATGTTAATTTGTATTGAAAACAAGATATTCAAAGTCAGATTCAGTATTTTGGCCAAGAAAAGTTCTTCTGGTTTGAACGATTTGGGGGTAATAGAATCTATAAACTAATTTTTAAATTACTGATGATAGTGAGAACATTATTTCACGTGACTCCATTGCTCCATAATTATCTGTTGGTCAGCACTGGAAATGTCCTGAATTCGTTGAGACAGGTATAGGCAAAGGTGGAATACTGGAGGAAATGGATTAGTGATTTAGAGTGGTGTGGAAGTTCATAAGCTAGAGACATCACAATGTTCACTCCACAAGTATCTCAGAACCAGAAGTTCTCCAATATTTAATGCAATAAATCCTCAAAGCTAATAAGGCGATTTAGGATAGAGGGGGATAACACAAGGATATTCTTGGGACAGGGGCAGGGGGGAGGGAGGGAGGCAGGAGTTTGGCTATCTGCTGTCTGCCCAGCACCTAAAGCTGTGTGGTCCTGTTCTCTTTGACCAGAATGCTAAGTGTTGTGCTAATACAACCTCTGTAACTATTACTACCATTGACAATAAAATGAAGAGATCAGGAGCTAAGTGGAAAGCTAGTGTGTTTGCTGCAGTGCATCTTACCTGTATAACCATTTTCATCCAGGATAGTATGCATATGTACTTCACATTTTCTTCCTGCAGTGCTCAAAGACATCTTATGTAGGTTGAACAGGAAGAAAAAATTGGTTCTAGTGTTAAGCTGTGCAATCAAGATAAGAGACACTGTGCAAAAGCTATTGTAGTTACAAGTGTAAGAGTTTAAAATTCATAGTAATATGACATCTTAGATGTTTGCACCATCTTAAACAATTTGTTGAATCTCAAAGGGAGTACACAGGAATCTTTTCACCTGACATGAAATTGCAGTGACTTCAGGGGGTAAGATGGTATCTTTTAATAACTTATACTGAGAATCAGGAAAGGAAAGAAATTAAGCAAATGGAAATGCTCAGGGGCTGAAACTAGAGTAACATTATCCTCTCATCCAATCCAGGAGAAGAGAAGGCATGCTTTGCTTCTGAAGAAGACTGAAGTTACCCCCCAGATTTCAATCGGATTCCCTGGTCTTCCTCCACAACCCATCCCGGGTACCCTACAAAGGCCATCCACTTTGCTCGTACTGCGGACATGGCAGTTAGTTTCTGGAGAAGGAGATGGGAATGGAGGAGAAAAGGGCAACTCATTAATTGGAAAAGACAGCTCTGAAAGACTTCGGAGAAACAGCAGCCTTACTCTGTTACTAAGCGAAAAGCCAACCCTGAAAACAATATTAAAAACAAAAGCAAAGGGGAAGATGTTCTGACCTCAGAGCTCTGCTTTCCTCTCTAGACATCTGATATGCCTCTAATCATTTTTCTAATATTGAATATATGTCAGGCATGGTAAAGTAAGGAATTTCACACCTTTGTAAAATCTTCAGTGCTGTCAATGGGTACAACTGAATAGTAGGTTAGAAATACTTGCTCTCTGTACTTTTGGTCCCACAGGAATATATTGCATCATTTAAAGAAAATTCAGACTTTGCATCTTTCCTGGTTCTGACTATCAAAGACATTTCCTGTAGCAGGTGCAAGCTCTCTGTGAGTCTCATGATGACACGGAAAAAATCTGGGATGTATGCTACACCTCAGGATAAATGAGCCTAGCATTCATCTTAAGCCACATTTTTTTTTTCACTTTGAAAATAGTTGTGAGAGATGAAACAGTCCTTGGTAGTGCCTCATGATAAAAAGGACCTTCAGACTTACAGCAACCCACAGCTCTGTCACAGCCTAGACTCTCTCTAATGTTAAATAATGCTGCCATATATGTCCTTTGTAGTTCTAGATATACCTCCAGGACACTCCTTTTTTCCCAAGTTTACAAAGTAGGAATAGTCCATGATTACTTACTCCTGCCCAAACTAGATGCCAAGTATTCGCTCAGGAAAGTCATCCCAATCTGTTTCTTTCATTGCTGCTACACACTGTCAGGACGGAGTCTAGCCTTCACCTCGGAAATGGCTGTTTACCTTAGCAAATGGATTTTGAGCACGGTACCTTAGATCAAGGCTCCCCAGAACGCTGCAATACTGGTTCTCAAATACCTGTGTAGACACACAGTTATACTCTCTTTTCTTCTGGAAATCCTGGATCATTGAACTTCAGTATCGACCTCTGCCTGGAATGTCCAGAATGCTAGTTAAAATTACGTCCACTTCTCTGCATCTTAACTTATTATTATGATTTTACTGCTGAAGAGGCCACACTAAAGTAAAAGGAAATATGCTTATTTATTTATAAAATCCTAGGTAGACAGCACAGTTGAAGAATTCATAAAGACACAAATAACAGAAAAGAAAGAAAATCACATTTAATCTAAGATACAACTCTGTCTTCCCTTCTTCTCAACCAACTGGCAAGCTATAGATGCTTATCTGAGCTAGATAGTCAAAACCCTTTGAATGCTCTATATTATCAGTCTGCCTTCCCTAAAATAAAAAGGTGTAACTGCTTTGATACTTGTTCCCTTTTGAGGCCCTCTTAGAGAATTGATCATATACCCCAACCCACACCTTACAAATATTATTGAACCAGACCTTATTCAGGAAGCACTTTTTATTTTCCTTCTCTTAGACTCTCTATTTTAAAAATGTTAATGTCCTTTTGGCAGAGGAAGTATTATCTCCTGTACTTGTCTTGACAATTCATTGGTCTGCAGAGTGATAAAATATCTTTTCAGATCTGGGGGGCAACATGCCAATTTCAGTACAGAACCTTCTGACGCAATGAATCATATTTTTCACACTCACACATTGCAGAAAAGTATTTATATAGCCAGTCATTTATCATGAGACTTTCCATTTTTTTACTCATATGTGTATGGGTTTAATTAATTAATAAATAGAGATTCAGGGACTGACAGTAAAACACCATGCGTTGGTTACCAGTTCAGAGCACAGACACAACTCAGAATGGAGTCTGATCCAAATTCTGTAGGAGTATCATAAATGTTATTAGCTATTCTGGGTGATCCTACTTGTGCTGTGCATTTGGGTTGGTTTTTTTTTCCCCTTGTAAAAGCCTTACTCTTATTGCAGTATAACAGATTTGCAATCCTCAAAATCTGTTGTAAAATAGAGTTGTTATTATTTAGGATTAGGTTAATGCTTGCTGGAGAACACCTGCAATGCAAAAAATTGTTGCTGTTTAGCATTAGCTAAATCATGACTGCACAACAGAACATTGAGGTCTGTAGAAGCTCAGGCTTGCATTCATCATGCAGAATCACTCTTCTGTGTAGGTTAAAAAAGTGTGGTGCTCAATATTAGGCAATAGTAAGGTTTGACACCATACTACATGCCTTGAAAACCGAAGCTCAGAAATTTCACTTCAGCAGTATCTTCTCATGGCATAGCACAGCTATCCTGTGAATTTCTTTGCAGCAGCAACATTCGTGATGATAGGCTTAAGTCATGTTTTGCAATGTTTCAATGTCAAAGTGTTGTGCATGACCTCGGTGGCATTGTCTCAGTTGCATTTACCATTATGAAACAGCACTGTAAAGGAAATATGTGGCACACAGAGGTTCCACATCACTCTGGCTATTTTTTGTCAATATCTACTCACATATAATACAACATATAAACAGCTTTGGCTGGCTTCTAAAATAAAAATAGGGAAAGCACTTCTAGGTGACTCGTAACTGGTTAAAGAAACATATCTGAACTTCTGCATCACTGTTTCTAGAAGCAGGAGCAGCAGAACTGGGCAATCTTACTTTTCGACTGTGAGGAACTCCAAGGAGACCAAAAAGCTTATGGCAACCCCCTCCACGTAAAGCATGTGTACCACCTTCTCCCCTTCTCTGCACCTCTCTGCAGGAACAGCATGTACTGCTCACAAATGGCACTTCAGGAAAACGTCCTACCAAGTTAATGCATAGGAGGCATTTATAATTGTCTTTTTATTTCTTTTTCAAGAGGCTTTAGGTGGCTTTTGCATGCTTCTGAGGGTGTGTTGGTGTGGGGGGGTGTAAGTAAGTAAGCATGAAGGAGAGAAAGACTCAGCCACACATACACGTGATGTTTTGGTCAAATCCACAGGAGTAGCAGAAGACTTCTGGAGTTCATCCTCTAATCACCCCAGAGACAAAGCTGTCTGGTGTGAGCTTCTGCATTAGCAAGATATTCAGAAACTGTTGCAAAAAGAAGAAAAAATCTCAAACAAACTGTTGGTTTTGATCTTTCCATTCAATTGAAATAGTAGTTCCACCAATTCCAGATTTACTTTGGTAAGAGTGACAGAAAAGTCAGGTTACAGAGTTTAATTTGTTCACTTTTCTCTGGAAAACTGATCTGAGATCATCCAAAGAGAAAAAAATTAATCTACCCCACAAATCCAGTTACCTGCAAAAGCAATTAAATAATTATTGTTCTATTTCATACTGCTTTTCACTGTAGGTAACAAATACCAAATGTTACAAAAATATCTTTGGGTGAGATCAGCAATACATGTGTGATTTTGTAATCTGAATGTCTTGCTCGGGTAAGCACTCATCTAAATATTTCTATCATTTCTTTTGTAAAACTGTAACCAATAATATCTAGCCCAGAACATATGTAGCTGAGGATAATATTGATAACAAAGAACGATACTATTTACTTTAATCCTCCAGGTAAAATTTCACAAATTATATTAGTAGAAAAAAGACTCGCATTTGTTGATACCTATTTTCTTTCAAAAATTTTTCTGAGTAACTGAGTACATGAAGGACAATAGTGATAAATAAGGTGAAATAAATGAGTCCTCAGAGCGCCTATCATTTCATGAAGATGACGGCAAGTAACAGTCAAAATCTGCTATAAGTGTTGCTATAAGACATTGTGTTCCATTGTAGAAGTTTGTCTCCCCAGAAAAACTGAGGCTCTAAGTTTCATCCTAACATCATGGCAGGTATTAATATATGCCTTCTAGTTTATTGTATATGCACAACAATAGTAGCAGCACCTCAGCATGCATGTGCTGGCAACCAGGGATGTTGAAGTCAGTTTTTGTAAAGCAGAACTTGGGCCTCAGCATGGTCACTGCTGTGGATATCAGTTGGCCTTGATATACAGACTGGTATCTTCTGCTTGAGAGGTTCAAGTTTGCCTTCCATACTGGAGAATGAAGAGTTGTAAATGTCCTGCTTTAAGTAAGGAATCTCCCGTGCACTTGAATGAGAATGGTGGAAACAGGTTTGACTGAGAAATACTGGAAATCTCTCTGTATTTTGGATATTGTCTGTTCTTCATGTATGTACTTCTGTGTTTGTACTGAGTTGTTTGCCTGTTGTCTCTCAATCCATGCACAAAGAAAAAAAAAAAGCTTAAATGCAAATTGATTAGTAAATCAGAGATAATTGCAGTCCTGCATCTAACATGTAAATGTCAATTTTTCATGCATATTTTATTAGGAAAATGAATTCCTTGGATTATTTTGTTATGATAGAATTTTCCCTGTGTATAAATTTTACCTTAAAACGTTAAGAAGTCATTCAAATGCAAGACAGAACCTTAAGGTCTCAGTAGGAAGAATTTATTAAGAGTTCATCTTTGCAGAATTGTAAGATGTGCTTTTTCAGACAGCACTAAAACCACAACTGTCATGTAAATACATGCTTCAGGAGAATTTGAAGGCCAGTAGTGCTATCAGTCAAAGGACTTATAAGTTTCAAGTAGCCCATGTAAAGGTCAATTAGTACAGGAAAAAGGATTAATAAAGAAGATCTGAAGCATAAGAAACTTAGGAACTGAGCTGGGGAAACATATGCTAATCAAGTTGTCCACAGCCCAGTACAAAAATAAGCCTATTCATAACACAGAACAGGTTGACTGATGCCAGAATACTGCCTGAGTAAAACACCACTACCTTCTGAAAGAGAGCATAATTCTGTTTCCCTGGTGTATTTCTTCATTTATAGGCTGTCTGAATTGAAAAGGCAGATGTTTCATTCTGGGAATTGACTGCAAGGGTGATTGCTTTCAGGTGAAACACTTAATAAATTAAAATTTAGGGAGCAAGATAACCTTACTTAGGGAGAAGAGCCGAAATAAGTAAATGTGAAAAGAAAAAAAAAAAGCCTGGTGGTTTGTGTTATATTTCTGTGCCTAATTAGATAATTAGAAGGTGGGGACTAGAGGGCCTAATATTGATTAGTTTTCTGAAAACATCTTCTCTGAGAACAAGGACACAAATAGGAACTGAAAGCATTTTGGTGTGCAATCTATAATAGTCACCTTTAAGAGCTTAACAGTTGCTTTAGATAACTAAACAATGTTGTCTCTGAATTTGCAGAGCTATTTAGAGATTAGTGCAAATGCAGAATTAAGATTATTTAGATATCCATTCAAAATGAAAAGTTTTTGAGTATGATCCTTGGTGGAACAGCAGCAATCAGCAGATGTTATTTTTCTTAAAACATAAGCAATACCTACAATACAGAATATTAAAAACTGACCCTCAGGTGACTCATTGAGCCAAGTGTTGTATATTGAAGTCAGATAAGAAACAGATAAATCCTTTCGCAGTCTTGGCTATTCAGATAAGCTTTAGACCCATATTCCTTGCTGGTTTGGGTGTTTTTTTGAGTGGGGGGAGGTTTTCAGTGCACAGAATTTTTAGAACATTCATTCACAGGTGTCTCTATGGGTGTTTTAGACCCTATAAACATTTAGAAGTTAAGTAAATCCTCATTTCAGAACACAAAATCATCACTTGCCATGATCAAGAACAAATTCACCAGCTAAGAACTGGTGCTTCAATATGCATAAAGTGAGGATGCTGCGATTCTTCTGAAGTTTCTCCCAAACTAGAAGAAATTTCAGGAGAGCTGAACTGTAAATTTGAGCAATTAAAATGTCTGTATGCATTCATTAGCCTTCAGATGGCATACCATGGTACAGTCATACAGTCCAAGTTGTGCTGCTAAGGATGTTATGCTGGGTACTGTAACAAAGAATGTCACAACTGAACCTTAGGTTACAGGCAGACTTTTATCACCAACATGCCAGAGGATGGAAGCAGAAAAAAAGAGAGCTCATAGTAAATTCAGAAAAATAAAATAAAAGCCTTTTTCATGCAATTTTCTCATTTTCCACCATCCTGTTTCTCAAAATCAGTGAAATTGACAATTGCCTTCGCTGGATATCATTGCTCATTTTTCTGATTTTTTTTTTCCCCAGTACTCTAAAAAGACATATAAGCCACATAAAATCATATTTTTATTGAGGTAGTGTCCTGGTTTCGGTTGGAACAAAGTTAATTTTCTTCCTAGTAGCTGGTATAGTGCTGTGTTTTGGATTTAGGATGAGAATAATTTTGATAACGCACTGATGTTTATACCAAGTATATATAAGTAGTATTTATACCAAGTCAAGGACTTTTCAGCTTCTCATATTGCCCTGCCACCAGGGGCTGGAGGGGCACAAGAAGTTGGGGAGGGGACACAGCCAGGACAGCTGACCCCAACTGATCCAAGGGATATCCCATACCATGTGATGACATGCCCAGTATATAAACTGGGGGGAGTTGGCTGGGGGGCATCGGTCAGTGGGTGGTGAGCAATTGCATTGTGCATCACTTGGTTTGTATATTCTATTACTATTGTTGTTGTTGTTATTTTCCCTTCCTTTTCTGCTCTATTAAACTGTCTTTATCTCAACCCACGAGTTTTTGGTTTTTTCCAATTCTGTCCCCCATCCCACTGGATGTGGGGAAGTGAGCGAGCGGCTGCATGGTGCTTAGCTGCCAACTGGGGTTAAACCACAACAGGTAGGAACACATTATACATACGTTTTTTTATGTTTAGTTTAATAAACCGATTAGTATGCCTGAGCATTCCTGTAATAATTATACTCCATAATAATGAGATTTGTAAAAATATATATATAATTGTACAGCCTTCCTTTTTGTTGAGCTACCTTGGAACTACCAGATGGTATAGATTGGTAGCCAGGATTTGAGTACAACAAAAATAAAGGTTTTTAGTTAGAAGTAAGTCTAAGAAAAATGCACATGAGGAAAAAGGCTACTCCGATACTCAGAAGCATATTTCCTTTCCTTTTTTATTCCTGTTGCAGATAGTAGCTATTCATATACTGAGTAACTTCCTGCAACTTGAAAAACAGCATTAATATTACAGAACTGAAGTTGGAGTGGCAGTCTTCAAGTATTTGTCCATCTTATGCTCAGCTTTAATAAACCCACAAGGACTTTTTACTTGGAGGACTTTAAAACAAAACTTTCTGCTTCATCTTTAACTTCCACCAAGCCATAGATTTCTGGACAGATTAAAAACTAGTAAGCTTTGCCAAAATGAATCATCTTTCTATTCAACTCTTTTGTTTTGAAGGTCTCGATACCATAACTAGATACAATGAAAATAAATCTCTCCTCACAACACATTAGCTACTTTTGCCAATTTCTATTGCCTAAACCCCCTTTTTGATATTGCTAGTGTATCCATGAAAGGCATCACCAGCTATAGGTAAGTCTTCCAATCAAATTTTGTCAAAAAAGCACTGAGATTTTATGAAAGAACAGTGTGTGAGAATCAGAATTACAGACTTCCTTTCATAAATGACAGCTCTCCTCAAAAATTATTTGTATGAGATAACGGCTCAGGAAAGTTTTTTTCCCCTCTAAGTTACAGTAACACAACCATTTTTACTTAAAATTTGTTGACCTAATATTACATTTTCCTACCAAAATTCCTCCATTCCTTCCCCTCTATAAGTTCTCCTGGTATACTAAGTGAAAAATAACTTCTTTTTTTTTTTTTTCAGGATAGCTGACAAACCATCATTGACTGTCAAGAGAAACGATCTGATCAATAATTCCTCCTCCTCTTGGATTAATTACAGGAATAGTTCCCATGGGTTTACAGAACTTCACCCTAGAAATGCAACAGCCCAATAGGTGAAGGGAAGAATGGAACAACCTAGAGCCTATGTCCCATAGCCTATAATCATAGGTTAATTAAGGTTACAAGGGCCATCTGGAGGATATCTGGTCCAATTCCCCACCCAAAGCAGGGACAAATTTGAAATGAGGTACGAATTTTTAAAGTTTGATGGAACTTTAAAGTTATAAAAAACCCACAATTTTTTAATAGATAAAATAGAACATGTTCCATAGTTCTCTCCAGAACTAACACAGCCTTGCTCTGCTACCTTTCACATCTGTCACTACTCACTCCTAGAAGTTTTCCTTAATATTGGCTGGTGACGATATGCATTTACCAATGTTAATATGATGAATCTAAAAAGATGGTTTCCTGAGTATTTTTCCTACACAACTTGTATTATTTGCCCTCAAAAAATGAAACCTCCTTTGATTTCAACTTCAACATTTCATTGTCTTTCCACTTCAGTACACTTTCAGTATGAGTCTTAAGAATGATTCAACACTTGTTGCCCAAAAACTACTCCATTAAACAACTTATATCAAAAGTCAATTAAAATGAGGACAATACTGAAACTGTTTCACTGGAGACTTAATCAGTTTTGTGTGTACAAGTGGGATCACACAGAATAGCTAATAACATTTATGACACTTATACAACATGTGGATCATGTTCCTTGTGTCAAGTTGAATACAAAATTGCTTAGGACACTTTGAATCTCAGGTAAAAACACTTGCTGTAAATGAATAGCAATGTATTGTTGATGACCTACTCCTCGGCTACAATTTCAAAAGCTAATTAAAATCTGTTCATGAATAATTTTAAATATATGAAAGAAAATTAAAATAATACAATAATCATATATATAATATGTTTCTTTTTTCCTCAGAGCAGGTCAAGAAAAAGTTCCCATAATTTAAAGTAAATGGTATTCTTGGAATGAATGGACATAAGAAAATATATTAATCTTAACTCCCATAAAATTCTTCAAAAATTTCTAACTTCCTTTCATCCCAGGTTGTAACCGTATGCAAAATTCAACTACTCCAGTGTAATAAATTTAGTTATTTCTGAATGGCATCATCAATTTAAACTACTCAAAGTGTGCTTATAAAACTTGTGAATGACGTCGAGCCTGAAGTAGCTGTATTTTGGATGACAGAGTCCGAATTTGAAATGAGGCTTCATGAATGAAGGAATGGTCTGGTATCTGGCGGAATTTGGTGAAACTGGTAACATGCAAATGTGACTGATAGAGGGGCAGTCAAATCAATGTAAAAAAACTGCAGGCCTACAAAAAAAAAAATACATAGCTGTAGAGCCCAGAATGAATAAGGATCAACTATGTGACTCTGTTGCAAGCCAAAAAAAGGCAAACATCATTCTCAGATGTACCATATCAGCCAGACAGCCCAGAGAAAGAAATGAGACATAACTTTTTATGTATATGTAATTATATATGGGTTTAGTTATTTATATCAATATCACTATAAGGGCCTCAGGTTGAGAAGTCTACCCAATATTAGGCCTTTATGAAAGCTGTTGATAAATTGAAGAATTCTGGCAGAGGGGAAGCATAAACGACGTGGAGCTTGGAAAAACAAGGAAAGGCTGACATTATTGGCATTGCTCAAAATAAAAAAAAGAGACCCAGTATAGCTCCTTAGATGTTTAGAAGTTCGTGTAAAAAAAAAAAATGCAACAATCATTTTTCTTCACCATGTTCATTAAGAGTAAGATAAAGTGTTTATTTCCATGATTGAGAAAAATTCCAACCTTCAGGCTAGCTAAGCATTGCGATAGACTACGTAAGGAGGCAACAGAGTCTTCCTGCTCAAGATTTAAGCACAAATTAGTTAAACTGCTGGTCAAATACACTTGCTCCTATATATGGGTAGAGACAGACTAAATATCCTCTTTTAATCTTTCAAACAAATTGTTGCAGACACCCTGTTGCATATCAGCCTGCAGTACTCCTGCAACTCTCCTAAGGCAGAATCCTGTGATACTTAACAGTTGGAGAGCAGAGCTCGCTTTATGGACAGCAGTCTTCCTGCATGTCTGTTCAGTTTTCTCACTCTTCAATAACCATAGAGATTTGCAATGTGTGAAATTTTCCAGGGGTCTCTCTGGCCTGTCAGGATTTGCATGCCCTTTCTTGTGTGATACTGTATGACTGGATTTGGCTTTAGCAATATTCTAAGTAATTTAGGACGGCTGTCTTTCTTACTTTATCACAGTTGATCTTCAGTATATAATTTTGCAAATTCTCATTGAAATGATTTGTTGTCTTTAAAAGCTATTTTGTTTAAGGTTTTGATTAGAGGCTACTAATGCAAGAGACTGGGATCATTTTAAGTTCACAGCCCTCCTGTGAAAGCGAGACTCAGTTAAAACTGGATCTCTATATGTAAAATGGAACATCTTGAATCCCCTAATCAATTCTTTAAATTATAACCTCATGTCCTCTATTGCTTCTATTTACTTCTATTTAGTTGTTTTTCTTACCTTATTGTTTCATTCGGTTACTAAGTGTTGTGTGACATTTACCTCACATTTGTTCACAAAGTGCTTAAAGTTCATTATTGACTATGCATAATCAGTGTATGCTAATTCTCTTTGCTTATGTATCTGTCATTATTGCATTTTAAATTACACAAACAAGAACTCAACATATACAAGCTAAGGCTTTAGGAAAGTACATCATCTTGGAAAAAAATCAGGCTTTCTAGATGTATGCTGTTTCCTCGACGAAAAGGAAACAGGCTGGAGCATTTGTTAAAGACAACATTTTTCTTTCATATCTACATGGCTGATCTTAACTCCATTACCCTGCTCACCTTACGTGCACAGATCTCTGAGCATGAAAGATATACGGAACAGACTATCAAAGGTGAGATCTGCTTGGTAGGATCTGAAGGAAGAATTTTGCTTTAAAATGACTATCCAAAGCTTCAAGACCTGAATGTAAAATAAAGCTCCATTTTAAGTAAGCTAGGAAAACATTTCGCACTTATGGCTTAGCAGAATCAATCATTGACTCGGTCTTGTGAAAAAGTGGAAAATTCTTCAATATTTCTGAAGAGCATATAGGTCTTTTTCTTTTCTTACACTCAAGTTGTGCCACCCAAAGCTAAACGGACCAGCTGCAAAGTTTTCACTTTCTATCAGTACTAATTCTTAGTTTTGGACATAACTAATGAGATAAAGAAAGGCCAAGAACAACCAAGTGCTGTTTCCAATTATTACCATGTCTCCCCAAATACAAATGGTAGATTCATCATAGAGAATCATCCCAGCAACTTACAATCTCAAGTATAAGATTCAAAAGTCCTGTAGTTGCTGTTAAAACCACTGTTCAACCTCTTCTGAAATTTCAGCATGCCTTTATCTTTTTCACACTCAGATGCAAAATAAAAACCTAAACACATGTGATTTGCATGCATATATACTGAGGGAGAGCAGTTGTAGGCAGAAAAGACTGACCATTCATCGTGCTGTGACATGTCTCTATAGAGCTGAGTGAGGACCTGAAGTGTCACAACATAGACTGCAAAGCAAAGACCCTCTATGACTGTAAATTGGGATGTTTTGACTGAAGAAATGACCAGATGATGATGCATGTGGCACATCACACTTATTGGTTAGGAATGGTGAAACGCATTGTTTGCTGAGAGATGGTTTTGGTTTACTTTTACAATAGAGAAATAAAAGTTTGTATGGCTTACATAGGGTCAATCATATAACGGAAGATCTTGAAAAGAACAATTTCCCTTCAGAGATGCCAGTATCTGCGATTCCTGTTTTAACACCTCTTCTCCCTTTCACCAAGAATTAAATGCAAAAATTCCCCATTTGGATATAAAAAGTAAGATACCTAAATATAAACATCCTGGTTTTCAAAAATACTGAGACCCTGGCAGCTCTTTGCATTAACTTTCATAGACCTTCTGGCTGTTTATTGCCTTAAAAACAGGCCAAACAGCAACTAGTTCTGTATTTAGATTTGTAGCCTTAGGAGCCATTGCTTAAGTACACGATATGAGCTTTTTACTTTGGTGAAAAAGTAGAGAAATAGGAATTCAAAGTATTGCCATAGTATGGTGATTTTAAGATTCTCAGGCTTTGGTCTGTAAACTAAAAAGGCTCCTTTTTTTCCCTCTCCTTTGTATTACCAGTAAAAAATAGGAAAAGACATTTAACAGTGTCATCAGTCCTAAAATACATTCATTCACTTTCCCACTACTACTTTCGGGTACCACTAAAACACATTTCCAGAGCAGAGTGTGACAGCAAATTGGGACATTGCAGAAGTAATGAGGCTGATGAACGCTGACCCCAGGAGAAAGCTTAATGCTAATGAAAAGCAGTTAGGAATCTTTATTAGTTACATGGGGAAAGGGAAAGCTTTTGGGGTCTGATTTAGTTTTAGAAAATATTATTGACAGAGCTAATTGTAAAGCCTGTCTTTTGTGGAGCGGTTTCCACCAGAAAGCGAAGATCCATGTTTCCAAGGACTGTAGAGATATCAAGCTTGAAAAACTAACCTAGTGCCTTCCAAAAAACTGGAATGAGTGAGAAAGTCTCATCAGATCAGATGCTGTTACCTTGTGCATATACAAAAATGGGCATATAAATTGTAAGTATAGAACTCAGTGTTACTGACATACTGGCCATACTGCTGTTGCTATCCCATCCTAGAAGAATGGATGTGGTAGCAGATAAGCAAGAATACATTCCACAAAATCAAATGTGATGATCATATGCAGGTCTCAAAATTAACTGCTTTTTCTCATCGATTTTAATTGTCAAAATCTTCCAACAGTACGTTTGAGAAAATTGTTTTAAACCAACATGATAAAAAGCACAGCTTTATGTTCTTAAAAGAATGTGTCAAAATACCTAATTCTGATATTGAAGTTGGCTTGCATAAAACATTTCCATTTATATGAAGTGTGAAGTATAAGCAAAGTAAAGAGACAAAACTACCTCTCTATTACAAATTGTATTGTGTTTGTGTATAATTCCATCTAATTTATAAAGTCCCTTGTCATGGAAGCATATCAAGGCACTTTATACCCTGAAAGGAATTATACATCAGCTCAGTAAAAAGCCATCTTAAAAAGAGTCTTTAATCTTACTTTAAAACATTTAGCAAGGGAATGAAATAAATGGCTTGTAATACAGGCAGACCCAGAAGTCTTGCATATATTTATCTTTTGAATACACAATTCTCAATACGGGTGAATGCAGTAGGGCAACTTCAGTATCACAGTATTTGTTCAAGGCCTCTGCTGAATATCACGAATTAGTCCCTCTTTCCTTTCTGTTGACCTTACATTCATTTATTGCTACATAAGGTCACAAGACTGACAGCCCAGAGCAGACTAAGCCATTTTAGTTCTTCACAGAGTAAATCCCAAGTCTGTCACCATCATTCTCTGCATCCTCCAAGCTCCATCAACCCTATTTCAGAAGGGACAATGTAATATGCAAAAATGGAGTGTGAGTGACCCTGTGTTCAAGATGCATTCAGTCATTAGTCCTTGCTGGGCTACCCAACAGTACACCAGTTGTGCCATTTGTTTTTGTTGAGGCTTATTAACTGGGAATCAAACAGACCACATAGGTAAAATCTTGGCTTAAGTGAAATCCATCTTTTTTACCTGAGTGTTCCTGCTACTGTTTCACTGAGTGAGTCTTACTACTGATATTCTGCTTTCTATAGTGTGTGTTTACTTGGCAGTGCAGCATAAAAATTCCCAGACCAGTTTGGAGGTGAGCACAGCCCAGCCACAATGCTCCACCTCCACCAGTTCAGTCAACAATGTTCCACTGTACTTCCCTGTGAAGAAAAGTAGTTGACAGTCTCTCCCACCCTGCCGTGGCTAAAACCCGGCTACGTGAACGAGCCCATCTAAGGCAATCTGAAGTAGCACTGCACCATACTGCAGTCTGCCAAGCTGATAAGCCCACAGTCTTGACTGCCATCCACCCACACATCTTTGCCTTCTTCCTATCGAGAAGTAAATAGTAAAATGGGCTGTTGTGAACTGTCCATCAAAATCACTAAAAAATCCTTGGTTCCATATGTTCCATTCTCTTTTTATGGCTAGCTGAGACAGTCTTGCAAGGACCTAAAAGCAAGAGTAGTGAAGGAAGTTCTAAATTAAGACAAAAAACTAAGTTATGCTAAAAAGACCTGAACTCATGCTTCTGAGAGCCTGAAGCAACCGGGCACTGGACTGGTGTCCAGGTACTTGTTCAAGCTCCTATTGTCCTTGGAGGAGAACTATAGCCACTGAGAAGTGCCAGATCACAGGAGTAACTCTGGCCATGCAGGTAACTCTGGCCATGCAACACAATGCATCACCAGTTTCCTCCCACTAGAAGAGCAGAGAGGTTACACAGCACAGAGCGCTGGTATGGAGATAGGCTGGCCCCCGACATCCTTTGTAGAATAACTACCTCAGCAGTGCAGTGCTGTACACAGCTTGTATCCCACCACTGAAGCCCCTGCAGCCTTTCTAGCTTTATAGCCAGATTTTTAACACCAGCTCTTATCCACATGGCACTGATCCATGCAGCTTCGACACAGCAAAAAGCTGGTGTAAGGCCCATTTCTGTGGCTCTGTGCTGCTCTTACACATCGCTTCTGGTGGCAGATGTCAGGGATGCAGCAACACTTGCAGGGTCACGTTTACAGGAGGGGAATGAGTCTCCTGAATCCAGAGGTGATGGACATTTCAAATGGTGTAGCAGTGCTCAAACATTTTTCTCCTCTGCCCACACATCCAAAACTTTTTCAGACTGTTTTTTCTCTCTTATGCAAATCCCATCATTACAGGATCAAACCATCCTAATAACATGTGAAAACAAGATATGAACAACTCCTTCCTGACAGCACAGGGAGAAAGAAAAGTAAATATCAGTTACCTGTCTTAGGCACTGTCACCCTTTAGCAGCTCTGTTCCCATCACAACAAAGCTGAATGAGCCACATTTAAGAATTTCTTTTACTTTAAAATTTATTTCCTGAGTCACTGTCTTACATTTTCCTCCACTTATTTTGTGTGGCTTTTTATTCTTATCTCTATTTTTTTCAATCATCTGCCACATCTCTTTCATACTTACCACTTTTGTTTTTCTTGTTTCATCTCATTCTGCATTTCCTCACATTTTGTAGGTCTTGTTGTTGTTGTCATTGTCTGTAGAGTTGCTGATGCTTGACTTTTCCCTTAATTTGAGATGAACAGAGGAAAATGAATTATGTTCGATGTTGAACATATGCACACAATAAACACCCGACTTTTAAAAGATGTCATGGAAGCATCTGCTATGCTATATTTTTATGACTG
>JANHGO010000063.1:78291602-78320663 GCA_024606505.1 Aquila spilogaster | reverse complement strand
ACTGTCACTTGATTACTCTTGAAAGCTGATAAAAATCAGAAATAGTGATTGCCCACCACAGGCATAAGATATCCTTGCTTCTTTAGAAACATAATCACTGTGTTGCAGGAGGTCTAATCAACAGCTACCTATAATCTCTGTGATAGCTGTAAAAATGTGTTAATGAAATATTCATGCAGGTAACTGTCATAGGCATAAAACATCATAACCCACTCCTTTTTACTAATGAATACTTTATTGGGCCATCCTGTTCCAACTTATTTTCCTACAAAAGCAATGTAGGTTCAGCTGCTGATTCTTCCTAGACACTGTGAGCAACATCTCACTAAAAATGTCAGTCTTGAACCGAACTGAAGAAGCAAGGAGCAGATGTTGGAGCCTGTTCACAGACACAATGGCATGATTTAGTGCCCTGAATGCAATTCCACATTTTAGAGATAGTTCTTTTTGTTTAAAATATATTGGCAAAGTTTTCATTTGGGAAAGGCAAGAGATTGGATATATGTTGGTCATTCTTGCGCCTGCTTTCGTGGCTCAGGAAAACACCAAAGAGGGAGGATTTTGTTTAGCAAAGGCATTAGGCTGACATGACAACTACCTCTCCATCTTGGAAGGTCATTTAATCTCTCTGTATCTCACTTCAGGATAATCAAGGAGACAATACTTCCTTTCTGCTTTGCTTACAGGCAGAGTAAACATTAAAAGAGATCCATCAGTATGTGGCTGTGAAGTAACCGGGCAATGTCACACTAATAATAAATTGTTTAAAACAATTTGTGCAGAAGTGTACAGTTTGCAATATACATTACAATATCCGTGAAACATATATATAAAATTAACCAACACGGTAGTGTCTAATTATGAGACTTCAGAACACCTGGCAAAACAGCAGACAAAAAATATAAAAACCTTCAGGTTTTTATTAAGAATCAAGAATCCCACCCATCTCAAGACCATGGAAGGTGCCTAAAAGACTGTAATAAACTCAGAAAGTTAGGCAGTTATTTGAGAAATACAGCCCATAATCCATTTAACTAGGATAGAGATTATTTTGTGTAGAACAATCAAAAACTTTACTTATATAGCATTGCGCATGAACTTTAATGTCATTTTTTTGTGATTAGAACATTAAACTTTTTATCTTTAAAGCCTGAAGTGATCACTTCCTTGATAGAAAGGATTTAATTTTCAACTCCTTTTTTAATTTCATTTGCCGATTCAGTACTATTAAAACTTTCAGTGTATTAAGTGAGGCAATGTGGAAAACATTTTTAAAGACAAGGAATCTTCTGGATAAAATGTCCAATGATGACATCAAATATTGTTTCAAATATATCTCTTGACTCACAATTTAGCCACCCACAGTTCTACTGTCATTTCAATAGGTTTACCAGATTAATAGCAAGAGATTAATCTGTTACCTGAAAGAAAATCTAAGATCCCTTTAGAGTTTCTTAAAATATAAAATACCAAACTTAGCTGAGAAGAACTAAAGGACAGATCCAAGAAATAAATTCAGTTGCTCCAAGCAAAATTTGCAACCTTGCTCAAAAAACCCTGCTCAGCTACTGCCTGCTCTAGAGACACCTACATGTGATAGATATTTACCATTAAAAGTTACCAGGCTACCTAGAGCTACCTAGAGTCATGCCCACTAGTGTTTCAAATCACTGCAACCACAAATCATGGGCTCCCAGTCCAAAAGGGGCCCTGCAGCCAGAATGTGGTAGATCTCTGCTAGCCACATCAAAGCTGCTACAGATCCACTGCACAGGAGCTCCAACAAGCCAGACTTGTTAAACATATGCAGAGCAGCTTAAGATGAACCTAAGATCACGATCAAGACCTAACTCTACATCATGGTCATGGTCAGAGCGGACCCACTGCAGCAAGGAAATCAAGCTGCTCCAGACATGCACGCGGGGTGCCCCCGCACCTCTGACACCCCTGGGACTCTGCCATGCTTCAGCTGTAGCTGTGCTGGGTAACTCAGAACAAGTCTCACACTCCGTATTTCAGGATTCACAGATGAAGTAGCAATGTACTCCTCTCCTGCTTGGGAATCTGCTTGATGTGATGAGCCCGCTCTGAAAATATTTATCACAGTTTATCAGAGCGAGCGTCACATACAACACAGAAAACAGGCACAGGTGGCACTTCAGCTCTTCCCTAAAAGCTGGTGTTTAGTGCCGTAGTGCACGGTAGGGAGGTAAAATTTTCCTTTTTTTCAAAAACAGCTGTCTTCCCTCCCTGGCGAATTCCTAAAAACTAGGTATACAGGTTTAGGTTTCTTGATGTTGTTCCCTCAATTGCTCACCTTTCTCTTCCAGAGGACTCTGAATTATTAGTGTGCCAAAGCATAACTCCGGCAGGAGAAGCTGGTCTTATCCACATGCCAAACAGCTGCCAGAATGGAAGCTGTGCCCTTCCCAAGGATTTGTGGGTTTGACTGTCCTCAGGCAGAGAGGATAATCAGTCTCAATTTTCTACATCCTCTTTGAGTAATGTAAATAATTGGTACAGTAGCTAATAAAAGGGCCTTCACTGTACTAATTACCTCTTAAAATAAAACTTTGGGCACCTATGCCAGCCAACGAAAAAAAGAATTTACGAAGACAAAAAGCAAGTTCCAGCCTGTGAATCCCAAGAGGTGTAACTCAGAAGATGCCCCTGGCCTGCCAATAGGTTTAGCTTATATTCTGAAAGCCCCTGTTTCTCATGAGACATGGATTAACAAGCAAAACTGCGACATCCAAGGGTACTGAAAACACCAGGTTTCTCTGTTGGTGCCCTGCAACAAACACAGCTAAATTCAGATGCTCATGCACTTACCTTTGCTCAAAAGCAGCCATATGTCCTGTCTCTAGTCTTCAATCCTGATTTGTATGTATGTTGCGAGCTAGTCTGGGCAAGTTAAAAAAACCTCTTTGACCAATTAACTCTTGTTTTATATCCCTAATCTTTGAAAAAAAATGAATCTGGAGTCAGATTTCTTGGTGCTCCCCGGAATCTCACTATTAGTCCATTGGTAATATGATGATATAAATAAAATAACCACCTCATTTATGCTTTCAGCAGAGCACCATGCAAATGTCAATTAATTATTGTTAATTAAAAAATGATCTGCAAGCCTGTTTTCTAGATGTGTGAGAACCAGTCATTTGATTTTATAATGATGAAATTATAAAAATGTTTTGAATGAATAAATGAAGTAACAGGGTATAAAATAGTGAAAGAGGTGCAAAAGCAGTTAATTATGTTGTACAATATATTACATGATCATAAAGCAGTCAGAACCAAGGGATAACATGAATGGAGATTCAGTATTTTATTACCTTCAAAACCTTTCTTCTTACACTGTCAGCAGAGTAGCCTGAAAACATTCAGTTTGTAGAGAGCCAAATTTATGTCATAATAACCATGGTCTGTGGAAGCAATCTCTGTCCAGAGCACATGAGATGAGGATGCAGAACTATGCTGTATAGGCAGCATAGGCTTCAGTGCAAGCTCAAAAATTATGCTCTTAGTTCTGAAGAAATACGTGAGTAATCACACTTCACAATTTTTTGGGCAGTCTAGGAACTTAGGACATCTGACTTATGGCTCATATGTGACATGTACTGTCACAAGTCATTATGAGATGAATAATACATTTTACGTATTTGAGATTAGGTATGTGGAAAGTGTGGAAATGCTATTTTTCAGATATGTCTTCTGTAGAATTAAACTTGCTGCCAGTCAAGTCCCAACATCTCTTTTCCTTAAACCAAAATAAAATATTTTAAATAAATATGAACATAAATATTGAAGCAGACAACAACAACAAAAAAGGTGTTTTGTGTTTGCTTCATCTGTTCTAAAATGCATTCTGGATGTTTGCATAAATTACTGTTTTGGAAAAAATAAATTTGCATGCAAGATACATAAATGAATATGGAATTATCTTTGAGCAGTCAGTGCATGAGCTGTAGGTACTTTGGAGGTATTAAAGATTTTGGAGGGGAAGCTCTTGTATCCTCTGAGCTGTTTAAACACCTGTAAAGTCTTTTCATTCAAACTGCAAGGGCTCTGTGATCATCCATTTGCCCTGTAAGACGCATTCAGTGGAAGAGGTTAAAGGAAGGGAAAGGTCTAGATATATCTAGAGGGTCACAGACTTCTCCCTGTTTGACTTCTCAGAAACAAAGCTTACAGCAAGAGGAGAATGAGGAGCACCAAAGGAAATGCCAGTACATGTTTGTTTACTACTGACATGACGCATACTCTTTGTGATTTGTATTTATTTCTTCCTTACAAGTGAAAGCAGCCTCTCCCAATTCAGAATTACCAGGTTTCACTGAAAATTATTGTTGCAATCTCCTTTTCTACTGTGTCCCTGGTCAGTACCAAATAATGTTTTACTTTATGTAAAAATAATAGTGAAATATACTTATAATGATTTGATGCTAGAGTAGAGTAACAACACAACCTTGTTGCTGTAAACCTCATCCTTCCCTTCCAAGTTGGTTCCAAAATTAGTTTATGCAGTCTTCAAACCAGCACAATTTTTCTGCTTGCTCCACCACAGCTTGCAGCGTAGCTAAAAACAACACAGCAGGATGCTGCAGCCTCCGTGGAGTCGTCACGCCAACTCTTCAGGCACCAAAAGAAAGATGAGACAGCACCAGAGATTTAGACTACATGCACATGCATAATCCTGTGTGTTTGTCTCCCCACTGCTTTGGGACCTTCATTTCTCAAAGGGGAGGCATTTTCCACCCTCAGCCGGCTGGGTTTTACTCTGGAAGTCTAGCTGGCTTGCGGTTAGGTTTGGATCTTTTTTTTGAAATAGAGATACTGAAAAATACGTGTGGGAAATATACATGGGCAGATAAGCTCTTCTGCTCTTTTGTCTCTCACAGACACATCATCTGCCACTTGGCTAATGTAGATAGATGTGCCTGTGAGTAGGAAAGGAAAAAGTTCTGGTTTCATTGGTCTTAATTCACCTGTTTCTGTCTGATTTACTAGAACAGCTTTAGCCTTTTCATGACCTCAGTCAAAGGGTAAGCACAATAATTATGACCAATCCAAGAAGGAAACTGGCTGAAACACATCAATCATTTTAGCCTTTGGTTGAGCAGGGGAGCAGTAATCACACCGGAGTTCCCTCCCCCAAAATGGTACCTGAGGCACACACAACACTGATACATGCTTTCTCAGAGGAGTTCAGTTTAATGAAAACCCTGAGAGTCATTACCATATACTTTCTGGTTGTTGAAAGGGCTTCCAAAGCACTGCTTCCTTCTCTTTTGCTCCTCAACAGTCATTACTTGTTGTATTTTCTCTGTTAATGTCCTTGGCAAGTTAGGTGAAGTTAAACCAGAGTGACAGCATAAAAATGGCAGAAAATTAATTGGTGCATTCACCTAAGCACAATATCAGGTTTTAATTTATCCTGGGATATCCTTTTGTCAAAAAAAGGAAGTCTCCATTGTTTCTGCTTGAATTGTCTTTGCTGTGCCATTGATGGACACCCTGGGTAATGTATGTTCCCTCAGCTGAGACAAAGGAATGCCGCATGTTAAAGCAACAATTTTCCATCCACTGATATTTGCCAGAATTTCTGACATCACTTCAGCTGTTAGTCTGGAGATGGCTGCTCCCAAATAACATGTATGTGACCCACATGTCAGATACAGTAAATGTTCTTTCCCTGTTTTGTGTCCTCAATCATTTTGATCCATCTACTGGATGTTAACATCCACTGAATTCAGTTGTCACCTTTTTCTCTATACAAGTTAATGAACTTTGTTTCTTAAGTGGAACTTCAATTGTCTGTGTGTGACACACCAGTTTGGCATCGGAGAAAGTACCCCTCTCCTGGAGCCCAATGGCAGAGTTGGATTTTAACGCTCTGCAACCATGGTTACATCCACTGTGCTTTCTTGAATGTCACAGAATTGAGTAACTAGCTCAGCACTGTTATAGCAAGAAAGTCTATTCATTCACTTGATCCGTCCACATGGTAGTCCTTTCTATTAGCTGTTTGTTCAAAACATATCAAACAGGGAAATAGATCATGAACATTTCTGTTGTTATTGGAGCTATATTTTCTTTAATTAATACTAGAGGGAAACAAAAGTTCATTCCTAAGTGTGCATATATGTTTGGGGCTAATTTAAGTTTAATTTCTGAGAACTTTTTGCACAATATTTGTACTACAAATGTGATTTCTTTTTTGTTCTTTATTTACTGGTTCATATAACCTAAGAATTTACATTTTTATCAGGAAATGTCATAATAATTCAGCTAGGAAAGTAGAAAGAGAAACCAAGGGAACCACTTAACCCCCAGCCAGAAATAGTGGTTGCAAACCTTCCATTTGCTTTTAAGGCTCATAAAGCACCCACAGGCCAGAGGGAGAAATGGAAGATTATAGGCACAGATGGTCTGAGGCTGTAAGAGGTAAAGGTAACTGAGGAAACTCTCTTAAGAAACTGAAACAATATCATTTATGTTCTGGCTTGCTTTGGCTCTGGGCAGTTAAGAGCAGCTGACTCTGAAAACTATGGCTTGTTTTGGAATTGTGTGTGCTGAGAGGAGATTTACCTTTAAAGTATTTTATCCTTGGTAACGTTTAGAGCCAAACAAGGTCTGGGACAGTCCCAGATTAAAGAATTGCAAATTCAATCCATGATTTTATAATTGCAGCTCGTTATTTGCAACTGTATTACCACAACTAAAGTTCGAGCTTGAAGTGCTGAATTTCTTTTTCAGGCATTTCTACTTTTTATTAACAAACATTAATTGTACATTGTCATATTAATTCCTGAACAATGGACAGAGAGGTTTCAGAAATGGTGATATCTGGGCATGAAGTAAAATAGAGAATACTAAATACATAAGCCAATACACAGTATGCTTAAAAGCTGAAGAAGAGATAATGGTTGCTAAATGATTACAGGACATTCTAAACAACAGTTAGGGTTTTAGAAAAAAATGCCTAGGGTAGAATTGTCTAAATAGGGATTTTCATATGAAAAAAATCTTTGCATGTGTATCAAAGCCCGCAACTGGCTTCAATAAGGATTTATTGGCATGTGTGGGGTTCCCCTGCCCACATATGTAAGCAGATCTCTCAAGTTGCCTTAATTATGACATGCAAGACCCAAAAATCAATCCACACTCTTGGAAAAAACAGATGTGCACCACTGCCTATGGTCATGACATGAACATGCCTGGTTCCACACCTCTTATCTAAGGAAAGCATTCTTGGATTCAAAAGAGTATCCTTGAGTACTTGTATACCCAAAATCTTGTTATGGGTAACGGGAAACAAAACCTACTGTATGGAGACAAGAATTTATTATTGCCCTGACTAAAATATGAACAACCTAATCAAGAGGCTATAAACAATTATTAGTCCAGTTACAATGTTAGTAACAGCCATAGTTCAGATTAATACAAAAAACCTTTGTAAGTAATAGAGTTAAATTTGTTATAAAAAAAATTCACCAGTTTCTCTCCCTTTTCTCTGCTGTGATGCTCAACCTTCCAGGGTTCATCTGGGTCACACGGCTGATGGTTTCAGTCTTTCCCAAAAAGCCTAGAAAGAGGGATTCGCCGCAAGCTGTCAGCATCCTAGGATTTCTGCTGGGAGGTATACAATGTCTGTGATGGGGTTTTCTTCCTCCCCACTTGTGAGATCTCCTTGGGTTTCCTTTTAAATGTTCTTTGCTCGTAGCCCCTGTTTCCCTCTCAGGGGCTCCCAGCTAAAGCCACAGAGTGGCACAGTGGCATCCCCCAGCCCCAGCTCCCCTCGAGGGCTGCCCTTTGTCACCTGCTGAGTCCCTGCCTCGATCAGGATGGCTCCATATCAGGGATCACAGGGTGAAGCTACAACAGGAGAGCCCACAGGCACTGCCCCTCTCTGCAGCTGCCAAAGCAGGCTGAACCCAGCTGGGGCCAGGGCCAGCCTGGACAAGCCCTGAGACCCTGTGCTGTTGGAGCAGTACAAAGCCTGGGACCTGTTACAACTCATGACAAAACCCTATTTCCTGGGCTACAGTGACAAAGGTGTTGTGATTGGAGGCAACTGCTGCTGGAGAAGACGCCGTTAGACACCACTGCTTCTCCAAGACGCCAGAGCAGACCTAAATGCTCTGCCCGTGTGCACAGCTGGCACAGCTGGCACGGCAGTGGCAGGGGCTGAACCAAGCTACTTCCTAGGAAATCAACAGGTCACCGCTGCAGGAGCCGGCATCCCGGCAAGGAGGAGGCAAAGGGAACCCAACAGGACATTGCTGGTATCTGGCGGGGAGAAAGGTCACAATGAAAGCAATCCTAAATGGGAGGTGCGCATTTATATTTGGGGAGATGGGGATGAGGTGTTAATGGGGCCATAGACCCTTCCTTTAATACTTTTATGCTGATGCTTACCTCTCAGTACTGCATTTACATTCATCACAGGGTAATACCCGTAGTTGTTCTGAGTATTGACTGTCTAAACCTGTGCAGCCCTGGTGAGTGTCTAATTTGTACTGTAGTTCGCATAATAAATTATCACCGTGATGATGAGTTCAGAATGTCTCTGTGACCTTGATAGAAAGGAAAATCTGAAGAAAAAAAGTGTTCAGTGTTTATTAGCGTGTAACACAAAATGATATGAGGAAACTTTGGTCTTGGAATGTTACATTTAAGTGGAAGCATTTACTACTACCATTTCATTGATATGCCACTCTTAAAAAAAAGAGAAGTGATATGTCCATTTACCATATCAAAAATTTATAAAACTGTTTCTGCTAATGAGATTTTGAGTGTTGATGCTTTCAGATACTTTATCTGTCACAGATAGAGTGATGCAACACTTAGTCATGTAAAACAACTTGGGGACTAGCCAGAATTCAAGTCACTAAAATAATGAGAACATCTGTTCAACATCTGTTGTTTAACTTAACTTACTAGACCTGGGTACAGGAAAAAACAGTGTTCTCATTACTGGTCCATTGACAAATAAAGTAATGAGAAATTGATTGGAATTATTAACAGCTCCATTTCAGCTTGATGTTCATAAGCTATCACTTAAGTCTGACATGAGGGTTTTTTTTTTTAATTCAGAATTTGATCATACAAATGATTGCTTTTCAGCTACTTCTGCTAGCACCATTTTGAACATAAGAAGCAAGCAAGAAAATGTTCAACATGTCTGAAGTGAACAATTTGTAACAAAACTCTTGTTTAACTTTCTTACCACTGTAGCTGCTTGAATTCAGGATGAAATATTCTTTTCTTTCCTTACATGGTTCTGTGGAAATGAATGCAACACCATGGGACCCAGACCTCTCCTAAAGAAGCCATTTCATCTCACTTACAGTTCTAAGGAAAGTTCTAAAAATCTTAAATAGTATTCTTTTTTAATCCATTTTATGCACCTTAATTTGCACTTTTGAAGTATGCAAGCACCGTCTTATTTCCTTTAACATATTAAAAATAGACTATATAGAATATGAGATTAAATTTTATTTGTGCTTCAGTAGTGTAAATATTTATAAGCTTTACATGAAACATAGTCAGCATTTATTGCTGATATAGCTATTGATTAGTAAAATCTCGAGTGAAAAAGGTTACATGAGTCTTGCATTAAAACACTCTGAAATGGACCTTGTATCACATTTTATCACCTCCTTTTTTCTTTAATGGGAGTGTTTTGCACAGCATTTAAATTCATAAGCTAGCCCTTGAAGTTTTTTAATCACTTTCTTTTCTGTTATGGAAATAATTCATAACTGAATCATACTTACTGGAATAGAATCTACTCCTCCTACTAGAAAAGTACAGTTTTAACTTAAGGCCTTCATGGACGCCCACATCTGAAGGAAACCTCTCACTCTGCTGAGGTTTTTGTTCACTTGAGTTTAAGCATTGTTCACTGGGGAGGAGGAAGGGGGGAGGAAGAAGAGGTTTAGATATCAGGAATACACGCGTTCAGTAATCCTGTAAGTCAGTGCCTCCTTTTCCCTAACAGTTCCCACAGACTTGCTTGAGAAAGAGTACAAACATCTGAGGGCAAATTAGACCTCGCATAAATGATGAGAACGATTGATTTCACTTAAGCATGTGATTTAAGGAGCCTGATGAAAAGTGTAGGAAATCCCACAGGTTTCAGCTCAAGAATGTGTGGAAAAAGCAAATAACTTCCTAACATCTCATCCATCTAACGGGAAGAATTCACTGGGCTTCACGAAGTCCAAGTTTCAGTATATACCAGACTACAAGCTCAGTACAAAACAGAGCTTAGCACTGCATTTTATTGTGCAGATGAGCCCAGATGCATAATCATGTTATCACGTCAGCTGATTTCCAGGTATTTTTGATGTGCATGATTTTTTCCTATTTCGTTAAAAACGACTGTAAGTCAAATTACCAAGAATTGACATGGGTTGAGAGCATTCAAACTGGTAAGCGCTGCAGCTCAGCTGATAAGCTTGTAATGCTGTGGTAATTTGTTTTTGTGTTTCCCACTGCTTCACATGTCCGTGTTCTTGACATACCAACACACAGAATAAGCCAGATTAGGTGGCTATTTTGCAGGGAAGCAAAACATTAGCTCCCATCTGTTTTCCTTTCCCAGCGTTATTCCTCTGTGGCACCCTGACCCAACATGCCAGGCTCAGAGGAGCACGAGGACCTGCAGTGCTGCACTGGGGACGCGAGTGGTGTCAGCGCTGGGACATCAAGGAACGGAGTGGGGACACCCCCAGGCTTTCTCCCTGGCTTGTGCCTGGACTAAGGAGGCACCCTGTGACTTGTGGAGGGACACGCACACCCCTGCCGTGTGGCCTGACACAGGAAGCAGAGAGGCATCAGGGCTTCTGTTCTCCCCAGGGCTGCTCCTATCTCTGGATTTCCTCTGCAACTCTGAGATAAAACGTCCTGAATTAATTTTGAGCAGAGAAAAAAGAGAGAGGAAAGCAGTCTTCCAGTTTTGGAGCTGCGGTAAAAGTGTTGATTGACTTGTATGTAATTGAGGGGCCACCTAATCACAGAAACAAGATTAGGCAGTACCTGCTGCATGTTACGCCTGGCTCCAGGTCATGCTATAACCCATGCACTTCATCAACAACTTGCAAAAAATAGGAGGCAAAGTGATGCAAGATGGAGGAAAATTTTCAGACCACCATCTACAAAAAAGAAGCCTGATCTGCTTTTACAAAAGCGGCAGGACTTTATTTCTAAGTCTTCTTTTAATACTAATTCTTGTCATGACTATGGTGAATTTCTACATTTCAGATTATTTTTGGTTTCTCTGAGGCAGATGGAGTTTGCCTTTCACATGATGTCCTAAGGGTGAAGGTTCAGTAAGGATGAACTATGCAATCTGCTTCACTATAACACATGACATACTGTTCATCAAAGCAGAACATGTTAGGGACCAGATGTTGCAAGTACTAATAACACATCCCAAGCCTTTCTTTCACCTAATGCATGACATGGTGGAGCTAAAAGTACTTGTAAGATGTGATCAATAGGGAAAACCTAAGTGAATACCACAGAAGAAATAAAACCTAAGTGAATACCACAGAAGAAATATCTCAGTTAATTTTTTTTCTCATTATTAATTCTCCGTTTCCCTATTTTAATATTCTGCTGTAATTTCCCTCTTGCATTTAATTTTCTTCATCACATTTTTACCCCATTGGGATATCTCCCTTAAAATTGGATTGAAAGCTGCCTTTAATTTATTCTTTTCACTTAAAATGCAGGGGTCCACTTTTTCCCCAAAGGGTACAACACTACTGAGGATTATTTCAAATCCTAAAGGAAAGAAGGATGTTCCAATTAGTCACACTCTCTCCCTTTCTTTCAGTATGGTTATTTAATTCTATTTATTCTGTAGACTTTTGATATAGAATAGCCATTTAAACACTTATGTTACTACATTTTGAATCTGTTGACAGAATCTTGGTTTTAGGAGATGGAACAACAAAAGTGATCATTGCTTCATTTCCAGATTTGACATGGATTTCTTACGTGATGTAGTATCATTTCATCTTTGTGGCACACTTTCCGATTTACCAAATAAGTTAATATAGAAGATGAGCAGAACATGATTTAACGATGTCATGCTTTTTCAAAAAAAAACCAACAACCAAACAAAAAACCCCACACCATATTAGAAGGACATTTGGTTTGCAAGTTGTCTAAGGTAATCCTTCAACTTCCTTTTGTTTCCTTGTGTCCTCAGTTGAGATACAGTCCAGAGGGTTAGAATAATCTTAAAAAAAAAAAAAAAAAAAAAAATCACAGTCTATGAGAAAAGCTACTAGGATTGTTTAGACTAAAGAAGAAAAGGCTAATGGGAGAGCATGTTAATGGTTTTCAGACACAGGTATTTGAGAAGAGGGAGCATTAATCTTTTCGCCATGTCAATGCTGAATAGAATAAGAGGTAATGGATTTAAATTTCAGCAAGAAAGATGGGGGTTAGTCACTAGAAAAAAGTCTCTAATAAAAAGGACAGTGAAGCCTGGAGTATTATGGACACTTTAAGTTCAATCTAGATAAACATCTGTCATAGATATTAACACTTTGGGGGACAGGTTTATGGACAAGCTGATCTCTTGAGTTTTCTGTTTGCCAGACACATTTTCTAAAACTCTAAAACTCTATTTCTTTTCCTGAATCCTTAGCTCTCCTGTCTTATCTGTAACAAGAAAAAGTGACTCTTTCTCAGTGAGCATCATGCCTGTCAGAACAGCACAGGTAGGGCCATGTATGTATCACTGCATATGTCACTGAAATGCAACTAAGTTATGCATTACATCCTTTTATAGATAATTTTTTGCCGGCTCCTACCTCTAATACTTGCTAACATTAGAAAAAAGAAAAAAAAAATTTTAAAGACCATCTCTTAACAACTCTGTTCTTCAAATCATTGTGTTTTTCTGGAATATAGTATGGGCTTTCTTTATTTTCTATTTCAAACCACAGTGTCGTCTTATATTTTATGGTCATAATCTTTCAGCGCAGTCTTCTAACTTTCTCATTAGGGACTCAGGATATTTCGGAGTTCTTTTTTTCATTCTTCCTGTGATTTTTTCTTTAAAACAAAAGGGCATCTTGGCCTGTAAGATGGAGTCTAGTTTGACTTTCTTAATTTCACAAAATCTGTTTGCAGACTTCACTTGCAACTGAGACAGTACCTGCAGTCTCCCCCTCCAACACCAGACTGCAGCTATTTTCATTCCGATTGTCTTCTCTGGCACCTAGACTGCAGGACACACTTGTCCCTAAGCTGTAAGATGGTACCATTTCAAATAATTTGAATTCTCAAAAGGACAATTTTAAATGCTGCAGTGAGACATTTTCACTTATTCACTGAGAAATTTTAAGGGCATGTACAGTGTTGTGGTTTAAGCCCAGCCAGCAGCTAGACCCCACGCAGCTGCTTGCTCACTCCCCCCCGCCCCTCCAGTGGGATGGGAAAGAGAATCGGAAAAAAAAGTAAAACTTGTGGGTTGAGAGAAGAATGATTTAATAACTATCGTAAAATAAAATGTAATACTAACAATAATAATAAAAATATAATAATAGTAATGAAAAGGAATAAAGAAAACAAAATAAAATAAAATAAAATAAACAACAAGAAAAGACAAGTGATGCACAATGCAGTTGCTCACCACCCACTGACCGATGCCCGGCCAGTCCCCAACCAGCAATCAGCCCCTCCCAGCCAACTCCCCCCAGTTATATACTGAGCATGACATTCTATGGTATGGAATATCCCTTTGGGTAGTTTGGATCAGCTGTCCTGGTCATGCTCCCTGCCAGCTTCTTGTGCACCTCCTTGCTGGCAGAGCATGGGAAACTGAAAAATCCTTAACTTAGGAAAAGCTACTTAGCAACAACTAAAACGACAGTGTGTTATCAACATTATTCTCACACTAAATCCAAAACACAGCACTGTACCAGCTACTAAGAAGAAAATCAACTCTGTCCCAGCTGAAACCAAGACATACAGATTCAGAGCTAAAGCTGGATTCTCTGCTGCTTGCTTGCAAGCATCCTGGAAACTGGAACAGAGGAAAAACTCTAACAGTTAAATATTGCATTGTGCAAAGCAGCTGAAATACTGCCTTTGCACTGTGATTGACACTGGGAAAAGAGAAAGGAATTCTCAGTGCAGCAGCAGTTTTTGCCCATGTAGCTATGGGGACTACTGGCTTTTTGGAGTTGAGTCATTCAACGTACAGCACTCCCTGAACTCACTCTCAGTAGTGGCCACTGCTTGGAAACTGCTTTGGAGAATCTAAGAAAATCAGATAACATGTTAATTAGTATGGTATAAATAGATAAATAGATGTGGCTGCTGAACATCTTTGTAATTTGTGAAAAATAATGATGTTCTGAAGCACTCTTAGTTAATGAAAATAAATAGCATGTACTTACCATTTCATTAAAACAGGTAGTTCATATTAGTATCAACTTTTATTTAAAAACATATTTGTTTAGGAAAAATATGAAAGATATACCATAGGGACATTATCTGAACTCAGTAAGGGAAGGCATTTTTAGGGTTCAACCCTTTTATCTTGCCACATTTATATAAAGCTAACCTGAGCTTCCCAAAACAGCCTTGATAAAAGTGGAATATTTGTACCTCAGAGAAATAATTCTGTAATCCATCACCTACTTGCCTTCCTCTTAATTCAAGTAGGTAGTTGTTTCTTTGGTTTAGTTTAGTGATACAATAATATAATATCTGTTATTCTGACTTAACTGCTCTGAGTAACAGCATTTAGTGTTTGAGTTTATTTTCCTTTCCAATGCCTCTGTTGTGGTCTGTAATAGAGGGGAGTGTGTCCTTTGCCTCTGCACAGCTGATTCCCCTCAGTTTGGACATTTCATAAAGCATAAAAAGGATTCTTCTTCATCTGTGAGTTAAACAGTCTAAGTTCACTCTTTTAAAGAGTTTAATAATACTAATTCACCCTCTTAGTAATGTAAGGACAGTCAGTATGATCCACATTGCATAAAGAATGAGGCAGAAAAAGTAAGATGGTAACTTGTTCAGTGACATCAGCACAAATCAATCTGGTTTACCAGTTTAGACTTCAGCAGTTCATTGGCCCACTGTTCCTCAGCCAGTTATTACAAATACACAGCACAAAGTAGCTTGCTTTGCTGCGCAGCTTGCACTGCAGTCTATGCCACTTTGGTACCTCATTCCACTTGGGGCCAGAAAGTTCTTCCTTATTCTCAACATGAAACTTCCCCTCTGCAAGTTAAGCCTGTTACTTGCTAACCTATTCATTAAGTTCTGTTCCAGCTCAGCATCACAGCTAGCTAGAAAATTTCCATTAAAACCCAATTTTGCCCACAAGATGAGAAAATTGATCATCAACATTTTTCAAATAAATTTTAGCTATCAGCTTGCTCTGAGACCATTTTCTGAAGCCTGTGAAAATGTTTAATAACTGACATTAAACAATATGCAAAAATATCTTAATAATCTAGCATTGCATTTAATTGAAGATTTTAATAAAAACTTAATTAAGGTTCCCACATTTGTACTTGGGGGCTATCCTGAACTCAATATCATTCAAATCCCATTAGTGCTAATGGCCTAATGCCAAACATGGAGAATATAAAACATATAAAATTTACTTTTAATAAGTCATTCATCCTACATTAAATATAAAACTATTATTAAAAACACATTCAAGAGGATTAACCACTATTATTACAATGTATGTTTTTAATAATCAGTTGATATTTATTTAGTTTATAGTACTGTCTAATTATTACACAATTATAGTTTCATAATGCCCCTGTAAATCTTCAGCAAATGAAACGTCTATCTGGAAACACTAATTTAAAAAGTTACCAAAATACATATTTTAATGTCATTGGCTCAATTTCTTTCTTTTTTTTTTTTTTTTTGAAAGAACATTTAAGCAAGAGAACTTTAATTTAGAGAAGCAAGACAGCAAGTGCACACCAGATGATCAGAAGAAGGTTGCATCTCAAAGCAGGATTGATTTTTTAATGCAAAACTATTTAAATGAAGAGAGTCTGTCTTCTTCACATAAGATTTTGACAAAGAAAAAATAATCAACAGATAGTTATGAGACCACAGGGAAAGGGGATGGTAAATTGGGCAGAATGCAGGCAGGGAACGTGTCAGGCAGCTGAGTTTTGGACAAGGACAACTTTTCAAGTCCTCAAAACCAAAATGGAAATCTTGAATTTAGAATGTTTTGTCTTTTTAAGGTGTTTAAAATGATGGGAGACATAGTCCAAACAGAAAAATAGGATTATTGGAGGAGAGTGACTTACCATGGACCAACTGTAGACCATTGCTTCTCCATTTGTCACACTTCTGCTCTAAAACCTTTTTGGAGTGTCCCTGATTTGCTCCTTTACCTTAATTTCCTCACATTGTCTCACACAAAGCCACATATTGTCACATCTTTCCCCTTGATAGACAGGATTGAACATACTTCTTAGGAATTAAAACAGCTGCTCTGGTGGAAGCCAAGACTACTCCTTAAAATGGGCAATAAATGTTTCCTGAAGAAAAAACATTGCTTAAAGTACCATAAACCACTGTCCCCTTATTTTATCCTGAACAATGTTTTGATAAGTGCTACATGAGCTAATTTACACAGGGAACCTGTAGCAGATACAGGTCCAAACTAAATCTAGACGGTTACACTCCACCATGTGATGTACAAGTGCACACAGGACTAGCCAGAACTAATGGAAATATCTGTATATGGCTTTATAATTATCCTTGTAAATCCACACCTGCTAAGTGACAGAAAGTCTGTGAGAATAGACTCGGTGTATACAAGGAGATATGTCTTCAAAAAGTTTATATGGTATACAGACTCTGACCTTAAGTCTACTGAAGCTAATGCACATCTCTTCATTGACATGAGAAGGCTATGAGTCGCAAATGGCTTGTATTAATCACTTTAATGAGCTAAGGTTGTATTTAAAAGAAGAAAGAAATAAATTAAAGACAAAAGAAAGGGTCTGCTTTGTCTTTGAAATCTTTTGATTTCACTGGTTTCTGTCCTAACATTAAAGTTATTTAAACATGTTTTAATTGCTTACATTACAAACACATAAGGCTTTGAAATACAGAATGTTAATGAGAGTTTTTAGTATTTGGCCACAGCACCTTATGAAATATATGTGATTTAGCTATATTTGGTGAAAAATAATCTCTAAAGCTTTAAGACAACTCAAAACTGTTCTTTTTACTTGTTTTACTTTTGTGAAATTCTAGGCAGCCTCCTCAAGATGTTAAAAAGACTCATTTACAATCCAAGGATTATACTTGAGTCTCAAATAATTGAAAGAGATCTCAGTCTCACTCTGAAATGTGGATATTATTTCAACTACATAGTATTCTTTTTACATAGTAAATGACCAGAGATTGTTCTGTACTTTTCTTAGGGAATCCATATAACTCATGTCAGTAACGCTGCTTCCTGCTTTCATGGTACCATCTTCTTCTTTGTGGTGGTCAGACTGTCCTGGAGCTCTTTATACCATTGACCATAAAAAAAAGTCACTTTGCATCAAACTTTGACTTGATTGCAGAGACAGCTGAGTACTAAATCAGTTCATAGAAGGCTTTATGTATACTATGAGTTGCCAATGATATATTATGTGTGAATCAGCAGATTCTGAACAATTGAAAAAGAATTTAAAAATAAAAACTAGGCATTGGTATCTCTTGTCTTCAAGTAGTGGACACAGGAAAGGGAAGAAAGAGGACTGATGTCAGGGAAGATAGCAGAAGTAAGTCATCATCTATATACTTTTATGAAACAGCAATTCAGATGCATCCCCTCATTCTATAATGCCTGGTCATGAGATCCTCTATTTGGTTTTAAGAGACTTTTGCCCTTTTCTCTCTGGGTGATGTTGAGCCACTCAGAAGAGGTGGAAATCCTTTGACAGATGACACAAGGAGCAGAAAAGATGACAGAGATCAAAAAGTCTACTGCCTTTTAGTGATAGTCTTCATTAAAAAATTTCACTTGAAGATAGTTAACTACCAGCAAAGGATAAAATATTAAAAAAAAACAGAAAGAAAATGTTAGGGAATGCTAAGTTAAATGTTTTCCAATCAGCAGTGTCTGATAAGATTCACTCCTAGATACTTAAAAAATTTACCTGAGCCAATCTCAGAACCATTACCATTGTCTTTAAGAACTAGCACTGGGAAGCTGAGAGATGTCAAATAAGTGCCAATCTTTAAAGAGGAAGAAAAAGAGCATCACAACAAGGCCCTATGAGGAGGGCCAGTGGCTCCATGGGCCCAGGGGCCATGGGGGCTCCCCTGGGCTCCCTCAGGGCAGGGCCCGGCAGCCAGGGCCCGTCCCACCGGCCCAGCCAGGAGCAGGGCGGCCGGGGGCACCGGGGCAGCCCCGGCCCCGGGCAGCGGGCACCTCCCTGGGGACAGGGACGGGCCGAGGCCAGGAAGGGAGGTGGGCCCGTGGGTAGGCCCGGCTCGGTGGGGCCCGTGGCCGGGCAGGGCTGTGGGGAGCTGGAGACCGGCCCTGCTGTGGTGTCACTGGGGAAGGAGCTGGCAGCCACAGGGGGCTGACATGGGGTCCTGGACCGTGGACAGGGCGGGGAAGCCCCAGGGTTGGGCAGGGACAGGCAGGGCTGGAAGAACCTCAAGGACACGACACATTAAATGTGATATACTTATCTTCAAGGAGACCCTAGATACCATTTTGCAAACCACTGTGTTAAGAAAGCCAGGCAAAACCAGGCAAGCCTGAACTATTGGAACATGTGTGCCAAAACAGTTGGACAAAAATACTGAGGATGCAATTATCAGTAGCTCAAGGGCTGTTTCATGAGAATAGGCTGAATGTTTTCATAACAAGTGTGACTATAACATAGTAAATACACTGATTAAACGTGGAGAATGGAGAGCCCACCAGTATGCTGGAGGAATGGATGCAAATGTAACATAAGTGATCTTCACAAACAGTAGAAACAGTCTGGAAAATACAGGTCATATTGAAAAAGAACATGTGCAGTATACAGCACTGAAACAAGAATGTGCCTGCTATTGCACAACATACATATACATCATTCTAGGTTTTATAAACAAGATTTTAGTCCATGAGACACGTGAAATAATTGTTTATCCTGCATTCAGAATTCATAGTGTGTCTGCTGGAGTTATATATTTAGTTTGGGTAGAGTATTCAGGACCAACCAAAGAAAGTCCAGAGTAAAGCAACAGGAATGATCAGACATTGAGAAAAAATTACTTATGAGGAAAAAGTGCAAGAATTGCTGTAAATTAGCCTAAAAGACTAAGGAATGAACATGCTAAGCCTTCAAACATATAAATGACCTTTGGAAAAGTAAGCAAATAATATATTCTCCAGCATTAAATAAATGGGGAAAATATGCAAAAAAAAATTTAGTCAAATACTGGTTAAAAAAAATTCTAATAGTAAGTTTCATGAAGAGTAGAAAAATATTATCTGGAGGACGTCATGCAGTCTCCATCATTTGAAGTTTTCAAGAGCAGTTCAAGACAGACCTTTACCAGAGAAGGCAAAGATATAGTTGGCCTAGCTTTGGGGCTAGAACATACTGTGGAGTACTGCAATTATGTGCTATGTCAGAAAGACCTTAAAAATGCAAGGAGGAAGTGAGTAAAAGCATTCCTGTGTTGTCATGCAATTTTGCCAGTCAGATACAACCTGTAAAATGAGAAGGAATTGCCATATGTACAAAGGAGCTTGATGGCACAGGCAGGTTCTGATACACTTCCCATTGAGTTCCTCTCTGGGAGGAAAACTTTAGGAATTTCTGCTTTGAAGTTCTGGGACCATATTTTGGTCACTGGTAGAATTCATGGGGTTTTTTTCTTTTTTTCATAACCTTTTAGCAGACTTTGAAAGAGTACAGACTGCAATCCTACTAAATCTGACAATCACAAGATCACTTAGGTTGGAAGGGACTTTTGGTCCTTCCCCTTTTCGACTAGGAGATGTAGTCCAACCCATCTGCTCCAACAAGGTCAGCTAGAGCAGGTTGCTCAGGGTCACATCCCGTCAGGTTTTAAATATCTCCACAGATGGAGACTCCATGACATCTCTGGGCAACCAGTGCTGGTGTTTGACCACACTCACAGCCAAAAAAATGTTTTTTATTGTGCTGATTTAATTTCCTGATTTTTAATTTGTGCCCATTACCTCTTGGGCACAGTCAATTTGCACTACTGAGAACGGTCTGGCACCTCCTTCTTCATTCCCTCCCATCAGATATTTATATTCAGTGATAAGGTCCCCCTGAGTCTTCTCTTCTCCATGCTGAACAGTCCCAGATCTCTCAGCCTCTCCCCATAGGAAAATGTGCCTGTCCCTTTATCATCTTTGTGGCCCTATACTGGACTTGTTCCAGTAAGTCCATATCTTTCTTCTACTGGGGAGCCCAGAACTGGACACAGTACTCCAGGTGTGGCTTCATCAGCGCTGAGTAGAGAGGAAGGATCACCTCCCTTGACCTGCTGGCAATGCTCTCCCTAATGCAGCCCAGAATATCATAGGCCTTCTTTTCTGCGAGGGTGCATTGCTCATGTTCAACTTGGTGTCCACCAGGACCCCAATGTCCTTTTCTGAAGAGCTGCTTTCCAGTTGGTTGGCCCCTAGCCGTATACTGTTGCATGAGATTGTTCCTCCCTTGTTGAACTTCATGCGATTCTTCTGACCCCAATTCTCTAGACTGTCCAGGTCCCTCTGGATGACAGCACATCCTTCTGGTGTATCAGCCACTCCTCCCAGTTTTGTATCATCTCCAGATGTGCTGAGGGTGCACTCTGTTCCATCACCCAGGTCATTAACAAAGATGTTAAAAAGGATTGCCTCCAGTATTGACCCCTGTGGTACACCGTCAGTGAATTGCCTCCAGCTGGACTTTGTGCCACTGATCACAACACTCTGGGCCCCAGCTGTTCAGCCAGTTTTCAATCTACCTCATTGTCCACTTATCTAATCCATGCTTTGTCAGTTTGTCAATGATGATGCTATGTAAGACACTGTCAAAAGCCTTAGTAAAGTCAAGATAAACCACACATAAACCTTGTCTACCAACTCAGTCACCTCATTGTAGAAGGCTATTAGATTGGTTAAGCATGATTTCCCCTGTGTAAATCCATCCTGACTATTCCTAAACACTTTCCTGCCCTTCATGTGCTTGGAAATGGTTTTTAGGAGGACCTCCATCACTTTCCCAGAGATGGATGTGAGGCTGACTGGCCTGTAATTCCCCCAATCCTTCTTCTTGCCCTTCTTGAAGATAGGAGAGACATCTGCTCCCTTCCAGTCTTCAAGAACCTCTCCCAGTTGCGGTTACCTTTCAAAGATAACAGAGGGAGGCCCCTCAATGACATCAGCCAGCCCTCCCAGCACTCCTGGCTACAACCATGAATTTATGCACATCCAGTTGGACCAGTTTCTTTAAATCGTCTCTGACACGGTCTTCCTCCACTGAGGGTAGGTGTTCCTTGCTCCAGATTTTCTCTCTGGTCTCAGGGGCCCAGGATTTGCTAAAGAAGCCCTAATTTTTACCCCAGCTAACAATTCTGCATTCTGATCATTTGCTGTCCTGCTGCAGATTCACAGGCATGAGTTTTGTAGGAGCTTTTGGGTAACTGTTGGTAGAAGTTCTGGAAAAGTATAATTAACACTGGGCATGGAGGAGAGGATGAAGGGGGGAATTAAGCATGGTAAAGTGCATGTCACCCCAATATATTGTTAAACCACTAAGTTCTCAGAAAAGGCAAATAAAAACAGTTTTCTGCCTGGATAAAAACTGGCATCCTCAGTCTCGCAAAGACTGACAGTCTGACACTCCAGTCATGAAACCTTACATACACATATGTACTCTGATCCGTGAAGAACTGGACTGAAAGTGATCTGCTGCAATTCTGGAAGAGATCCATTAATGTAATGAAAGAGGGAGAACATGATAAAAACAAGATTATGAGTTCCCTTGTTGTAGACATCATATCATTTCACCATTTTATTTTGTTTTCTTTCTTGTAAGATCTGACATGTTCCTTCTGCTTAGAGAGTCTCATTCTTCCGTGGACATTATTGGATTTTTGTGGGAGAATGGGTAAGACAAAAATAATGAAAATGGGAAGATAAAAGATAGTAAACATTCTTCATTTGTTTGTGGTAGACACACAAGAAGGATGTTAAAAAGGATGGCTTGTGAATACAAGGATTTTGTTGGGTTTTGGCACAAATGTTTTGACTGCTGAGTGTTGGAAGATACTGTTCCACTACCACTCAGATGGGTCTGACAATACTAGGGCCTTGGTGAGCTGGAACAAGGATATAGTGGTTTGTCTGCCACATGCTACCTTCTCCTCTTCATGGCTTCTTTAAAATTCTCTCTTATATTTGGCCCTGACATTATATGTAAGTCTAATGAACTTCCACCCAGATCTCTACAGAATGTGAGCAGGTCTGACAGCTTTATACTGCCTATGTGGATGAAAAAGAACTAAACATGAAGACAAACTGAAATATTATGAGCATAAACACAGATTTTGCCAGCTACTGACTAGAAGAACTAGTCATGGTTGAGAGTTATAATTTAAAACCAGGCACAGGAAAAAAAAGACTTTTGGAGAAATGTGTGCAGAAATATCCTGCATAAAATTAAGGAAGTTTTACCTTCATACATGCCAAGAAACTAATTAAAAAAGAAATTGCAGGCCAACAGTGGAATCACTATGAAAAGAAAATTAATATGGGAAAATAAGATTACTGTTGAATATTCTACGTCAGAGGCCAAGACCTGGGTCGAATATTGGTTCTAACAAGAGATGGATCTATTTTCCACTTCATAACTCTGTTACTGGTGTTTAATAAAGCTCATATATAGAATGCAATTACATGAAACCAGTTGGGTTTTATAGAAAATAAATTAGATTCTATGCCATTTCTTTTTTTTTTTTTAATGAATTAATAAACAAATATGAATTGGCATCTATAGACAGATAAAAGACATAATCATTTAGAATTTCTTGGTAATTTTTGTAGTGCATTCCATATGCTTGTAGGAAATGGCAGTATTCTTCTGAGCTGCTTAGAAAAAAAAAAAGTATAGTTGTATGAATAAGTATTTTCTGTGTAAAGTTAACTCATGAATTCCAACTTTGTAGAAGTAGAAATGTTCTGGGCTCTGAGACTTGGATTTCCAGCACAGTATCATGCAATACTCATGCATTTTGAAGTTTGTATTCTGGTGATATTCATCTCACTAGGAAAGCCATTTTTCAGGTATGAGATTTCAGGGTTTTTTATTAAGCACTGAGAGTAATTCCTACCTAGAACACCATGTGAATATCAGCTGTCAAAGTGTGGCTCTTTCAGGAGCTGTACCGGCAATGATCAAATCAGATTTGGTAAGAATCTCCTCTTGAATGAAAGTACTTTTGAGGTTCCTAGTGTTTTCTTAATATCTCCATTTATCTACTCCTCCCAGAAGGAGAAATAAGACAGTGTTACCAAAAAGGCTGTGCTCAAGTTTTCAATTTCTAGTCCCAAGAACTGAGTGAGTAACAACTGACCTTTTCTACTATCTGGTTCTAATGAAATTTCCATATCTTGTTATACCAAAACTTCTTGCCACATAAAACCCACACTTGCTTTTAATAAGGTGGCTTTCATTTGAGTGAAATTTCATCATCTCACACTATATCTCCCACATGAATTATTTTGGGTGTTCTACAGGGATACATTCCATAACAGAAGGGGTCAATATAAAGCAGCTGAAATTTTGAAAACACACTTCATACTACAGCAGTGGTAGGAGAGGCTGACCCTCAAGCCCCTGGGAAAAGGCACACTGCTGAGACATGAAAGAGAGATTTCAAGTTCCTGCCCTGCCCGCTTTGAGAGAGATGTGTTTCCCACATCCCATAGAAATATCCTACCCACCAGGCTTTTAGCTATTCTGGATGTAGTTTGCTCCCAAAGTGCTGTTAAATGATCATTTTAATGATACACCCTTTTTCTAGTGAAAGACAATTATTACAGAGATGCTTTATAAAGAGAACTTAATGTGAAGAAGACTTCTAGCCCCTCGCTCAGCTGCTGTCTTGCTGGCTGCATTAACATTATGATTCTTCTCGGTAGAGGGTAACATATTTTGTCTACCTGTCAGAAAGTATAAACCATCCTCCTGCTTTCCTTAGTACTGGGCGGGGGGGGGCGGGGTGTCAGGACTTTGTCCCTTAGAATACCATATACGTAAACTGCAAGAAATCCAGACATTTGTTCGCCATTCATCTCCCTACCCCACCTTGCCTCTCCTTGCTGCCAAACACCTGGCAATCCCAATTTCCAGTGCAGTAGGGCTGAGTCACAGCAGCAGCCTCCCCGCAGACCTTCAGAGTGCTGTGCGGAGACAAATGGCTGCCAGCATTGATGTCCACTTGTTGGTTTCTACATGTACGCTGCCAGAGAGTTTAAAAAGTCAGCTACCTTCCCTGCCATCTGATACCATGGCAACCACTCCTCTGCTTTTTACCACTAAGCATCTGTTAGTGTTTTCATTGTAAACCCATGTTTTCAAGAGTTTAAGGCTTGGCATAAATCATTGTTTCTCCTTCGATTTCTTGAGCTGGATTGTATTAGAAAAATAAATAACAAAATCCGCCTCTCTCTCTTCTGCTGCTTAAAAAAAGTAGCAAAGTCCTCCAACATCCAACGCAAAACAAAGTAAAAGCAATTAAAATTATTAGAGGTTGCCATGGAAGTCTGGGTGGCACTTCAGCTCCAGTTTGTATCCTTCTGATATTTCAAGGAAGGAAAATTAAGTACATGGGTGATTTAGTGAAGGTATACAGCGGCTCAGCTGCTTACCTCATTCCTGCTTTTATCTGATGCTGCAGCAGCAGATAAAAATTGCACTTTGAGATGTAGAAGGCTGTGCACACTGGCGAGCGAGAGAGGTAATCAGAGTAACAACTGATGGACTAAGAGGGAAGTGGGAAATGAATGCAGGAGAAGAAGATATCACATGTTGGGTACAAAGGTAGCAAGGTGGAGAGCTGAACCAGAGGGAGGAGATGAGGATGGTTACCAGCAAGTAGGAAGAAAGGATATTGTCAGCAGTGACAGATAACAGTGCTAAAAGAGGATCGTAGAGTGTGTTACCAGGATTTCATTTTTGATGGTGATAGTCTGAAGCTTTCTGCAGGAACACAAGCTAGAGGCAAGGAATGACATTCTGGATTCAATGAAGGAAGATGGGATTAGTAAAGTAGTTTTTACTATCACTGAAATGAGTTATTCTGTTCCTTTCTTCACATTGCAATCTCTAGAAAGAAGGTGAGTTTGAGGATAAGAAATTTTAGGAAGGACACAGTGAAGGCTGGACTATCCTCCTAGGTAAATCAAAGAGATTTGCATTGTTGGCTTGAACAGAACAGGAAAGAGTAGGGAAAAGATAAGAACCTTTGAAAATCAGATTAGTCTAATGAGCTGAAGGATTTTATGTCTGAGATTATGTGAAATGGCTTCTCCAGTAGCTTCCAGCCATCAATATCTCTCCTCATTCCTATCACAAGGAACAAACGGACTCCAATGTTATTTATTTGCCTGTGAATAACTCCTTGGTTCATAAAATGCAGCATGTCTAACCAAATTGAAGCACGCTGTCTCTCTCTTTATTCTGCTTTTAGGATTTGGTCCACAAGAATACCTGTACAGAGCTGGCAGTTATTCAAGATCAATGTCTCCTGTCTTCCAGGGATATCTGACCTCTTTAGTCATACATTAGCTCAGTTCCAGCACTGTCAGTCAGGAGTCTTCAATTGCAGGGTAGCAAGTATCAAGAGAGCAGTCCATACTCATGATAAAACAGCTTTGCGGTGAACAGATCAAGGCTGTGAGAAGTCTCTCATCATGTCCTAGGGGCACACCAAGACCAGAACGGCAGAGATGGTCACAGGGTTCATCTTTAACTGTATCACCAAAGATGGTTCAGCAAGACAAATACCTGACAAGATTGTTCAGCAAGATAAATAAAAATATATAAATACCTGAAGGGAGATGCAAACGGGATGGAGCCAGGCTCTTTTCAGTGGTGCCTAGTGACAGGACCAAAGGCAATGGGCACACACTGAAACACAGGAGGTTGCCTCTGAACATCAGGAAACACTTTTTCACTGTGAGGGTGACCAAGCACTGGCACAGGTTGCCCAGGGAGGTTGTGGAGTCTCCCACACTGGAGATATTCAAAAGCCATCTGGACATGCTCCTGGGCAACCAGCGCTGAGTGGCCCTGCTGGAGCAGTGGTTTGAACAAGATGACCTCCAGAAGTCCCTTTCAACCTCAACTGTTCTGTGATTCTGTGACAAAATAATGAGTTATTTGGGGCTAGCTTTGAAGAGTAGCCTAAAGTTCTCATGGCAAGATGTTCAGTGGTGCTAAACAGAGAGAAATTGGCAAAATCCCTAAACACTGTCTAGTTTTACAATAACTCTAAAGTAGCAGAAGCCAGCCTAAACTGTCAACAAAGGAAGCATCTCCATTTTCAGGCACTTGTTCCAATCTCTGCACCTTCCCTCCCTTGGGTCACCACAAAGCAGTCATGCAGCTGTGAAGTCAGGAACAGCTTGGAAATATTTTTAGAAAAATGATTCTTTCGGCAGCAGCAGTTTCCAACCAAAGATAGGGCTCTGAGAAAGTTTAGGACAGAATTATGGGTAGAAAAAGGTCCTTCTACTTTCAGTGTGAAGTCATTTCTAAGTCACTCCTCAATTACCTTCAAGGGTTCGGATCAGCTTACAAATCAGTACCTGCCGGCAGCTCTCCATTGTAGCTGTTAATTCATGCTTTCGCATCTGTTACATTAGCATGCCAAAAGAACTTACAACCTCCTTGAAATTTCCTTCAGCATAGTTTGAGCATAATTGAATATTAAGAGATCAAAATTTAATTTTTGTATTTTCTTAACCAAATCTATTCAAATATGCCCTATGCAATAGCTCCCTTGGAGTATTAGGTGCAGAACAAGGTCAGAACTTTTACAACCAACCATTTCTGAGTGACATATAAACAAAGAAAGGTTGGAACCTTTTCTTTCTTTTAAAACATGAAAAGCCCAAAATGTTTCGAAGCAATTTAACATCCACTGGGCCATGCTGCCACCTGTCAGTCTGGTAACCCCTTCTTAGATTTATAAGGACAGCTGAAGAATAGTTGAGTTGAAAATATCCTTCATCTAACTATTTTTCATTCTAATTAGAAACATGTAGTCTAAACTTTGTCAAAGAGTAAAAAAGAAACCTTTAGAATAAGTGCCTGAATAGGCAGTAAGGCTGCCTGTGCTGTCTAGGTGCACATTTATAAGAGCTTTCATTATATGGGGATCAAATCCTTTCGTTAAATATTCTCATTTAAAACCAATTTGCATAAATAAGGGCTCATTTCTCAAAGAGCGCGCTCATTCAAAGAAAATTAGATTTCACTTGGAAATGCACACAGCTCCAAATTTCTAATCATGTTCTCAGGCTGTGCAAAACAGATTCATTTCCAAATGTGTCCTGTAGTGGTTCTCAACCATTTTACTCCTGTTACACACCAGAGCCTCTCTGAGCATGCCAGTGGGTGCATCCATTTCTGGTACCAAAGCAAGACCTTGGCAGGCACCCACTCCTGCCTTGCTTTGGTTTCCAAAGGAAGGATGCACATGTGCTGTCCAGAGGCGAGCTGTGAAATGCTCCAGTCAGATCCCTCGTGATGGAGCAATCTGGACCCAATCATTCCTAAGCACGTGCCTCATCCTCAGTCTGTACATATGCAGGGTCAAGTAAAGCCTACATCTCCACCCGGTTTGAAAGAGTCATTTGGGGGATGAATGAACCAAGTCCCTCTGTTTCCTTTCTCACTTTCCTACATCAGCTTCTGCCCAAACTTCTGTGTATGGGCAAGCTGTTCTGTTCACCTTCTTAAGCTTTCCTGATGGCTGTCCCAGCTGCTCAGGTACGCTCAGGGCCACCAACGAAATCTTTATCCAGTGTTGTTGGCATCAGATGAAAGTATTAAGTAAATGGTTTGCAAGGATTTATTGCTTATTTATTCTTGTTCCACTCAGATTTTTTAAAGTCTGTAAAGCTTACTTGTCTCTCATTAGCAGGAGCCAGGTTCTGTTTTTGACTCATCCAAAACAGTCTTCTCCAGGCTTAATAATGGTCGTTACAGTTAGGGTAATTCAGAGGCATCCACTGAGTGTGACAAGGGGCTGAACTGGCATTTTTCCATCTGACCAAAATGTTAATGTAGCCTGAAACTCCACGAAAAAGGCCTGGGAAAGTCACAGATTTCCCAGAAGTGCTTCTTTGGTGTATTCTCAGCTAAAACTGCTATTGTATTCAGCAAGTAGCCCCATAACCAGATCAGTTTTATAGGCACTGTTTTGAGCACCACTTAAAGATGTAGTTGTCTGACACTTCTGAAAGGCTTTATTGCTTTGGATGAATTTTTCAGGAGTGGGCGTCAGCTTCAGACTGATTTCTGGTTGGTTTTATTCTTTGTTTTGCTTTTGTGCTGAAACAGTCCAGCTACTGCTGCGAATAATATACAAGTGAAACATTGCACTTTGATCAATTTTTAAAATGAATGATTGCAACCATTTATGCTGAAGAAGTCCAGGACGCTGTGTTTTGAAAGGCTTCATGTTTGGTGAGGAATTCACAGCATAAAAATTCACCCAGATTTGGACAGGTTACAAGCCTCCGGATTACTATTTGTTTATGTACAGTACATAATGGCCAAATTTTGGCAGCTGAATTCTCTGAAAGTTTCGCATGCATGGCACATCCTCGGTCTTTCCCTGGCTCCTGCATGCCACCTTTATAATGACTACACCATCTCTGTAATGACTATACCATCTCTGTAATGGCTATAAATGTGTATTGGTTCTATTAGGGCTAAGACTTTTCCTTAAACCATTTTCTAGGGTTTTTTGAACATGAAGTTTTATCACCTGAAACCATCACTCTGAAAC
>JANHGO010000063.1:78242856-78291502 GCA_024606505.1 Aquila spilogaster | reverse complement strand
AAAGGAAAGGAAAGGAAAGGAAAGGAAAGGAAAGGAAAGGAAAGGAAAGGAAAGGAAAGGAAAGGAAAGGAAAGAAATTAATTCCAAAAGGACATTTGGTATTAATGCAAGTTGTCTAAATTAATCCTTCATTTTATTTTGGCAAGTCTTCGGCTAGGATACTTCATTCATTGTAAAGCATTGCCTCTTGACAAAGCCATCTAAAAAGTCCAGAGGTTTACAATATTCTAAAAAAAAATAACGATCCTCCCCCTGGTCCCCCCCAAAAAAAGGTAATCAATAAACAACACAACAGCAAAAAAGCTATGATTTATGAGGAAATCTACTAGGATTGTTTGGAATAAAGTAGAAAAGACTTAAAGGAGAGTATGTTAATGGTTTTCAGAAAGTGATATTTGAGAAGTGAGGGCATTAATCTTTCTTCCATGTCAATACTGAGTAGAATCAGAAGGAATGGATTTAACTTTCAGCAAGAAAGATGTGGGTTAGAAAAAAGTCTGTAATAAAAAGGACAGCAAAGCCTGGGATATTATGGAGTCTTTAAGTTCACTTTAGACAAACATTTGTCATAGAAATTAATACTTCACGGACAGATTTATGGTCAAGCTGATCTCTAGAGTTCTCTGTTTGCTCTCTCTTTTTCTAAAACTATTTCTTTTCCCGAATCCTTTCCTATCTTTTCAGATTCCTAAGAGAAAAAAAATGATTTTTTTCTGATGGAGCATTGTGCCTGTCACTACATCACACGTGGGGTCATGTATCTATCACTCTCTAGATCTCAGAAATACTAATAATATATGCAATGCATCCTTCTATGGATAGTTTATAGCCAATTTCTACCTCTAGTACTTGCTTTCATAGATGAATATTATCTTTAGGTTTTTTTTAAAAAGGCCATCACTTATCACCAATATTCATAAAATGTATTGTTCTGGAATAAGAGTTTTCTGTATATTCTAATTTGATCTACAATGCCATCTCAGATTTTATGATCAAAATCTGTCAGCGTTGCCTACTAACTACCTCATTAGGTAATCAGGATGGCTGAGAATTTTTTCATTCTTTGTGTGATTTGTCTTGGCTAAAACAGAAGGATGTTTTGGCCCTTAAGGTCGAGTCTACTTTGACCTTCTTAATTTCACAAAAATCTGTCTGCAAATTTCAGTTGCAACTGAGACAGTATCTGTGGTCTTCCTTGCAGCACCAAAACACAACTATTTTCATAACCGCTGTCCTATCTAACATCTATGCTCCAGGCACACACTTGTCCCTGAGCTGGAACATGCTATCATTTTCAAATTGTGTGAATTCTCCTAAGGACAATTTTAAATACTGTAGCAAGAGACATTCCAACTTGTTCAAAGGGAAATTTTAAGGGCACGTACAGAAACAGAGCTAACAGATTCTCTGCTGCATGCTTGCAAGTGCCCTGAAAACTAGAATAGAATAAACATCCTAGCAGTTAATTACTATACTGTAAAAAGCCACTGAAAAGTCTTCTTTGCTCAGTGATTGACACTGGGAAAAAAGAAAGGAATTCTCAATACAACAGCCTCTTTTGCCCATGTAGCTATGGGGACTATTGCCTTTCCGAGTTGAGCCATTTGTTATACAGCACAAGTTAAACTAAATAGGGTCCACTGGTTTCAAACTTCTTTAGAGAAACTCAGATAACATGTTAATGAGTATGGTATAAATAGATAAATAGATTTGGCTGCTGAACATCTATGTAATTTGTGGAAAGTAATAGTGTTCTAACACAATCTCAGTTAAGAAAAATAAATAGTATGTGCTTAATGTAACATTAAAAGAGATAAAAAAAGTTTATATTAGTATCAACTTTTATTTAAAATCATATTGGTTTAGGAAAAATATGAGTCATACCGTAACATATTCCAAGTTCATTGCAGAAAGGCTTTTGCAGGGTTTAACCCCTTTATCTTGGCACATTGACACAAAGCTAACAAGCTTTCTGGTACAACTTTAATCAAAGTGATATGAAATAAGAATATTTATACCTAAGAGAAATAATACTATAATCTATCACCAACTTGTCTTCCTCTTAATTTAAGTAGGTAATTGGTTTTTGTTGGTTTTGTTTGTTTTTTTTAGTTAGCGGCACAATTAAATGGTATCTGTTATTCTGACTTAACTTGTCTGTGTAATAGTGTGTAGTAGTTGAATGTGTTTTCCTTCCCAGTGTCTCTAGTGTGGTCTGGAATAGAGGGGAGAGTGCCCTTTGCCTCTGTACTCCTGATTCTGTTCAGTTTGGATATCTCATATAGAATCATGAAGATGATTCTTCTTAATCTATGATTTATGTGGTTTAAATTCATTCTTGTGACGAATTTAATAATAATAATTCACCTTTTTAGTAATTTAAGGAAAATCATTGTACTTCACAAGGTGAGATAGAAACAGCAAGATGTGTGATGCCACTTATGCTGTGGCATCAGTACAAATCAACCTAACATAGACCTCAGTAGTTCATAGTTACACGGTTTGATAGCCAGCTACTGAAAAAACAGTGCATAAAGTAGGCTTTTTGCTACAAGAAGGCCCATTCCAGTCTACATCAGTACCTCACTTTTTGAAGCCACAAAGATTTTCAATATTCATAACATGAAACATCCCGTCTGCAAGTTAAGCCTGTTAATTGCTAACCTATTCATTAGGTACTGTTCCAGCTCAGCTTCATAGCTAGCTATAAACATTCTATAAAAACCCAATTTTGCCCATAAGATGAGAGAATTGATCATCAACCTTTTTCAAATAAATTTAAGCTACCAGCTTGCTCTAAGACCATTTTCCAAAGCCTATGAAAATGTTTAATAAGTAACTGGCATTAAATAATATGCAAAAAATATCGTAATAATCTAGCATTGCATTTAATTGAAGATTTTAATAAAAATTTAATTAAGGTTCCCACATTTCTACTTGGGGGCTATCTTGAACTCAATACCATTCAAATCCCATTAGTGCTAATGGCCAAACACCAACCATGTGGAGAATATAAAACACATAAAAGTTACTTTGTATAAGTCATTCATCCTACATTAAATATAAAACCATTATTAAAAACACATTAAAGAGAATTAACTACTATTATAACAATGAATGTTTTTAATAATCAGTTGATATTTATTTAGTTTATAGGACTGTCTGATTATTACACAATTATGGTTTTATAATGTCCCTGTAAATCTTCAGCAAATGAAACGTCTATCTGGAAACATCAATTTAAAAACTTTCGAAAACATATATTTTAATGTCAGTGGTTTTCTTTCTTTCTTTAAAAAAAAGTGGGAGAGGAAAAGTTTTATTGAAAGATTGTTTAGGCAAGAGAGTTTTAGAGAAGTGTGATGTACAGTGTGCACCAAATGTCTGCAGTAAGTCTGTATTTCAAAGAAGGATCAATTTTCAATGCAAAAAAAAAAATAAATAAATGATAAGTCTGACTTCTTCCGATGAGATTTTAACAAGGAAAAGGTAATCAATAAATAGTTTGCAGACCAGAGGGAAAATGTATGGTAATTTGAGCAGAATGCCATCAGGAGGTTTGTTAGGCAGATGAACTGAACTTTCTCAGTACTGAAATAGAAAATGGGATCACTTCAGCTGTTGAAAGTAAAGTGTTTAAAATGATGGGAAACACGGTCAAAGAAGAAAGAGGATTTCTGGAGGAGAGTGATTTACCATGGACCAGCTGTAAAATATTTCTCCATTTGTCACACTTTAACACCGTTTTGCATTGTCTCCTATTTGTCCTTTTATTTTCTTCACATTGATGCACACAAAATCATATCCTGTCATGTCTATTTCTTTGGCAGGGAGTATCAAACTTATTTCTTGGGAATTCAAACAGTTTCTCTAATTGAGACACCAATTTCTTCCTGAAAAAAGAAGATATTGTTTATAGTATCATGAACCATTGTGCCTATATGCTGTTCTTAACACTTGGTAAGTGTCACTCTTGAGGAACCTGTAGCAGATGCAGCCCCAGACTAAATGTGGAAAGCTACGCTCCTCCATGTGATATGTGATTGCACCTAGGACTAGCCACGGGTAATGGAAATGTCTTTATATTACCTTATAATTGCCCTCACAAATACACACATGCCAAGTGACATAAAATCTCTGAGAATAGGCTTGTTGTATACAACGAAACATGTCTGCAAAAAGTTTATATGGTGCACATGCTCTGATTTTACATTTACTGAAGCTAATGCACGTCTCCATTGACATGTCTCCATTGTGGCTATGAGTCACAAATTATGCCATATGCCTGGCTTGTATTAATCAGTTTAATGAGCTACAGTTGTATTTTAAAAGAAGAAAGAAAAAATTAAAAAAAAAAAAAAGGAAGAAAGGGTTTGCTTTGACTTTTAAATCCTTTGATTTCACTGGTTTCTGTCCTAACATTAAAGTTGTTTAAACATGCTTTAATTGCTTTCATTACAAACATGTAAGGCTTTGAAACAGAGCATTTTAATGAGAGTTTTCAGTACTCAACCACAGCATCTTATGAAATACATGTGATTTAGCTGTATTTGGTGAAAACAATCTCCAAATTTTTAAAATAACTCAAAATCTTTGTACTTATTTATGTGAAATCCTAGGCAGCTTCTTCAATAAGTTAAAAGATTCCCTTACAATCCAAGGATAGTACTTCAGTCTCAAATCATTGAAAGAGATCTCAATTTCATTTTAAAATGTGGATGTAATTTCATCTTCATAATATTATTTTATATAATAAATGATTCGAGATTGTTCTGTTGTCTCTTAGGGAATTCCTATCCTTTATTTCAATAACACTGCTGGGGTGGAACAGATTTAATCTCTTGGACACCTTCAGTTTGCACTGCTGATAAGAGTCTGGCTCCCTCTTCCACATTACCTTCTATCAGGTACCTATAAATATCATTATAAAGTCCTTTTGAATCTTCTCTAGAATATACAGTCCCAACTCTCTCAGCTTCTCCTCATACAAAAAATGTATTGGTCCCTTTATCATCTTTGTGGTCTTATAATGAACTTGCTCCTGTAAGTCTACATTTTTCTTGTACTGGTCCCAGAACTGAACACAGTACTCCAGGTGTAGCTTCACCAGTGCTGAGCAGAGCGGAAGAATCATCTCCTTAGACCTGCTGGCAAAACTTCTGATGCAGCCCAGGATACCACAGGGGGTTTTGTAGTGAGGGTGCTCAATGTTTAACTCATCCGCAGGGATCCCAAAATCCTGTCCTGAGGAGATGCTTTCCAGCTGAGTGTCCATCAGCATTTACTGGTGCACTGAGTCTTTCACCTCCAGTTGCAGGACTTTGCATTTCCCCTCACTGAACTCCATGCAATTCTTCTGACCCCAGTTCTCCAGATCTCCCTGGGTGGCAGTGGAACTCTCTGGTGTATCAAGAGTTCCTCACAGTTTTGTATCTTCTATGAATGTGCTGAGCATATCAGCCAGCTCTCTCAGAACTTCTGTGCACTGCCATGGATTTCTGTATGTCCAATTTGTTTCAATGCTGCCTGGACTGGTCCTCCTCCACTGAAGGTGGCTTCCTTGCTGCAGACTTTCCTTCTGATCTCAGGGGGATGGATTTTGATAAAGAAGTTCTGATTTTTACCCCAGCTAACTATTATGCATTCTAATAATTTCCTTTCTTTCTACAGATTCACAAGATCCCCTGGCAGACATGATTTCCAAAGGAGGTTCAGATTAGTTCAAATACAACTCTTAGAAGAAGAAGAGATCCCTGGAAATGTGTAATTAATGTGGCATGTGGAAGGTAAGGTAAGGAGAGAAAATTAAGCCTTTGAAAATCAATTGTATGTCTCCTCAGTATATTGCAAAACCACTACATTTTCTGAAAATAAATAGGAAGATAGATAGACAGATAGATAAATAAATAAATAAAGCCAGTTTTTCTCTTGCTTCCTCCCTCTGCTTAGGGAGTTTCATTCTTCCATGGATATTTTTGGATTCTTTTGGGAGTAAGAGTGAGATAAAAAATAATGGAAACTGGAAAGATAAAGAATAGTAGTGGTTGGCAGTCCTGCTCATGGCAGGGAGGTTGTAGCTCAATGATCTTTAAGGTCCCTTCCAATCTAAGCCATTCTATGATTCCGTGATAGTGAACATTTTTTCTATTTGCTCGTCTTACTGCTATACTTTGCACAATGTTAAAAGTTAAAGGATCTTTAAAATGGTAGCCTTTGAATACAAATATTTTGTTGAGTTTTTGAATGAATGGTTTTACTGCTGACTGTTGGAAGATGTTGTTTGGCTGTCACTCAAATGGATCTACCAATAGAAATGGCCTGACTGGTGAGCTGGAGCAATGCTATAGTGGTTTATCTGGCATATGTTGGCTTCCCCACTTCATGATTTTTTATTATTATTACTATTTGCCCTCAGTTTATATCTAAGTCTAATGGGTTTCCATTCAGATCCCTACAGAATGTGAATAGATCTGATCGCATTATAATGTCTATGTGGTAAAAAAGAACTAAACATGAAGACAAATTCAAATATTGTGGTCATAAACACAGATTTTGTGAGCTACTGACTAGATGAACAAGTCATGGTTGAGTACTATAATTTAAAACCAGACACATAAAAAAGAAAAAGGCTGTCAGAGAAAAGTGCGTAGAAAAATCCTGCATAAAATAAGGACATTTTACTTTCATACATGCCAAGAAACTAATTAAAAAGGAAATTGCCAGCCAACAGCAGAATCATGAAGAAGAGAAAATTAATATGGAAAAATAAGATTATTGTTGAGTATTCTACATCAGAGGCCAAGACCTGGTTTGAATATTGGTTCTAACAAAAGAGAGATTTTCCACTTCATAACTCAGTTACTGGTGTTTAATAAAACTCCTGTATAGAATGCAATTAAGTGAAATGAGTCAGGTTTTATAGAAATTGAGATCCTATATTTTCTTTGTTGTTTTTTTTTTGTTTGTTTGTTTTTTTAACAAATTGATAAGCAAATATGAATTGGCACCTATTAGCAGATTAAAATATTTACTTTTTATAATTTCTTTATCATTTTTAGAGCAGTCTATGTGGTTGCAGGAAATGACAGAATTCTGAGCTGCTCTGAGAAAAAGAAAAGTACAGTTGTGCAAATAAGTATTTTCTGTGTGATGTCAACTTATTCCTGTTTTATAGAAATAGAAATGTTATGGGCACCAAGACATAGATTTCCAACACAGCATCATCCAATAATCAAGCATTTTGAAGATTGTATTCTGCTGACATTCACCTCACTAGCAAAACCACTTTTCCAAGCATGGTATTTCAGGCTTTTTACTGGGCACTGATATTAATTCTTGGTAGAAACACTGCGGGAATGCCAGTTGCCAAACTATGAATCTTTTGGGAGCTGTAGCAGCAATGATGAAGCAAATTTGAGAAGTTTCTCTTGAATCAAAGTATTTTTAAGGTTCCTAGTGTTTTCTTAATATCTCCATTTATTCACTCCTCCCAAAAGAAGAAACAAGAAAAAGTAACAGCAAAGACTGTGCTCAAATGTTTTCAGTTTCCAGTCTCAAGACCTGAGTGAGTAACAACTGATTTTTTCTATCATCTGAATCTAATGAAGCTTCCATATCCTGGTGTACAAAAACTTCTTGCAGCATAAAACCCATGCTTACTTTTAATAAGATTACTTTAATTTGAGTGAAACTTCAACATCTCACACTAAATATCCCACATGAATTATTTTGGATATTCAACAGGAATACATTCCATAACAGGAAACATAAATATAAAGCAGCAGAAATTTTGGAAATGCATTTCATACTACATCAGTATTGGGAGAGGCTGACCTTCAAGCTCCTGGAAAAATGCACACAGATGAGATGTGAAACTTAGATACTGTGTTCCTGCTTTGCTCACTTCCAGAGAGGAGCTATAGACTGTATTTCCCACACACCTTAGAAATACCAGTGTTTAAATGAGAAAGTCTCTAACTGTGTAAGCTGTGAGAAATCCAGACATTTGTTCTTCATTCACCTTTCAGGCTTTCCTTGTTGCTGAACACCTGGCAATCCCAATTTCCAGCTAAGAAGTGCTGAGACCTAGCAGAAGTCTCCATGCAGCTCTTCAATGTGCTGTGTGGGGACAAATGGCTGCCAGCATCTCTGTCCACATGTTGGTTCTAAATGCATACTGCCAAAGAGTTTAAAAAGTGAGCTACCTTTCCTGCCATATGATGCCATGGAAACCATTCCTCTGCTTTTTATCACTAAGCATCTGTTAGTGTTTTTGTTGTAAACCCGTTTTTGAGAGTTTAGGGTTTGGCATAAATCAGTTTCTACTTGGTTTCCTTGCACTGGCTTGCATTAGTTAGAAGAACAAGAAAAGTGGCTGTTTCTCTCTTGTTCAGCTTAAAATAAAAAAAGAAGCAAAGGCCTCCAACATCCAATGCAAAACAAAGTAAAAGCAATTAAAGTTGTTAAAGGTTGCCATGGAAGTCTGGGTGGCACTTCACCTCCAGTTTCTACCCTCCTGAGATCAAGAAAGGAAGACAAAGTATATGGGTGATTTAATGAAGATATACAACAGCTCAGCTGTTTACCTCATCCTTGTCTTTATCTGGCATTGCAGCATCAGATACAAATTACATTTCTGAAATATTGAAAGCCATGCATATTGGAGAGCAGGAGAGAGATTCAAGTTAACAGGCAATGGAGTAAGGGGAAATTAGGAAGGGCGTGAAGAAGAAAATACCACAAGTTGGGTGCAAAGACAGCAAGGCAGATCTGAACCGGGATGGTTACCAGAAAGTAGGAAGGTGGGATGTTATGACCAGTGGCAGATAATGGTGGCTTAAAGGGGGTTTATTTTTGACTGTAATACTCGAAGTTTTCTGTAGGTCATCAGGAAGACAAGCTTGAGGCAAGGAATGACTTGCTGTCGGTAAAAAGAACTTATTCTTTTCATGTTGCAATCTCTAGAAAGAAGATGAGTTTGAGAATTTTAGAAAGGATGCAGTAAAAGAAGAACTGAACTCCCAGATAAATCAGAGATTTTCATGACTTGAACAGAGTAAGAAAGAGTGGGGAAAAGATAAGCAAATCTGAAAATTGTACTGATCTAATGAGTTGAGGGATTTTATGAGTAAGATTGTGTCAAATGGTTCCTCCAGTACTTTCTAAGCATCCATCTCTCCTCATTCCTATGATTTAGAACAAACAGATTCCAGGATTATTCCTTTGCCTATGAATAATTCCTTTGACGCAGCAAGTTAAAACAAATTGAAGTACGCTATCTCTCTACTCTGCTTGGGACTTTGGGACTTAAGAATACCTATACAAAGTTATTCTTACTCAAAATCAATGTCTTCCATCTTCCAGAGATCTCTGACCTCTTCAGCCATACATTTGGCTGTTTCAGCACTGTCACTCTGGAGTCTTCAATTGCAGGGCAACAAGCAGCAAAAGAAAATTGTCTGTCTAAAACAGCTTTGTGGTGAAAAGATCAAGGCTGTGAGAAGTCTGTCATCATGTCCTACAAGTATTCCAAGACCAGAATAGCAGAGTCACAGGATTCAGCTTTGACTATGATGCTAAAAATGGTATAGCAAGACAAACACCCAACACGATGGTTCAGTAAGACAAACACAGATTCATAAATACCTGAAGAGAGGATGTAAAGAGGATGGAGTCAGGCTGTTTTCGGTGGTGCCCAGTGACAAGACAAACACAAACTGAAGTGCAGGAGGTTCCCTTTGAACATCCAGATACATTTCTTCACAGAGGGAATGATGGAAAACTGTCACAGCCTGAAGAGTCTGTCGAGTCTCCTCTTCGGAGACATTCAGAAGCTGTCTGAATATGGTCCTGGGCAACCTGCTCTGGGAAGCCCTGCTGGAGCATTGAGGTTGGACCAGAGAACTGTCTGAGATCCATTCCAAATTCTGTGATCACCATTCTGTGATTCTGCAACAAAACAGTGAGATATTTTGGGCTAGCTCTCAAGTATAGCCTAGGTTCTTAGGACAAGATGTTCAGTAGTGCTAAAGAGAGAGAAATTGGCAGAATCCCTAAACACTAACTACTTTCACAGTAACTTTAAAGTAGCAGAAGCCAGCCTAACTGTCAATGAAGGATGCATCTCCAGCTTCAGGCACTTGTTCTAGTCTCTGTACCTTCCCTCCCTGGGGCCACCAGAAAGCATTCACATTGCAGCTACACAGTCAGGAATGGCTTGGAAATATTTTTAGAAAAAATATTCTTTTGGGAGCAGCATTTACTAGCCCAAAATACTGTTCCGAGAAAGGACAGAATTATGGGTGGAAAGAAGGTCCTTCTACTTTCAATGTGAAGTCATTTCTAAGTCACTCCTCAGTTACCTTCAAGAGTTTGGATCAGCTTACAAATCAGTACCTGCCGGCAGCTCTCCATTGTAGCTGTTAATTCATGCTTTCGCAGCTGTTACATTAGCATGCCAACAGAACTTACAACCTCCTTGAATTTTCCTTCAGCATAGTTTGAGCATAATTGAATATTAAGAGATTCAAAATTTAATTTTTATTTTTTTTTAAACATGTCTGTTCAAATGTGCCCTATACAATAGTTCTCTCGGAGTAGTAGGTGCAGAACAAGGTCAGAACTTACACAAGGTACCATTTCTGAGTTATATATAAATGAAGAAAGGTTGGAACCTTTTCTTTCTTTTAAAACTTGAAAAGCCCAAAATGTTTCTAAGCAATTTAACATCTACTGGGCCATGCTACTACCTGTCAATCTGGTAACACTTTCTTAGATTTATAAAGATAGCAGAAGAATAGATGAGTTGAAAATAACCATCATTTAACTATTTTTCATTCTAATTAGGAACAGGCAGTATAAACTTTGTCAAAGAGTAAAAAAAAAACAACCCCAGAACAAGTGCTTGAATAAGCAGTGAGGCTGCTTGTGCTGCCTAGGTACACATTTATAACAGCTTTCTTTAGATGAGGATCAAATTCTTTCATTAAATATTCTCATTTAAAACCAGTCTGCATAAATAAGGGCCCATTTCTCAAAGAGCACGCTCATTCAAAGAAAATTAAATTCTACTTGAAAATACATGCAACTCCAAATTTCTCATCATGATCTCAGTCTGTGCGAAACATTTATTTCCAAATGTGTCCTACTGTTGTTCTCAGTGATTTTCCTCCACGTCTCAGTAGAGCCAATAATCTGTTAGGTATCAGCTTCTCTCTGAGCACCCCAATGCATTCCCTTCCTATATCAAAGCAAGATGCAGGATCTTGCCATGCACCTGCTCCTGCCTTGTAACAGTTTCCAAAGGATGCGTGTGTGCTCTCCAGAGGAGATCTGCGATATATTCTGGTCGGGTCCTATAGGATGGCACAATCTGATTTTACAGTCCAACTTCAGTCTGTATATAGGTAAGATCAAGTAAAGTCCACATCTCCACCTAGTTTTGAAGCAGTCATTTTGGGAACAGATTAACCAAGTGTCTCTCTTTGTTTCCTTTTTCATTCTCCTACATCAACTTCTGCTCAAACTTCTGAGTATGGGAAGGCTGTTCCTCTCATCCTCTTAAGCTTTTCTGACCACTCTTCCAGCTACACAGGTATGCTCAAGACCACCAATGGAATCTATACCCCGTGTTGTTGTCATCAGAGAAAAGTAAATGGTTTGCAAGGAATTGTTGTTTATCTATCCTTGTTTCATTTGGATTTTTTAAGCTGCTACTGTATTCAGCAAAGATCCCCATAACCAGATCAATTTTGTAGATACTGTTTTGAGGACCACTTAAAGATGTGGTTGTCTGACATTTCCAAAAGGTTTTAGTTGCTTTGGGTGAATTTTCAGGAGTGGGTGTCAGCTTGAGACTTATTTCTGCTTTTTTTTGTTGTTGTTTGTTTGCTTTCAAGCTGAAACAGTCTAGCTAGTGCTGAAACTGATGTACATTTCAAATATTGCTCTTTGGTCAATTTTAAAAAGAATGATCGCAATCATCTGTGTTGAAGAACTCCAGAACCTCCATGGAGGTGGTGGAGTCACCGTCCCTGGAGGTGTTTAAGGAAGGGTAGATGTAGTACTTAGGGACATGGTTTAGTGCACAATACTGGAGTGAGTGGACAGTTGGACAGGATGATCTTGGAGGTCTTTTCCTACTGTGGTGATTCTATGATTCTATGATTTTGGCAAGGAATTCACTGCATAAAATCTCACCCAGGTTTGGACAGGTTACAAGCCTCCATATCTACAGTGATGGCAGCCCAATTTCGGCAGCCAAGTTCTCTGAAAATTTCGTATGCGTAGAATATCTTCTGTCTTTCTTGGCTCCTACATGCCATCTTTATAATGATTACACCATCTCTATACTGACTGTGAAAGTTTATTGGTGCTATTTGTGCTAAGACTTTTCTTAAAACATTATCTAGAGTTTCTCAGAAGTGAACATTCATAAAATTCTGAAACCATGAACGTAGAAACTTTTTGTTTCGTTGTGTTCCCTGGATTGCGTATCTAGTTTTTTCAATATGTTGGAAGAGTTCTAAAAGATGTTATTTAAGTGTTAGGTTCCTTTTTATGCTTCAGCACGGTTTCAAATGTATGACGTTTATCATATTTTCTGGGTTGCATAGCTGATTGTTTGGGTGGTGGAATTTGATTGGTTGGTTGAAATTAAATATGCAACATTGTTTAATCATGTGAAATTAGGTGACAGAAGTTTGTAAGTTCAGTCTTGCTTATTATTGAGCATGAAATTCAAATGTACAGAAATATTTGTACTTTATCATTGATTAGAATTAGTTTTTCTACTACAATTAAAATATATTAATAAGAAATAAAGAAATAGAAATAATTTGGTGACTTATATCAGCTATGTAATCAATTATGCTTACAGTTCTAATTTTTTTTCAGTTTATGGATGTAATCTAAGTATCCAATTATGATAATAAAATTACTTCATTATCTATCTCAGATAACATATTTACAACAAACATTATAGACTTGAATCTGACGTAAAACACTTTATTTGCAGTGACTTTCACTGAATGCAATTCTTGTCATGCTTTTTCATATCTAATTTGCTTTCTTCTGTTTACTAACTGAATAATTGTCAGAGTATAATTAACACAGATGTCGCATGTGCCTGGTTTTCAGGTTCAGGTTAAATTTATACTACTGCATATGGAAGTGTCTAATTAGATTGCTGCCTGAAATGGTGAAGGAGTTGCTACATTTTGAGTAAAGCCTTTTTCACAGACTTTTATTCAATGGTACTATAATGTTTTTATTAGTTGGCAGTTTCTAAAATGAGGCTCTCATATTAAGCACATCAGCTTGTGCACATCAGTGTTTACTGAGATGGAAATATTTGCCAATTAGACACAAACCACCCTGAATATTTGGAGAGATTCTAAATTTTGTAAGCCAAAGTTTATACTGGACCAATTAAAGCCAAGATGCTAAATTTTCTAACTCTTTGGTGTTCAGAGATCCAAATGTATTTCTAATAAGATGTAATAACATCTTCTAAATAGACAGTATTTTTGGGGAAAAAAAAAAAGCACATGTTCTTGAAAACAACTGAACTTGCAATAGAGCCTTCAAGCTCCCTTGCCAATGTTTTCCAGCAGACCAACAAATATCAGGTACTTTGATTCGAGTAAAATGCACACTGAAATAATTGCGTTTTTTAACTGAGATTCCAAAATAAACAAAATATTTCTCTATATGCAGTTTTTTGGTAAGCTAATAGCTGATTACGTATACATAAGAAAAGGAAATTTTCTATATGTGAGTATGGAATTAGTGGGGCAGTTGATTACTTTCACCGAAAAAAAAATTGACAAGGCAGAACTCCTCAGTACTGTTTCAGTACTCAAAATCATCCACATTAAATTGATTGCATTGTGAATTTCATATATGGAAATATACTCTTGCTCTGGAACTATGTAATGGGAATATTTCCTGTGTTTACCAAGATTCATGGCTTTTAAATGTAACTCTCAGAAATTTAGATTCTCTTTTTAAACAAACAAATGTACAAACTAAATCAATTTATTGAACAAGTGTGCATCTGTTCTACTCTAACAGCCTCTCCCAATATGTTGAGTTTTTTCCTTTTCATTATGTTCCACAGTAGTTCTGGATGCTTCTTTTGCAATGCTTTGATTAGTGTCACTTGCTTTGTGTAGTAGTGTTTCCTTACTTTCTGATAATGAGCGTCTTAAAAACAGACTTAATTGGGATTTTGTTTACTTTCTTTCTTTAAAGGACAAAATACTCCAAGAAAATTGCCCATGGTTTTAGGGACCATTAGATCAGCTATACCACCTGGATTTCTCTTTTGAGATTTAATACCCAGAGGTCTCAGTGTACCTCAGAACACCATAGTGATATAAATAGATGTTATTTAAAGCAGTATACTAATAAGCCCACTTATATGGCAATAGGCAAGAGAATATCAAGAAACTTTTTGAATTCGAGAACTTTTCTCCTAGCTCTCTTGTGCTAAGTCTTTAAATTTAAGGAGCAAAATTGCAAGAGTGATTGTTGTTTAACTGTTCTTCTCAGTGGGGCTTGTTTGGGGAGAAAACATCCCAGTAGTATGTGCATACATTTTAGAGCTCAGGCTACACCTAAACATCAGGCTAGATCTGCATATCACATTACAGTGCTATCTTTCTGGGAGAAGAAATGAAACATGGTGGGGAGATGGGAATATTTCTCATGATTGAATTTACATAGCCCATTGTTGTCCATAAACACCACAAATATAGAGATGATTCATATCCTAACTGACCTTGAACAAGTATCTATTTCAGGTAATATACATCTGTTAGTTATATGTTTTTCTGAAGAAGGGAAAGAATTTGGTTTGCAATTCCTCAAACCAAACTCAGTATTTTCCTTCAGAAATGCTGACTAATACTTTCTGTGTATGCCTAGCACTTATATTTTTGCCCCCGTGCCACTGGTTCCATCTAACTTTACTGGCTTTTTCCCATTCACCAAGGTGTTACATTTCCACCATTTTGTAATGAGCTGTCATAATGCAGCAACAGAAATAAGAAAGAGGCATCTATCATGCCTGCGATTTTTCTCTTTGATACCAATTAATTAGACAGAACCATAGATTGCAGAAGAAATACATAGAACTGAAGACATCTAAATGATCTCATCAGCAGAAAGTTGGATACTTTGGTTGATGGTTTCTAATTTACAGTGTAGCAGATGGATGATGCTGAAGGTCACAATTACAATATAAGACCAACTTGTCTGTACAGTTTGAACTCCACATAGATAACTGCCTCATTCTTACTGAATGCTGGTAGTGAAAACCTTTTGTTCTTTCAAAATCTATTTCATGTTGGTAAATTATATCTCTATGATGAAACAAAAGGAGATTTTAGTTTATCCTTCATTTCATCCTCCATACTGAATCTGTAGCTCTCTAATTATTCTGAAGAATTTTATTGCCATCAAAGAAATGAACAGGTTTTACTGTTCGCTTATTTGTGAAAGATCTGAATAGTAAACTTATTAGACATTCTGTCTAATAACAATAAAAATAGAATACAACTCCATATTGAACTAATAGATCATAAATGTTTTCTTTTTAAAGCAAGAAGTAATCAGATCAATTAAATTTGAAAATAGAACAAGCTACAGTTTTCAGAAAAATACAACTCAATATGTGACTTAGGAGCAAAAATTTCTCAAAAATTACTGCCTACTACAGTGTGGCCCTTTAGCACAAATTATGTGTGTATGTTTTCACAAGATCAGACGCTCCAAAATAACTGCTGTTACATGATCTTTCCGATAAATGAATTTCAAAGTGAAATACGCAAAGTCAGTGTGAGATATACCCTTTTGTATATCTCAAGACAAAATGATGTAAATGAAAAATGGTGTGTGGCACTTCATGAGCCCAAAATCCACTTGTTAGTTTCCTTTGTGTCAATTTGTTTTTGTAGTTATATACCATCATTCAAAAGACAGAATCCTGGGGGGAAAAAAGAAAAAGAAGAAAGAACACCCAACAAGAACACAAAAACCTACCTATTGTTTTGGTATTGTTCTGTAGAGTTAGTGTCTTGAAGCATCGTAAAGTTGACACTGGGAGCCTCAAGTGAATGATCTACAGAATCTTTTGCAGTGGTCCTTCCAGTCTAGCTTGGGCTGTGAGGGTGGTTGAAGTATTTTTATCTGATGGTTTTTTTTATCAGAAAACATTAAAGAGCATGCTTTCTATCAAGTATCTATCTGCCTCTATTGCCTTGCAGAGCTTGGAATGAAATTGCCTCCTGAATGTTCCTGTCTTTTCATTACCACCTCTGTAGGTCTGGCTATCTCTTAAAGCTAACTACTCCCTTGAATTCCAGAAAACTCTTGATCTGTGATATGATAGAGCCAAAATAACTGATTCTGGGATTGTTTCAGTGAAGCAAGTGCAATCAGTAGAAAAGTAGACTCCAGCAGCAAGAGCAAGCCTGCAGAGTGATGCAGGCAAACACCAAGGAACATTCAAAAAAAGAGTAACTGATGAGATGATTGCATGCTCTTTTGACCTCACATACACACGTGTACACTTTCAAAGATTCAGGCTTGATTCTGTGAAAAATTCTTATATTTCCTGGGCACTGAAATTGAGCAAGGCAGTATTAAACAAGCTCATTTTCTTCAGTATCTGTCACTTCATATTTCTTTTTTCTTTTCTTTTTAAATTTTTTTAAATCTTTTTAAATTTTGCACTAATTACATTGATTTGAAAATGTCACTGTGTGCAGCAAGTCAGTGAATATGCCACAGTGCTGAATGATACACAGCCAGTTGTCTCACACCTCAAACATATGTAAGAGAGACTTAAGTATGTTGGTTTAAGAAACAAGGCTGACTGTTCAAATACATACACATCATTAAGACAGAAAAAATCAGGAAGTAATGCTCTGCCATAGTGATGTTTCACCATCGAATTTGGTCTGACCGATGTTAGTACGTAATTCCAAATCACCTGAGATACTATTACTCATTCACTCAGCTATCTATGAATAATGATCTTTCCTTTTCCACCTCGTTTCCTGCATTCTCTGTGTCCTCTACCAGTCTCATTTTCGAAGCCTGCAGTTGTCTTCTTGGCATCCTCTCAGATGTCTCTCAGCATAGCAGAAATGACCTCCTTGGTTCTTCTCTGCTTGAGCTTTGCATACCAACTTAAAGATGTAATCCTGAGTTGTTCACTGTGACTCATTCAGGCTTCTGCTTAGACTAAAAATGTGTCTGCATAAAAGATTCCTTTCTTACACCTTAGTTGCTTGCTGTTACATCACCATTAGCAATGTCAGCAGTGTTCTGCTACTTTGAGCAAAAACTGATTCCATTTTTCTCCACCTTCCTGTATAGTACCAAATGAACTAACTAATGATTGTACCGGGCCAGTAAAAATAATTGCTGCTTTTCAATTATGTGAGAAATTTAACTTTTAATTTTTATTTTCCACACTAGTGGATTTTTTTTTACTAGCTTTGTGCAAATAGCTGAGATATGTGGCATTTAAAGTATAACTTGTCTCAAAGTTAGAATTTAGCATCTGTTTTAGGGCGTGCATGGTGACACTTTAAAAAAGAGATCCAATTCATTTGTGTAATTTGTGTATCTGCATGCATGCATTTTCTAAAAATTAGTGTGAATTACCACTGGTTATTTATATGTATGGTCATTTTAGGAGCAATATTAGCAGGAAATACTGGATTTCTCTTTCTACTAGTGGTAGTGACCCAGGCAGTATGTATATCTGATCAGAAAAAAATGCATATATAAGTGGGTATCTGCTCTTTAAGTACCAGTAATTTGTTCACATACTTTGCTTGTCAAAATAAAAACCAAACCATTTTGGTCTGCTGTGACTGAAGCCAAGTCAGAACACTGGAGCTGACATGACTTTGGTACATATCTGTGCTAATGAAATACATTGTATGTTTATTGCAAATGTGAAATTAAAAAATACTTTTGAAAAATTAGATATATTCTTATTGTGAATACTGGAGACAAGAAATTAGTTATAATTTAGAGTCTGAGAAACCAACTCCCTGGCTGAGTGGGATCACAGTAAACACCAGATTTTCATCCAAAGGTTCATATGAACACCATAGGGTGTCTTGGGCAAGTCACCAGTCAGGGAGGCAGAAAAAAAGTACACTTGTCCCTGTATGGGGAGAAACATGTGAGATGTCTGTGTATTTCATGGCATCCCATATCTAGATGTCATTAAGGGAGTAAATCTTCTTTTATTCAGTGCTATGCATAGTTTTGTAAATGGTTTCTAAGCTCTTCCTCACAGAAATCTCTTGACTGCCTGAGAAAAGACTAAAACATGGGCTTTATTTGGGCTGAAAATGAACCACATAATCGTTACATGGCTTTAACACATTCAGACATGTGTTAAATAAAAGAAAAGATAAAAGAATAAAAGAAAAAACAAAGCATTTCTACATTTGTTGCACATGAACTTCTATATAATCAAAATCTACTTTCTCAGAGTATTCTTTTATTCATTATAATAAGGGAACAGAACTCCACAAGAATGTTCTCCACATGGCTTTGTTGTTATTTGGAATACAAACAACTGTGAACTGGGGAGCTTTGCTTCTCTGTCACGCTGGTCAAGTTCAGGAACCTTGAACCCTGTCAAGGAAGAGTAGCGAGGGTGCATACTTGTAAGGTAGCCTGCTGCTCAGAGCATCAGCTGGGGATAACAGAGAGCTGCATGCTCCCACGAATTATCTGAACCTGGCATGACAGAGGTGGAGATTTAGCACACCACATGCTAAGAAAGATTGAGTTTCCCTGGATCTGGCTGTACTATGAGAATCTGCTCCTTAGGTAAGAGAAATCCCTTTAAGTGAGTGTTGCTGTTGTGGAATTTGTTCTTATTTTTGCTCTATTTGCAAACTAATCTCTATTTATATCCCATTATTTTTTTTCATCTTCTAAAATATTCACAAAGAATACCAAGCACTATCAAATAATCATATTTCTATTTTATTCTAACATATGTGTATGCAAGCTGGAGCCCAAGGGGCATTAGAGGGTTAAAACATAAACAAGAGCAGAGGGTATAAGAAAAATGATGAAGTAGTAGATGAGGGAGAAAAGATAGAGATTTGAACAGAGACAGAGGAGCAATGAAGCAGTGAGATGCGGGAAGGCTGTTCCAGATGGCAGAAGCAGCAGTTGGGAAGGCTCTGGCACCAACAGTGGCAAGATTGCAGGCAGGGACAGTGAAGAACTGTGCACTCCGCAGGGAAAGGAGGCGGAGAGAAATACAAGGTCAGGGAGGCACTCTGGCTCAACTGCATGGAAAATTATAAAGCCCTGGCTGCTGCTACTCTGTCATCCAACCTTGTACAGCTGATTTACACCTCTGCAGAACTGAGCAAATTGGGGACTGAAAGGTAGCAATCTTTCACCTCTGTGGTGAAAACTTTCACTTACTCATCATGCAGCAGTATCTGGAAGACAAGTTTGAGGGATGCAGATAGAACAGGTCCTTTAGGAGGAATCTGCTCCTTACGTTTGTGGGAAGAATGGAATGAGATCTCTAGATTTAAGTAAAGATTTCTTAATGAATTTTTTCAAGATAGCAGTTTCCTTTTCAGGGAATCAGCTTTGAAATTTGCTGTCATATAAAGTGCTTCCACAAGAACACAATTGTGTCACATCTGTGGTGGGACCGTATCCTTCTAGTAGGGTTCTTCTCAGATGCTGTGAAAATACCACATGATAACAAAAGACAAGATTTTAAAATTTGTTTTTCTTTAGCCTAGTCAATTGAAAAAGTATTTTTGAATGTCCATATAGGACAATCCCTTATGTGAATTAAGAAAATGGTGCATTGTGGACAAAACATGGAAAAAAATCTCTGAAACGTCTGTGGAGGATTTTATGATAATAGTTGTCTGCTGCACAGTTTCACATATATTGACCTATATGCTCCTACTTCTTCACTCATAGAATTTGTCATATTACTGCCAGAGACTGGTATCTTCATTCCACTGCCTCTGACCAGGCATCAGTCTGGATCTGGGTGCCCAGCACATTCAAGCAGATCCATTATGTGCTATGCCCTTGTAGGTGAAAAACAGAAGTACTGAGCATGCTGTTCAAATGCCAAGATCATGAATGTGATCAGGGTCTGTCCTGTGCCGTAAGCCCTGTCAGGCAGATGTCGGGCAGAGATGTGTGCTGAGCAGATGGATCATTCTTCTCCTGGCAAGACAGACTTGAGACTGAGAGCTAGCCTCAGAGTGCTAAAGCCTCAAAGTGTTTAAAATTAACATCAGAATGTAGTCAGTGCTATACTGCATTGGACCAATATGTTAATAGACTGTACTGTCCTACTTTATCTGACAGTGCCTAATAAAAGATAGTTCAAAGGAGGCGCCAGAAACTTTGCAGCAAGCAGCTGGGAAATAAGTCACCAGGAGGAAAAAATTCTTCATCACTTCCTAACATTTTGTCACCTGAAACTCCCGTTTATTTGAGAAAATGTGATCCTACAACACTCCAGATGCTGCAAAATTTTTCCTTGATTTAAACAAGAGTTAGAGCAAGTGATTAATCTTTTTCATCAATTTTTTTTATACCCTTGTTTGCACATCTGTCTAATCATATTGCAGAAAATGCTTAAGAACACAGAGTAGAAAAAGAAGGAAAGGCTGGAAATGTTAACTGTCTACTTAATTAGATTTAGCTCCTGAGAAAGTATTTCTCGTAAGATCGATATTTGTGGATGATGTTTCTAGAGTACCATTCAGGAGGATCTAAGTCAAGTCAGACTTGGGGGACTGGTTATCACTTATTCCACTTACTCAAACATTAATTCCAGGTTGTATCATTCTGGTAGTTCATCAACAGCAGTGATGAGAAGCACCCAAAAGCTTGTTTGATTTGTGATGTCAGTTCCACTTTTTAAAATGAAAATATTCTTTAAATGAACTTTATTCTTTAAATGAGAACACAGCCATGTGTGCATCATATGTGAATCCACAGAAATGTTATCCATTATGTACAATTAGAAAGGGGGGTGAGGGGTGTGGAACTACTATCTGGTGCTCAGCTTACATGAGATGATTTTATAACAGGAAAAGTTTATAAACTATCCAGATCAAATCATTTGCATGAAGGTGACTGGATGTAGTTCAGGTGCCAAGCTCTGATAACAGGTTTGATTATACATGCTCATGAGAATTTGTAATTATCACTGACTTGCCTAGCCCAACGAGTCTTACCATCCTTCAGAAGAAAATTGTAGGAAAAATGGTGGCAAACATTCCCTTAACTCCCTGAGAATCAGTTAAGTACCATGGAGCACCACCCAGCAGAAAATACACCCAGTAACGACTACTGCACTGTGTATTTCATATTTTCATTTAATTCCTTTTGCCACTGTAATTTAATTAATTTCACTTTGTCTTATTAATCTTCGGATAGCATCTTGATACAGACAAGCATACAGCTTCATCGCATGCAATAAATTTGTTCTAAGCAGTTCTTTGTGCACAGTTTCTGTCTTTTTCCCTGATTGAAGAGTACATGAACAGGTGACATTTGGGTCTCTGAAATCATTATTTCTAATGTTATAACATTATCTTGTGGGGGGAAAAAAGTGTTTATACTTCTTTAAAATATGATGCGAAATCTAATCTTCCTTTTTCTCTCATTTTGAAGCCGTCTTCAATATTATCCATGCTGCTGTACCACTGGCTGCAGTATTTTGGTGCCTGTTTGACTTACCAGTGCTTTGCGAGCTGTTGCTAGCTAAGAGCGCTCTCTATAGACGAAGAATAAAGAAAAAGCCTTTCATTTCAGTGCTCGTCTACATGCTTTTAATTTCTTCCAGAAACAGCTAAACTGAACTAAAGAATTTTAAATATGGTCTTTTTGGTCTTCTTGTGTTTAATTTCTTATGAATTTGGTTTTTCTATATGTTGCATTTGTGCATCAGAACCACAGTTATATGTCAAAATATTGAAATATTTCCAAGCAGAACCTGAGTATTTGATGAGAACAGAATTTCCACAGGCTGTTTTTTCTAAATCCCTGAGGTTTTCTTGGCAACACTTTCCCATCATTTACAAGTTGACAGCAGGGATCAATTAAATATTAGACAGCAATCTCAATTTGCAAATGAATGTATCATGCCATACACAAAAAAAATGTATTCTGAAAGCTATGAAAATGAGGGCTAACTTCATTTTTGAAGTCCTTACTGGATTTCAAGTCTGTAAAGCCTTCAAGATGAGGCTTGCAGTTTAGATTTACATAATCCGATACAAAGTTAAATGGGAAGAACTGTTACAATAAAATATGCTTAATGAAAAGGAAGAAACAGAAGAAACAGAGAGAGAGTCATTAGATATAACTATATAACACTTTTAAGAATGGAGATGGGACAAGCCATTTGCAGTGCTGTGCAGGATGCAGAGGGCGCATGATATTTAGTGGGACAGGATCCCCTCTGGTTGCTTTCTTCACCCTCTGATGCACTGACAATGTGTGGGGATCCTCTTTTCTGGTGATCTTATTCTAACTGCTTCAACTTCAGACAGGTATTGTGCATCTGTCCACTGCATACTAAACCTACTTGGTCATCTATTAAGAGTTTTCAAAACATGTTCTGTGAGATATGTAAATAAAATGTGTAAATAAATCAGTGAAGTGAGACCACAATCATAATAACAATAGTATTCAATTGTATTTCTTCAGCTATGACTTTTAACATCCGATCATGAAACAAGACAGTAGTAACTTTATAACCTTCCTCTAACTGGGTTGAAATTGAGCATGGGGAAAAAAAATAAAATAAATCTTGCCTTATTTGCAGTACTGATGCTGTTTGAATGTGTATTATTATTATTTCTTTGCATTGATTTTTGTAGTTTTAATTTATTTTTTCTTTTGAAATCAATATAGGAAAAGAAAAAAAAAGCCTAGCTCTACCATAATCTTTATCCTTGAGTAAACTACTATTGCAACAATACTGAGACTTCTCCTTCCTTCTTCCCCTTCCAGCAATGAATTTAGTCTCAAACTCACACAAATTGTTTGCTCTATTTGGAATTCATTTGACATTTTGCATGGGGAAAAAAAAAAAAAAAAAGTGAATGCTGTTTTCTCTGCTCCTGTGATATAAATTATTCATCTCTGTGGTTTATCAGACAAATTTTTGGGGTAGATAAGAAGTCATCTCTCAGTTGCTCTATAGATCACGTAGCCTAAACAATAGGAAATGGGTTAAACCCAGCAGAACAGAAGGAGGTCTGAGCACCTGCCATTCATGTCAGGATTATTTTATTTTATATTTATATTTATTTTATTATCTATTTATAATTTTATTTTAAAATTATTATTAACATTGTCTTCAGGGAATGATCCCTGACCTTGACTATCCCCGGAGCCATTCCTACAGCGCCAGAGAGGATGCTAGCTGCCATGAGTCAAAATTATGCCAGGAGATGGCTTACTGTATACTGCGAGTAGTCAGGCTCTGCTCTGCCAACGTTTAGGTTACTGATGTATATCTATGTCAGTAACTCCAATAAACTGAAGAACAAAGATTGAATCATTTGTAAAAAAAAAAAAAAAAAACAAAAATCACCTAGACAATATATTTTGTATATGGTGAAACAGAGACTGGTATGTTAGGGGATACATGGAAATAACAAAATCATAAAGGTTGAAGGCTTATTCCATGGTTTTCACTGAAGGTCAGGATAGGATATGTAAATAATATGATGCTAATAATATGCTCCTAAATGGATTTATTACTTTTCTTGAACTCTGAAGCTGCTGCTGCAGAAACAGTAGTAGTAGCTTTTGTTCTTTATGGTTTGATTAAAGGCTGCAGATTCCATCACTGGAAATAGCCTTGCAAGATACTGCCAACTTCCACAGGAATTTCCACCTCGAATTCCTGAAAAAAGTGAAACCTCATCTTATAAGTAGAAAATCAACACAGATCAAGGTGCTGGTGATAACAGATAGGGAAAAGTTTTCTCTTCTGAAAAATATACAAAATGTTTCTATTCTTCTTTAACAATTATCTTTTTCACATTTGTGAATTGTTCAGGCATTTAAATATTGCCTTAAATTGTAGAAGCAATAAAAATCTGTTTGTTTCACCAGTTAGTAAAGAGGAGATGTATTCTTATGTACATATAACACAGACATGTTAGTGGCCTCCATGTCATGTAGTAGTTAAGAGGGGCTATCAAACACCAGTGTGCGGAGAAGTACAGTTTGACCAAGGGTCCTCTGTATTATTCTTAATTGTACACATAAACTGGATGAAATCAAGCATCTGTAAGACCAAACCTTGACATTTAAAGTTCTTACTGTGAAAAAGTTGTTCCATGCGGTTTTCATGGACAACTTCACAGAGAATGGTGGGTTCAGTGTGAGTTCCCAGATATGAACATACAAAATGAGCAAAAAACAAGAGAGAGCTAAATTGGCTGCAGGTAACAGAAAGTGCAGTCAAACCTTTTATATCAATATTAACTTTGTACCTCTGACAGAATTCTGTAATGCCATAGACAGAAATGATTTTATGTCTCTTGTCAAGACTCCCTCAGATAAACTATTTTTGAATCCCTTTTCCCATTGATTATAACTCTGCTAAAGTTTAATTCCTTGAGGCAGTGATTTTCCATGCCATGTGTTTGCCTGAGGATACATTTTTAATTGATTTTGAAAGTAGATTAAAGCAGGTTTTTGGCTTAAGTAACTTGGCTATTTCTCATAAAGAATCACAAGCAAAATATGTTTTATTCACATTAAAGAAAATAAAGAGACATGTGCCAGTACACCCACATTTAGGCTGCAGACTTGGACACTGGAATCCATTCAGAGTTGTGTATCGACCTGAAAAATATTATCTGAAAAATTACTACAAACTCAGCAGCTTGGCCATTGCATTTTTAAAAGATTTTGTTTACCTCAAATAAGTTCCATCCTACAGCTCTCAGAGGTTAACCCAAATAATCTACTCCTCAGAGCCCTTCAGATGTTCCTGCCTGGGGACAACAGGAACTGATCAGATCTCCAGCAAATGAATCACTGCAGTTTTCAGGACCTACACAAATGCAAGAAGGAATAAATGCTTTGCACTCTCACTTGTTCTTTAAACATAAACTGTAGTCAGAAGCACTGGAATAAGATCATGGAACTGATAATAGAGATGAAGGGCAGAAGCAAAATAGAAATAACTACAGAGGGAGTGACAGAACATTAAAAATAAGTGACAATGATAAACAAGGATATCAAACAGTTGGGATAAAGTGGCAGGTGTAGAAAAATCAGAAAAAAAAAAAGAACACATACTAAATTTAGTGCTGTATATTGGTAAGTCGCAGAGCAAGCCATTTTGTAGTCAGCTTTTCTGAATGATTCTTGGGATGTGCTGCACTTTTGTGTCAAATCCATACACATGGAAAGTGAAGTAACCACCTAGCAGCAGGCAATCCACCAAAAGGCACTTGATATGGAGGTCTCAGAAAAGTCTCAGGATGTGCTGAAGGGAACAGCCCATGTCCTAAAGGCAATTAGGTAACCAACCGGCCTATTACCTCTCCCATTTACTTCCTGCTGAAATAGGGTCCTGTAGCAAAGAACAGTATACCTGTGAAGTTAACATACTTGCAGTTACAAGTTAAAATAAACTCATCTGTACAGCCTTAATTCCACATTTGCTAAATTTCATAAAGCTGATCTTTGACATACATATCTATTAGTACCGTTTTAAATACAAAGAGAAAATTGTTGGACTTAGAGATTAATCCTTCAGACAAGAAAAGGCAAGGGTGTTGGCTGTTTTTAGATTACCTGACTGGTTTGGTTTTCCACTGAAATACAATATATGTCCACAGCGCACATTGTGAAAGTGTATAGCAGTTAGGCAGTATGGCAGTTTCAATAGAGTTCCTAGATATTAATAAGTATGTTAAACCACTGAATTTATCCCAGCTCTTAACCTTTTGAACGGTCATAGAAACAGACTGCTCAGAGACTGATGAAGGGCAGCAAAGCTTGAATGTTATAACAGGTAAATGTATCAATATGGTTGTGGTTTCATGTTCTGCATTGTACAGTCCAATAAGTTGAGAGTGTCACTTCATTTATTTTCTCAGTGCATCATGTATTCAGAAGCAGAGCTGCTCACAGCAGCTGGCTGTGTTAGTTCCAGCTGGTGGTACTGTGGGCAGGCAAAGGAGAAACAAAACTGCAGCAGCAGATCAGCGAAAAGGACTGCAAGCCAGAGTGCTGAGGCAGGAATATAAAATAGATTGTCACTGTGGTTCAGTGCCTGGGCTTTTCCACTCCACGTGGTGCTTGCCTGAGTGACAGGGAGAAATGTCTAGTGTACTGTTTGCTTTCTCTACATGACATTGAGAAGGTGGGGGACGGGGGGGCTTAAGAAAGAAAACAGATGCTGGAGAGTTTCTTGAAAACTCTACGTAATTAAACAGGTTTGGGGTTATTATTATCAATAGGTTCACTGACAGAGAAGACTTTTGTGCTACTTATAGAAGAAGAATAAGGAAGGTGATTTGCTGATTATCTTATTTTACCTATCCAGCTTTCAGCATCTTGACAGTGTTAGTTCACCAGAACAAAGAAATTACTCCTTTGGATTTCTGAGGCAAAATGCACATTGAATGAGTCACAATGTCTTACATGACCAAACATTTTGGAAGAAAAATGTATGACATCATTTCTTTCCTTACTTTCCTTACATTTCAAACTAAAACATAGGGATATTTTACTTTTGTATAGTAAGAAATGTGTTAAGAAATCTTAGAAAACATTCAGTAGATCGTAAGGATTCCCTCAGGAGTCATTGTTTTGCCTAAAATAAAAATCAGCAAACAGACCTTTCAAGTATGTCTTCACCTCACAGTTGAGGCTTTTAAAATACAGCCATAGCTATTAAGCCAAACAACTCAATAAATATCTCCTATAATCTCTTTAATTCTTTTTCCAACATGACCTATTTTTTGTATCACCTAATCCCACATTAATATTTTAATACACTTTGTGTGTAAGTGTAAAGTCAGCATATGTTATTGTGAAGTCAGCAGCAGGATCCAATCCAGAGTTTTATGGGATTTTTTGCCCTTTTATTGCAGCGCTTTTATGTGTCGTTTGATAAATAATCCCTATCTCAAAAATTCTAAACATATTCTTCCATAATCCTTTAGTTCCACATTACTTACTGCTACTGGGCTTACTTACTGACTGTGGGCCTCAGCCTTTTACTCTGAGATGGCTGCTGGTAAAGATTTCCATGCAGTTGAGATCTATAGAGGTACATAGAAAAGAACACTATGTAAGGTGCAGAATGCATTAAAAAAGAGGGTCAGCGTGTGAGTTCCTGTTTCCCAAGGCCATCAGAGAAACCACGAGTCCAAATCATAGAGCAGGATGGCACTAGAGCTGCATAATATACATCAGGAGTCAACACAGGTCAATGGACAGCATAAAGTGCAGAGAGCACAACTGTTCTTAAAACCTTTGTTCCCTTTCTTTATGTTCACTCTGACTATAAAAACAGCAGTTGAGCAGAGATTCAATTTTATGCAGCCATATAACAGCCCTAAGAATTCTGAGCCCTTCTAATACGCGCAAAGAATTCATTTCATTAAGTCTAATGGACACTGTTTGGTGTAAGATTAATGACTTGTTTAAGACTGATCAGAAAAATGTTAATAAGGTGTTTTTGCCAAAAAAAAAATGTTGTAGGTAAATCATTTTACCGTGATCTTTAACAGTTTTTAAAAATATATATACTCCTAGTAAAAAATTTAATAGATAAGAAAAGAACATACTATGAATTTAAATATATGTGTCAAATAAATGTTTAATTACATACCTTTTTTTCATCACTATTCTATTTTTTTCTCAAACAGTTGTTATTTTCAATACAACACAAAAAGAAATTACTCTGACATTAAAGAGAAAAATGAATATTTTTGGGTATCCATTATGAAACTCCTCAAACTTTGGGTAGATATTCTTAAAGTAGATACTCAGTATTTCAAAAAATCAATCCTGTTAAGATATTTAACAGCATCTCACAACTACAGTCTCTCTTCAGAAGTCAGGAATGTAGATGAAATCTTTCCGTTTATTCACATCCAAAAATGAGCAGGTAACTGGAGAAGGATGAATGAGGCTGCAAAGTGTTTCAGAGATTTTTGTAAATCTGAATGATTGTGTGCTTGAAGAAAGGAGGTCTATATGTGGTGGATTATATATTTCCATGTTAAGTAAATGTACTGTTCTTGATATGAGAGTGTGAGGATTTTTTGGTCAAAAATCATGCTATATATAATGTAGTTTGCTATTTCATTAGAATTACCAGTAACTAAATAAGCAGGTAAGGATTACTTTCCAATAAATATTGTTGGCAGATCGTAACTTGTTTATGCCCTTTTCATGTGAATACTGCAGAGATCAGTTGTCTACCACAGTTTATCCAAGTAAGCAATTGCTCTTTCAGATGAATAGCCAGAATTTGAAACACTGTCTAGGGGTTTGTAGGAGAGTTATTTGAGACTGTGGAATTGTAATCCAAACTATTTTTTTCTGAGGCAAATATAGACCATTCACATGATGTATAAAAAAGACTGTAAATATATTGAGTCTTCATATTTTTGCAGCACTGAAATGTAAATATCAAGAGAAGCTGATGTGAAAACATGATTTCATTCATTCTCTATTTAAGACATCGAGGTGTGAAATGAGTAACAGTATGTTGTGTTTAACGATTTCACTGCAGCACACAGGAATCCTCTCAGCTGGCAAAGGGTTGTTCTTTTTCACTTCTTTAGATATAAAGCTGTCCAAAGACTCCAGAGAGGGAAAAGTTAAATTGCAGCCAGGGAGAAATATAAGTAGTGTTTAGAGTTTAACTTTAGAGTTTAAAAAAAAGAAGAAGCTGTGATCATTCAATAAAGAAAGAAAATAATTCTTCACTGCAACTCCTCACCTTACGGAGGTATCTTTGCTTCTATTTTTAAGACCTCGCAAGTATCATGATTATGAAAATTGTATTTATTATTATTATCATTATTAGTCCCTTTTCTCCCACACAGATCTTCTCTCTCTTCCATTATAATGCATAACCCTTCTCTGACACACAAAGGTAAATTTTCTCATATGTCACTCCCTGTGCTACGCAGTGTGGATCTTGCTCAATTCATGCCCCAGTGTTCCACAACTGGACTTCAGGCTTCCTTCAAGGTTGAAGACACTCAGTGTCTCCATGACATTTTGGTTTAGTTTGTCTTTTTGAGGTGCTGTCCCCAGAAGTTCCCCCTCTGGGGAGAATTTCAACAACTAGTAACAAAGCTATTTTGTCTATGCAATCTTATTTTTCTTTTTAAGAACTGGCAAGACAGGGAAATTCTGTGCTAGACTTGATCTACAAACTTCTTCCACAGTGTCGTTGTTCTCAGCAGTCATCATATGAAAGCTTTGTATGGAATCAGAGCAAGAGAGAAGTAAATGTATGTCATGCAACTGACCCATTGTGACAGCCTATGCCACAAGATGGATCTGTCTTCTGCTGGTGACGTAATGGTGCCTATACCGTGGGACATGAAGCCTAAGTGGTAAAAAGGAAAAGTGATGTTTTACTTGCTCTGTTGATGAGCTGTGCGATGTTATTTCCTTCATCATGTCTCAAGACACAGAATTTGACAAGATTAACTGGACAAGATTCATGAAGTGTATTTTTCAAATTCAGCTTTAAAAAAAATAAGACCTCATTTTCCTTTAAGTTAAATGAGTGTTTTTTTATTATTATTTTTAGCAAAGCAGTATATAATACATTTGATTAGCAACCTTTAACGTGATTTTTACTTCTCTAAAATGCTGTTTTTCCGGCTTCTCTTGTTCAATTATTATTTTTGTTTAATTCTTTCTTCTCTCTGTAGATTTCCATTTACTCCAAACCTTTAAAGATTATTATTATTTCCCTATTAATTGAAGGCTCTTTTGCCAGGATATTGAAAGATGAAAGTTCTGTTCAGGAAAAAAGTGTATTGGTATATGTCATTTTCTAGCTTTTTTTTTTTTTTTTTTTTTTTTTTTTTTTGTATGTGCTAGTTTATAATTTCGAAAACATCCCACTGAGCTGCCCACCAACTGTTTTGTCTTCAGGTTTTTTTCCTCTTGGAGCCTATACAACTAATTAAAAACTGTCAAACTACTTCATGTTTAGCGACAGTCATAGGATTGAATGGGCTTCATATTGTAAGTGGATCCCTTGATTCCACATGTGTAGCAACTATGTCTACTTTTTGAAGGACTTTCAAAAAATAATATAGAAGAGGTACAGTTTTGGTTACTACCTTACAATTTCAAGTCCTTTCCTCAAAGTTGTTTGCTCTTCAGATCCTCTTCGTCTACAAAACCAGAGCTATAAACTTTCTAAGTAATGAAACAATGTACAAAAAAGCAGGCTTAATAAGCAACTTAAATTTTTTGAAGTCAAATGTGTCTTTTGTTACAACCTGCTTTCTCTGAACTTATTTTGAAAGCCACTGTTACCATCACTTTTTGTACTACTTTACAGATGCTATGTTCACCTCAATGAAACACTGCCTTCAAAGAAAAAAGAGACAGTATCAAACACTGACTCTGCTGTACTAAATATAAGGATGCCTGCCATGCAAACTATTTTGCATGCTGACTTGGTGTCATCTACCCTTCCACAACGAGGGTTGTGCATGAAGTACCAAATATGTAAGTATATTTAGCTCTTCCTAGGAAACAGCAAAGTTCTGGCACAAGAGAACCCTCATACAAAGTAGGATTGCAAATATACTTATAAGATACCTGCAACACTGTTGCTAATGAAAAGTGGATCTGATATCATAGTAAACACTCATTCTGAGTTGATAAGCAAGGCAGACAATCATTTTCAGAAAGATTTGGAGATGAGTTCTAATAAAATAGTCTTTATGGGAAAAATATCTTGTGCGTATTTCTGCACTTCAGTCGTCTAATTTCAGTTCAGTTCACCAGTGTTGTAAACATACTGGGTTTACGTGTCTAAGTCTTGGTACTGGGAGTCTGCAGTGGGATCTCTGTGAGCAGAGCCCAGCACTGCCCCATGTCAGCTCAGAGCTGCAGCTGCTCCAACAGAGACCCACTGCTGCCAGAACTGAGCTGTGAGTGATGGGTGTGCTCTGGGAGAGCAGATTTCAGAAAGGGAAGTAATGCCATGGAACAGCAGCTGGGACAGAGGGGTGAGAGAACAGCCCTGCAGGCAGCAAGCTCAGCGCAGGACGAGAGCAGGAGGAGCTCCGGGCACACAGCAGCAGCTCCCTGCAGCCCAGGAGAGACCCATGGAGGAGCAGGCTGTACCCCCTGCAGCCCATGGGCATCGCATGGAGCAGATCTCCCCGTGCAGCCACAAGGGAGCCCGCAGGGCAGTGGTGAATAAGGCCTGAAGGAGGCACAGTTCTTAGTCTGCTTTTAGTTCTTGCTGCTCTTGTCTGTTAGTAATAGGCAATAAATTATATTCATCTCTCAATGCTAAGTTTGTTTTTCCTGTTACCGTCATTTGTGATTTCTATGTCTTTATTTCAATCCTTGAGCCCTTTTTCACTACATTTTCTTCCCCTGATCCTTGAAGAAGGGGGAATGAGGGTCGTATGCTGGAGTTCAGCTGCCAATCAGGGTGAAACTGTCACAGTGAAGCACCGGAGTGCCATCTTTAAGTTATTAGGGGGGGGAAAAAAACGGGCTCTAGGTTTAACTTTTTTAATTAAAAAGTTATGTGTTGGTATTAAGCCAAGATGTAGCCTGCTACTTAGCCACAAGTAGATAGATTATAACTCTTTGGATCAAGGAAAACAGTTAATGAAGTAACCACAAGTCATCTGAAGCATAGGGTTGTCCAGGTCAAAACTAATAGCAGTAAGCTTCTATGAAATTTGTAATGTAAATTGCTTGCTCCTAGTATGATCTCTGCACAGCCAATGGCAGACCCAGTTGCAGATGCCATGACACTCAGAAACAGAGGTTGAAATCACACCCATCAGCACTGCCCTGGTACTGCATTTGCTCTGCTACAACAGATGTTCTTATTGTCAGCTCAGTCAGTTCAGCCTGAATTCATGGATCCAAAGTGATCCAACACATGGGAAATCTCTTCTGGCATCATCTGGGCACACAGTGTTTTCCTCTCACAAGTTACATTCTGCGTTTCACAGTCTCCAAAAGCTTTATATCAAACCAGTGTCATGGGAATTAAAAGCAGCAATATTGACTCATTCTTTTAAGATGGCTGGAAAAGCACTCCTTCTTATAGAGTAAGTTGCTGACCCTTGATATAAGAACAATGCATAAAAGTGTTGATAAACTGAATCGATTGGTGAAACAATCAGTTAGAACACATTGATGCAGCAGTTTTGAACAGGATAAAAACTATTATCTTTTAGATAGATAGCCGAAACATTTTTACCACAGCATGAGGTTTTATGTGTTTGGCTCCATCAGGAAAGATAAAAAGAGAGACCTAAAATCTAAATGTTTACAGTAGTATCAGTGTTATGAAGCAGGGTGAGAGAAAGGATTTGATAATAAAATACATTTAGAAAACTGAGAGGCAGAGTCATATGTTTTCAGGAGGTATGAGACTGGGTTCGCATAAGAAACAAGTGGAAGGTAATTTTCTAAGCTAGACAAACTTGTGTTGCCAATGCATTGTAAATGCAATGTGCAGTTCTCATCTTCATTAACTAAAAAGGATGTAGCACAACCAAAAAGTACAGAGCAAAATGGAAAATCAGAGTCATGGAATAGCTTTCATAATATGAGGAATGTTTAAATATAAACCAGGTTTCTTCTTTCTGGGAAAAATAAACCACAGCTGATGCTGTCCAGATCTGTATGGCATGGATCTGTAAAACAGTGAGTAGCAGGAAAAAAAGATAATGATTGCTCATTATCTTTCCTGCACAGAGCACAGGAGAACCACGTTAAAACAGCCAACAAGCCCAAGCCAACTTGTGGAGATCAGCTGTGGAACTCCTTACCACTGGGTGCTGTGAATGCAGCTTTTAATAGAAAAATAATATGCAAAATAATGGAAAAAATCCACAAAGAAACATCAAAATAGGATTTCCTCATCAAGATGTCTCCTGCCTATTAGCTGTTGGAGGCTGTTCATCTAGCAATATTCGGTTGTCATTGCCCTCTACTGGTGACAAGACTCAGGCAAGATAGACCAGTTGTTCATCCTTACGGACGTTCCTACACGCCTTTGTTGAATTACAAATGTAATTTTAAATAGCTGAAGCTTTATTCATATTATCTGTGTTTCAAGAACATAAATACACATTTTATATGTAAATTCTTATCAGTATTGGAAAATGATAATGCTCCAAAGCTGGACACAGACTCAATGTGTCCAAAGTTACATTCAGGCATATTTCAAAGTTTCATTAAGTCGATGAGATCACTTCTGTCTAGAACATGTGGAAGCAAGACGAAAACTTGTCACAAAAATACTGAAAAATACAACCCTTCTCAAAAAATATGTCACAGCTATCAGATATATTGTTACTAATTTAGTACTCTGGCAACAGGAGAGCTTCCTAATATATATAAATGCCATTGTCATTGAATGCTTCTCTTCTTGCACTAATGGCAGTGCTGAAAAGGGAGAAAGAACCTGGTGTCAGTGAAGCAGGAAAATGTGGAACTTGATTTAAAGCGAACTGTTCAAAAACTGGTTGCATAATAATAAATGAATACCGAACCATTTCAAAAAAAACTTTGCAGCCTAGATTCCACACCTGATTAGGAGAGTATTTTGTTTGACTGAAGAATGTCATACTTCTTCTGTATTAACATTTATCTCAGTACTTAGCAACAGATGCAAATAAGGTGGAAATATAAAAATCTAATTCATTATTATCATATTTACATCTTTAAATATTACAGACTTTGTTTTCTATTACCTTCAAAATTGTTGATATGTACTTCTCTATCTACTATTTAAAAAAACCCTAAAACTACCTCTAACCACTAAGCAATGTTCTTCACTTCAGTCAATGAACTTTAACAGAAACCAATGCATTTTAACTGAATTTTTGTTTATCTCAAGCAGCACATTTTAATGAAATCAATACATTCTTGCTGAAAGCTTCATGAATCTATTGGAAAGAATGCATTTTTACTGAAGCCAATATACAGCTTTATAATGTCTGTATGTTTTAGTGAAAGCATGGCAATACATTTTAGCTAGAACCAATATGTTTCTCCAGGGCTGATACCAAAGAAACTTTATTTTATAGTGAAACAAATGCATTCTTATCCATATTCCTGAGCCAACATTTTCAGGTTAAATGAAAGCTATGTTTTATCTTAGCGAAGGAATAGCATACTTTAAAGATTATCTTAAAGCAGGGAGTATTACAAAGCTTATACTTTAGCACGGACATGAAATAAGAAGCATATCATAAGAAGTCATTTCTAGATAGATGTATCTCCCTGGTTTTACATTTTATGTAGTCTTGCAGCATATACGCATTCTATGAAATGAGTGATGATATAGATAGTTTATTTTCATTCTCAATAGACTGTCACTAAATCTTTTTTTCCACTTTATATGCAAACTGACTTTAAGTAAGTAAGAATTATGGCTGATTTACACCTCAGAGCAAAGGAACTAAACAGTGGTTAATGATTTTACTGTAGATTAGATGTGATTTACTATGTAAGATTTCTTTTGTAAGAATTGTTTTCAGTACATCAGCTTTGGTATTTTTCTTGGCACTTTGACTAAAGATGTGCTGATCTGCATTACTGAGAAATATTTTGAGTAGTCTTGTGTATGTAGCTAATGATTTGTGATCCTTCTAAGTGTTTTAATTGATGCAATTAATGTGAATTAGAAGACTCCAGATGAATTTCAACGGTTCTGAAGAAATGCATAATCTGCTTAAATTTTAGATACAGTTTTCCTTTATTTATCTCTTCAGCATAAAGAGATAAAGCAAACAGAGCAAGAAAATGAGCAGTAGGGTGACTTTCAATTAAACTGTTTTAGAATTACATGATACAGCACAGAACCACAGGGCAGTTAAACAAGGACAAGGAATTTTAAACAATATTTTTTCTTAACACATCCACATCTAAATGTTATTTTCAGTTAAACCAAATATAGCATTATTTGCTAACTAGAACCCAATTGTGATGAAAGATTACAGGAATTTACAAGAGCTCACAAGGCTAAAGAAGTAGTTGTTTCAAGGCTAGAAGTCCAGATCCTATATCTGATCATCTACAAACAGAAGGGGACAAAGGCTTCCCCAGTTCCCGTAGAAAATGTGCTGAAAATGTTCAGCATTAACTAGCTCAGAACTGTAATTGGGTTCCTTAAGATTACCTTGACTGAGGAAGTATCAGGGCTTTTTCAATTACAGTATCCACTTGCAACCCCACTGTTCATGGACTGCTTGCTGATACACAAAAGACAGCAGCAAGCAACACCTAACACTTCAGCTGCAGTTGAGCATTCCTGTCTGCGCGGATGAGATCCTGATATTACAGGGACTAAGGAAAATGTAGGCTGGCCATAGCACAGTGTGCTTTGCCAAGATTGCTGGTTTACAGGGCTGACCTACTTCCAATCCTTATTAAAACAAAATGGACATTTTATCTCTGAAGTTATGCCTAATCACGTCTTCAAAAAAATTCTTTCACCACTAATGATGTACAAGAAATAATGAATACAACGTAAATGGAATGTAAAATAAGAGGAAATACTGAGAAAAATATATAGTTCAATTAAAATTATTAGCATAGAAAATGGTAGTCCGTATTTCTGCTGCAGCTGCTCAGTGAATGGTTTTCTTCATGTACAGTGGGTTGCCTTGGGGGTGATTGATCTGCTTCCAGAAGGTATAATCACTGGTTTCCAAAGAATCTCAAAGACAAAGTGTAACAAGACCATGCACTATACTAGTATTGGATTTTACCTCTCCTCATTATTTAGACCCCTCTGGCGATTTACCCTTAATAAGTTCCTATAGTGCTTTGCTGGATTCCTTTTTTCTATAACGTATTTTATTCTTCCAAATGAATATGTTCCACTCATCTTGACATGATTTCTACACCATTTCTTTCTAATTGCTGCTCTTGGTGTCATATCATTTCTTGCAAGAATTATGCAATAACTGCTGTTCTTAATTTTTTTAGAATACTTATTTTGGTCAGTCATTTTCTTCTCACAGTGAAGAAGGACACAGTTGCTCAGTTTCGTCCTTTCCTATGACTTTATTGGAACACTCTTGATTTTAAAAAGGAATTAAAGTCTTAATATGTTAGCATATAACACATACTTTTTGAATGAAGTTGAATTAAAACCAAAACAGAAAAGAATTTCAATACTCCACTAGAATCTTGAGTATCAATTGCAGGTTTTCATTATCACAGAATCATAGAACCATAGAACCACAGAACCACAGAGTGTCTTGAGTTGGAAGGAACCTTAAAAATGATCTAGTTACAACCACTCTATCATAGGCAGGGCTGCCACCTACCAGCTCAGCTGCCCAGGGCCCCATCCAATCTGGCACTGAGTGCCTCCAGGGATGGGGCACCCACAGCTTCTCTGGGCAGTCTGTGCCAGTGCCTCACCTCCATCCGAGTGAAAAACTTTCTGCTAACATCTAAGCTACATTTCCCCTCCTTTAGTTTAAAAACCATTCCCCCTTGTCCTACCACTGTCAGATTATGTAAAAAGTTGTTCTTCCTCCTGACTATGTTCCCAGAGCCTTTTTTTCTCCACACTGTACAAGCCCAGCTCTATCAGTTTAAAATTCATGGTTAATTTTAGAAGCATTTAATAACAATCACATTAAACTGGGAGTTTGGCTTCCATAATTACATTAAGTGTGTGTTTAATATTAATTATTTCTAGCGCTGACATTCAAACAAAGTTCAAAGTCTTGGCTGATCAAGCAAATTATATGTACTTCATGGATGTAATACAGAGGACATGAAAAAGGTCATTAACGGGATACATGGTTGCAGCCCAGTGTTCTTATTTTAACTATTTTAACAATCTTTATTAAAAATGTAGACCAAACAAAAATATTGCAATGTCCATTTGAGATCTTGAACGTCTTAGCTTTTGATAGAGGATTGTAGCAATTGTGTACAAGTATCTTACAAAACAAGGAATAAGGATTCAAATGTGTGAAAGTGCTATTAGGCCTGAAATTAGAGGTAGGAGGAATATTCCCTTGAAAGACAACTAATGACTGAAACAGTTAATCTTAGAACCCAGTAGTGTATTGTGAGTGCTTTTAAGTCTAGGTGACACCAAAGACTGTGCTCTAGCTTGATATGGAGCATGGAAGTGATGTAAGTATTTCTGTCTTTAGACCTCAGGGTTTTTAATGCAGAAATTCAGTTTAGCAAACATACTAGGTTCTCCTGCTGTTGATAAAAATCAACATCTTCTAAACCACTTCCATAAAGTATAGTTGTTAAGAATTGTAATCAAACACTAATTAAGTTTTAGAGACGGAAACACTATACTACAATACTTTAAAAGCAATTGGATATAAGCAGGATGGAAATCCAGGATCCAGATTGTCTGTTTCATGTTACTTTATAATTAACATACAACTTTGAAAAGGTTATTCTGTATTTAGTTATGGGGAAGTAATTTTTTTTTAGTGCATTTTTTAAGAGTCATTTGGGATAATGTCTCTAAAGTTAATAAAAGGAGAAAATAAAAGTAAAAGGACAGTGGTGCAGGATATCCTTCCTTCCACATACCTTGCTACACAATGGAGAAAACTGATCTTCATGTTTGTTAGCAGCTTATAGCTTGTAACAGCTATAAACTTAGCTTCTTAACCAAAGTGTTCCTCTGGACACTGACCCTGTTCACAACATTATTTGTTTTCCTGCCATCAATTACGATATCTTCACCCTCTGATGTTCACAGTATTAAATAATTCTCCTCCTAAAGTCTTATTGTTTTTAAGAAACAGGAATTTCACCTGTCTTCTCCTGCATTTTTCTTCCACTGTTACAGCAGTCTGATTCAAAGGAAAATATATGTTGTTCCTACATAGTTCCTACCATTGAAAAAGATAAAAGAAAGACCTACCAGGATGAGACAGAGGCCATCAAGAGCAGCAAGAACACCAGGAACTATTATCATTTCCATGACGGAGATGTCTCTTTACATTGTCCTCTTCTATATCAGCCAATATCACTATTCTTCTCTTCATCACTTGTCGTATTGATGCCACAAGTATCCTCTAAAACACTGACCCGTTCCATTTCTGCTACCAATAAAAAGCAATCCTAGCTGATGAGCAGTCAGGAAGAACACTTTCCCAGAGTAGTATCTTCCAAAATCTTAGTTATGTGATTATAACCTCACTAATAGCATCGTTGTACGTTGCTTTCAAGAGATTAGTTTCAAGGCCAAGATCACATAATGATAAATGTGTGAATGACTTTCAGAAGTAAAGGAGGTAGTGATATTTCAGACATGCTTGTGAGAGTTCTCTGCCAACAAAATTTATTGGCTTGGACTTGAATGGCTAAACACATTGTGCAGTTATGACTGAGTGAACTCATATAAAGAAAGCTAGTGCTGTATGTTAAGAAACCGTGTTTTCAGATTATCCAGGACACAGGAAAACTGCTGCTAATAAGGTGCTCCTTTATGAAGCATGTAAACTTGGCAATTATTGGGCAGAGAAAAAAAATAGCACAAATAAATGCAAAGCTACTTAAATGACTACAAATACAGCATCTGAAATCCAAATGAACTACCGCCTCTAATAACGATGCACTAAGTTTTGTTTAAAATGTTGAGTATATCATATCCCACAGAGTCCCTTCTACTGAAGTGCTAGCACAGTAAAAACTGTCTCCTCCTAATAGAAAAACTGCTTCAAATACTCAGCATGTTCACTTGGGGATGTTCATGTGAAGTTATGGCTAAAGGTGCTTGGATAAAACAGAACAGAATTTGTCAGTAATTAAAATCTCTATTGAAGGTTGAATAGTAACCTTCCTTAAAATTAGTAAAAATATTTTCATCACTTCAGAAAGACCTGTACCAGGTACAATTGATTTGAATTGTCTTCTTCCTCTTAATTTCTGAAGGACTTTTAATAGAAAAAAAAAAAAATGATAATAATAATAAAGCACATAGCACTGTGTCCCATGTGGTACACGAAGCATTCTCTGACATTTCCTGTTCTCAGAAATCACCCTCTGTTGAAATGCACTTTTCAGTTATTTGGTGCCTTTATAGTGTCATCTGTGAATATCCAAAGCTCAGAAAATTTTGCTAGCTGGCAAAGTCCTGTGACAAACAAATCAATGGTTTTCATTTTGCTGTTGGCATGCCTGACAGAATACGTGACTATCAGATGTCAGATTCTTTTTAGTCTGGATTTATTGATCAAGTCTATCCAGAACATTTAAAGCTTTCCTTTGTGTTTTGAAGTATATAGAAAATGTCTTGTTGCAAGGTTCCACAGAAGTTGAGTTATTCATTTTCACTTATCGTTAGTGTTCTTACTGGCAGCTGTATGGTAATCATGCCTCTCTTCTTGCTTACAGCCAACTTTTGTCAAATATCCTTTCTCATATCTGTATACATTAAAGGTGCCCACTCAGGACTGGTAAAAGTCAAACAAAGTAATTGCAGTGACTGTTAATAATCACCTTGTATGGACCTTTCTAATATGTCCAGAAGAACTAAGAATATCTTCTAAGAACAAAGGGATGGACTGACAATAGTGGATTTGCTCTTTTGTGTGTTCATTCCTATGTTTTGTTCACGTTAAAATTTTAGACTTTTTCTCACCAGAAAGTAGAATCAAGAATTCTTTTGAAATTCCTACCCTGTGGCATTTCCATTTTACATGTATCAGATGCGTTGCCAATCCAACTGTTATTCTTTAAATACATAGTAAGCTGCGGTGTTTCTGTCAGGTCTGTATCCAACAAATCACTCATTTGCCCTGAGATTTCATTAAATGATCTGAACCTATAGAAGCAATGTGCATCTTTTATACTTTACCTGCTTGACTTGGCACTTCACAAAATATGTTTCCAGTAACCAGCACTAGTCCTGCAGCACTGTTTAATTAATAGGGCCCTAAAGAACAAAGTGCATCACATACCAAAGTCATTCTGCTCATGCTGGCACGTGGCCTGGGATTTGCCAGGATCAGTCCACCATTCCTTCTCAGAGTCAGAGATGGCTTTTAGGCACAGGGACTCTGTGCTTTTTTTGCAGACTGTGTGCATGACCTTACTGTTCTGTAACTGCTGTCTTGGCAGTTCCTGATAAGAATGAATTCAAATGTTTCTGTGTTTTGATTTTTTCCAAGAGCACATACAGGTCTGCTGCAAGTAGGAGGCTCACACAGAAGAACTGAGTCATGTGGGTCTGTGTTCTCAGCTAGAATGAAAACAGATTCCAACATTTTAAAATCATTCATACAGCAGTTTCTTTCTTTTCTTTACACATCTTTAGGAATTAAAACTCTTTTTTCCTAAACATGTGTTGAACAAAATTTGGGCTTGTTTGACTCTTCACAGAAAGCAAATAAATATTGACCATGACAAAACAGATTCTCTGTGAGACTATGTGAATAATTACAGAATAAGTAGTGAAATTCACTTGGTTTCACTCTTTATTTTAATGATTCCACCATAACTTTAATTTTGAAAATAAATACAGTGGTAAGAACTAGAAAAAGAATAATTTGAGTGGCTGTATAGTTCTGTCATAATGGCTCTGTTATGGCTGCGTGTCCTGTATTAGGACATAAACTCAAGGATATCTGTGAAAGTGGCAAATACTGAATCCATTTGGAAACATCAGCAGTAAACAGTATCTCCCACTCACTTACATATCTCTGTATTGTAAAAGGATACTGAAAGAAGAGAGCTATTTACCCACCTCCTCTTCAATACTAACTCACCAATGAGAGAATGGTTATATTAGGTGAGCTGATATTTGTGTGAAAGCTGTGAAGATCCAAAAGGGGTTATGCAGCTTCCAGTCAACTTGGAGTGCAAATAGAGTGCCACTGCATTCATGCTGTAGATGATTTTCTGGGTGAAAGTTTAAGAACAAAGTGTACCTAATGTTTATGACAAGAGTCCATTGGAAGTTGGCCTAAGGCATGGGATTCACCACTTAGGAAAAGCACCCATTCCTGAGGATTCTCATCTCAGTCCTCAAATCCCAGTGACATATTGGCTGAAGCAGCTGATGACGGAAAATCCTAGTTCAAAGCTTCATGCTTCCTATTCACCACTGAATTATTTTCCTCAAATTCATAAGCGTTCAGGTTCACTGCTGTACAGTTTTGTTGCACAGACATACTTGTGTAGCACTGCTCTCCAGAGTTACTCACATCAATTCCTGGGCCTCTTCTGCTATAGTATGCCATTGTGATAAATATGAGGGAGAAGAACAAATGAAGATATGGAGTTTGATGGGTTGCGAACATTTCAACTTTTTTTCCGAGTTTATAAAACTATTTAGCAACAATATTATTTTAATTTATAAGTTAGGCTAAAATAGTAAAATAAAAATAGTATTATTTTTAAGTACCATGTATTTCCTTAATTAAAGACAAGGACTAAAACACCATAACTTTTTTTCCCTAATGGCTATTTTGTGTGTGTCCCACATACCATGTAATGTGTATGTATTATACCTTACCTTTATTTTGTTTTTCTATACACTCTATTTTCAAACTGTCTCTGAATCTGTTTTTCACTCTGCACTGCAGTTTTCTATTTTTGCTTTCTCACTACGCTTATTCTGCTCCTTGTCCATTTTGATTTCTTAGTCTCTCTTTGTTGAAATGAGAGCCAAGTGACAAACTCTGAGCTTCAATTTTGACACTGTTATGTTGAAAGGACCTTGAAATTAGACAGAATTAGCTTATTCGTTCAGCATTGCAAAAGGACAAATACTGGAAATTCCTGGGTCCTTCCAATTTCCTTTTACTTCAGAGCAAATTTCACATATTTAGCAGGCACACAGTGACTTGCTTGGAAAATATTATCTTGTTTTGCGAGCCAAGTCATTGCTATCCAGACCCCCAAAAGATCTGTGGTAGACTGCAACTGTACAAATGAAGAAATGGGAAGTACAAACCTATTGCAAATGAGTAGGTAGAAAATGGACTGGAAGGAGGTCTGTAGTACATCATAGAAGCCATGTTCGGTATTGTATGGAGGAAAACACAAAGCCTGCTAAGTACCCTAATAGAGTAATGAAAAGTATTAACATTATTTATTTTCAGTTCTTTATTTTCAGTTCTGCAACACCCAACCAAAAATGCTAAATAGCTTACAGCCTGGAATTTGACTCCTTATGTCTCCGAACACATGATTCAACCAGTGATTGGAGTCTGATGCTATTCCTAACTCATAGTTAAAATAATTAAGCCTTTTAAAAGTTCATGGAAACTATCAGTAAGAGAATTCATAGAGTAAGCGCAGGTAGAAAGAACTGGTAAAACTCATATAAAAGGACAGCTGTAACTTGCATGCTGGGGTTTGTGCTGCTGGAAAGTTCAACCCCTCTGAGTGCTTCTTGGACACCCATACCCAATGGTCCTCTCTTTATCTTTACCTCTCTTAAATCTATCAAATTTAAGAATTCCACTGTGAATATGTTTCACCCAGTTTAGACATAATTCTAGTTCCACAGAGTGGCAGCTCCTGACAAAAGACAAGTTTTTAATGGTAGGGAAGCTCATCTGATTTGCTAAGTTCCTTTCCAAATTCCCAGTCAAATGGAGGGATATTCAACTTACCCCACATCAGTCTCACCATGCTTGTTAGAAGTCCTGGATATCTGAAAACAGGGTATTTTTCTTTATATCTAAATTGGAAAAGAGAATTCCAACTTTTACTGGAGACATTGTAAAATAACCCTTTTTGTATGTTTATTAACCTTTATAGGTCCTGGTTTCTTGTTTCCAGAGGCACTCTCTCCTGCTTGTCTTTTCTTTTACTATTCGTTCTGCAATTTGACATTATTAATATCACATAAATAAGCAAAATAAAATCATATAAATATTAATAAAACAGACCGTAAGGACCAGATTTACTCTGTTGGGTATTGTAAATTTCCTCATTTAAAAAGAGCAATTTTATGCATACAAAGCAACTTTTTAAATGACTCCTGACAGAGCCTTGATGGTGCTGCAAGTTCAATGAACCCACTCTTCCAGTATTTTGAATAGAACCAACAAACATAGAGTGATTACTTAGCTTCATAAATAATTATTTCAAGCCAGCTCTCTAAATATTTTAATTGAACTTTTCATTTCTTTGTGATATTCAGAAAGATTTCTTGAATAGCTGCACAGGTACAGACCAATGGTGACATCAAGTGGTGATTTACATTTTGGCTGTTGGGGAAGTATCACCGTGTCACTGTAATAAGAAATTTCCTCAGAGTATTTTTCATTGCTGATAAAATCATTGTTGAGGATATTACATATGTGTTCTTCCACCACTATTTGGTTACCTAATAAGGAATAAAACTGACAGAATCTGATTTTTTTTTTTTTGTCTTGTTTCTCACTTTCTGCTTTATCAATAGTGCTCTTTATTTTCAGTTCTGCAACACCCAATCAAAAATGCTAAATATCATACAGCCTGGAAGCTGACTCCTTATGTTTTCATCACAGGGGAAAGGTTTTTAAGCTCATCACTGCTATGTCCAGTGTGCCAGTCAGAGACAAACATGGATAAGCTGAAGTCTGGTGATATTTTACTACAGGTATTTGAAAATCTCCATCTCCTTCATGTTTAGAAAGAAAGGAGAACTTTTAGTTCTTGGAAGATACATGATCTTTTTAATCTTAAATATTATACAGCTCTGTTAACACTGCCAGTGATCAAAATAGGTTGATGTAATAATTATATCCTACTTGCACTTCAAGCACTTCATACTGGCACCTCCTAATAAATTGCTGGAAATTTCATTACATCTAAATATCCATTGGTATAAAAAGACATACTATTTCCTTCTAATTTGATCAAATATCAATACTAGTCTTGAGTCTTGACACTCTACAAACTACATCGAATGTTATTTTCATTGGTTTTCATAGTTCTGATCAGCAAATTATGAACTATAGCCTTCCATGAAGTCTACACATTTAAACGAGTAAAATATTTTGCAGTTGTTACAAGAATGTAAGCAGCAAATTGGAAGTTTTTAGTGGTCACAGGGCATGGAAGGAAAGGAAAGTCACTGCCTGCAAACACAGGAGTATGGTGGTTGTATAGTTTAGGCTTCAGGAGTCTGTTTCTTGTGCAGGTGCATGGTCCAGCCTTGACCGTCTACAGCACACACCATTCCATGACCCCCTTGTCCTCCCAGTAGCTCGCTTCCAGAAGGGCCTTACCTGTTTGGTGGCATGATGTAGTTGGCTGCAACTTTTTCCCTTTAAAATGTCAAGGAGAACCACAATGCTCCCTGTATAATACATCAGAGCTCAAACTTTACTGCATAATTAGGCTTAAAATCAGCTACAGGGATAAACATCTCCAACAGTAATTATCTTTTGAAAAAGGGCATAGCACAAATAGTTGCAACAAGGGGTAATTATTAAAATCAAGTTTCACAGCTTCTGTTTTGTTTTATTTGTTTGGTTTTTTTTGTTGTTGTTGTTTTTAACTCTGGTCAGATTGTTAACAAGCATTCACTGCCAGGACATCATTCTGACTGTGAAAATGCACATAGAAATGATCCTGCATTCAATATGCAGAACCGTCCCAGCTATTGATCTTCTACCTTGAGCTGCAAATTCATCACCTGCTTGCAAAAAGGAGTTTCAGTCCTGTTTCTCCAGGGTCCAAAGAGCAGAAAAAACTTTTTGTAAGAAGAAAATTGCCCTTTGTGAGGATTGTGGGTCTCAGTAGGATCTGCAAGAGGGAAGAGACAGAATTATTTATCCTTGCAGGTCACATAAGAGAGAACAGGTCAAAAGGAGTACTTCCAGCATTGACACTGCCAAGACAGGTAATGGCAATTTGGCCTGGAGATGTGGCTGTAAACAGCAAATATTCTGAGTTCAATGGTATCCAACACAGTCAGTTCACCAGCACAGTAATACCTGTATTTTGAAATTTATTTTTAAGTATTAGTAACATAGCAATTTGAAATAGAAATTAATGTTCTACAAAGCAGATTACCAAGCAGAGCAAAGTATCTCTTTACCTAATAGTCCTGGAGGAATCTGACAGAGGAGTTATACAAAAGTGATAAGAAAGCGTAACGTTCCCTGGAAGTTTTACATTTCCATTAATGTAATGGAAACACCTGGTTGAATTAATCTGAGAAGGATTAGATATTAGGGCACACAGTGTCCTGAGTTACAGTGTTAAAGCCTGTTGTCTTAGCTGTAAGAAATCTATTCTTTATTCCAGATTGAATATCCCTTATCTCTATTTTCAGCTTCCTTCTACAGAAATTCATTACATTTTTTTCCACCATTTTCCAAATAAAATCTATTCCCATATACACATCTGGAGATAGCAGCCAAGTTGGTTTTAGCCTTTTTTAGAGTGAATATATTTAAATTGAGCTTTATCTGCTGTTTTCACAAGGCAGGTTTTTGTACCTCGCTCTTCTCAAGCACTCCCAATTAATCTTTCATCAAAAAAAAATGTCTGTTGTCAGAGTATGTGCATTCATTTCTCCCTGAGAAAAAATATTTTCTAAACACTTCTAACAATAAAAAGTGAGTGACAATGTGGCAACTGTAATCAGAATCAGTTACTGTAAAATTTATCATATTAATAGAAGACATAGGATAGAGTTGTAGCATAGAGACAGACACTAATTTTCAGAGCAAAATCATTTTTTACATTGAACAAAACTGTCTGAATAACAACAGGCTTTAACCTCAACAAAGGGCAGTATCAGGCAGCATCTTTGACTTTAAAATAATGGAATGTTAGGCAAATTTCAGTGCACAGCTAGTCTCTGATTTGTGTCTATCAAAAATGTTAGTGTGGATTTCCATTTTTGTTGTCCATTAATTCCTCTTCTGGATTGAATCCAATGCAGTGGTACATGAGCGGGTCTGACTATCAGAGCCTTGAAGTAATTAACAAAGTCCTCAGCTACAGGAACAGAAAAGGTGGGGGATGTTCCTAGCACCAAACCTCTGACCCTTCAATAGCTCTTTTGGTGAGTAACAGAAAATAGAAATTAAGAGATATAATAAATTAATCTCATGTAAAATGACATCTCACAGTTCATGTACACTTTAAGCCCCATCTTGAAAGCTGAAGGTGGGACTCAAGTATACACAAACCCTCCTTTGCAGTTTCATTGATCACTGTGAATATTTTACCAAGGAGACTATACAAGGTTCTAGAAGAGAGTGGTACATGGATCACAAAACAGCCTTCACACTATAAGTCTTGGCTTTGGTTCAGCTTTGTAAGTAGTTTCTTTTTTCAGAGTAGCAGTGCCAGACATGAAGAGTCCACCCTCCAAAGAGAGAAAGCATAAGAAAACACAAATGTATGGTGTCATCTTAATGGGCAATGGCCAAACTTACATAGACAAAGGTTACTGTAAGAGGCATACAGCACATCACCTTTCATTAGCCATCATTCTAGATGGTTAATAGAATGACCAGCATTCAAGAATTTCTAATGCATTCACTGTGATGTGAAAAGGCACCACAGCAGACTGAGTCCTAGAGATGCAGCTCTATTTATCCTACTTGGAAAGTCCTTGTCACATTACCAGAAGGAGTATATGAGCAAGAAAACAAGAAGTACGTGTGAGCAAGGCCCACATTTTCATATCCTAAAATTTTAAATATTCCTGCATACTCTTTAAAAGAAAAAAAGAAAAAAAAGTAATGTTGCAATTACATACAATTTTGTGACACTTTCGAAGCGTATCTTTTCACATATATGCACTACGTAGGTTACAGATTAAGGTTTATGAGTATACTTATTTGTGGTAGATTTGCTGCTAGATACTGAGTTGAAGACTGTCTTGATATCAGGAGAGTTAAATTTTACAGGTGCCAGTACCATGCAACATTGTTAAAAGACAGTAACTTTAACAAAGCACCAAGAATAAGATTGTTAACAGAGGGCAGTAACTCCCTTCTCCATTTTTTTTTCTGTATGTCTGTGATGAATAGGATCCAGCTGCTCAAATACTGCTTTTTTTAACTAAGGCACAAGATGAGTGGAAGTTTCTGAACTTGGTTTTCAGTAACAAGTTCTTGTTTTAGATTCTGTACATTTTGTTTTGAATGTGTTGCACACTCTTGTTTTTATTTCCTTCCACAAGGAGGCAATAGTGAACTACAAATATATATTTTGCCTGTGTGCAACTGTGTTGATACGACAGTGACATTTAGATTTTGAAACGATCAGACTTCACACTGCTATAATTCAAAATTACTCTTTGAAACTAACAAAGCATACACCTGTAATATAATACTCCACGCATTAAAAAAAAAAAAAAGAATAGATATATAGGAAAAGTTTTCAGCATGTTTCAATTCAAATGTGCTCAGGGAAGAACCTAGAAATTAGTTGCATCAATGACTAAAGAGTTCTATTCATGCTTCTACCAAATGAGGAGTTGTGTCATTTATTCTGTTGTAGATCTTTATTTTTAGCTCTTGTTTGATGTGGGTCGTATTTTTTCTATCATTATTTAATCACCATGTTTAGATTTTTATATATCCTATGCAAAATATTAATCTATCCCACCAATGTATTTTCCATCTCATTTTCTACGGCCTTCTTTTCATCTTCTTTTTTCTTGCCTCAAATGTCAGCATGTACTACTTTTTAATGTATCTTATGTATTTCTTAGACAATTATCTTCGGAGTATATCTTCCAATGGAAAAAAAATAACACAATAGTAACTGTGACATTTTGAAGAGTAACATTTAATTATTTTTTTAACATTAGCAAGGATAGAAAACTGATTTCTCAATTAGATCTGTTATGATGTGTTTAGCAATGAACCAATCACTCTTGGATTCTAGAGAAATTCTTCTTACAGCAATTACTTTTAGGGATCAGCTGAATTTTAAGCCCTTAAATAATGCTAATCATATTCTACACAAATCATGTTCTTGCTTTCATATTTATTGTTTAGGAAACACCATTGTGAGAGGGTAATTCATACCTGTGATCTGTATTCTTTGAAAGTAAATTAGATTGGGAATTTGAAATTAAAATGATAAAATCTTGCACTTAGCCAAATTCATTCAAACATTTTAAGAATTCTATACTTAGTAAAAAAAAAAACATTAAATCTTACAAAAGCTGACTCTCTGTGGGCATCAGTAAATTTATGAGAAATGATATGACACATCTTGGGCAGAGAAAAGGGAAAATGAAAATTACAGAAAATGAATGCACTACTCCAAAAATTCGGAGAAAGGGAATTGAAAAACTATGAGGAGACTACTCTTGAGCAATTAATTTTACCTGGGTCTGTTCAGCCTTGAAAAAAGAAGACTGAGAGGGGATCTGATCCATGTCTATAAATATCTAAGGTGTGGG
>JANHGO010000063.1:78198818-78242756 GCA_024606505.1 Aquila spilogaster | reverse complement strand
CTCCCCCTCCTTCTTCACTGACCTGGGGGTCTGCAGGGCTGTTTCTCTTACATGTTCTCACTCCTCTCTCTGGCTGCCGTTTCTGAGTGTCCTGCAACTTTTTTTCCTTCTTAAATATGTTATCACAGAGGCGCTACCACTATCGCCGATGGGCTCGGCCTTGGCTGGCGGCGGGTCCGTCTTAGAGCCGGCTGGTATTGGCTCTGTCAGACACAGGGGAAGCTTCCAGCAGCTTCTCACAGAAGCCACGCCTGTAACCCCCCTGCTACCAAAACTTTGCCACACAAATCCAATAAATATGCCTTCCCTGGGGAGCTTGTTCCAGTGCTTGACTATTCTCTCGGTGAAGAACTTTTTCCTAATGTCCAGTCTGAACATCCCCTGACACAGCTTTAAGCTGTTCCCTCACATCCTATCACCAGACACCAATGAGAAGAGATCAGCACCTCCCTTTCTGCTCCCCCTCATGTGGAAGTTGTGGACAGCAATAAGGTCACCTCTCAGTCTCTTTTCTAGGCTGAACAAACCAAGTACCCTCAGCCACTCCGAATAAGTCTTGCCCTCTAGTCCTTTCACCACCTCTGTTGCCCTCCTTTGGACATATTCTAGTATTTCTATATCCTTCCTATATTGTGGAGCCCTAAATGGCACACAGTACTTGAGGTGAGGATGCACCAATGCTGATTATCATTCAGGACAATCACTTCTTTTGACCATCATTAGCTATACTGTGTTTAATGCACCCCCAGATAGGGCTGGCCCTTTTGGCTGCCAGGGCACATTGTTGACTCACATTGAACTTACCATCAACCAAACCCCCTGGATCCCTTTCTGCAGGGCTGCACTGAAGTGTCTTGTCCCCCAGTCTACACATACATCCACTGGATTACACCATCCCAGGTGCAGAATTCAGCATTTGTCCTTGTTAAATTTCATATGGTTGGTAATTGCCCAGTGCTCTAATCTATCAAGATGTCTCTGTAAAGCCTCTCTACTCTCTAGGCAATCAAGCAGCCCTCCTAATTTAGTATCATCAACAAACTTGCTTAGTATGACCTAACTCCTGTGGCCAGGTCACTAATAAAAACATTGAAGAGAACCAGCCCTCAGATTGAGACCTGGGGAATACCACTAGTGACTGGCCACCAGCCAGATGTTACCCCACTTACTACAACTCTTTGAGCCTGACCTTTCTGCCAGTTGTTCACCAGACATATTGTGTACATGTCTAGCTGTAGGCTGGGCATTTTGTTCAGAAGGACACTGTGAGAAACAGTATCAAAAGCTTTGCTAAAATGTGCTGTTCATAATATTAGAGTATGAGTAGTGTTTCAGATGAAAAAATCATACCATATATAATATGATTTACTATTTCATGAGAAACAACAATCACCAAAAAACCTTTTTAACATAAAATAGTACAACATCTTCTTTTTCAGTGGAAAAAAATGCAAGTAATATTCACTTTCCAATAAATACTATCTGGCATTCTTAACTTGTTTATGCCCTTTTTGCCTGAATACTACAGAGACCAGTCGTCTACCACAGTTTATCCAAGTAAGCAATTGTTCTTTCAGATGAATTGCTAGAATTTGAAACAGTGTCTAGGGGCTTGTGGGAGAGATATTTAAGAGAGCGGAATTGTAATTCAGACTATTTTTTTCTGAGTGTATTGGGTCTGTGTGGCAAGGTTTTGATAGCGGAGGGGGCTACAGGGGTGGTGCCTTCTGTGAGAAGCTGCCAGAAGCTTCCGCCATGTCCAACAGAGCCAATGCCAGCCGGCTCCAAGTTGGACCCATCACATGCCCAAGGCTGAGCCCATCAGCGACAGTGGTAGTGCCTCTGCGAGAACAGGTTTAAGAAGGGGCGGGGAACCACTGTGGAACAGCAGCCAGGAGAGAGAAGTGAGAACTTGTGAGAGAAACAGCCATGCAGACCCCCAGGTCAGTGAAGAAGGAGGGGGAGGAGGTGCTCCAGGTGCCGGAGCAAAGATTCCCCTGCAGCCCATGGGGAAGACCATGGTGAGGCAGGCTGTCCCCCTGCAGTCCATGGAGGTCCACAGTGGAGCAGATCTCCACCTGCGCCCGGGCAGGACCCCACGCTGGAGCAGGTGGGTGCCTGAAGGAAGCTGTGACCCCATGGGAAGCCCATGCTGGAGCAGGCTCCTGGCAGGACCTGTGGCTCCGTGGGAGACCCACACTGGAGCAGTCGGTGCCTGAACGACTGCAGCCCATGGAAGGGACCCACACGGGAACAGTTCGTGAAGAACTGCAGCCCATGGAAAGGACCCACATTGGAGAAGTTCATGAAGGACTGTCTCCCATGGGAGGGACCCAACGCTGGAGCAGGGGACCAGTGAGGAGTCCTGCCCCTGAGGAGGAAGGAGCAGTAGAGACAACATATGGCGAACTGACCCCAGCCCCCATTTTCCATCCCCCTGCACTGCTGGAGGGGAGGAGGGAGAGAAAACCAGGAGTGGAGTTGAGCTGGGAAGGAGGGAGGGGTGGGGGGAAGGTGTTTTAAGAATTAGGTTTTATTTCTCATTACCCTACTCTGGATGACTGGTAATAAATTAATTTTCCCCAAGTCGAGTCTGTTTTGCCCATGACAGTAATTGTTGAATGATCTCCCCCTGTCCTTATCTCAACCTATGAGCCTTTCATTACATTTTCTCTCCTGTGTCCAGCTGAGGAGGGCAGTGACAGAGCGGCTTTGGTGGGCACCTGGCCTCCAGCTACGGTCAACCCACCACACTGAGGCAAATATATGTCATTCATCCAATGGATAATAGAGACTGTAAATGTATTCAGTCTTCATATTTTTACAGCACTGAAATGTAAGTATCAGGAGAAGTTGATGCGGAAACATGAATTAATTCATCCTCCATTTAAGACATCCAGGTGTGAAATGAGTAACAGTGCATTCTGGTTAATGATTTCACTGCTGTATAGGAATTCCCTCAGCAGGAGAAGGGTTATTCTGTTTTACTTCTTCAGATAAAAGCTGTCCGAAGACTCTAGACAAGGAAAAGTTTAAATGTAGCCGGGGAGAAATATAAGTAGACCACTTACAGTAAATACAAAGAATCTGTGATCATTCAATAAAGAAATAAAATCCCTCTTCACTGCAGCTCCTCACTTAACAAAGGGGGTTTTGTTTGTATTTTTAAGGGCCTGTAAGCATTATTATTGTTGTTGTTGTTGTTGTTGTTATTATATTTATTATTAACATTATTATTATTATTCTCTTTCCTATCATACTTTTTTTATCCCTCAGTATCTGCCATTAGAATGCAAAACTCTTTTCTGGCACACAGAGTTCATTTTTCCCATACATCACTGTGCTAAGCAATGTGACTTTTGCTTGATTTTTCTCCCAGTGCCCCACAACTGGACTTCATGCTTTCTCCAAGGCTAAAGACACCTAATGTCCCTGTGAAGTTTCAGCTTGTTTTTATTTCTATGCTGTGGGGTTCTGCACACAGAACTTGCCCCTCTGGGGAATATTTTAAAAATTAATAATAAAGCTCTTTTACATCTGTGTGCTCTTATTTTTCTTTGATAAAAATTAGCAAGAACAGGGAAATTCTGTGCTAGGCTTGATCTATGAACTTCTACTGCAGTGTCTTTGTGCACAGCAGCGGTCATATGAAAGCTTCACATGGTAGGGGAGCAAGAGAGGGGCAAACATGTTGTGCAGTTGACCCTTTGTGAGATCCTCTGCCACGAGAGGAAACCCTCTTCTTCAGTTGGTGATGTGGTTGGCCCTAGACCACGGGACAGGAAGCCCTTCCTGCTTATAGCCTTGCATAAGTAGTGAAAAGGAAATTTGTGTTCATGCTTGCTCTATTGATACCTATGATTTGAGTCACGCAATGCTATTTCCTTCAGCATGTCTCAGGGCACAGAATTTGACAAGATTAACTGTGATTCATTAAGTGTATTTTCCAGAATGAACTTTTTTTAAAAAAAAGAAAATGTTTCCCTTAATTTGGTTGACTGTATTTTTTATTGTTAGCAAAGAGGTATATAATATGCATGACTGGATACCCTTAATGTGTCTCCTACTCTTCTAAACTTCTTTTTTCCATCTTCTTTTATTCAATTACTGTATCTGTTTAATCCTTTTTTTTCTCTGAAGAATTCCTTTTCCTCCAGTCCTTTAAAAATTATTATTGAATCTCCCTATTTCTACAAGACCACTTTGCTGGGATGCTGAAAACTGAAAGCACCGTTCAAGGAAAGAATATATTGCTATATTTCATCTTCTATCCTTTCTTTGTATGTCTTAGTTTACAAATGCTACACCCCACTGAGCTGCTCACCAGCTGTTTAGATCTTCTGGTTTTTTTCTTCTAGGAGACTGCACAACTAATTAAAAAATGTCAAACTAGTTCATGTTTAAAAACAATTGTAGAATTGAATGAACTTGATATTTTAAGTTGCTCCCATGCTTCCACTTGTCCAGCAACTATGTCTACTTGCTGAAGGACTTTCATAAAATAACATGAACAAGGTATCGTTTTGGTTGCTAAATTTTACTTTCAATTTCCCGTCCCTTCCTCCAAGTTGTATATTCTTTAGATCCTACCAACAAAAACAGAGCTATGAACTTTCTAAGTAATGAAACAACATACAAATAATGTCTTAAAGCATGCAGCTTAAAATTTTGTGCAGACAAAAGTGGATTTGATTACAACTTGCTTTATCTAAAATTATTTGGGGAGCCACTGCTTCTATCAATTTTAGAGCACGGTTTTACAGTTGATAATGATTTCACCTCAGTAAAATAGAAATTTTAGTTTCAAAGACGTCTACAGAGAAAGAGTATCAAGCACTGACACTGCTAAGCTAATTGTATGAACACCCACCATGCAAACAATTTTGGAGATCCTCATGCTGATTTGGTGTTATATACCCTTCAACAATAAGAAGCAGAGTAAAAAATGTCTATGGACATTTAGTTCTTAGGAAAACAGCAAAGTTCTAGTGCAAGGGAACTATCATTCAAAGTCGAATTGTAAATATACTTGAACATTTTGGTAAATGAAAGCTGCTCTGAGTCAGAGCTTTAGTGCATCTGATGGCCTAGGAAATATTCATTCTGGGTTGATCGGCAAGGTGGGCTGACTATTACTTTAAGAAAGATTTGGGAATGAGGGCTAATCAGCCTGGCAAAAGTAGCTTTTATGGGGAAAGTATCTTGTGTGTATTTCTGTACTTCAGTTCTTTAATTTCAGCTCAGCTGACCAGTCGATAAAACACTGGAGTGTCATCTTTTGTTTATAGGGAAAAACTCCAGGTTCTGGTGAAAGCTTTAACTTTCTTAAACAAAGAGAGAGGTATGCCTTGGTATTACACAAGATGTAGCTTGTTGCTTAGCCATGAGTATTTTGATTACAACAGTTTAGATCAACATATAAATAATATATTAATAAATAATAATAAATACATTTTATCAATAGATAAAATAATCACGAAGAGAATGGAGCATAGAGTTGTGCAGGTCAACACTGACAGCAGCTAAGCTTTTGTGAAACTTGCAATGTGAATTGCTTATCACTGGGATGATCACTGCACAGCTGATGGCATAGTAAGCAGGGGGTCCAGTGACGGTCAGTAACCGAGCTTGAAATTACACCCTTCAGCACTGCCCTTTCCTGGCACTGCTTTTGCTCTGCTGCTGATAATGTTCATATTGTCAATTCAGTCAATTCAGTCTGTCTTCACGGATCCCACGTGATCCCACACATGGGAAATCTCTTCTGGCATCATCCACGTGTATAGTATTTTCCTCTTGCAAGTTATATATTGCTCTTTCCAGTCTCCAAAAGCTTTGTACCAAACCAGGGTTCTGGGAATTAAGAGCAGCAAGTATTGACTTTTTCTTTTGAGAAGGCTGGCAAAATACTCTTTCTTACAGAGTAGGTTGCTGACCCTTGACATCAGAGCAATGCATAAAAGTGTTGATAAACTGAATTGATTTGTGAAACGATCAGTTCCATCATATTGCTACAGCAGATTTGAACAGGACAAAAACTACTATCTTTCAGAGAGGCAGCTGAAACTTTTTTACCACAGCATGAGATTTTATTTGTCTGGCTCCACCAAGAGAGATGAAAAGAGATACCTAAAATCTAAATGTTTACAGTAGTATTACAGCGTTATGAAGCAGTGTGAGAGAAAGGATTTGAAAATAAAATACATTTGGAAAACTGAATGGATGGTTCATCTCTTTCCAAGAGGCATGAGTCTGGATTTACATAAGAAAAAAATGAAAGGCAATTTGCTAAGATACTAGACAAATCTATGTTGCCAATGAATTTTGAGTGCAATGTGCAGTTCTGGTCCTCACATCACTAAAAATGATGTAGCAGAACCAAAAAATGCAGAGCAACAAGTAAAATCAGAGGTATGAAACAGCTTTCATATGAGGAACGACTGAAAAAAAATAGGTCTCTTCTTCTTAGAAAAAGGACAGCTAAAGCCATATGGGGCAGGGATCTGCAAAACTGTAAGTAGCAGGGAAAAAAGATAATTATTATTTGTTATCTTTTCCAGTGCAGGACACGAGCAACAAGTGAAAACCACAAGCGGCAAGTTCAAGCCAAATCCAAAAAAGAGACTTCTTTGCATGGGGTGGAGATCAGCTGTGGAACTCCTTTCCACTGGGTGCTGTGAGTGCAGTTTTTACAGCAGAAGTTGTACAAAATGATGAGGAAAATCCACAAAGAAACATCAAAAGAAGAACATCATCATCTTCTCAGGAAGTCTCTTATCCTTGACTTGTTGGGGGCTGGTCTAGCAGTGTCCAGGCATTTGTCACTGCCTGCCTTTGGAGGCAGGACCCATACAGGGTAGATTAGTCATTCAGCCCAGTATGGTCATTCCTACTCTATTCTGTTGAATTACAGAAGTAATTCTGAGTAGCTGAAACTTCATTCATTTTATTTACACTTCAAGTATACTTATACACATTTTGCATGTAAATTCTACATCTGTGTAGGGAAAGGATAATGCTCCAAAGCTGGACAGCAGTCTCCTGTGTGTAACAAGGTTGTTTAGTTATATTCAGGCATATTTCATAGTTTCATCAAGTCAGTGGGATCATTTCTGTACAAAATGAGTGGAAGCAAAATGTAAAGTTACTCAAAAATATTGGAAAGTACAACCCGTCTCAAAAAAAAATATGTCACAGCAATCAAATATATTGTTACTAATTTAGTAGACTGGCAATAGCAGAGCTTCCTAATATATGTAAATGTCATTGTCATTGAATGCCTGGCAATGCTGAAAAGGCAGAAAGAGCCTGTTGTCAATGAAGCAGGAAAATGCCGAACTTAATGTAAAGCAAACTGGTAAAAAAATGGTTGTGTGAAAACAAATGATTACTAAACAGGTTAAAAAATATTACAGCCTACACCCCACACCTTATTAGAAGGGTATTCATCAGAATGAAGAATGTCATACATTTTCTGTACGAATATTTATCTCTGTGCTTAGCAACAGATGCAAATGGGATAGAGTTATAAAAATCTAATTTATTTAGCATATTTATATCTTTAGATGTTATGGAAGAGACTTTGTTTTCAATTACCTTCACAATTACTGATACGTACTTCTCTACTCACTGTTTAAAAAACCCTAAGGCTGCCCAAAACCAGTGTGTAATGTTCTTCACTTCAGTCAATGAGCTTTAACAGAAACCAATGCATTTTAACTGAATTTTTGTTTATCTCAAGCAGCACATTTTAATGAAATCAATATATTCTTGCTGAAAGCCTCATGAATCCATTGGAAAGAATACATTTTTACTGAAACCAATATACACTTTTATAATGTCTGTATGTTTTAGTGAAAGCATGGCAATACATTTTAGCTGAAACCAATATGTTTCTCCAGGGCTGATACCAAAGAAACCTTATTTTACAGTGAAACCAATGCATTCTTACTGAAACTAATATTCCATATTCCTAAGCCAACATTGTCAGGCTAAATGAAAGCTATGTTTTCTTTCAGTGAAGAAATTACATACTTTCAATATTATCTTAAAACAAGGAGTTTTGCAAAGCTTATATTTTAGTATGTACATAAAATAAGAAGCAGATCATAAGAAGTCATTCCTGGATAGATCTATCTCCTTGGTTTTACATTTTATGTAGTCTTGCAACATATATGCATTCTGTCAAATGAGTAATGATATAGATAGGAGTTTATTTTCATTCTCAATAGACTTTCACTAAATCTTTTTTTCCACTTTATATGCAAACTGACTTAAAATAAGTCAGCATTATGGGTGATTTACACTTCAGAGCAGAGGAACAGAACAGTGGTTAATGATTTTATTGTAGACTAGATGTGATTTATTATGCAAGAGTTTTTTGTAAGAATTGTTTTCAGTACATCAGTTTTGGTATTTTTCTTGACGTTTTGACTAAAGATGTGCTGATCTGCATTACTTAGAAATATTTTGAGTAGTCTGGTACATGTAGCTAATGATTTGTGATCCTTCTAAGTGTTTTAATCGATGCAATTAATGTGAATTAGAAGGCTCCATCTGAATTTCAACAGATCTGAAGAAATGCATAATCTGCTTAAAATTTAGATAGTTTTTCTTCCTTTATCTTTTCAGCATAAAGAGATAAAGTAGGCAGAGCAAGAAAACCAGCAATACAGTGACTTTCAATACAATTGTTTCAGCATTACATGATACAGCACAGAACCACAGGCCTGTTAAACAAAAGGACCAATTGTGTATAATTACTGTTCTCACCACAGGCACATCAAAATATTATTTTCAGTTAAACCAAATATAGCATCATTTCCTAATGAAAATCCAACTGTGGTGAAAGATTAAAGGAATTTACCATAGTTCAGTAAAGTAAAAAATGAGTTGTTTGTCTGCAATGCCTTATGAGCTAGAAGTCCAGATCCTAAATCTGATCATTCACAAACTGAAGAGGGCAAAGGGTTTCCCAACTCCCATAGAAAATGTATTTAAATGCTTCGGTGTTAATTAGCTCAGAGCTGTAATTGATTTCCTTAAGATGACCTTGAGTGAGGAAATATTAGGGCTTTTTCCATCGCAGCATCTGCTCCTGACCCCACTGTTCACAGATTCCTTGCCGAAACACCAAAGGCATTAGCAAGCAGCACATAGCACTCCCAATTCATCAGCTCCAGTTCAGCATTCCTAACTGTCCTGATGAGATATTGATATTTCAGGGACTAAGGAAAACATAGCCTTGCCATAGCAAAGTTTGCTTTGCCAAGCTTGCTCGTTTACAGAGCTGACCTACTTACAATCCTTATGAAAACAAAATGGACATTTTATCTCTGAAGTTATGCCTAATCACATCTTCAGAAAATTTCTTACCCTACTAATGATGTTTGAGAAATAATGAATAAAATGTAAATGCAATGGAAAGTCAGAGGGAAAACGCAATATTGAGGAAAATATATAGTCCAATTAAAATGATTAGCATAGAAAAGGATAGTCTATATGCCTACTGCAGCTTCTCACTGAATGGTTTTCTTCATGTACAATAGGTTGCCTTGGGGGTGATTGATCCACTTCGAGAAAGTACAATCATTGGTTTCTAAAGAATCTAAAAGACAGTGTAACAAGACCATGCACTATACTAGTATTGGATTTTACCTCTCCTCATTATTTAGACCCCTCGAGCAATTTTCCCTTAATAAGTTCCTATCGTGCTTTGCTGGATTCCTTTTTTCTATAACGTATTTTATTCTTCCATATTTATTCTGAATATGGTCCACTCATCTTGACATGACTTCTACACCACCTCTTTCTAATTACTGCTCTTGGTGTCATACCATTTCTTGCAAATATTATAGAATAAGTGCCATTCTTATATTTATTTTAGAATCCCACGCAATGAGGAAGGATAGTGTTAGTTGCTCAATTTCATCCTTTTCTATGCCATTATTAGAATGTACTTGATTTTAAAAAGGAATTAAAGTTTGGGACTTGAAGTATAATGTTAACCAAATAACTCTACACCTGATGCTGAAATTCAGCTGAACTAAAACCAAAGCAGAAAAGTATTTCAGTACTCCATTTGAATCTCAGGTATCAATTGCAAGTTTTCATGATCATAGAAACAAATGGGTTTTAAATTCATGGTTAATTTTAAAGGCATTTAATAGCAACCACAGGAAATTGGGAGTCTGGTTTCCATATTTACTTTTAGTCTATGTTTAATATTACAGTTTTGTAGTGCTGACACTCAAACAAGATTCAAACTGTTGGCTGATCAAGCACAGGTTGTATGGACACGTTATGTATACTTCATGGATGTAATACAGAGGACATCATAAAGATCATTAATAGGATATACGGTCACAGTCTCCTGTCCTCATTGTAACAATCTCAACAAAATCCAAAAGGTACATAAAAGAGTTGCAGGATCTATTTAGATTTTGCAAATCAAGAAGTAAGGAGATTCAAATGCGTGAAACTGATATTAAGCTTGAAATGAGGGGCAGGAGGAGTATTCCAGTGAAATGTAATTAACAGTTAGTCTAGGAATCCAGTTCTGTGTGTTTTGAAGTCTCTCCTCTGACACCAAAGATAGTCCTCTAGCTTCACAGGGAGAATGGAAGTGATAGCAGTATTTCTGTCTTCAGATCTCAGGCTGTTTTACGTAGAAGTTCAGTTTAGCAGATATACTGGTTTCTCTTGTTGATAAAAATCAACAAAATTCTACAAAATATACTTGTTAAGAATTACAGTCAAACACTATTAAGATCAGAGAAGGAAACACTATAGAATAATATTTAAGACGTAGCTGGATATAATGAAGCAGGGGGGAAATCCAGTATCCGGACTGTCTGTTTCATGTTGCATTAACATTAACGTTTAACTTTGAAAAGGTTTTTCTGTATTTACCTATAAGACTAATTATATTTTTTTTTAAGTATGGTTGTCATTATGTTTCTGAAGTTACTAAAAGGAAAAACAAAAGTAAAAGATGCAGGAAACCTTCCTTACCTTATTATACATAGGGGTAGACTGACCTTGTTCATCAGCAGCTTAGTTATAACAGCAACACCCTTAGCTCCTTACCCATAAGTGCTCTTCCAGACTCTGCTCCTATTCACAGCACTATTTACTTCCCTGCCATTAGTTACAATACCTTCACCTTTTGATGCTCACAATAATTCTTCTCCTGAAGACCAATTATTTTTAAGAGACAGAAATTTCACCTGTCTTCTCTATTCTGCATTTTCCTTCCAGTAACTGTTATAGCATTCTGATCCAAAGGAAAATATGCTTTATTCCTACATAGTTCATGCCTAGTTCAAAGCTAAAGGAAAGACCTCCTGGGAAAAAAAGAGAGACCAAGAGAGCAAAAAGAACACCAACAACTATCATCATTTTCATAAAGGAGAGATCCCTTCACATTGTCCTCTTCTATGTCAGCCAATATCACAGTCCTTTCCTTCATCAGTTGTCATATTTATGCCAGAAGTAGCCTCTATCTATTTCTGCCCCCAAAAAGACTTTACTAGCTGATAAGTAGTCAGGAACAACACTTTCCCAGAACAGTAACTCCTAAAATCTTAGTTAAGTAATTACTACACCACTAAGTAATATCACTGCTGCTAGGTTGCTTTGCAGAGATTAGATTCAAGGCAAAGATCTTCTGATGCAGAGTGTGTGTATAACAGGAGTAAAGGAAATAGTGATATCTCAGAAGCACTTGTGAAAGCTTTCTGCAAATACAGTTTATTGGCCTGGGCCTGAATGGATAAATACATTGTATGGTTATGACAGACCAATGTCATATAAAGAAAGCTAATGCCACATGTTAGGAAACCCTGTTTTCAGGTCATCAGTCATGAAAGAACTGCTGCTTATAAGTTGCTCCTTTATGAAGCATGTAGATTTGACAGTTACCTGGCAGAGAAAAAAAAATTAGCATGGATAAATGTTAAGCTACCTTAAGCAGTGCAAACACAGAGTTTGAGGTCTAAATTAACTACCACCTCTAACAACGATCCACTGAGCTTTATTAAAAATGCTGAGTATTTCATACCCCATAGAGTCCTTTCTATTGAAGTACTAGCACTGTAAAAGTTATGTCCTCCTAATAGAAAAATTGCTTCAAATACTCAGCATGTTCACTTGGGGATGTTCATGTAAAGGCATGTCTAAAGTCGCCCTGATAAGACAGAACAGTCTTTGTCAGTAATTAAAATCTCTATTAAAGGTTAAATGTAACTCTCCATAAAGTCAGTGAAAATATTTGCATCACTTCAGAAAGTCCTGTATCCAGCCACAAGTGATTTACATTATTTTCTTCCTCTTAATTTCTGAAGGATGCTCTACAGAAGAAAAAGACACATGGCATTGTGTCCCATGTGGTACACTGAGAATTCTCTGACATTTCCTGTTCACAGAAATTGTCCCCCGTTGAAATGCACTTTTCAGTTATTTGGTCCCTGTATAATGTCATCTGTGTGCATCTAACACTCAGAAAAATTTGCTAGCTGGCAAAGCCTGGTGACAAACAAATCAATGGTTTTCATTTTGCTGTTGGCATGCCTGACAGGGTACGTGACTATTGGATGTCAGATTCTTTTTAGACTGGATTTATTGATCAAGTCTATCCAGAACATTTAAAGCCTTCCCTTGTGTTTTGAAGTATATAGAAAATGTCTTGCTGCTCAAGGTTCCACAGAAGCCGAGTTATTCATTTTCACTTATCATTAGCGTCCTTACTGGCAGCTGTATGGTAATCACATCTTCTTTCTTCCTTTCAGCCAACTTCTGTCAAATATCCTTCCTCATACCTATACACATTAAATATTCTCACACAGGGTTGGTAAAATGTTCTGAACAAGGTAACTGTGGTTGCTGTTAATAATCACCTTGTACGGACCTTTCTAATATGTCCTGAAGAACTGAGAATATTGTTCTAAGAACACAGGAATGGACTGACAATCCTTTATTTGCTCCTTTCCATGTTCATTCACAGGTTTTGTTCAGGACAACATTTTATGCTTTTTCTCACTAGAGAGTAGAATCCGGAATGCTTTTGACATCCCAGCCTTCTGGCATTTCCATTTTATGTCAGATGTGTTACCTACCCAACTCTGTTATTCTTTAAATACACGGTAAGCTGCAGTGTGTCAGTCAGTCCTGTATCCAACAAATCACTTGTTTGTCATGGGATTTCATGAAAAGATCTGAGCCTATAGCAACAATCTGTATTTTTTATGATTTACCTGCTTGACTTGGTATTTCACAAAATGATCTAAATTTTCAGGAACCAGCTCTACTCCTGTACTTAATCAACAGGATCCTGAAGAACAGCTTGTATCATATAACGTAGACAATTCATTCATGCTGGTGTGGGGCCTGAGATTTGCCCAGGCCAGCACATCACTTCTTCACGAGAGTTAGGCGTGGCATTTAGGCACATGGGCTCTCTGCCTTTAGCATACTGGGTGCATGTCCTTACTGTTCTGTAACTTATTGCTGTGGTGGCAATAAATCTCTGACAAAGATGAATTGAAACGCTTCTGTGGCCTGATTTATTTCCAGGAACACATACAGGTCTGCTGCGAGTGGAAGGCTCATACAGACTGCCTGCAAATCAGAAGAGCTGGGTCATTCCTTGTCCTCAACTGGAATGAAAGCAGATTTCAAAATTTTTAAATTCTCCAGAAAAGAGGTTTTTTTCCTTTCTCTATACACCTCTAGGAACTAACACTGGCTTCTCCCAAATATTTGTATAAGTAAAATTTGGTTTTCTGACTCTTCACAGAAGGCAAATAAGCATGTACCATGACAAAGCAGATTCTGTGTTAGATCCACATGAATAAGTGAGTAAGTAGTGCAGTTCCCTTGGCTTCGCTCTTCATTTTAATGATGCCATTAGAATGTTCATTTGAAAAATAAATACAATGATAATAGCTAGAAAAAGAATAATCTGAGTCGCAGTCCAGCTCTGTGATGATGACTGTTATGGTTGTGTACCTTGCCCTGTAGTATGAACTAAAGTCAGCGATATCTGTGGAAGTGGAAAATATCGAATCCATTTGGAAGCATCAGCAGCAAACAAAATCTACTACTTAGAGTGGTAGAGCTACAAAATCACTCACGTATATGCCTTTGCAGTGTAACAGGACACTGAAAGTAAGGAACAATTTCCCCACTTCCTCTTCCATCTATCCATTAACTCACTTGTGAGAGGAAGGATATATTAGGTGAGCTAATATTTGTGTGGCCTTGGTGCCACCTGAAAGAGGTTATGCAGCTTTCAGACAACTCAGAGTGCAAATAGAGTGATATTGCATTCACCTTGTGTACATTATATATTTTTACTGTACAAATGGAGAAGCTTAGGTTTTCTGGGTGACAGTTTTAGACCTAGGCACACCCGATGCTTGGGGCATGAGTCCTTTGGAAGCTTCCCTGATGCACTGGATTCATCCCCAATGAAAAACACCCATCCTGAGGATGCTCATCCCAGTCAATAACTCTCCAGTTCACAATGACACGTTTGCTGAAGCAGCCGACAATGGAAAATCTTAGTTCAAACCTCACGCTGTTCTTCATGTTTCCTATTCACCACTGAAGAACTGTTTTCTTTAAGAGTCATAAATGTTCAGATTCCCCACAGTGCAGTTTTATTGCACGGACAAAAAGACATAAACTTCTGCCTGGCTGACCCTGCTAAAGAATTATCAGTAAATGCAAAATCTGTTAAAAAAAAAGAAAAACAAGAATTGCAACTTTGCCCCTGTGACTACCAAAGCTCTGTCTATGTATATATACACATAAACATACATATATGCACCCATACATAAATGTGCATGTATCTACATAGAGAGAGAGACATACACTGAAGGTAAGTGTCTAAGAATCGGGGGGGGGTTAACATTGCAAGGGGACGATGTAAAAAAAAAGTCGGTATATAATGTCTTTGTGGTACTGCTTCCCAAACTCCAGATTAGTTTATCCAAATTACTGGGCCTGTTCTGCTATACTATGACATCATGCCAAGTAAGGGCATGACAAAAATGCAGGAAAAAAATGTATGTAAAGGTATCAAGTCTGATGGTTTTTAAACAAGTAATTTTTCTGAGTTTATAAAACTATTTAGAATAAAGTAATGTTATTAATTTAATGCATAAATTATATTTGGTTATATAATAAAAAAGTCTGGGTTTTCTTTTCTTTTTGGAAGCATCATTTATTTCTTTTATCAAAGACAAGCCAATGTATTGACGTACCATATTTTACTTAGAACTAAAAAAAAACACTTAGCTTCTTAACCAAAGGGACAGTTTATGTGTGTCCTGTGTACTATATGACATGTGTATGTGTTATACTGTATATTTATTTCATTTTTATGCCAGGTCTGTTTTCAAATTGTCTTTGAATTTGCTTTTTACTCTCTACTTCATTTTTCTATTTTTGCTTTCTCACTAAATTTATTCCTACTGCCCCCTGCCCATTTCAGTTTTTTAGCCTCTCTTTATTGAAATGAGAGCCAAGTGATAAACTCTGAGCTGCAATTTTGAAAGTATTATGCTGAAAGGAGCTTGAAATTGGATAGAATTAGCTTATTTGTTCAGCATTGCAAAAGGACAAATACTAGTAATTCCTGAGCACTTCCAATTTCCATTTAATTCAGAGCAAATTTCACATATTCAGCAGGCACCCAGTACTAGATTTGCCTGGGAACCTCCCTGGAAAACATCTTCCCGCTCCGTGAGCGAAGTCATTGCTATCCAGACCTGAAAAAGCATCACTGTAGTGATTGCAAGTGTAAATGAGTGGCCTTAGCCTATGACTACTATGACAGAAAATGGACTGGAAGTCTAGAATTACTATTTTTATTATATAGCCTGGTATAATTTATGCATTAAAATGATGCTTGTATAGACCTCTTGATGTATGGGTCTATACAAGCCATCTGCAGTGTTTTATAGAGGAGAATGTGCAGCCTGCTAAGCATCCAAATAGAGCAATAAGGATGTATTATATTAACTGAACACATGGTTCGACTAGTCCAGGGAGTCTTAGAGTATGCCTAGCTTATCAGCAAAATAATTAAGTGGTTTAAAAGTTTGGGAAAAGTGTCAATAAGAGAATTCATGTCGTAAGTGTATACATAAAGAACTGATAAAACTCATGCCAAGGGTGAGCTGTATCTTGCATTCTGGCGTTTCAAGCTGCTGGAAAGTTCAGCCCCACTGAGTGCTACTTGGTCTCCTGTATGCAGTGTTCTCATTACCTACGGTATTGTCCAGATTAAGGATTTCACAGTTCACATGTTCCACTCAGTTTAGACACAATTCTAGTTTCACAGTGTGGTAACTACTAACAAAAGCCAACCTTTTAATGGCAAGCAAGGTTTTATAAACGGTGAATTTCCTTCAAAATTTCGCCTCAGCCTGAGCTGTGAAGTTTCTATTCAGACCCCTAAATAAATGAACAGATGTTCAGAATTAATATGCTGCAAGTCAACTTCATCATGCTTGTTAGAAGTCATGGAAATCTGAAAACAGAATATTTTTCTTTATGCCTAAATTGAGAAACAGGATCCCAACTTTTTCAGGAGAGATTGCAAACATCTTTGTTGTACCTTTATTAACCCTTATAGTTCTTCATTTCTTGTTTCCAGAGGTACTCTCTCTTATATATTCTCTCATATATTCTCTTCCTTTACTAGTCATCCTGCAGTTCGATGTTAGTAATATTTATAAGTCATACTGTCATGACCAGATTTACTCTGCTGGTTATTGTAAATTTCCTTATTAAAATAGAGAGATTTTCAAATGAGTACTCACAGGGTCTTTATGGTGCTCCAAGTTCAATGAGTTTGCTCTTCCAGTATTCTGAATAAGACCAACAAAAAGATAGTGATTCCTTAACTTCATAGAGAATTCTTTCAAAATAGCTCTCTAAATATTTTAATTGAACTTTTAATTTCTTTGTGATGCTGAGAAAGATTTCTTGAAGAGCTGCACAGGTACAGACCAATGGTGACATCAAGTGGTGATTTACATTTTGATTGTATTTGAGAATTATCACAGTGGCAATGTAATAAGAGATTTCCTCAGAGTTTTTTCTCTGGTGATAAAATCATTTCTCAGAATATTACTTCTGCCTACATTTGGTTACTGAATAAAGGATAAAACTGGCAGAGGGTTTTTCTTTATATTTTTAAATTTTTTTTTTACTTTCTGCATGCTTTCTGTAGTGCTTTTTATTTTCAGTTCTGCATCACCCATTGGAAAATGCTAAATACCATCCAGCCTGAAGGATGACAGCATATGTCTCCAAAGACCGCAGGGTATGGTTTGTTGATGTCATTAGTGCTACACCAAATGTCATAACCAGAGACTATCATGGATAAACTAAAATCTGGTATTCAGCTAGCTATTTCACTTCTGATACGTGAAAGTTACTCCTTTCTCTCATTCATGTTCTGAATTAAATGAGAACTCTGGGGGATATGTGGTCCTTTAAATCCTAAATATTATATAATTTTAACACAGTAAGTGATCAAAATACGCTGATGTGGGGTTTATATCATATTTGCACTTCAAGCACTTCATACTGGTACTTCCTAATAAACTGCTACAGGATGATTAAGTCCAGAAATGTCAGGACTTCTAAAACCGCCTTTTCTGCAGACTCCAGCAGTATGCTACTCCTCAGTGAGTGCTAAGAGGACACCCTGTTTCTTTCTAATTTGATCCAATACCAAATACTAGTCTTGAGTCTTGCCATTCTAGAAACCACACGAAGTGCTGTTTTCAGCGGTCTTCCTAGTTCTCACCAGCAAATGATGAACTGTGTTACCACAAAGCCTCCACATTTAAAGAAGTAAAATATTTGTCAGGTGTTTCAACATTGTAAGTAGCAAATTGGATGCTGTCAGTGGTCATAGGGCATGGAAAGAAATAGCAGCCAGAGCCTGCAAACACAGGAGTACAGTGATTGCACACTTTAGGCTTCAGGAGTCTCCTTCCTGCACAGATGACCTGTCCAGCCTTTTTCTTACAGAGTAGATGTGACTGTCTGCATCCTCTCAATAGGTCCCTTCCCAAAGGCCCTACCCTTACAGCGGCATGGCATAACTAGCTACAGTATTTTTCCCTTTAAAACCTCAAAAAGAATCACAATGCTTCCTAGCTAATCCTTGAGGATTCATACTGCACTGCATAATTAGGCTTGAAATCAGCTACAGCGCTAAACATCTCCATCTGTAATCATCTTTTGAAAAAGAACATAGCACAAATAGTTGCAGCAAAGGGTAATTATTAAAACCAAATTTCACAGGTTTGGTTTGGTTTGGTTTAGTTTGGTTTAGTTTGGTTTTTCTAACCCAAGCTTATACTGCTAGGATGTCAGTCTGACTGTGAAAATGCATATAGAAATTACCCTGCATGCAATGTGCATGACAGTCATGGCTATTCCTCTTGTAGCTTGAGCTGCAAATTAGTCACCTGCTTGCAAGAGGGAGTTAGAGCCCAGTTTCTCCAGTGTCCAAGCACCAAACAAAATCTTTTTTAAGGAGAAAATTGCCCTTTGTGAAAGCCCAAGAGCTGTGGGTCTCAGCAGGAGCTGTGAGAGGGAAGAAATGTAGTCCTTTATGCTTATGGATAGCACAGGAGTTGATCAAGCTACAAGGAGTGTTCCCAGCCTTCACTGATGATTGCAAAACTCGGTAATGTATTACATTTCGCCTGGAGACATGGCCATAGTCAGGGAATATTCTGGGTCCTGTGACATCCAACATAGTCAGTTGACCGGTACAATAATGCTTATATTTTCTATTCTTCTTTCTCTGTGTTTAAATATTAGTAACATAGCAACTAGAGATAGAAATGAGTGTTGTATAAAGCTGATTAACAGACAGAATAAAATACCTCTTCTTATAGTGGTCCTGGAGGAAACTACCGAAAGAGGTACACAAAAGTGATGAGAAAGCATAAAATTCTCCGTGGAAGGTTTAGAAAATTTTTACTAGCTTTTGATTAATGTTATGGAACACCCGGTCAAATTTATCTCATGAGGATTAGAAGTTAGAGACCATGATGCCCTGAGACAAAGTGTTAACTCCTGATGCCTTAACTGCCAGAAATCTCTTCTTTATTTTAGACTGAATACCCCTTATCCCTGCTTTCAGCTTCCCTCTATAGAACTTCATCACATCTTTTTCCACTGTATTAAATAGCCACCTGCCAACCAAAATCTGTTCCCATATATCTGCCTGGGGACAGTGGCCAAGCTGGTTTTATCCTTCTCTTGAGTAAATATTTGAGATAGATCTTGTTTTCATGAGGCAGGTTTTTCATACCTCACTTCATTCTTCTCAAGCACTCCCAATTAATATTTCTTCAAAAAATTAACTGTCTGTTCTCAAAGTATGTGCATTCCTTTTCCCCTGAGAAAAAAAAAAATCTAAACATTTCCAAAAATTAATGAGAGACAGTGGGGTGATTGTAACCAGTATCAGTTACTACAGAACTTCTTTCATGAAGACATAGCATAGAGCTGCAGCAGAGAGGAACTGAATTTCAAAGCAAAAGTATTTATTATGTTCTACAAAACTTGCTCAACAGCAACAGGGCTGTTTCTTTTGCTTTGAAATGGTGGGATATTTGGCCAATTCCAGTGCATGGCTAGTCCGTGACTAGTGGCAATCTAAAATAATAGTGTGGAGTTCCATTTTTGTTGCCCATTAAATCCCCCCACAGCTGAATCTGCAGTAGTGATATGTGTGTGGGTCTGACCATCAGAGCGTTCGATCCCTGGGACAATGAGCAAAGCCTTATGCTGTACTCTGCAGCTAGTGGAGCATAAAGGGGAGGGTGTCTCTAGCAGAGTTACTGTCATGTGGTTAGAAGGGATCTGGCATAATCTCCAAAATACTGTTTATAATATTACATCGAGGGGCAGATTCCTCTGGAAGCTAGAGAAGTTACCTGAAATCACAGTACCAAACCTCTGACTCTCCATTACCTCTTTTGGTGAGTAACAGAAAAAGGAAACCAAAGGATAGAATAAATTTATCACATGCAAAAGGGCAGCCCAAAATTCACGTACCATTTAAGTCCTACCTTGAAGGTTGAAGATGGGACTTAAATAATACACAAACCCTCCTTCGCCCAGTTTCTTTGACCACTGTGAATAATTTGCCAAAGAGAGTATAAGAAGTCCAAGAAAAGACTGGTGCCTGGACCACAAAAAAAGCCCTCGAACTATAAATCTTGGCTTTGTGTCACCTTTATGAGGAAACGCTCTTTTCTCAAGCAGCAGTTCCGGACAAGAAGAATCCACTCTCTGAAAAGAGGGAGCACAAGAAGACTTAAGTGCATGGTGACATCTGAATGTGCAATTGCCAAACTTAAACAGACAAAGAAGAGAGTAAGAGACAATCAGCAAAGCACATCACCTTTCATTAGCCGTCTAGAGAGGCTTTCTATGGCATTCAAAGTGATGTGAAAAGCATGCACCACAATAGACTGAGTCCTAGAGAAACAGCCCTATCTATCTTAATTATAAAGACCTTGACACATTACCAGGAGGCATACATGAGCAAGAAAGCAGGAGGAAGCATGAGCAAGATCAGCATTTTTGTATCCTAATATTTTAAATATTTCTGCATAATCTTAAAAAGTGATATTGCAAACTTAGTCTTGACAGTGTTGTGACATTTTCAAAGTATGTCTTGTCAGATACACCTAATGCACAGGTGACAATTACATATATTTCTATGTTTAATTCTGTGGTAGTTCAACACTTCTTTTTTTCTACCTGGCTTTTCTAATAACCTTTCCTCTGATAATCTTAACATCAGTTGTAGTCCCTTGTTAGAGCTGCTGAACATGTCATAGCAGCAACAGAACTTATTTTTCAAAGAGCTGCTGGTGATGATATGTCAACCTTATTAGAACAGACTTTCTGATGCTGAGTTGAAGTCTTCCTTGATGCTCTGGAGAGTTAAATGTTACAGGGGCCAGTGTCATGGGAGACTGTTTAAAGACAATGACTTTTAATAATGCACGAAGAGCAAAACTGTTAAAGTAGAACCAAACGGTAACCCCCTTGTTGGTACTGAATAGGACCCAGCTCCACAAACACTGCTTGTTAGCTGAGGCACAAGACAAAGGGAGGCTTCTGAACTGGGTTTTAAGTAATCAGTTTTTATTTGGGATTTTATGTTTATGTTGCACATTTGGGGTTTTTTTCTTTCCACAAGAGGGCAATAGTGAACTATAAATACATATTTTGCCTGCACTCAGCAGTGTTGAGATGATAGTAAAATGATTTTTCCTTTGAAAGAATCAGATGGCACACTACTATAAGTCAAAATTACTCTCTGAAATTAAAAAAAAAAAACTTACCTCCGTAATAAAATCTTTCACTCAGAAAGAAGCACTACATATAAGTTTTCAGCATGTTTCAGTTTCAACATGCTCAAGGAAGAGCCTGAGATGCTGGAAATTAGTGTTACATCCATGACTAAAGAGCTTTACTCATGTTTGTACCAACTGAGGACTTGTGTCATCATTTATTCAGTACTGGATGTTAGGTTTCATTTGTTTTATTCTCATCATTATTTCATCCTCATGTTTGCATTTTTATTTATCCTATGCAAAATTTTAATTTATTCCACTTACGTATTTTCCATATCAATTTATATGGCTCTCTTCTCATCTGTTTGCTTTTTTTCTTGTCTCAGGGTAGGTATTTACTGCTTTTTTTGTGGATCTTACATATGTCTTGAACAATTGACTTGAGAGGAAGTGTGTGTGTATATCTTCCCATGAAAAAGAATGAGAAGATTCTGTGAAATTTGAAATGATAACTTTCTTTTTAATTTTGTTTTAACCTTAACGAAGACGGGAAACCTATTTCCCACTTAGATCTGTTACAATGAACAGATTGCTCCTGGAGTCTAAAGAAACTATTTATATCAAAGGGCAATTCTTTACTTAAAGTTCCTTCCATGGACCAATCAGATGGATTTTAAGCACTTGAATAATGCTAACCTAATCCTGCATAATTCATTTTTTTGCTTTTCATGCTTATTATTGTACTAAACACCATTATAACTGGGGTTATCCATACATTTGATCTATATTCTTTGAAAATAAATCAGTCCAGGAATTTGAAATGGAAATAAGATCTTGCAATTAGCCAAAGTCATTAAAACTCTTTGAGAAGTCTGTACCTTGAAAAAAACCACATAAATGTTAAAAAAGCTAACTATCTGTGGGCATCAGTAAATTTATGAGAAACTATATGGGAAAAAGAATGAAAAGGGAAAAAATTAATGTACTATATAAACTATAAGGGAAAGAGAGTTTAAGGACTATGAATAGGTCATTCTTCAGTAATGAATTGGATATGTTGGTTTCACTTGATGTTTCATCTACTTTAAAAAAAAACTTTTGTCTTATACTGTAGTTTCCAAAGAAATTCCTGAAAATTCATGTCTACCTCATGGCTTAGCAGAACTTAATTTATAAAGTAGACAGAAACACCTGTTCAAAGCTGACACACTTTTTTTTTCCCTGGTATATCTCATCAAGTACTTTATTTCTGTGCATTAGAAACCTCGAAGTTTTAGCGCTTTACTTCATTTTTATTACAAAAACAGAAATTTTCAGTCCAAAAAAGGATAGCAATTTTGGCCGCAAGCACTAACATTTCTGTGTTTTCCCACTGTCTCAGGATGACTTTTTACTAATGATTAAGGGCAATAAAGGAAAAAACACAGCTGTAGTCTTGGGATCCTGTCCACATGAGATGAGCAATGTGATTCCCTGGAGTAAGAGCATCACTTATGTGCATATTAATCCAGAAAGATTTGAATCTGAATATTTGAAAGGAGTTTGTGGAATAGCTGTGCAACCAGGTTTTCTTTATGTTTTATCCTGCTGCAATTTGCCTGAACATCATCTGAATAATGTATCTTTAATCATAACAAAGATCTTTTTATCTATTGAAATACTTGCTGTGAAAAAAAGCCAATTAGGAAGTCGGGCACTGTTTATTCACTTGGCACATGATCAGCAGGTCATTCTTGAATTTTGTGTAGATAACAAAATGAAGTTAATTCTCTGAAGGGATTATCACATCAGTCTTAAAGAGTACTGAACATTTCCCTACTGTGTGTTTTTTAAAGCTGATTTGCGTGTAAAATCTTGCATGTGTTTTGGTGAAATATGTTGAACATGGAAGCACCTGGATTAACAGCAGTGGTTTATGTTTAAAAATACATGTACAGAACTTGTTTCAATATCTGCAATATACCTCAGTCCTACCCTCTCCCACCACAGCTTAGTTCTCCATTGCATGGAAGAGCAAGGAACTAACCCTAGACCAAACCATGAAATATAAAAGCAGTCACTGGAATCTAAGGAGAAACATCTGAACGTGTTTTCTTATTCCATCCAAAAGCTGCCCTTGAACAGCCTATAAACATAGGACAACATTTATAAGCAAGAAAGACAACTGTCTTGCCCAACATGGCTTCTCTAAGAACTTTCCAGGCCTGGTTTGCCTAACCCTTCTTTCAAGCATTCATCAGAAGACAAAGCTGTCACATTCTAGTCAATAAGCTAAAGTCACGTTAAAAGGCTGGCAAATTGTAGGTGTTGGGGAGGAGCTGTGAAGAAAAAGGGAGATATCTGGGAAGTATGAAGAAAGCGATTTGTGTGATAAAGGGACTTTTGCAGTAAAGGAGGCTTTAGGACAAGAAGTTTGAGAAAACTGGAGATCTGTGCCAGGAGGTCGTGGTGACCTCTGGAAGGACTGCAGCATTTGAAGAGTGCGGGAGGAGAAGTGAGCAGCTGAGGGCTCAGCGGGGAGGAAAGGAGGGACGACTTTGAAGTGTTAAGTCACAGGAAGAGGGACTCTGATACCTGAGCCTCTTGTAGGTCCTTCAGCTCCAATTTAGATATCTTGCTAACACTACCAGTTGTCCTTGTTCACTCAAAAGCTGTTACGAGAATATACCCATGAGTCATTCACTTCAGGGTGTGAGAGTGGAGAGATGAACACAGGGTTGCTGACATTTGACATTAGAGGACAGAGACTTTTAAATTACTTATGAATGGACAGGGTACAGAAGATCAATAGAACTAAGAGAAGGATGTTGCAAAGATGAAAGATATTTCAACCTAGCCATGGAGAGAAAATATTTGAAGTAGCATAGTGTCATAGAAGCAAGCCAGCCTTAGAGCAGGCTGCCTCTTACTCCATTTCAGGAAGCTGCTTTCATGACATGAAAGAAACAAGCAAGAGCATGACTATGGCACTCAGAATAAATGGTCAGTCTGATTGGCTTCGTTTGCATATTTTTAACGTTAACTGCTGGGTATACAGTAGCCAGTTGCACTGCTTGGTGACCCCCTGGATGAAAATCAGAGGTGAAGATGTTCTATCTGATGAGAAATACAAATGCAGCCCAAGAATGACTGATAAGGGAGGGCCCAACAATTTTTGCATATAGGTACAGATGACTGAAAAAGGTAAGAGATCCATGGAAACTTAGAGAAGGGGGGAAACTAAATCAAAAGCATCTATGTAAATCATTACATAAACCAATAAAGTAACATAAGAGTTATAAACATCTCTGAATGAGTAAGAAGTAAAAATCAAAAGGTTGTACATATATTGGGTAATGGAAGGAATTCTGGTAAAAAGGAAGCGTTTTAGGAAGAGGAATGGGCTTTAACTTAACCAAAATTGACCTTGTCTGTTGGCACAGAAAATTATCACCAACAGTTGTCTGGGCAGTAGGCTCTCCCTCCAAGTAAATGTTAAATTATTCCATGGAAAATTACGCAAAAGCCAAAATACTGTCATTGGGAAAGATTGCTCCATTTATCCCATAAGTATGGTTCAGGTACTTTTTATTGCATTTCTCTTTTGGTCAAGTCTACCTGTCAGAATATACCCCTGAGGAGACAACAGTCTTCTCCACTGATGAGGAAAAGCAAAATATTATAGAAGTCCCTAGCCAAAATACCTCACATTGGAATGTAGCCTAGTCAAAAACCCTGTGCCAGAGAGGAGACATGGAACAAGCTAACCTAAATACAGTTCCTACAGGACTGTTGTGTCATGGTATGATACAGATCCAGCAGACTTCTCATATGGATAAAGATCACTATTATAGAGTATATTCAGAGAATATATGTCACTCTCTTTTTTTTAGAATTCATTATAACATTTCCTGTTGCTTTATTTTTCTTCTTCATCTTGCTGGTATTTTTTTCTTTAGATTGATAAGTAATACATAAAATTAAGCAAAAATAATCTTTTTTTTTTTCCCACAAACAAGTACTGTTTCATATTCTCCTAGAAAACTTGGACTAAAAACTGCCATTTGAAATAGATCATGGGTGTATACACTTGAAATTATACAGCTTTCATTTGATCCCAGTGACATTGAAGCTGGGCTAGCTTCAGGGAAACTAATGATTTTCTATGTTGTCAGTATCTCTGCGCTTCCCTTAATTTACTCTTCATCTGTGTGTGCAATCAAATTTAGAAGAGAAATGTCACCTGAATTAGAACAGGGCTGATCTCAGATTCTGGCACGGGCTAAGAATTTTAATGAAAAATAGCAACAAAAAATGACAACTAAACATTGACAAGGACAATAGAGGGCACCTGCAAGGTCATACATGATCTGCAATTTCTGTCTGTTGAAAAGTTGTGACATAAAAGATATTTGTGAAGTACATTGGAATGAAAAAGTCTTTTTGAGCACTGTGATACCTGTGCATAATTTCTACAGGATGACTAGATCATGCAGTTACAGAACTGGAGAAACAGTTTGTCTCTTGGGGGACTTCATAAGAGGCAATGAAATATTTCAGATGGAAGAAAGGACCCTACAGTAGAGGCAGCCATTGAGTTACATAGAAAATGGGCTGTTAGCTGTTAAACTACTTCAACAATATTATACTAGAGTATCTTAATAAGATAACGAGTATAAACTGTTTAATGGAAATTACAAAGAACTGGATATTTTCATGTTTGAGAAACAGACATCAGTCATGAGATAAGCAGTATTAAGAGGAAATTTAAACGGTCAGAGATCAGAAGAGGCTTTTTCCACCTAGCAAAAAGAACATACAAGAAACTATCGCTCCCTGCAAATATATCAGAAGAGTAAGAGTTGTTTACACTCAGGATAATGCTACTACAGGAGCAAGACGGTCATTGTTCACTTCTATTTATACAGGGATTCCATTTCTGGGCTGAGTAAGGCTCAGGAACAGAAGGCATAATGAGGACAAAAATACCTAACCAGTTTTAAGACAGTGCTGCAGAGATCACAAAAAAAAACCCCAAACAAGGTTGCCTTCAATAGCAAAGAAATGGACCCACGTGTCCCAGGTGACCAACATCAGCCTGACATCCTCTTGTCTTATATTCTATAACTGTCAGCTGTGAAGTGTCCTTGAAAAGCCTATTTTCTACTGTCAAGTAAAATCCTAAACTGCATGGATAATTAGACTGAGCTATAGATAATGGTAATTATCATACTAATTAGAAGTGAAAGGAATGAGACTAGTTAGATAAACACTATGTCATGAGTGGATCATTTACCAATATAACATCCAGTTCAAATTGCCTGTTATTTTCCATATAAACTCAATAAAATATGATGGGTTATATGTTCTCCATTTTACAATGCTTTTTCTCCTCTTCCTCTGGCTATACATGGTACATATGCCTCTAAATGAGTAAATGAAGATTTAAAATATATACATATCAGCATATATTAAATATGGACTTTTGATATCGTTCACCTTAATCATGTTTTAAACTGATGAACAAACATGGTCACAGTAAAAATACTATAATGCTTAAAAAGTAATTAGGTAGTTACAATCCCACTTTTTGAAAAGTGAAGATTTTTCTGTTGTTGTTGCTGAATGGACCTGAAGTCAAATGAACAGTCTGTAAGCATTCAGAGCAACAGGTAGTATGTTCATATATATGGCCTAGGGACCCACCAGGAAAAGGATCCAGCCATAAATGAAATATGGTCAACATCACTCCCAGAGACTGAAGCCAACGGGTACAGAGTGACCACATGCATGCCCATAAGCACCTTGGGAAAAAAGTGGGTTTTATAGCCTAACTGTGCCTGGGATTTGTTTGGAAAATAGTTGGCATGGGCCACGAGAGCAGCATAGAACATTGTCACAGTTCAACGGTGTGTATGATCATGTTGGAGTACCCAGAAAGGTTTCTGGGCCTTTTAATTTATTAGTATAAATGTAGCTGTGAGAGTCCAGAGTATGTTCAGCACAGTGTTTCAGAAACATAATTTGGGCAAATGCAAGTGGAATATTATGGGAGAGGAAAAAGTCTAGCTCTTCCTAATTTCAAGCTCTAATGCATGTACACAATAATGACCATCAAAGCAAAAGGTTGGTTTTTAATGTATTTTCCTTGTTGTAACCTAGAACATTAAAAAAAATTCCAAAACAACTGAAAATAGGGATTTGGAAGAATGTGAGTCCTACTACAAGTACTATCAAATAAATGCCTTGGGATATGTTGGTTTGGAGGTATATATTAGTGTCATTGATGGAAATGACATGAGTCAAATGATGCAGACTGATTATTTTAACTGCAGCTTTAGTTATTTTTAGTATGGAGACCTAACTGAATTGTAAAGTCTGCTGGAAAATACCAAATTATCTGAATACCAATCCAGGAAATTAGTGTGGGCTAGAGAATTGCCTGCAGTAAATCTATGCAATTCCTTTGACTTCTGAGACTAGACTCATAGAACTGAACTTGATTGTCTTTTCTCTTTTAATAACTGCAGCCATCTCAAAGAAAACAGAATATGAAACAGAAGTGGCGACACTAATGCTGAGGAAAGTAAGAAGTGATAAATCTTAGTATCTTTGAGATCTTCATGGAGCAAGCATTTTTTTTTTAATTCTATATCTGCTGTTCAAAGCAGAGAACGAGACTTTCAACCCCTTCTGAATCACTTATATTGCTGTCTTTACTTTTGTTCTGCACATCTTTAAATTGCCTCCTTCCACCACACCAATATAAATCAAGAGCAAATGCACTGAATTCAGCATTTCCACTGAGTTCAGTGGATCCATATCTGGAAACAAACAAAAAAGATAGGCAGGTTCAGTCCACTGGATAAAAGCCTTCCATTATGTTATGTCTATTTCCTGCCTCAATTTGATGAGAAATAACATATAAATCTGGACTTTCAATTTGATTTGAAGTAATGTAGAAATACTTAATATCTAAAGAATGCAAATAGATGCTAGCTAAATAAATAGCTGGCAATGAATCTAAATATGCTAATCCTAATTAAATTGGATTAAGACAAAGTTCTCTAGATCAGGGTTCTAAGGGGGTTACTCTTGCTGAGATAACAGATTGCATCTTCGATGAGCAGGTTTTTTTCTGAGAGTAGGAATGATTAAAGAAAATCTGGTTTTCTTTTGAAGGTCTGTTAAAAAAGCTATATAATAGATTTTACATCACCATTTGGGAAAAATAAATGTCCTAAGCTTTAGAGTTTTAGGTCTCCATGAAAACTTGTCCAAACTGTAAAGCTCCTTTGATACAACAACCTTCACATTTTCTGTACTTGCTCAGAAAATTGGTTATTAATGTGTGTAATATACATTTTAAAAGATCGGTAAGGTATGAAAATCATAACATAATGAAAAGTGCAGTATTGTCACCTAGTCAGTACCATTCTCAAAGACAGCTTCCAATTAAAAGACAACAAAAAATCAATAAAAAAAACAGAATCATGTCCAAACATGCTGAAAATAGTATGTGAGAGAGTGGAATAAGTTATTAGCCATTTAAATATATATGGGAGAGGGGACGACTTTCTTCACCGTGGAACTGCTGCTTATTCATTGTTTCATTGCTGAGAAAAGATACGCTTGCCAGAAGATAAAAGCCAGATAATGATTGTAGTATTACCTGCCATTGAACGTCATGTCCAATAAAAAGGCTTAGGAATTTAAAAGTAACAGAACAGACTCCCATGACAGAAACCGGAGGCCTGTATGAGGCTGATGAACTCCCTATGAAAGCACCAGCAGTCAAGTGCTTCAGCACAAGATGGGAACATGCTGGCGTGTGGCACTTGGCTCGGCATATACAACAGAAAAAGGACACAACAGTGTCAACAGTTCACAGGAGGCCTACCCACAGCATAATGTAAATGAAGCTGATGGATGGTGAATGACTGACATCTCACAGATAATAAAACAGAATTTGAGATGTGGAGACATTGTACCACTAGTAAATCTATCGAAAAAAGCATCAAGATTGCTGACAAGAGCAGGCATGCTTCTGGTGCCATAGACATATTCAATCCAATAAAAATACGGTAATGTATACTGGCTGTGTGTCTGACAGCTATTCTTGAGCAAAGCAATCTGAGCAGGTTTATGAACCTCTGCCTGAAAATCTGTGAAAGATAAAAGCAAGTTTGGCTCACTGACAGGAGGCAAATGACCATGGGTCTCAGTCTTGAAAAATATCCAGCAGTGCCTACTCAGGGATAATACGTTTCATTTTCAAAGCAGCAGTCACCTCCACCTCCTCATGGCAAGGTATATTCTGTATACAGGGTATATTCTGTATACAAGCTATATTCTCTAACAAGAGGATGAGAATAGATTTTGACACACTTAGTAAGGAACCTGAATGAGTACAAATGCAGGGTTTGACCAGCTTTTTTCATGAAACTCTGAGTTGTGACTCATTCCCACAAGACCCTTGAGATACCAGGGAAGGCACCTCTTCAGAACTCAGGTAATCTAACCTATTCTATTAATAATTATAAATAGACTGTGCTGGGCTTTTTTTACACCAAGAACACTTCAAGTCAGGAAGCACTGGTCTACTTCTCTTGTAATCGGACTACCATTTTGCTTGCTCCTGCCACAGGGCCAGGTGTGACTCAAAGACTATTTTAAGTTAGAGGGCCAGGCAAGTTCCCCAGGATACTGCAGGAAGGATCAAGGTGCTGACATATCATTAGCTAGCACCATTTGAGATAACTGCTTGTGTTCAAGGCATCCACTTGGAGATACACCACAGGACCATGTAAGACCACAGCCCTCCTTGAGTGGAAGGTTGTTGGTAGCCAGGTGGCATCACAAATGGCATCAGACACCCATGTAGAGGATCCTGAATCCCAACTGCTGCATCTTACTTATGTCTCAAGGCACAGGACTGAAATTAAGATGTTCAGATCAAGGCACAGACGAACAGGATGTGTAGCAGTGGCACATCCCTATTTAAAGCAGATAAGGAGCAAGCCCCCAGTGATTTCAGAAGTGTGAAGCTTCTTGATGTATTATGTGTCATTCTCACAGACATAACAGGAAGCATGAGGTTATCATTAGTGAGGGGGAAGATATTGCCTTAATTTAGTCATGTGGGTGCAGCCTAAATGTTGGCTGTGAAACAAGAAGATGAGAGTAGGTGTATGGACAAGACCAAGAAATGAAAAACCTTGACAGCAAGAAGATGTTGAAGTGATGAGGAAAATCTTGAGGCATTTTTAATACATTTACAATGAGAAAAGAAAGCTTTTGCCAGCAGGGTGTTTGCTAGCCTTGCACAGGGCAAAAAAATTGAAGACATATAGTTGGCCAACTGTAGCATCTGCTTCTCCCTGCAGGAGACTAAAAGCCATCAGCACAGGTGCTGAAGAATTATGAGCTCCAAACCCATCACATTTCAGTAGCATTAAAAACGTAATTCCCTCAGACCTCTTGTGAACTCTGACTTCTAACTATGCTGGGTGAGATACAAATAGTGCACATTTACAGATGGAAATTACTATGCTGCATCTGATTTCTGTGCATCCTCTGGCACTGTGCGGTACCTTTAAAGGAAAGAACCTCTGTTACAGAGAATCGTGAAATAACTTTCCTCTATGTGGAAGCTGGCGTTCACTTAGTATCTATGACAAATTTCTGCTTTCCACAGAAAATCCTGATTTATATCACTGTTTAGTGTGGACTAGAGTTGTGCAAATATTAGGATGAAAACTGAAATATATTAATAAGAAAATATTCTTCTCATGACTGACAGAGCTGCATTTCCTCATGCACCTACCCTCTATGGGCTAGACTGCATCCTACAAGCTGTACAGTATGCTGCAGTAAATTTTATGTAGGGAGAAGCCTGAGAAATATGAGAAGATGTGCATGTACATTTTTTTCCCCCAAAATTCTCCAGTATTTCAATTTTCACCCAACATGGAATATAACACATCTTTTTTCCTACCCTCTCATCATTACCTGTGCTTTGTCATAAGATAAATTTCCCTCTAGCACTTTATGTTTGCCTTGTAAGATTTGATTCTCTTGGAATTGTACTAACCTCTTCATGTCACCTGTCTGTGATTAAAACAAGGACAAGGAATTTGGTAAGCTTGTATACTGTAGACTTCCTTATTTTCAGAAGAACTCTGTTGGATGTCTTTTTTATAGCAACTAAGAAAATAGAGTATTTTTCCTTCATTTCATTTATACCACAGACTTGAAATAAGCCCAGCACTATTTCTCATCTCTAGACTAGCTGGCCCCGACCTATTCAGTATCTCACAGGGAGGTATTGTCAAAGCTCAGATAATTTAGATTTGAACCCATTCTATTTTAGCCATACCTGCTTTTTCCTTTCCTTAGAAGGCAATGATGTTTACTGGGCATAAAATTTGTGACGTAGCCAATACAAGCAAAAGGCCACAGCTTTGAAGTGACCTGACAGAGCAGGATCTCAGGACATGTCTTGGCCTGCACTTATTTAATATTTGTCTACTAGTGATGTGAGTGTTGCCCCACCCGTTTTAGTGTAAGCACTGTGACTGCCATGTAGGTAAAAAAGCCAACCAAGGCAGGAGTCAGCAGTTGACAAAGAGCAGCCCCTGAAGGGGAGCTGGGGCTGCTAGAAAAGAAAACATATAAACCCACTACGAGTCTAACGATAGTATTTTAGCTTATTCTAGTCCACCTTAACATTGTTTGAAGTTCTTCGTAGTATGTTCTTTCACGGTTTTTTTCATGTTGTTGCAATCCCTGCTGCACATTGCACACAAGCCATACCTGAGGTCTCAACAGTGACAGGGAGGAACTGGCATTACCAATGCTGCTGTTAACGTAGAACCAGCAAGGGAGAAGCCCCTGCATTCCTCGCACACAGCACCTTGTGTTGGTTGAAAGAGGTTTAATTTCTCCATGCTGTGTAGGTTTGGGGAGCTTCAGAAAGAGCTGTTGACTAGCTCAAATAATTCTACTTTAAGTTTTTGCACTTAACTATTTTTTCTGAAAAAATAGACCATTCTATGACTACCAGATTTGTATTTGATATACACTGAATTCAGTTTGCATGTCTTACTGAGACGCTGTACATATCCAGTGGCCATTTCTGACCTTTCTGGATGCTCAGGAGGCCTGGAAACCTGAATCACTGTCCAAAGTGGAGGAGAAGATTGTTCCTAGAGTCAGTGGTCAGACTCAAAAAATTGTAGGGCTGCCTATCCTGCTTTAGCTGGGACTGGGGATATAGTTATATGGTGGCTAAAAGAAAGGAGTCACTGGAAGAGTCATTTTGTGTTGTCAGTCTAGGACAGGGATTTGGATATGGATACGAACAAAACAGAGTTATTTAGGAGGACATTGGCCATCTAACCCATGACCTTTAGCTATTCCTGGGAATCTGTCCAGTGATTTAAGGAAGCAAAGGACACCCTAGTAAATGCATTTATCTCCCTTCTGTCCTTCAAATCAGTTTCATACAGCGAATCCCACCGAGCTCTGTCCTAAACTTATGAACATCACCCACACAAAAGCTGGAGAAAAGGAACATCACAGTGCTTTTGAAATTCTGCTGCAGCTTAAGAAAACGTGGGGAGTACCAGAAACAAATTAGCTGAGGTAATGTTCTGGGAAATGTTCTCATTTCCGGAATTTTTTTATTTGGGTTTTTGGTTGGCCTTTTTTTTATATATTTTTGCCTTCTGTTTTCTTCTGCCTAAGCCTGAAATTTCTGAGGTTTTGTGTTCACCTAAAATGTCATCAGCCCCTCCCATAGGGAATTCTTAATTATTTTAACCATCTCTAGATCAGTGGGACGCAGTCACCATCTGTATAATATGCACCTCACTTACTTTTCTTCCTTCATGGAAACAGCTCACAGAAGCTGTCAAAACTACTTTTGCACACTACATGCTGACAATATTCTCTCCACAGCTGAATCTGTTTTTTAAAGCTGGTTTATTTCAGATACAGAGGGAAGAGTGGTGAATGTCAAGAAGCAGAGAAGAAGAATTTGTGTGTTCATCTGCATGAACGGCAATCTAAAGAAACGGACTCTCTCCAGGGGAGTAAACAATGCATTGAGATGAGATGCATGAGAAACTAAGGATGTGATTTGAGGGATGTTGGCTTTTTCAGCCATAGTATATGAAATAGCTGGTTAACACAGCCTCAGGGAAAAAAAAAAAAAAAAAAGTTGTTTTTCTCTGACATAAAGAGAAGCTCTCATAAGAGTTCATTAAAACTCTGTAAAACTCACTTGCTCGTTAATGTACCCTCCTTTCTGCCAATTTCTGAGAACATGAGAACATATTTGGAGTTCTGAGAACATGAATTTACTAATTTAACGATATAAGGGAAAATACAGCTCTTGGTTGGAGGCCCAATCTTGAAAGCTGCCTACTACCTGTCCCTTAATTTTGTGTTAGTCATCATGTTTAACTGTAATATATACAGCTAAGTGCTTAAATAATATCAAAAGACAGGACGGGAATCTGCAAGCCATCATTGGGTGAAAGGTTTCTTCTTGAAAATAACAAAAATTGCAGACATTAGTTCAGGGCTTCTTTGTGGGGAAAAAAAAGTGATGATGATATAATTTATGGTCTTATGAAGAAATCACTATCTTCACAGCTCCTGTTTACCTGTTCTGAATTATGATAATGGGACAGAGGAAGTTTTTTTACATATATCCCAGTAAGAATCATTTTTGCCATGACCAGTAACAAGCTGCAGACCTTATACCGCCCTGGCAGTAGAGGGTCTCTGGGCTCATCCAGGCTCGCCATGGCCTCAGCAGTTGCTGAGGGGGGCAGTACCTGTGGAGTCTCCTCCTGTTTTAGCTTGACCTGTGATCCCCAATGTGGCACTGGTCCCACCAACCACAGTGGGGACTCAGTGGGTGACAAAGGGCAGCCCTCGAGGGGAGCTGAGGCTGGGGGAGGCCACTGTGCCACTCTCTGGCTTTAGCTGGGAGCCCCTGAGAAGGAAGCTGGGGCGGTGAGAAAAAAAAAACCGACCAAACAAACAAAAAAAAAACACATAAAAATAGCCCCAAGCAGACCCAAGGCTGGTGAGGAAGAAAACCCCACCTTGAACATCATATCCCTGCTAGCAAAGATCCCAGGACACCCACAACTCGTTGTAAGCCTCCCCATTTCCTCTTGAAGGGACTGAAACTGTCACTCTCCCATCCTAGAGGCACACAGGAAGGGTAAGCAACATGCCAGGGAAATGGGGGAGATGAGGGGAGTAAGCTTTCCTGCACAACAGTGCTAAGGTTATTACTAGTGAGGCTTTTTTGCATTTCTTCACACTGTAATAGCATTAATGTGGACTGATAACAGCTATTTGTTGTCCTTTGATTAGATTGCTAATATTTTAACTAAGTTAAGAATAAATTCTTGGATCCATATATGTGCCATGTTCCCTTTTGCTATTAAAAATGTTTTGAATGTAACATTCGTTTCATTTTTTGGTTTTTTTCATATTTTTTCATATATCTTATTTTTGTTTTTAAAAGAGTATGTATTTTACAAGAAATGAGGTACTAGAGTTCATTCACCTACTTTTTACAAGAAATCACAAACAACAAAAGGTTCAGGACATGAGATGTTATAAAATCTCATTTACCAGTTTACAGTATCTGGTTTTATCATAGAGCACTGAGGGATACTGTAGGTTGCATTACCTATAGAATATAATAGATGACAGTAAGTTCTCTGAAGCAGTAATCATCACTTAAAATGCAATTTGTAAAACATATGTCCCAAAGGGGCACTTGGCTCAGTTCAGGCCTCCAATGCTGCCACAGCACAATGATGCAAAACAGCTCAGACAAAAATCAAATACTACATATGTAAATGCTTATACTGTGCAAGCACTGTACTTATCAACTACTGAATTGTATTTAACAAGAACTAAACTGTACTTGTTAAGAAAGAGAGAGAAGAGAAAGCAAATCAATAATAAGAAATAGTCTTTTGGTCAAAAGTGAAGCTACCAGAATCCTCTTACAAAGCAAACACAATGAAACATTCCTCAACTCTCTGATGGACAGTGGCTTCTAAAGAGAACTTTTGCATTACAATGGCAAGAGTTTCCAGCCTTCAAATTACTCTGTTCAGATCCATCTAGCTCACAGTTTATGTGCATTTCCTCCTCCTTGGTTATAAATGGTACTCTCTCCAATTAAAACTGTAGTTGATTATATTAAACTGAGCAGCTTGATGAATAGAAATGCCGTTTTCGGGGGAAAAAAAATAAAAGATTAATGAGCTAGCAATTGACTGATTGGCAAGGAAACTAACAGATTTTTTTTAAAAAGAGTGAAATGTAAGTTATGGCATACATCACATAGAGTAGGTGTGACTGCAGAGGAAAATTGATTGTGATTAGAAGTGATAACAGCTTGATCCTACAGAGATTTATTTTTGTTTTGCTTTATACTCTTGTGTGTGTTCCAAGACCAAAATGAACCAGCTTATGAAAGAATCAAGCTTGGACTCAAACATTTTGTTTCATGTCCTTGTTACTGTTTAAGTGTTGTTTAAGAATAGGGTGCTCTGAGAGGAGGAAAAGGTGAACAAGACTGAAAATTAGCAAGAAGTTCCTTTCCTGGAAAATGCAAAAAGGAAGCCTCATTGTCCATTAAGCCTATATTGGTCTTCTCTTTTTGTGATCTGCTGAAAGATGTAAAGTTCTGGCAAAATAGAAAAATCATTGCTGTCCAAGAGTCATCATTGGTAGTGCTGGTGTAGTTATTAAAACAGCTGATTTGCCTGACTGAGTGGTGAAAGTTGGTTTTGTCCATGTCTTTCTTTTTCAGAAAGCATTATCTTATTATTTCATACTGATTTATCTGTATATAAGAATCCTATCATCTACTGCCTCCTGCATGACTCTGTTCATTATTTGCATGAGAAACTAACAGTCATAATACTGATCTCTTTACATAAAACTGAAAAACTTCATACATTATTTTTTTATTTTGTCCTCTTCGTATTTGAGAAGCACTTACTTTACCCTCTGTTTCCAAGCTAGGAAGTCATTCCCACACTGCTGCTTTTCTTTTGTTTTTACCAATTAAAAATCCCAAACTCTGGTCTCAAACTGAGCTTCACAAGGAAGACAGACAATTTAGATCCCTATTCAAACTCAGTGTGTAGCAAATGTGTTTCTCTTTGTATATAGAATTAGCTACAGAATGTTTTTATCGCTTTGAATTTGTGTTTTCAAGTGGCCTGTTGTACATCCAAACTGTTATGATTATATCACAGAATGAATGTGAGCTTCCACAAATGAAAGCAGTTATCTGTTGATAAATCACAGCACATGTTTTGGCAGTCAATAGATGCATTTTGAGAGAGTTATTCTTCTCCCAGAAATGTGGACCTAATGCCACTCATTATTCTAATCCCCAAAGCAATAGTTTAAAATTAAGTACCTAATATTAAGCACATGACGAAATCAGAAACAGAGAGACTTAATTGTTGGACTTTAAGTTAAACTAAACTTAATTGGAAATTACTGATGATAGCCTGTCTACAAGTAATTGAATTACAGAGCTGTATTCACAGGGATGCAAGTCCTCTTCTGGTGAGCACAGCAGACAGGTACAGCAGTGTGTGCAAGCAGATGCACAGAAGGGGACTGCAAACGGCTGAAGGTAGTGAGGGTCCACTACTGTGGTGGTGATGCCCCACAGGGTGCAGTGCCCATCATCCACAGGACTGACTACCCCAGCGCAGCAGAGGCTTCAACCCAGAGCAAGATCTGAGGGAGGATGCAGATCTGCAGGTCAGCACCTCCTCACACAGGAGGTGTCAACATCAGGGAGTTCACTTTTACAGCCATGGGATCCTCTCTGAAGATGGATGACTCCTAGGAAGAGACGGGATCCACGTGACAAAGTGGAGCAAGAGCATCTTTGCCAACAGGCTGGCCTACCTGCGGAGGAGATATTTAAACCAGGAATGATGGGGGAGGGAGATTGCAGGTGACAGTTAAAAAGGAAACAGTAGACATGGGTAGAAAACAAAAGATGAAGGACAATGGGAACAAGAGAGACCTCAGGAGTGGTAAAAGTGGGCAAAGGAACACTGGCCTCCAGTGTACGTAGAGAAATGCATGCATCCTGGGAAACAAGCAGGAGGAGCTAAAGCTCTGTGTGCCGTCACAGAAACGTGCTGCAAAGGACGTATATAATCTCTCCAGGGAAGACAAGCAGGAAAAGGGCACAAGGGAGCATGTTGCTCTCTACGAGCAGCAGCAGCTTGGATATATGCAGCTGTTGTACACGATGGACAGCAGTCTGGGTGAAAGCCTGCAGGTCAGGGTCAGCAGAGAGGCCAGTTGAGGTGTCATTGTGGTGGGAGTTTGTTACAAACCACTCAGTCTGTGAAAGGCAGTTGGAGACATTGTCTTTAAACAACTTATGCAAGTCTCTGCACCACAGACCGTGGTCCTTGCAGGGGTCTGCCAGCTCCTGGAAGGGCAACAAGGAGGGACCCAAGAGTCAAAGGATTTCTGGTGGGTGTTGGGGATAACTTTTTGATGCAGGAGTTTCACATAATTTGTAGAGTGAATCCATAAATCTAGAATCTAGACATGGACAAACTGGAGCATGTTCAGCAAAGGACTACCAAGATGGCACAGAGGCTGGAGCACTTGCCTTATGAGGGAATTTGGCTTCTTCAGCATGGAGAAGGGATGGCTTTGGGGGGACTCAACAACAGCCCCCCAGCACCTATAAGGAGGCAATTGATGGAGCCAGGCTCTTCACAGTAGTGCATGGCAGGAAGATGGGAGACAACAGGCATAACTTGAAAGAAGTGAGGTTCAGACTGGACATAAGAAAGAACTTTTTCACCATGAGGACAGACAGGCATAGGCCCATGTTGTCTGGGAAGACTGTGCAGTCCATCTGTGGAGGTTTTCAGGACCTAAATAAACAAAGCCCTGTGCTTTGGACTGGAGACCACCAGAGGACCCTTCCAACCTGAATTTTCCTATGCTCTTATTATCTTGCAAAGAATGTATCCTATTTGGGTGAAAATGTTTTGCAGGTACCACGTTCGTGTTACTACATTCTACGTGAAATTTTGTTTTGTTTCTATTGGTTTCAGATTTTTTGATGATTGGTTAATGGGTTTGGGTGCTCTCTCCAATAGTGTAAGACCACTGTGCTGTGTTATGGAGTTGTCATATAAATTAGAGAGAGCCACAGAAACTATTCTACTGCACCTCCTGTACAGGATGACCTCCCTGCCTACCTGCATGTTGTACCTCATCGCAAAGATCACTCCACTCCAGTCCACTTATTTCTTCAGCCCCCTCTTCCCGTCATTCTAACACGTGCATAACTTAGCAACAAACAGGATTTTTGCTTCATCTTTGGACAGTAGCCCTGGGGAAGAGCCAATGCATCAGTATTTCTACCTTTCTTCTAAGGAATTTTTGCTTCACTTTTTTAACAAGCATATTTATGTACCTGCTCACTTGGAAGTCCTTCTGCCTTGATGTCTTATTCTCCTTGAAGAGGTTTTTGGCCTTAGTGATTCAGCCTTTATCTGTTATGTCAGGCTAGCAGGGAAAAAAAAAAAAAATCCAGTCACTTTTTTCTCCTCAGAAATTTCAACCTCATATTGTTTGATTAGAAGGAATTCTAGAAAGAAATTAAGGCTGTTGGAAATAGCAATAAGCCAGGGAATATTTCCCAACAGAAAACAGCAATAAAAAATGACAAGAAACTCAGCAAGCCTGTAGTATCATTTTCTAGGAGAAAATTTACATTGGGAAAAAAGTTTGTCTCTTATCAAATATACACACAAATACAGCTACTTTCTGCAATAGTCATTGTTTGTTTTAATTTGCTGGTTGACTGCACACCTCAGCTATGTCTTCAAAATGCATCAATAACAATAGGAAAGTATTAATCCAGCTGGAACCAGGGACAGGAGAACATAAAGACAGTCAATATTTGGTGACTGAGTTCAGCTCTAAAAACACATTGCTGCAGTGAGGCAGCTACTAGTGCAAGAGTTCTGCAGAAACACTGCCAAGCTTTTTCACTGAAAATAAATATTTTAGCATAGGATGTCAGAAGTGATAACTTCAAAATGTTTATAGGAAGCAGAGCAACGCCTGGGGTGGGAGAAGGCTCAGCAGGAGCGCAGCAGGCTGTCACTCAGCTGCCTGGCTCGTTCAGGCTCCCCTGTAAATCACACGGGAAGGTGTATGGAGAAAGTCTGCTGGGTCAGGCTCCAAGCGTATTTTATAGGGGGGTGCTAAACTCTTTTTTACTTACCAAAATGAAGACAGTAAGTGCATACAATTGTTAGCTATAAAGGAAAAGGGGCTGGCTGAGTTACCACCACCAAGGAAAAGGACCTACATAAGCTCAAAGGTGCTGCTGTCCCAAGCACACCTGCTGTAGTCTGCTTAGGGAAACACCAAGGCTGGGAGTCACACCACTTTTAGCTGGGGAGATTTCAGGACAGCCTCTAGCAGCAGTGACAAGGAGAGGATACCTAGCAAGTTTTAAAGCATTCTCTGATGAGATTGTGGGAAGGATTATATGACATCTTGCCTATCAGAGAGTTCAGTGGTGCTTGCTTCCATTGCTCCCTCCAGAGCACTTCTCATAACCATTCACCTGACACTGGCTATTTTTTCCCAGAAATAACAGTTTGTTTTATAAGACAAAGAGCTGGAATATATGTGGTGAATCTTGCTTGTGATATGTGAGTTTATGATAAGAGGCTGAGGGGACAGCTACTACTAATTTTGCCTCCCTTGGCAATGGTGCAATGAGAAAACAAGCTTTTTACAAATGTTTTTGTTGCTTTTTCCTAAGAAGCCATCAGCTCAATGTTTGTTATGGTCAACCTGTCCTGAAGTGAAACCTGCGTACATTGTTCTGGCATTGTCCTTGTCTTTTCCTCACTGTTACTACCCAGAACACTGTACTTCCTCAGAGAGGTGGAATGGGACATGCAATTGAATGAAAAATATGGTTATAATGTTGCTACCTTCTCAGGTATTTTGTTTTCCAGTTCTCAACCCCTGTCTGTCTTCTTGTTTTCATGAGTATATTCCATACCATTTTCATGTTTCTTGCAGTAGAAAATTTCTTTAGAAACTGATGTACATTACCGCTTACTTAGAATGCCCCTAATGGCAATTTCTACCTTCACCAGGTTTTCCTGAGACCATCCTGCATAACCTACACTTAATACAAATCCTGTGCAGTCTGTGGAGGCCTGAGCAGAAGAGATTTATAAAAACCACAGATGAAGATGTTCAGAGATAACATTCTGTTTTCCCAGGTATAACGGAAGGCACTTCAGTTGCATAGGTAATAAAATCTTGAGGAAAAGGAAATGGGACAGTTTAATGGTGATACAACAGCCCAGGAAAGATAATTAAAGTTTATCCAGTGGAGGTAAGAGTTGTATTGTGTGACAGCTAAGGACTAGTCATCCCTTTATGATCAGACTACAGAAAGTATAGTATAAATGCATCCTCAAGTAGAAAAAGGGGAAGAAAAGGTATAAGAAAAACAAACAACAGTTCACCTAAGGTTACTGCTGCTAAAGTGCCTCTGTCTTACTATGCATTCCAATTTATTTGTTATTACGCATGTCCATTCTTGTAGTATGTTTCATGACAGAAACATAGATGCTGGGAGGAGAGAGTAAAAAAATCTTACAAACATATTATTTATTTTTTTTCCTTCTTTTTAAAGTCTTCAAACATTGATACCAGCCTGCAGGATTCCATGCAGGCTCAGTAAGTGTGCAGTGTACAACAAATCCTGTGATCAAAGCCTCAGACTATGGCTTTCAGTAAGCACTACATGAATCTATGCTGACATCTGTGCAAAGTATCTCTTAAGCTTGGCACAAGTGCAGGCATTTGTAGAATCACAGCCCTATAATCCCCTTTTTCAATACACTGCTTGAACAGCAACATTCAGCTTTCTGTAGGCCAGAAGCAAGAAATTAAGTACAGGATCATTACCATGTGATGCTGATACTTTTTTCTTAATCCTTGCATTTTTTTTTTTCCGGTGGTGTTCATAGTCTGACAGCTCCTTAGCTGTACAGGGAGGACAGGCCGGCAGGCAGGCACCCTGCCACAGCTGCACTGCTCATCTCCAGAGGGGATGGTTCTCCAATGGTGGAAGGATTGGTGATGGCAGAAGGCCTCGCTGTGATGTCTTTTTCTTTCCACGTTCACCTGTGAAGAGGTTGACTACTGACCCCCCACAAAAAGCACTGCTTAGTTTCAATGCAAGGATGTCACTATACTGTCTGTCCACTTCCAGAAAAGGATTATGCTGTTCTGCATTGACCTCTATTTGAAACAGTCGGTAAATGATACTGCCTAGTCCTGAAGAAGAAAAATAAATTAAAAAAACCCACCACATATGCCTCCTTTAAAAGTGAGTCTGTTTATATGCTCAGAACAGTGAAGATGTCACTAACAGAAAAGTGTCCTGGGTGAGATCCAGAACTCCTGACCATAGGAACTGCAAAATTACTCTTGTTCCAATGCAATTTGGTAGCTTGAATTTCATTTTTTTCCACAGTGCAGGGATTCAACACTTCTGTTCTTAAAATAATACAATGATAATAAAGAGACATCTATTTTTTCTTTTATTTTGGAAACAAAACAAAGATTTCCTGCAATCCTGTATCACTTTTTCAGGCTACTGACCACAAAGCTTGCTGCCAAGAAGGACACCATGATTGCTAATTTCCTGTCTCTGTTTAAAGGAAAGCTGAAGATCTTTCTAGTTTCCAACCAAAGACCTGAAGACATGGACATAACATGCTTGCAGGAATTTAGTTTTGTCTTTGTGTGATTAAACATCTTATTTTCTGAATATACTTTTCTTCTTTTCTTGAAACCATGCCCCAGGTCTACTGAAAAGTTATTTTGGCCATTAATCATCTGTTAAAGGAGGTGAAGATGATGCCAGCAGAAGACCTGAGTCAGCATCCCCAGGTGGTCTTGAAAGCTCCTCAGTATAAGTGATGCTTTCCATATTTCCATGCATGCACACAAAAGCCAAAGCTCTAGACACAAGGCCATGAATAGACATGTTGAATCATTTATTATCCTCAATTCCTTCTCTTAAAAAAGTTCCTTTTCTTTTGAACTCTTGAACACCTTCTTCCTTTATCCTGAATATCCTTTCCTTCAAAAGCCCAGTAATGGAAAGCATCACTGCATCAATCAAGAAGCATTGGCAAATTATTTTATATTCTTCCCTAATGCTTCAGCTAGACCATTCACATCCAGGTACCTACTACAACTTACTGTAAAAAATGTGCTGTCAAGTGAGTGTTTCAAATCTAACTATACTCCACAATAGCCCAGCTGGCATGCTATCATTTCCAAATAACTCATTTACATGAAAATATATCAAGTGTCTGGAATAACAATACGATGCACAGCTGATAGGATTGCTATACTTGCAAAAGTACTGTAACATATAACAGGGTGCACTTTCTACAGGATTCTTAGTAGCAAATATACTTTCTCAATTTGAAACAATTTCAGTTAACAGTTCACATTTTTTAGTTCAAAGATTTCTTTTTTGAAACAAAAAAATATGGTTGCAGTGTGCTTCTGGGGAAGTGGAAATGCCTAAACATATGCCTAGGAAATGAAGCTCTTATTTTTTTTTCAAAACAATAATACAATAAATGTATTTAGAGTCTTAATAGTCAAAGTTCCACTACTCACATATGCATATTACCTGAGCCTTCGCAATCCTGATCCAGCCTCTATTGAAGCCCAGAGACAGAGTCCTACTGACTTGAATGAATGAGACTCTGTATTTAATTTTTTTTTCTCTTATATACACTATTAATTTAAATTCTTTCTTTAGGTAGCTACACAACTTTAATGATTCCTTTTTCTCTTAAAAGCTTTCGCAGTAAATTCTCTTTCTCTCTTCAAGCACACACACAGCCCTGACCCATCATCTTCAGTGCTTCCCTGACATCCCTGGTTACTGTAATGTTATACAAGCCAAGCACTCTTACTGCCTTAGTATTCAGTCCATGTATAAAATAATTATTGTACTGTTTTTGTGAAGAACACTCAAATTATTTTAAAGTTGACTTTGTATGCTCTTTCCTTTCCTTTGTACTTCGCCAAGAAGACACTTAATCTTAAATATTCAAAGACTCCTGTATCTTGGGGTCTTTCATCTTCAGTGATCCTGTATTTTTAGGATCAGGTTTTGCATTGACTTACATTAAAGTTAAAAACAACAAACAAGTGATAGTACGTAACAGGGGATAAAGGCATTAGCTCCTCATCAGCAAAAGAAAGCCATGCATATGAACTAGCCTTAATCAGTTGCCTGGGAATACAAAAAATTAAATAACCCCGAAGTTGATTTCTCAGTTTAAGATGAAAAGAGGCCACATGCTGTCATGGCACAGTGGAATTACAGTGGAGCTGGGTTTTGTTAAACTCCTTCCTTGTGTTACTGATTTGTCATTGATTTGTTATTAGTTAGAATTAATCATATTTAATTTTAATATTTTAGCAAAATCATATG
>JANHGO010000063.1:78168569-78185209 GCA_024606505.1 Aquila spilogaster | reverse complement strand
TTTCTTCTTTTCTGTTCTATTAAACTGTTCTTATCTCAACCCACGAGTTTTACTTCTTTTTCCCGATTTTCTCCCCCGTCCCACTGGGTGGGGGGGAAGTGAGTGAGTGGCTGCATGGTGCTTATTTGCTGTCTGGAATTAAACCACGACAGTGTCAAAGCAGCTTCCTCCCACAGAAGCTGTTGTCAGTGCTGTTGCTAATTGGTAGCCTTAGTGATATTCTCAGCAGAAATCAAGGACTGAGTAGACAGAGATGTGTTATATCTGGACAGTTTGCCTATGAAACTGTATGTCCAGTGACAGAAGAACAATGGCAGTTGTATAGAACAACCTACATTTCTTCTATTCCTATTTGGTTTTAATAAGGCTCTTAATGGAGTTGAAAGTAACTGTCGTAGCATCTCTAAAAAATATGACTGTGGAGCTGGTTTGGGTTTTTAAAAATGTGGTGGCTAGAGTGGGCTGAGTTTTGGGCTGAGTTGTCATTAAATATTTTGAACCTCTGCGGTACAGAGAGATGCAGGCACCAAAAAAGGGAGGGGAAAAAAATTATTGGGAAAAATCACTGATCTGTATTACTATTCTAGGTAATACAAATACTCATTTCTTCGCCATATCTTTTCAGAATTTGGCATGCAATGCTTTATAATGAACTGAAGAAATGTATGTTGTAAATACACTTCAGCAGGTTTCTTGCTGTGCTTTTCTGTACTACTTCAAGTAAACAGAAGAATGGAATTGAGTTAAGTGTAAGACATACACGACAATAGTTCAAATGTAGAACTTGCACAATCTGAGTGAATAAGTGAATAGGACCTGAGTGAACGCAACCTTCATGCAGCCTGGTAGCTCATTCTCTCTGTGAGCTAGTTACTTATGTAACTTGAGAAACAGTATTAGTGAGACAATACATGGATCCAAAAGGAGAGAATAAAACCGTAAAAATATGTGGCTGCACAGATGCAATTTCCAGAAGAAAGCTGGCTAAAGCTTCATCTAAATTTCTGGTATTTCGCTCTACAGAAAATCTGTGTTATTTACTATTTCCATCAGGTTATTAAAAGCAAACAAATCAATGTCTTCCAAAGTAGACTAGAAGACAACACTGGCACTGAATTGAGGAAGACTGCTGAAAACGCAGACACTGAAGGTAGCTTTCCTTACACAGTCCTCTCCACTCTCCTTTGCCACAGGTTTCTGACCGGTGGGAAGATAAACCTAATCCTTCACTGTCAAACCCTTTTTGTAATCTTCATCTTTAAACTTTATACTGCTGGGGTTGTTGCACAGTGATTCATATCTTCCAAACACAAATTTCATTTAGTTACCAAAGACAAATACATGTCTGCTTAAAAATGTCTCTTTGATGTCTTCTGAATAGGCTTGGCTTTTTCATGCTCAGAGAAGTAAGTTTAAAAGGAGTCCAGCCAGACTTGTTTGCTATGTTCAAATGACGGTTCTTATCACAGCTGTATGATTTATCTGTCAAGGACAGCAGAGGTCCTAAAACAGCACCATTCAAAACTTGAAATGGCCTTGGAGCTACTTGTGCTCATGCAGAGCACATTACAACCACAAGAGCAAAGACCAAGATTACTACAATAAAATCTTCACTTGAATGGCTGAGTATAAATAACAAATACCCTCAACTCCATTATCATTTTGGAATGGATGGGAGAACAATTTCATGTGTTTGTTTTCAATTTCATGTGTTTCTTTATTTAAAAAAAGCATGAGCAGTGTAACATGGAGGACAGAACACACTTTTCAAAGACCTACTGAATTTTCTGTAAGGGCTTAAGGCAGCCCCAACAACTTGTAAGTTTGGGATATGATAACAGACACCACACCAACAACTTTAAGGATAAACAAATACAAATCAGCAGCTGTGGTGGGTTGACCCCCACCAGCAGCTAAGCCCTCACGCAGTCGCTCACTCACTTCCCCACAGAGGGATGGGGGAGAGAATCAGAAGAGCAAGAGCAAGTAAACTCATGGGTTGAAATAAAGACAGTTTAATAAGGGAAGGGAAAGCTGTGCGCATAAGCAAAGCAAAATAAGGAATTCCTATTCCTTATTCCCATCGGCAGGCAGATGTTTAGCCATTTCCAGGAAAGCAGGGCTTCATCACGCATAATGGTTACTTGGGAAGACAAATGCCATAACTCCAAACGTCCCCCCTCCTTCCTTCTTCCCCCCACCCCCTGCCACCTTTTATTGCTGAGCACAGCATCATATGGTACGGGATGTCCCTTTGGTCAGTTGGGGTCAGCTTGCACGGGAGATGGCAGATAATGTTTAAGATATTTCTTCAGGTCCTTAAGAATATAGACACTTTGCAGGGTAAACGGCAGGGATTTGGCTGTAACAGAAGTTCATTTTAATTCCTTCTTAAAGTGAAAGGAGAAAAAGACACCTACTTCGATCTATCTAAAGTGAAGCAGATGACCCCATGAAGAAATCACAGAAAAAAAAGGTCTTTGAAGGCTTAAGAGTACCCTTCCACAATTAGGGTCAGAGGATATGGCAAGCCTTACATCTCTTGCTCTTCAGTTCATGCTGCAACAGACAGCTATGTTGACAAACAGTGCTACCATTTGGCAATGAATACATTGCATGGTGACTAGGACAGACTTTGTTGGGACCTTCACTTGCACCCAGAAGGTTTTGACAATATAACAGTCATTGCAGAGAGATTAAGTCAAATTCACCCTTCTGGTGTAAGCCACCAGTTTCAATAGGACTGCTTGACTGATATTCGGGATAAAGATAAGCATAGCCAGCACATCTGCAGGATCTGGTCCTAAGAATTTTGTCAGTACTTCTTGGGCAGCCTTTATCGGGTCTGGATACATGAATGAGGGTGGAGTTGCCTTACTGAGATAGTATTTTCTAGGAGCAGACAGCTCTAATTAAAATAGAGTATAAAAGTCAGAAATAACACCCTGTGAACCAAATCTCTTACTATCTATTCTACAGACTCACTTGAACACTTTAGGAATTACAAATATATTTATTTATTGAATGTATATCATTGGGTTATTACTCATATTTGGGTTTTTATTTTTTAAATTAGGCCATCCATGTATTCATTGAAATTATGTGGATTTTTCCATCCCAGATCAGTGAATATAATGTACAACATAAGATATAGGTAGATGTGGTTGGAAAAATCATTTTGTGAGCAAAAGCTGAATTCTTGAAGGCAAGTAGATACACTCTCCTTTCTGCTGCTACTCAGAACTTTCCTCTTCTGTGATCTGAATGTTAGGACTTGTGGTAGTAAAAGGGACTCCACTGCAAATCCCATGATCATCTCTTTGGTCAGTGGACAGACCCAACAAAAGCCTCAGAAGCTGGAATGGGAGGTAGTTCTTTGTACTTTCACTCCTGCCTTATAATTAATCTATACAACATAAATCTGGATTTTTGCCATATTAACTCTGAATATTCAGTACAAAATGAAACAGCCCTGATGTGTTTGTTATTGAGGACATAATTGCCTAATCTGTGGTTCCACTTCCATTTGCCTTTCAGGTATAAAAGAACAAATTGATATTCATGGAAAAGGACAAACAAAAGAGGAATATTTATATGCCTGAACACTTGTAGCACAGCTACATTATAGTTTCTTTGGGTAACTATTCCAAATGAAAAACAGTATAAAGAGAAAGGAGCTATGGATGTAGTAAAAAGGGCTGAAGAAAATAAAAACTACAGGCTGTTGTTCACCTTTCAAAAAATTAAAACTCAAACTTAGAACAAATTGAATGTCTAGATATATCCCAAACATGTAGCTGATTGCATTTTACATAGTCATCTAAAATAGGTTTTCAGGAACTGCGGAGTAGGAGGTCAGATAAATTGAAAGATGTTTATTTTTGTAACAATTTAGAGACAGTATATTTGTACATTACTTTTTCAATATTGAACCTGAGTGAAGACATTTCATGCCATGAAATAAGTTGTCCATGAATCTAAAAAAGTTCTTACTTTAAGCATGCAAGTCACCCCACTAAAACCCGTGAATGTTAAATATTTGTCAAATATTTAACAGGGGATAGGAATTTAAATCTCAGCTGAGCACTAGTGCAAGCTCATCAGAAAAGAACATCAGTTGCAAAGCAAAAAGTTTAAAGGATGCTCAGCACCATGGCATTTGGATGCCTACCATACCAAAGGCTTCTTTTTAAGCAGGAGCAGCTCTTACCTTGAGGATAGTGATGTCCATCCACACCAGAACTTACTAACCCTTGGTAAAATCTTTCTGATCCTTGTATACCTCTTGGACTAAATGCAGAAAATGCACACACCAGCATTAAGACTAGTACCACAACAGTTCAGGAGATACACACCAGTAACGGCAGTTTACTGTGCCTGTGCAGAGTCACGAATGGGGTTTCCCTTAACTATCTCAAAGTCACAAAGACAGGCATGTGGCAGCTTGAGCTCAGCATGAAAAGAAACACACAGGACAGAGTTAGAGTCCCAACACCACAGCACTCCTGTGACTTCATTTGTAATGTGAGCGATGAGAATTTGATATATAACTGGGTCCATCATCCCCTGCATTTGTGACGAAGTTGAACCCTTTTGTGTGCAAAACCAAGTTCAATAAATGTGTTACAGAGCTGTCGTGCATTTGCATGTCTGCACAGTAGCTCTCCAGAGGGAATTCACTGGCTACCCCCACGGGCATGTGGCAACTCAGTCTGCACATGAAAGGGAGTATGTAGGAGAAAGACACATGGTCCTTCACAAAATAATGTCAATTTTATTTTTTTCATACATAAATCGCTGCGATGCCATAATTTCAAAAGCAAGGGGAAAAGTGCCAAAAAATACAATGCTGAATCATGAATCAGGTATTCATGTGTGCTATAGATCCATTTAAGTCATGCAGGATTTTATCCCTCTCTGTGAAATTACATTGTTTTCTCCAAGAATGTGTGCTAGTAGCTGTTGTCCAATATTTTGCAGAGGGAAAGCATGATATACCCTTGAAAAACATACTTCTGGTGTGCCAGTCACCATTACATTTCTTGGGCTCAGTGTTCTCCAGCCATCCTACCCAAGCCACATTTTCTGTAAGGTACACTATTAAATCCAATTTCTCCTCTCACAGAGGCCATTGTCAGCGTTCTAACCCTCATCACGTAGGTATGAAAGGGGTTACAATTTGTGAAGAAGAGGATCATCAGGCCAATTAAATTTTAGTAGAAGGGGGCTATTATCCTGTCAACAAAGCTGATATTGTTATAACCCATTATGAACAAGATACACATGATAACATCCTGCTATTGTGAATACAGTAATTACAGATAAGTAGAAAAAGAGTTTGCTCACCCCATGAAGCCTATAATGATTTCTAAAAAGTTTCTGGTTTCTATCAGGACAAAAGTTTGACCTTCAGAAAGCAGTGGAGGTAAGACAGAAGTTTGGTGAAACCTGGAAAGAGATCTTGCCCCATCAAAATAACAAATTCCCAGATGGTTACTGCAGTCATCCTTGGTCATCCTACAGGACCGTTTCTATTTTGTATTAATATGGACTAAGAAGAGAAGAGTTGAAGCAAGGACCAACATACATCCCTCCACAATGCTGAATGAATACTCCAGCCACCAGGAAACTAATCTTTCATGGAAGATGATTGTGTGCCTGACTTCTGATTTGGTTTTTTTCCTTTTCTTCTTATTTAAAAAATTTTTCATTACATTTATGTTGTTTACTACAATTAAAGAAAAAATTGCATGTAAGACCTAAAAAGACTTGCCAAAAAGAGTTCAAATGAAGAAAACGATTCACTGAAAAATTCTCCAAATTGCAACCAGGACTATTACTTTAGACATGAGAATGTTAAGAAATTTTACTCATTCCTGAAGGGTGTTAGGAGAGGAAGGGTACATATTTCTAAATACACTCTATTTCTCTTGATTTTTATTTCAGTGACTGTGAAGATGAGGTAGCTTCCAAACTGTTGTCATCCCTGACAACATGCACTGAAACGCTGTACCCCGTATTTGGAGTCTTGATGGAGACAGGTTGGGGTTTGTAACCAGTCACTGAGGCATTCATGGGCAAAACTGGGAATTCAAAGTAGCACAAACTGGGTTAACCAGGAATTAGTCCTCAGGTAGCTTGGATAGACAATGTCATCAAGATAAACACTGGGATACTAGAAGAGAAATAAGGATCCCAGAGGTCAACTAACAGGATCATCTGGTAATTTCTGTGTGTAGAGATTTCAGCTGATGGAGGCAACAAGACCTTTGATTATAGTAATGTAATGGAGATGATTACAGTTGTCACAAAAATGAACTACATTGGCAGGTGTGAGAAAATCATTAAACCCATAGGAATTACAAAACAGAAATGCGAAGTGATTCTCCATTACTGACAGATTCCGTGTACTTTCCCTCCTGCTATTGGTACCATGTTTGTGTAATGCAGAAAAACTTTCACTCCAGTTTTGACTGGAACCAGAACAAAAAAAAAAACTCATTTGGAAAATGTTTTTGTCAGTATGGCTAATTCTCTTCAGAAATCTGTCTCTTTTTTTTCACTTGATGGACTCTACAGGAAAAAATTTTTTTTTCAAAATGTCAGCCCATGATGTTTCAACTTAAGACTTTTCCTTCTTTGGAAACAGACACCTTTTCTGCTTTCCATTTACAGCTTTGGATTTTCTGTCAAAGCTTCTAAATTCCTCTCTCTTTTTTTTGGAGTTAACAAGGTGGTGACTTTTTTCCAAGGTTTTCCTGTAAAAGTAAAGAAATGGAACACTTTATTTTTAGTTAATTTAGAATGTTCCATGGAAATAACTCAGAATCTTTCAGGAAAGAGTCGTTACCAAAAAAGAAAAAGGATATGGTAGAAATGTCTCTTTTCACTTTTTATAAAAGATAATATGATGAAGGCTGTCATAGAAATGTTATCATTCTGCAAAGGACAATGTAACAGAACTCTTTATTCTAATCCTGTCAATCCCATTTGGTTTTGCTATTCCTTGTGGTACTATTCTCTGACAGAGAAACTTGCTAGGAAAACTGTATACAACTAAATTAACATCAGAATAGAAAAATGGGAAAGAAAGTGGTCTCTTCAGGTCCCACTTTTTTTTTGAATACACAGTATGCCTGCAGAAATAGACATCTTTAGAAGTAAAGCAGCTTTGGGGCTGGACTCAGTTACACATCACTTTTTAGTTCTTTGACATAATGAGGATAAACCTGAGACATGAAGGGAGCTCAGTATGTTTGATTCTGGTCTGTCAGCAGCAGACGCCCTAGCCTAGATCTAATACTAACAAATAAGACCATGTCCTCACTAACTCATACTCAAGCAACTTCTATGATCGCTATCAATAATCTGTTTCAAAGCCCCCTGAGGTTTGTTGCATTGATTTTTCTTCACTTCTATATGCTTTATGGAACAAATTTAATGATGTTGAGAAGCTGGTGGAAGAAACTTTTACCATGATATTACAGAAACACTATCATAATACCATAATGCAAAATAAAACACAGTAATATCTGCAATCATTTTGGTCATCCTAGAAAATTGATCTTTTGAAGAAGTGATCACAAGATTTACTTCTATAAAGATTCAAAAAGCAATCTGAGTCCTCAGAGAAAACTTATTGAGTTTTGTTGAGCTTCTAGCAGTATCCTTCAATAGTAGCTATATCTCAACTTTCCTACTTCTCTCCAAACAGACACAAACATTTCCTTCCTTTTCTGCTAGCCCTTACCTGATGAATCTAAAAATTTTGAACAAAATCCAGTTGTGGACATGTTCCTGAGGGATGGCCTGATGAAGTCCATTTTGTTTTAAAGACACCTACCTCAAAATAATGGTGTTACTTATCCTTTGGGATAGGTTTTCAAATGTATCATCCAGCTGATCTCTGTTTCCAGCAACTTCCTCTTGCAAGGATGATGATTTCTGTAGTCCAGTGGACTGTAGCTGTGATCAAGACTGGTGACCAGTGACGGCAAGGTCGTTCATCACAGTGACTCACACTACAAGCAGTTTTTAAGATAGAGACAGGCTTACTGTGTACAGAGACTTAAATTCTTTAGCATTAGTGATGATATATTTCAGAAGCCTGAGAGCTGAATCAGGCAGGAGGGGAGTTTTATACTAAAAATGGATGGAAAAAGGTATTTTGAGGAATGCACTTCGTTCCAAAAGGCTACCTCAGTCAGAAAGCTCTGACTTTTCTAGCCATGAACTAGAGTTTGTGACTCAATTGCCCCTCAGATTCTTCCAATCAGACAAGAAAACAAGCAGCAAAATGGCTCATGTTGACATTTTAGACTACCCTTGAAGGAGGAGGCCATTGTTTCTGTTGGCTTCTCAACAGCAACATGACCCGTCATCCTCCCCCTACAGCACTGAGCTCCTGAAAGAGCTGACAGATTTCCTGCTGACTGTCATGTGTAATCATTATGCTCAATTAGGCCCAGAGCTACTGCAGGAGAGGGCACATTCAGGCTCTTAGAGCAAAAAAAACCCATTAATTTATTCTTATGCAAGGTATAATATTCAGCAGAGAAACATGGAAACTCTTCTGTGCAGCTAAAATTTACCATTATTTTAAGTCCTGCAATTACCACTGTTTTTCACTGCTGCAAGGTCCTGATTTTTTCTCTACATCCTCTTTTTGTTCATATTCTCATCATCCAAAAACGTAAAGTCCAGTTACAGCAATAGTTATCATCTTCCCGAAAACTACAGCAGGATGGAGGGAGGTGGGGGGGGGAGAGGAAAGTGGTTTTGTCTGACTGACTACTAGACTCTTCATTTTGGTGGTTATCAGCTGCTTAAATAATATTTCCCTTAGGCACTCTAAAGGCACAAAATCATATTTTATAATGTGCTCATCCATCAGATAATAAGTGTTTGTTTTAAACAAGTGCCAGTGAAATCCCTCCTACCTTCCATCCTTAACAGTACAACTTGTATGCTGATGTCATATACAGCTTCCATGAATTAGTGATAAATGACAAAAACATCAAAAGGTGACTGAAATTTCAGGAGTGTTCATTTGTAGAGATTCCATATCCTAGCACACTTGGAAGTGTGCTGTCTTCCAGCTATGATTACATTAAGTTTGTATTTGATAAATACATTCATTGAAACTTGATCTTCCTGCAAAATTAGAAACAATAATGAATAGTAATTGTTTATCTCCCTTCAGTGGCATTATTTTTACTTATCATTGAGCCTTTGTATTCAGGTTTGTAGCAGTATTAACCACAAAAATGTCACTCTACAAGATTTATTTTAAGTGGTGTTATCAAAGATAGTATACTCGAACTAGTAGGAAAGGGTAGACTAGAAAGATCTTTGCAGGTTCTGAAGTAGAAACACTTCTATAATGCACCTTTTCCCGATTAAATTTGATTTTACATTTCCAATGAATCAATTGATATTCCTGGGAATATTCATGCCTCCATGAAGGAACCAGGTGCTATGAACAATGAAGTCAAATTACATTTAGAATGGAATAATTTGTTCACTTCTACTGTCAATGAAAGGAATGTCTCTAAAGGTTAAATTAGTTAAAGTGATCTCGGTCACGCTATTAAGGTAAATTTCTGATACATTGGCAAAGGAGCATCTCATTAAAAAGACTGTCTTGTTAAAGACTTGTCATTAAAGACTTTCTTGACTGAAAACCAGTGTGGAAAGAGCAGAAATAAAGCCTAAACAAATGCAACACAAACTATTCAAGTTCAAGATATTTTTTCTGTACTTAGAAAGGCTGTCTTTCATGACACACATTTTCAGCAAATATTTCTTTTTCTTGACAAGAGTCTGGTCCAGTCTCTGGGCACGATATATACATATACAGCCCCAGTTCTTGCCACCCAAACCCTTTCAGATCTCAACTGTACGTGTCGCTGGCTATCCGTGCACCATGAGAGGATGTGTGATTTTACAGGCTTTAAATTGGCTGGCTCATGCTATGGCTGCAGCCCAGCTTCAGCACAGCCTGCCGACCTCCTTAGTCATTTGGGGTGCCAGCATGGGCTCAAGTGGCTGACACAGCCATCTGAGCTCAACTCTTATCCAAATCAGCTAGATAAACCTGAGCTTAAGCACATCTATACCTGCTGTGAGCCCTCTTTTGATACCTCTGTGGGTGTACCTCCCCTCTTCCTATCACATTGTGGGGAGTAAAGAATGATTGACCTCTTGCAATTATTAAACTTGCTGCTTTCAAAAGGGCCCCAGGAAGCTGTTTTATAAGGATGCTACATTTCCTTCTGCTTTTGGTGGATACCCCTTATTACACATCTTGACTGAAACTGAGTGAAATTTGTGAGTTCACTTTCCATTCTGTTTCAAGCATGATATGCCAATTTTGAAAGTTTGGACTGGATTCAGCCACTCTTGCCCACTTTCGGCACAACTTCTGGAAACATCAGTGGGCCATGCCATAAATGTGCTAGTTACTGAGCAAGGTTCTATTAACAGTTACAGAAGACGTCAGGATGTAACCCGTAATAAAATGACCCTAAAATTGATGCACTTGAGTGCATTTGCAACTGCATTGCAGTTCATTGTGCCCAAATTGCTTTATAAATATTAATTAAAGCAAAAACTGATGATAAAGCAGCACATTCTGAGCTCTGGAGAGCTGCCATTGTACCATGCAGTTATAATTTTAATGCAATTTTAATATAATGTAAATTATATTATATAAATAATATAAAATAATGTACGTGAATATATGTATTATACAGGTATGTATATAAATAAATTAATAAAATGTAAAGTATATAATATGATATTAATTCAGTATTATTTGGGGATGCAGAGTTCATCAGCAATGTAGCAGCTGTTCAGCTGTCCATCAGTCCCCCATAATGTCAATCCTTCAAATGTAATTTTGTGGAGTTATGTATCAAACACACTTTGTAGTTAAGAAGCTCCCTTATATACATAACACAGAACATTGTGAAGGGATATTGTAAATTCAAATCTCTCCATAATTTGCTGGTAGTCTTTGATACCATGTTTACCAGGAAATCAGGAAAATTAGTTTTTGCATTACAGTTCCAGTTATTTATAATAATTCAGATTTTTGGCAGTTGTAAAATTGATATGGAATTCTTGTTTAAATAGATATGTAGTAAATTTCTAGGATAGCAATAATTAAGAAACTGGTATTAGCTTCAAAGCCTCTCCTCTGTAATTTGGACCCTGCTAATACCATACATGGGACCAATTGAAGTATGGCTCTTCTGGTTAATTCTAGCCACCATACAGAAGAAAGGCACATAAGGAAATTCAAGATCTTTGAGATCTCTGTGCTCAAAGATCTAAATTTTATAGGGAAGCTGTGGAAGAGTCTTATAATGTCTTGAATTGGAGAGTACTCGAATTTACTAGTTTCACGTCCCTTGAGCAGATACCACTCCCTAGAAAGAAAAGGTTTTACATTCCTATAATTTCTAGTGGACTTACATACCTGTTCTCACCAAGCTGCAAGTAAACATTTACTGGCACTCTGCTTCCCTGTACCTAATTTGAGGATGTAAGGAGAAAAGACAGCCTGAGCTCATCTAACAGTCCTCTCTCGCCCTCTTAGCAACTCACCCAGGGGAAAACCAAGTCTAGATTTCTCCCTCAGGGGAGAAAGGTGAGCACCAGAAGGGCAAAGGGCCATTGGAAGGTGAGGAGGAGGAAAGCTGTAGCTTCATCTTGCAGGGCCAGCTAGCAGCTAGACTGGCTCTGTGCCTCAGCAAACCACCGCTTCAGATAAGAGCAACAGAGCCTTCCCTGAAAGCTTGTTCATGACGGTGCAATTATATTGTAACAGGGTGAAATAAACAAGTCATATACATAACCTATAATAATTACATGTATGCAATTATGGAAGTAAATATGATGTATCATTTTATGATTAAAGCTATCACACAGAATGTCATGATCTTTAATTTCCTTTTTGTTGTTGTTGTTATAAAGTTTCTCTTGCTCTGGGAAATGTTTCCACCTCTAAGGAGTTATCTATCAAAGCAGACAACAAAATGTTTGCAAAGAAGGTTATAATTGAACTTTTTTTTTTATCGCTATAATTGTATTAGTGTTAACATAGATATTAATAAAATTAATTACCAAAAGAATATATTACATCTGTTTCCCATATTTTAGTGGACACAGAAAAAGCCTCACTGTTCGTCTTTCAATCTTTGCAGTGGCCACACTAAGTTCCTAAAAGAGTTACATTTTGCAGATGCCACATTTCACATTTTCAGTCATTCGAGCATCAAAGGGTTGTATTTGACTTGAAATTGTACCTAGGCTGAGTTCTCAACTGGTTTGTTTTTACTACAAGTAAATGTTTGAGCTTTACTAAGGTCATGGCTATTTATTCCCATGTTCAGCCATCGCTGCCAGTGAAGGTGCATCCAAAGGTCCATATCTTTCAGTGCCTGAGCTCAAACAGACGAGGACTACAGCACACCACCTTCTATGCACCTGTGCTGGCTCCAGCTGGCTTACAGCAAATGCCCTTAAATGTAACAGGTGTCTTACTTTTCAACCAAATAGCTCCAGCAATGAACACTTCTAGATGAATATAGTATTTCAGAGAGCTGGAACTAAACTAACTAGTCGTGTTTAACAACTCTTGGAAGCATGCTCTGCAGCCACAGGGATGTCGGGTTTCATCTTCAGAAGTAATGCCGGCAGTGCAAATTCACTTTTTTTCTCACAACAGGCAAAGCTTTTATTGTTTGTTTCTTTTTTGAATCAGACTACAGTCTAGTCTAGACTGTTCTTGAGAGCACTTGTGACAAAAACTCTGTTTTGCCTCCAATTTGAAAATCAGACATCAGCAGCAGGAGAGAGGCAAAATGAGGTCTCTATTCTAGGAGGCAAGTAAGGGTAGGCACCATTTCCAATGATAATAATGGCTTTTGACCAGTTTCTGCTAACACTGACCTCCCATAAACAATGAAACAGTCTTAACATAGCCAATATCAGACCATTATTTCACATATCACCTCCAGTTCTAAGATCTCTTTGGACAACGTGCTTTCACACTAGTTTTGCCAGTACTGCAGGGCTCATTCAGCTCCTCCTTTCCTGAAGATTTGTATGGAATGGAATGGAATGGAATGGAATGGAGTGGAACAGAAGAGAAGAAAAGAGAACAGAACAGAACAGAATAGAATAGAATGGAGTAGAATAGAATAGAATATTTCAGTTGAAAGGGACCTACAACGATCATCTAGTCCAAGGGCCTGACCACTTCAGGGCTGACCAAAAGTTAAAGCATGTTGTTAAGGGCATTGTCCCATTTCCCACTCAGTGCTCACAGGCTATTGGGACTGGCAGCTAGATCAGACACAAATATTTTCGTACCCCTTTACGTCTTGTGAAAATGGCAGAAATGATGGCCTTGTTCCTAACATGATCTCTTTCTCCACATTCTCCTGTCTTAACTTACCTTTTAACTACATCATCAGTCTTTTTTTTTTAGTTTGTTGTTTTAGATTTAACCAACCAGTTCTGACTCTCTCTCCAAGGCTTCCAAGAGCCTCCAGCTGTTCTTCCTTTTCTCAAAACACTTCTTATGCAACCCTTACTGTTCCCTATACCAATATTACCCCATTTGTAGTGCATGGACCACAGATGATCCACAAAATATTGAGCAATCTTGAGAAAAAAAGTATTTTAAAAGCCCACAATGCATGCATTCCTTTCCCTCCCCTTCCATGCTGTGTTGTTCCCCAACCAGGCAAACACATGTGGAAAATAGGGGGCAGGGGGGAATAAAAACTAGGCAAAACTTTGCACATTTGTTATATGATTGTAAATAAAAAGCACCCTGTCAGCATTGTATTCTCACACAACTTATCCATTGTTAAATTAATGCTAAGACACATATGCAGGGCTTTGAAATCTATCTGGCTAAACAGCTACCTTTTTTTTTTTCTCCTTTCTGCCCTTTTTTTATTCCTTTTTTTGGTTCATTTTAGAACATGTTGAATGTAGCCACCTAAAACTTAGGAAGTAACGTACTTTTCAATCCTTTTAAAAGGAAGATCACTGGGTACTGAAATAGCAATTTGTAGAAAATAATTGCAGTGTTCGAACTTTAAGCCAAAGAGGCAATACCATTGCCAGATGTTTACAATACAGAATGACTCCATTTAAATTCTGTAAATACTTAGTAGAAAGCAAAATTATCTTGACTGGCATATAGCTTTCTACCTGAGGGAAAGTTTGCTAAGAAAATAACATCTTCAAAGTGAGTAGAAACATGATGAAAACTTCAGGGCAAAATGTTGGGCTTGTGAAATCAGAGAGACATTGATGAATGTTGTGACATTTCCTCATCTTTAAATACTAAATTATAAATACAATAAACTAAATAGTCAAAATTGTTAGAAAATGGGCAGTTGTATTCTTGCTCTTCAGAACAGTTTTGGATATTACTATTTGTTAGAAAATCATTGAAGGCTGAGAAAAAGTCTTGGTCCTTGACAGACCACCTAACCATGAAAATAATAAATATTCCAAGGAAGAAGCACTGCTAATTGAGTTATAGTTAGATAACCCTGGACTTAAAAAAAATAAAGAAAAAATAAGAAAGAATTGGAAACTCCCCATCTTCTAATTTAAATTGAGAAATAAAGCAATAAGCATGTTGTTTCCATTTCTGGCAGCTTTCTTATGAAATTACACTTCATTGTAATGGTAAAAACATCAAAAGAAAATCTACAGCAAGTTCCTGTTGATGCAGATCTTTTCACACATAAGTTTCACATTATAGATCAACAAACTTGCATGAAAGTTGTATCTAAAAGGAGTACATTAACATATTAATTATCCATAGTTTCAATTAAACAATTTAAAGAATTAATTCCCTTTCCTTGAAGAATTATAACAGCAACTGTAACCACATCAAGAAAATCTTGATTTCACAGCTGTCATATTAGTTTCCTAAATGTTTTATTTATCGCATTTTGCCTCTTTCCCTCCTTTATTCTGCAACCAACAAGTAATAGACAGAAAATGCCAAGTGGATTTTTTTTTCAAAAAGAAGTCTCTAGCTGCAACACATCATTCAAACACACTCTGCTGGAGACTGAAATGCCTTTGATGTTATATGACAGTCGATAGAAATGTATTAAAGGAGATGGTGTATTTGCCAAAGGTAAATTCTAGTTTTCTACAGGCAGCTGCCTGTGCTCCACCACTGTGTGACATATTCCACCCAGAATGCATTAAAAAAAGTCCCCCTTGTTTTGACATACTAAACTGTTTGCCTTGGATAGAAGGATGGGTTCCACTGATTTTTTATTTCATTTTATTTTATTTTTAAAATGAGCAAGTCTTGTGACTGAATCTTCTGTGATTTCTCCTTTATTTCTGCCTTAAAAAGTAGAAGCTTTACTCTCTGAATCTGTGATCTTCACATCTCTTCTGCAGAGGCTGACTATCTTTTGGAGGATCCCTAAACCCTTTGATTACTTCTTGACTTGTCTTTCCATTGCTTAGATAAGGGGGTCATCATTTTTAATCTGAGGAATTGTCTCTCTTTCTCAGTATGGTACCTACCCTTATATTTATTTCACACACAGATTTGGCTGGCATCAGCTAACTCAACACTGTGATGCCCAAATTTCATTCATTAACTTTCCATCCATAGGTTTCCATCAAGTTGTTCTGCTCTCTTATATTCATTTTACCATGATATCTTTTAAAAATTGAATAATAACCCAGAATTATTCCCGAAAACTCACCTTTTCCCTCATTGCCAGTGGTTACTAAATATTTTCCTGTTTATAAAGCTCCTCCTTGAAGGCATGTTTACATGCATACTGCAGTGCTATTATGGATACAAGAGCTATCTTCAAATATAATAGCTTAGAAACCAGAAATAATTTTGCCGCCCTAGAACAGAGCCCTGCGTGTGTTAATTTATAATGTCAAGAAACATTATGGTGCTCCAGTCTGCTGTGGCAAGGTTGTTTCAGACTATAAAAAGCCCCCTTTTTAGTAATGCACCTATGCGAACAAAAAAGCTGACGTAGCATTACCTTGATAAAACCTGTTAATCCTTTGTGCTATAGTAGTGCTTAACACCTGCCCCTGTAACCTCCTTGTATCCAAAAGTATATAGCATACTTATGACTGCTATACAATTATTTAATATCTTAAACCATTGCAAATCTGATAAGCGTTGCACTCCAAAGAACATCCATCCATATGCAATAGTACTATTTACACAATTCAACTAGAGGTTTTTATGTGCTTACTGATATGCATTTTCCTGTGTAGCAAATACTCTTCCAATATTTCCCCCCTGCATACTCGTGTATGTTTGTAACATTATAATGCCAAACTGCACAGAGGAGATTTGAAAATTGACATGGAGTGGTCAAGAGAATTGTCTGAATCTTTCTGTGTGGAAAAAAAATTCCTCCTTATGCTGGTTTTGGCTGGGGTAGGGTTAATTTTCTTCAGAGTAGCTGGTATGGGACTATGCTTTGGATTTGTGCTGAAAACAGTGTTGATAACACAGAGCTGGTTTTGTTATTGCTGAGCAGTGCTTACCCAGAGCCAAGGGCTGTTCTGCTTCTCACCCCACCCCACCAGCGAGGAGGCTGGGGGGG
>JANHGO010000063.1:78151681-78168469 GCA_024606505.1 Aquila spilogaster | reverse complement strand
CTCTGGTTTGAAAGGTACATTTTCAGGACAGAGAGAAACATTCCTTTTGAAGGGAAATCTTTAAAATTAAGAAGGAAGCTTAAAGGACTTCAAACTGATATTGTTGGTTAAAGATGTCTCTTTGAGACCACCTCTGAAGAACACAACACTGTACAGTGAAGAGAGAAGAAACTTTGGAAAAAAAATTCTAAAGGAGGGAGCAGAAAGCATGGCTTCAGCAAAAGAGAAGTCGAGGTCAGCTGGCGGAATTGCTTTATGTCTTGCATAGAAAATGGTGTAAGATATTTCTTCACATCCTTAAGAATCAGAACTTCACAGTGTAGACAGCAGAGGCCAAACCATAAATTTTAATTCCTTCTTTTGTGAAAGGTGAAAAATGCACCTACTTTGGTGTCTCTAAAGTGAAGCAGAGGACTCCACAAAGAAATCATAGAAAGAAGAAGTCTATGAAAGGTTAAGAGTACCCTTCCACAACTAGGATCAAAGGAAATGGCAAGCCTTAAGTCTCAGCTTTTCACACGGTATTGTAAGAAAGACAGCTATACTGACAAATGGTGCTATCAGTTGATGATAAATACATTGCACAAGGACGAGGACAGATGTTATTGGGAGTATAACACACAACCAGAAGGTCTTTCTAATGTGATGGCATAGAAATAAAGTCAAATTCACCCTTCCAAGTTAAACCATCAATTTCAGTAAGACTGCTTGCCTGATATTCGGGATGAAGGTCCCCCACGATGATCCCTTTGGTCATTTGACAGACCCCCAAAAAAAAGCCTTACAAGCTGGAAAAGGTGGTATTTATTTGTACTTCGACTCCTGCCTTATAATGAGGCTATAAAACATAAATCAGGATTTTTCCATATTAAGTATGAAACAGCCCTGATATGTTTGTCCTTGAGGATATTAATTGCTTAATTTGTGCTTTCACTTCTATTTGCCTTTCAGTTATAGAAGAGAAAACTGATAGTCACAGACAAGTGCAAACAAAAGAGCAATACTTAGATGCCCAAAGCCTTGCAGCATAGCTACTTCATAATCTCTCTGTAACTATTCCACATGAAAAACAGTATAAAGGAGGTATGGTTATAGTAAAAACAGCCGAAGAAAACAAAGACTACAGAATGTAGTTAACTATTCAAAAAAAATAAAACCCAAATAGAATGTGTAGATAGGTCCCAAACCTACAGTTGAATATGATTTACATTATCATCTAAAATAGAGATCTTCTGGAACTGCAGTGTTGATCATATACATTGAAAGACATTTATTTTTATAACACTTTAGAGACATTGTGTACATATATTACTGCTCCATTATTTGAACCTCTGTGAAGATATTTTGTGTAACAAGTTGTTCAAGTCCTCCCGCTAAAGTTCATGGATGTTAATTATGCGTCTAAGTCTCTGCAGGGATGAGAATTTAAATTTCAGCTAAGCACTTGTTCAAGCTCATCAGAAATGAACATTTGTTGAGTGCTTACCAGATACAAGTTTTCTTTTTAAGCATGAGCAACTCTGAACTTGAAGATAGTTGTGTTCATCAGCACCTGAACTTAATAACTCTAATTATTCTTGAGTCTCATTTTCTCTCATTCATCTAAAAACAAGTTCAATGAATGTGTTGCACTGTATCTCTCCTTGGGGATTTCACTGGTTTCCTCAGTGGGAGTTTAGAACTCAGGCTGTGCATGAAGGGGTGCACGTAGGAGAAAGACAATTTGTCATTCACAAAATAATGACAATTTTCTTTTTTCCACGCGTAAATTGTTGCAATGCATTCATTCCAAGGTCAAGGGAAAAGCTGTCAGAAACATACTATGTTGAATCATAGATCAGGTATTCATATGTGCTGTGGATTCATTTAAGCCATGCAGGATCTTATTAATGTTTTCTCCAGAAAATGTGTGCTAATAACTGTTGCCAAATATTTTGGAGAAGCCAAGCATGCTATATTGTGGAAAAACATATTTTTGACATGCCAGTTACCATTACATTTATTTGGTCCATTGTCCTCCAGCCATCCTACCGATGCCATATTTTATGTAAGGTACACTACTAAATCCAGTTTTTCCTCTCATATAAACCATTGTCAGCATTCCAACCCACATCACATAGCTATAGAGTAGGTTGTAGTTTATGAAGCAGAGGACTGTCAGGTCAATTAAATTTTTATTAAAAGGAGGCCGTTACCCTGTCAACAAAGCTGGTACTGTTCTAACCCACTACAAACAAAATACAGATAACATCCTTGCTGTTGTGAATACAGTGAATACAGCAATTACAGATATGTAGGAAAATTGTTTTCTCATTTCATAAAACCTATAGTGAGTGCTAAAATGTTTTTGTTTTCAATCCACACAAGAAATCTGACACTAGGAAAGCTGTGGAGGAAAGATGAGGAAGTTCAGTGAAACCTGGAAGGGGGCCTTCCCTCACCAAAACAACTTTCTAATTGGTTGTTGCAGTCATCCTGTCATCCTGCAGGACCTTGGCTATTTTGTAATAATATGGAAGAAGAAGAGAAGAATTGAAGCAAGGGACCACCAACATTCACATCTTCAACACTCTGAATGAGTACTCTAGCCAGCAGAAAATTATCTAATCATTCATGGCAGACGGATGTGTGCCTGATATCTGATTTATTTTATCCTTTTCTTATTTATTATATTATATCCTTTTGTTTTTATTATTAATTGTTCATTGCAATTACATTGGTTCCTACATTTTTCACTTCAAAAAAAAAAAAAACAGACTTGTCAAGGAAAGGGTTGAAATGAATGAAATGTTTCAATTGAAAAACTGGAACAAGTAATATTACTTTAAACACCAGAATGTTGAGAAATTCTATTGCTTCCTGAAGGAAATTTGGAAACAAAAGGTGCATATTTCTAAGTGCACACCAATTCACTTCTTTTTTCTTTCACTGATTATGAAAATGAGGTTGTTTTCAAACTGTCTCTGAACCTGAGAATATACACTGAAACACTGAGAGGGAGAAAAATTATTTTCAGTCCTCATGGGTAATTACCAGGAAAAACAAACAAGCAAATAAGCAAAAAAAAAATCTCCAAACACTCCGTAAATACAGATAAAAAGAAAGCAAAAGAAGCAGACTGGCAACAAACTGAAAAGCTCTGTCTCCTTTCAACTATTCCCTGGAAAGAATGTGTGGTCCATATTTGAGTCTTGATGAAGACATTTTTTTTTTATAAGTGGTCTCAATTACTCAACATTCATACGCAAAACTGGGACATCAAAGCACTACAAGTCAGATAAGCCAGGAATTAGTCCTCAGATAGGTTGGATAGACAATGTGACCAAGATAAACACTGAAACACTGAAAGAGAAAGAAGAACCTCACAGGCCAACTACCAGTATTTTCTGGTAATACCTGCGTGTAAATATTTCACTGATGGAGGCAACATTGGTTATTGGAATACAACGGAGAAGTCTACACTTGTCACAAGTATGAACTACGTTGGCAGGTGTGAGAAAATCATGTAATCACAGGAATTCTAATAACAACTTGCTACAGTTTGGGGAGCTAGAGAAGATTATGGATGAGTTATTAAGAATATAAGGATGAAATGACCTTTTTATACAGCATCAGTTAAAACAAAAGAAAAATGTAAGATGGTATACAATTCATACAGTTCCTTTTTTCTAAAGAGTAAGAAGTTATTTCTATAGTCAACAATTTCATTAGTAGCAGAAAACGAAAAAAAAGTGGGGGGTAAACATATTCATATTGATGCAATTGCAATTAGTTTTTGGTGATCAGAATATTTCTCAGTTAAGCACTCTGCTGCCCTAATATTTTTCCTCTTACCATTTTCAAATCAGCACGAAAATAGAAATGTTAAGTGACCTGCCACTAGTGGCAGATCTTGTGTACTGCATTTGTGTAATGAGGGCAAAGTTTCTTTCACTTTTGTTTTGACCAGAACTGGACAAAACAGAAGATCATTTGGAATATCTTTCTGCAGCTTGTCCAATCCTCTTCAAAAAATTGTCTTTTTTTTCACAAGACAGTCTACATGAAAAAGCCTTTTTTTCTTATATAAGTCCTTGATATTTCAACTTAAGACTTTTCAATCTTTGGAAGAAAAAATATTTTCTGCTTTCCATTTACAGCTTTGGATTTTCTATCCAGCTTCCAAATTCCTCTCTTGTTTATGGAGCTAAGGAGGTGACTCTTTTTCACGGTTTTCCTGCAAAAGTAAAGAAATTGAAAAGTTCATTTGATTTAATTTAGAAATATCCTACGAAGACAATTCATAACCTTTCAGGAAAGACTCTTTACCGAAAACAAAAAAAAAAAAAGAAAAAAGATTTATAACAATACAATTTTTATTACAATGAAGGCTGTCACAGCAATGTTCTGCAGAGGACAATATAACTGAACTCGTTATCTCTAACCTTGTCAATCTCATTTGTTGTTGCTATTCCCTGTGGTAGCATTACTGCCAGAGAAATTTGCTATGAAAACTGCATACAGTTAAATTAGCATCAGAATAGAAAAATGGGAAAGAAAGTGATCTATTCAGGTCTCACCTTTTTAAGGAGAGAGTATGCCTGCATCAGTTGACATCTTCAGAATTAAAGCAGCTTTGGGGCTGGACTTAGCTATGCATCACTTGCTACTTCTTTGACATAATGAGGATACACTTGAGACATGAAGGGAGCTCAGTGTGTTTGATTCTAGTCTGTCTGCAGCAGACCTGCTAATGTGATCCTAATGCTAGCACATAAGACCGTGTCCTCACTAATTCATACTTGAAGCAGCTCATAGGATCACTGTCAATAAACTGTGTTTCAGAGTTGCCTGAGATTGGTTTAATTGATTTAACTTCACATCATATGCTTTATGGAGCAAGTTTATTGACACTGAGATATTGGTAGAAGAAGGTTTTACTATGACGTTTAGGATTGCTGTCATAATATCATACTGCAGAATAAAACCCAATCATATCTGAAATTATTTTGATCATCCTGAAAGTTGGTCTTCTGAAGATGTGATCACAGTTACTTTTATAAATATAAAAAAGCAATATGAGTTCTTTCAGAAAGTTTTGAGTTTCATTGATTTTACTGCTCTCAGAAATACACCTCAATAATACCTAAAACATCTTTCCTTCTCCCCAGATACGAACATTTCCTTTATTTTCTGCTAGCACTCACCTGTTGAAGTTCAAAATTTTGAGCAAATGCTAGCTTTGGATGTGTTCCTTTTGGATGTCCATACTGAAGCACATTTATTTTAAAGGTGCCAACTTCATAATGTTGTTACTCATCTTTTGGGATCTATTTTCAGTCTCATTGACCTCCGTTTCTAGCATTTTCCCATTGCAAGGCTGAGAGCTTCAATAGTCCAGATAGAGACTGATGACCTGTGATGGCAAGCTTGTTCATCACATGGTCTAGTGCTACAAATAAATTTTAAGGATTTTGAATTCTGCATGCTGCTGTGGAAGGAAGTAGACCTGACAAGATGGCTCCCATGATGTTCTTTCATTGAGCTAGTGTCACATTCCTACATATAAAGCAGGAATAAGCTTGCTGTAAACCACCTTTTTACATCTACTTACACAGACTTAAATGGTTTAACATTGGTGGTGATGCATTTCAGAAGCCTCAGATCTGAATGAAAGTCTGATTGGAGGAGAGTTTCATGCTAAATATGGATGGAAAGAGGTATTTTGAGAAATGCACTTTTTTCCTACAAGACACCCCATTCAGAAAGAGTTGAGTTTTCTTGTCATGAACTGTTCCTCAGGTTTATTTTAATCAGACAAGAAAACAAGCAGCAAAACAGCTCATAGTGACATATTGGGCTATACTTGAATGAGGGTGCCACTTTTTCTGCTGGCCTCCAGCAGCATCATGACCCATCGTTCTCTCCCTTCAGCTCTGGGCTCCCAAAATAGCTGACAGATTTCCTGCCAGTTGCCATCTATAATCATTACACTCAATTAGGCCCAGAGCTACAGAGGGAGAGGGCGCACTCTGGCTCACACAGGAAAAAGGAAAAAAAAAAAAGAACAAACAACACTAATATATTATTATGCAAGGTATAATATTCAGCAGAGAAATATGGACACTCTTTTGTGCAGACAAAAGCTGCCAGTATTTTCATACCTGAAATTGCCACTATTTTAACACCTGCAAGGTCTTTATTTTTTGCTACTGCTTCTGTTCACTCATGTTCCCATCAGCCAAAAAATAAAGTCCACTTACAGCAACAGATACCATCTTCCTGACACCTAGAGCAGGAAGGAGAGAAGGAAGAGGAGTGTCTTTTCTTCTTACTAACTGCTGAACTCTCCATTTGATGGTTACCAGCTGCGTAAATAATATTATTTCCCATAGGCACACACAAATCCACACTGTATAATCCATCAGATAATACAGGTAATGGGGGTATGTTGTATTGTATTAGGCGAAGGAGGTGGGGAACTCGGTATGTGATGCGACAGGACCTCCCCTGCCCAGTGATTGATAGATGATGTACAGGTAAGGGGCGTAGACGAAGTGGGTAGATTGTATAAACAGACGACACATTCCAATAAACGCCATTTGCCGTTCCACCATGTCGGTGTGAAGTAATGCATGTAATTTGGCCGGTGTAGCCAGGAGACATCAAAGGGGGAACTCAAGGGAGGTTGCCATTGTCGTGGCAACAGGGGTACTAGTCAACAGCCAGCTGAACATGAGCCAACAGTGTGCCCAGGTGACCAAGAAGGCCAATGGTGTCCTGGCTTGTATCAGAAATAGTCTTGCCAGCAGGAGCAGGGAGGTGATCATTCCTCTGTACTCAGCACTGGTAAGGCCATGACTCAAGTGCTGTGTTCAGTTCTGAGCCCCTCACTACAAGAAAGACATTGAGGTCCTTGAGCATGTCCAGAGAAGGGCAACAAAGCTGATAAGGGGTCTGGAGCATATTATGCAAAGCGTCTGAGGTAACTGGGGTTGTTCAGTCTGGACAGGAGAAGGCTCAAGGCAGACTTTATCACTCTCTACAACAACCTGAACGGAGGTTGTAGTGAGGTGACAGTTGTGATCTTTTCCCAGGAAACAGCAATAGGATGAGAGGGAATGGCACCAGGGGAGGTTCAAGTTGGATATTAGGACAAACGTCTTCTCGGGAAGAGTGGTGAGGCACTGGAATAAGCTGCAAAGGGAAATGGTAGAGTCATCATCCCTGGAGGTTTTCAAGAAACATTTAGATGTGGCATTGAGGGACATGGTTTAGTGGGCATGATGATGATAGGTTGGTGGTTGGACTAGATGATATGAAAGGTCTTTTCCAGCCATAACGATTCTATGACTGTATGACTGCATGGCATCTGCCTTTGATAAATAGTCATTTAAATGGGATCTTCCTACAAAATTAGAAATAGTTGAAGAATAAAAATTGTTTATCTCCTTTTGATGATATTGTTTTTTCTTATCACTGTCCCACTGCATGCAGGTTTGTAGCAGTATTAATGATTACTGTCACTCTTTACAAGGCTTATTGTAACTGATATTATCAGAGATATTATGATTGAACCAGGTAAGAAAAGAGTCTAGCAAGATCTTTGCAGTTTCTGGATTAAAAACAGTTCCATAAAGTTGTCTTTTCCTAATTAAACTTGAGGTGACATTTTTAAGTCAAGTGATATTCCTTGGAATATTCGTGCCTCTATCAAGGGACCGAGTGCTGTGAACAGTGAAGTACATTTAGTATGGAGTAATTTCTTCATTGCTTTAGTGCATGATAGAGATGTCTACAAAAGTTAAATTAGTTAAAGTGATCTCAGTCATGCTACTAAGGAACTTTCTGATGCACTAGCAAAGGAGCATCTCATTAAAAGGATTTAATCTCATTAAAGACTTCTGCTTTCTTGACTGAAATACAGGGTGAAGGGAGCAAAAATGTACTCCAAACAACTGCAACACAAACTATTAAAGTTCAAAAGGTTTTTTCCTGTACTCAGAAAAGTTGTGTTTCACGTCATATGCTTTTTCGTTCATTTAATATTTCTTTTTCATGACAAGACTCTGGTCTAAACTCTGGGCATAACATGTGTGCCCACAGACCCAATCTGTTCTTGGCTCCCATCCCTTTTCAGATCCCACCTGCACGTGTCCCCAGCTATGTGTGCACAATGAGAGGATACCTGATTTTACAGACTTTAACATAAGAGCTGCAGCCTGGTTTTAGCACAGCCTGTCAACCTCCATAGCCACCTGAGATTCCAGCATGGCCTCAAGTGGCTGACACACGCATCTCAGCTCAGCTACCAAAATTAGCTAATTTCAACCTCACCATGCTTAAGCACATCTATACCATCTATATATGCTGAGATCTCTCTTTTAACACACCTGTATGTGCACCTTTCCTCTAACACCATGGAGGGTGTGTGAAGAATGCATGGCCTCCTGCAATTACTACACTTCTAGTTCTCAGTAGCATCCTCAGAAGAGAAATTTCCTGCTGGTAGTGATGGGTATGACATCCCTCATTAGACATTTTGACTGAAAGAAATTAAAATTCATGAGTTTTTCACTTTCCATTCTGTATTTCAGGACTAGGGTGTAAATTTGGAAAGTTTAGGCCATATTCTGCTATTCTCACCTGCTTTTGGCACAACTTCTGCAACATTTTGTCATGATGTAAAGGTGTTAGTTACATAGCAAGGTTCTATTAACAGTGACCAATCATAATAGGATTTAGGCCTTATCAAAGTGACCCTAAAATTGATGCACTTGCAACTGCATTTCAATTCACTGTACTTAAATTGCTTTATAAATATTAATTAAAGCAAAAACTCTGATGATAAAGCAGCACTTTCTGAGTTCTGGAAAAATGCCACTGTATCATGCTGATGTAATTTTAATACAATTTAAATATAGCTTAAATTATATAAGTAATATAATGCAAATGAACATATATATGCATGCATTAAAAATAAATTAATTTAATATAAAGTGGATAATGTGAAATTAATTGAATATCATTTTTAGATACCAGATGTTCAACTGTCCATCAGCTCCCCACAGTGTCATTCCCTCAAATGCAATTTTGTGGAGTTACGTATCAAATACACATTAAAGATAAGAAGCTCCTTTTTATAAATAATGTAGAACATTGTAAGGGAATATTGTAAAGGCAAATCTTTGTGTTATTTCCTGGTAGTCTCTGCTTATCTGGAAATAGGGAAAATATTTTTTTTGCATTACAGTTCCCGTCATTTCTACAAATTCCTAATACTGGCAGATGCAAAATTCATATGAAATGGAAAAAAAATATGAATTCTCACTTAAATATCTATGTAGTTAATTATCAAGATAACAGTAGTTAAGAAAATTATACTGTATTCAAATCCTTTCCTCTGTTATGTAATTTGGACCCTGCTAATACTGTACATGGGAGCAATCAAAATATAGTTCTCCTCCTTACTCCTAGCCAATGCACAAGAAGAAACTCACCTGAAGAAATTGAAGAACTTTGAGATCCCTGTTCTCAAATATCTAAATTTGATAGTGAAGCTGTGGAGTAGCAGTTTGATGTTTTGGAAAGTACTCCTCAAGCTTAGTATTTTCACGTCCCTTGAGAAGATAATACTCCCTAGAAGATAAGAGGTTCTATGTAACTCATTTTTTGTGCACCTACACACCTGTTCTTATCAGGGTGCAAGAAACATTCACTCGAACTCTGGTTTCCTGTGTCTTATTTGAGTATGTAAGGAGAAAAGATGGCTTGCGCTGGTCTAATTGCCCTCTCTCATCCTACTACCAATTCTCCCTCTACAAAAATGAATTTGGACTTCTGCTTGAACATGAGCGCTAGAAGCACAAAGTGCGAGTGGGAGCTGAGGAGGAGGAAGACAGGGAAGTTGTTTTGTAGGGCCAGCTAGTAGCTAGACTGGCTCCATGTCTCAGCACATCACCACTTTGGAGAGAGCAACAGTCTTCTCAGAAAGAGAAGGTCGTGGCTGTGCCATTATATTGTAGCAGCACGAAGAAGTTATATACGTGATCTATAATAACTACTTTAATAATAGGTTGCCCAGAGGTGGTGGATGCCTCATCCTTGGAGACACTCAAGGTCAGGCTGGACAAGGCTCTGAGCAAGCTGATCTAGCTGTAGGTGTCTATGTTCGTTGCAGGGGAGTTGGTCTCTTCTAATGCAAATGATTCTAGTATTCTATGATCATCATTTTAATTGTCCAGAGTTCTTAACTAAATAACTGAAAGCATTAATTCCATCTCTATGAATTATATCAGCAACTTTATCAAGAAAATCTTGACTTCATAGCTGTCATATTAGCTTCCTAAATGTCTTCTCACTTTTTATCTTTTTCCCTTCCTTATTCTGCAAACAAGTAACAGTTTTTCGTTTGTTTGTTTTTCCAAGACAAAGCACCATTCAGACATGCTCTGCTGGAGACTGAAATCCTTTTGATGTCATATGACAGCTGACAGAAAAGTATTAAAGGAGATGGTATATTTGCCAAATATAAATTCTAATTTTCTACAGGCGACTGCTTATGCACCACTGACATATTCCACTAAGATGCACTAAAAACATGGTCCCCTTGCTTTGATTTACTGAATTGTCTGGACTGCATAGAAAAATAGATTCGATTCATTTTTTATATTTCATTGTATTTTATTTTTAAGATGAGCAAGTCTTGTGACTGTACACCTCTCTGCGCTTTCCTCTCTTAAGCTGGGATCCTTCACAACTTTTCTGCTGCTGTTCACTGTCTTTTGGAAGATCCACAAACACTTTGACTACTTCTGGCCTTGTTTTTCTTTTGCTGAGATCAGAGGGTAATTATTTTTCACCTGGGGAATTGTCTCCCTTCCTCAGTGCAGTTCCTACCCGTATATTTATTTCACACAGAGACTTGGCAGGCATCAGCTAACTCAGCACTGTAATACCCAAATTTTATTCATTACCTAGATTCCCATTCAGTTGTTCCGCATTCTTATATTCACTTTGCTGTGATATCCTTAAATATTTGAATAGTAACCCAGTATTGTTCCTTAAAGTTCATCTTTTCACTCCTTCCCAATGGTTGCTAAATATCTTCATATTAACCTCCACCTTGAAGACACACATGCTGCAGTGCTGTTGTAAGAGCTATCTTCATGTATAATAGCTTGGAAATCAGTAATATTTTTGCCACTGCAGAACAGAGCCCTGCACGAGTTACTTTATAACATCAAAAAACATCATTGTACTCCAGTCTGATCCGGCAAACTCATTTCAGAATATAAAAGGCCCCTTATTTGTAAAGCAGTTATGTGAAGAAAATAGCTGATGCAGCATCACTTCAATAAAACTTGTTAGTGCTATAGGATCGCTTAATACATGCCCCTGTATGTTGTATTAGGCGTGCATCGGGGGGATCGGGATGTGACATGACAGGACCCTCCCCTGTAGTGTGATGTAGGCTGATGCTGGCATAGGGGGTGTAGACGAAGTGGGTAGATTATATAAGCAGACAACACATTCCAATAAACGCCATTTGTAGGATCATCCACGTTGGTACTAGTGCTGCTATGGTCCTAGCGTGGTATATTTGCTAGCCCCTGGGTGACCACGTTCTGGTGTGGGGCACAGAGTGTGGCTGCAAGCGGCAACACCTGTAATGTTCTTGCACCAGGAGAAGCATATAGCATACTCATGACTGCTATAAGGGAGTTTAATATCTTAACCCCATTGCAAATCTGACAAAATTTGCATTCCAAAGAAAATCCATCCACATGTAAGAACACTGCTTACACAGTACAGCAAGAGGGTTTTCTTTGTGTTCACTGCTGTGCATTTTCCTTTATAACAAATACTCTTTCACTATTTTTCCACTGTGCATACAGGTGAAATTGCAACTCCGAACTGCACAGAGGCAATTTGTTTCTAAGTGTCATGGCTGGAGAATTAACATGGAGTGGCCAAGGGAATTGTCTGAACTTTTCTGTGGAAGAAAAAAAAGTATTCCTCTTCTCCCGTGTTATTTCCTGTGAGGTCGAGCCATTGACTTCTAACTCCATGATTAAGGCTCATTTGATCAGAGGCTCATGTTACCATGGCAACACAGAGGGATCAAACTCAGCTCTGTAAAAGACAACCCAGCTGATGCCAGCTGCCTCCTGCACAACTCTCACAGTGCCTCCAGCAGTCCTTACCCACCAAAAGCACATCTGGTCTGTGCCAGCACTCCTGCACCCACTGCAAGGGCAGATCAGTCCTCCCAGGCTTCTGTCCTGAGCGGCACCAGGTGAAAGAAATCTCTGGCAAATGGGTACAGAGGACTGGATGACATTTTCTGCTTCTCATGTTCATACTTTGCATTCATTAATTTATCTCAAAATTCTTTGTGCGTGTGTGAGTCACTTTCCATTTGTATTTTAAAATGAGTGGTCAATGTGCTCACCAACCTCTAATGACAAACACTTTATGAGAATGCTCTAGTTCATAGCTTCTTCCTGAGGTCACTGTATCTACTTTTCATATCACATGCAAGATAACCGTCGATACTGAAATTTAATGCACAGAAATGTTTTATCAGGAAACTGCTACCTTGTTGTCCTAGAAACAAAGGTGGAAGAGCAAAAGTAGCCTCCAGGAACATTTTAAATGTATTTTCCTAACCCCAGCTTGCAGCTGGAATAAGACTGATTAGTTGCACTCTGTAATAATAGAAACAACATAATGCTTTTGTTTAATTAAATAAAGAAAAAATAGCAATTTATTAAAGAAATTATTCATTGTGATATTTCTAGACATAGGATTCCTAAGCTCATTTGCTGAAATTAGAATCTTACTTCAGAATAAAATAAAAATAGCAGATCCCTGATGGGTCCAGTTCTTTTCTTAATGATAAATATTTAATTTATAAGTGACATTATAGATGATTTGATGTAATAATTCTCTACTGCATCTCTGAGTCCAGGCATGTCTTGAATTTTTGTTGGAAGGTTTTGCCCTAGTATCCTTATCCCAGAAAAGTCTCATAAATGCATTCCTAAAAGCTATTTTACCTTGTTTTTGTGATCTTTGAGTTATGTTTATGCCCTATAAACTCCCTTTTGAAAAGCTTGACCACTATGTTAACAGTGATTTTATAGAAAGCAGATTTGCAGAGACTGATCAGAGTGTACCAGTGGACAAGAAGCTGACCAAAACCAGCAATGCACCCTCATGTCAAAGAAGGCCAACAGCCTCCAACAGCCCAAGGACAAGCACTGCCAGAAGGTGGAGTGATGTAATCCTGCCCCTCTGTTTAGCACTGGACCTGGAGTGCTGGGTCCAGTTCTGAGCTCCTCAGAATATGAGAGACTTGGACATGCTAGAAAGAGACCAGCAGAGTCGTGAAGATGATAAAGGGACTGGAGCATCTCTAACATGAGGAAAGGCTGAGAAAGCTGGGATTCTTCAGTGTGGGAAAAACATGGGGTGATGTCATCTATATGTAGAAATACCTAAGGGGAGTGCGGAGAAGGCAGGCAAAGCAGATAGGAAAAAGTTGTGCTTCATTCAATGCATGATATGGCTCTGGAGGCTCTGGAGGCAATGAAGTTCACTGTTCCTAACACTTGCATCTTTCCAGGTGTTTCAATGAGCATAATTAAACATCGGAGCCTTAGGGATCAAATCACAGGATAGGATGAGAGGTACCACCCTTCTGTAAAGACGCATATATCTGAAGAGAAAGAGAGAGAGAAAGGAAGAAAGGAAGGGAAAGAGGGAGGAAAAGAGGGAGAGAGGGAGGATAGAATGGCTTGGGTTGGATCACCAAACTCCAAGCCCTCTGCCACAGGCAGGGCCACCAACCTCTAAATCTGGTACTAGGCCAGGTTGCCAAGGGCCTCATTCAAACTGGTCTTGAACACCTCCAGGGACAGAGCATTCACAACCTCTCTGGGCAGCCTGCTCCAGCGCCTCACCACTCTCCCTGTAAAGAACTTCCCCCTGACAACCAGTCTAAACCTTTCCTCCTTAATCAGGTTTCAGGATCCAGAAAGATCCAGCAGGAAATGTTAACAATGCGTATGTTTCCAAGACTGGTTGCTACAATGGTGGTGAGCTGCTAGCAAATGGCTCTTCTTCCTGGGGACCCACAGCTCCAAGGCAGACACCAACAAATGTTCACCCCCTTGTAGTCTATTTTTCTATCATTACCAGTAAAAACAGACAACCCAAATGTCCCAAAGTTGTCTAGCTCCCATGTCTAAAGTACAAAGCTCCTCTTGAGCTCTGAAGAGAACTGTCTATTCCAAAACAATTTCTCTGAAAAATGTTGTTTTGGAAAAGTGCGTTTCAAAGATGTTTGCTTGCCCTGAAAATATTCTAATGAGTTTTTGTGCACTAGTCTAATTGCAGCAAAAAAGACTCAACCACCTGTTGTGATTTCTGCACATTAGTAGCATTTATATGAGGAATTTGTTCAGCTGTTTCTACTTCAGTGGTTTGGAACCCAGCAAAAGAGCTACACTATCTCTGAAATGATGGAGCACTGGTGTTCATGTTTATGTCCTCCTGGGCTGCTGTGGTGTACAGCTCTGGTACACAATCCAGCTCTTTTCACTTTAATTCTTTAAACTGGAGACAAGAGACTCTTTGCAAGCCCCAAGGAAATAAGTGAAAACAACTAGTTAGAATAAAATGCTGCTCCTTTTTTTCCTCCAATTTTCTAGTAATCAGGAAAACAAACAATAGTGATGATGCTGAATGTATCATTACTGGTCTCAAAGCTGGTACACATCTAAGTGCATAGGTCACTTTACATCACACAAATCATTCATTTTTAGACCTTGAGCAGCATTATCAACCAAATGGTAGCATTCAGTTACCCTTAGTCAAGTTTTTGAGGTTTTCTACATAACTGCGAGAGAACAATCGTTGACAGCAGCAGTGAAGAGAGGAATAAATATTGTTCAAGGGGTATTTCCATGCCCATTATCAGTCCTCCCCAGTATATGCACATGTGTACTAAAATCCGATTTACATTAGTAGAGGAGAAGTTACATTAACTTTAGCATGTCAGTTTACAGAGGCTGAACTAGATGAAAGATGATAGCCATTGTCATGAAGAGCATGATTTCATTACTTTTTTTTTTTTTTTTTTGCATTTGGAGGATTTTCCCTATTAGATTGGAGACAGCTGACAAAGTAGGATGTATTCATAAATATCCTTGCATACCTGTGGGGGAAAAAAAATGGATAGGAAGTCCTGCTTCACTGGGCACATTAGAGATAAATGGCTGGTAAAGCAATCTTCATTCATACGCCACTACAGGGAATCCTGCATCCAAAGGGATGAGCATCTGTGCTGCTTCTGCTAACACCTGCATTTTCAGTTGAGAAAATCCTGCATTATTTAGTCCTTCTTTGCCCTGTCATCAAATACCTCAAGCCCTTTCCTCCACACATCTTTCCCACTGCCTTTACTAAATCAAGAAGTTTAATTGCTCCTTCTGTTACATCTAAAAGATCATTTGTTACTTCCATTCATTTTATGAATGTGATTCTTTCTAGTTGAAAATGTTATGCTAGTATCCTTCAACTATTTTAAGCATAAGCTGTTTTGTTCCATTCTTTTATTTTTTTCTCTCATATAGTAATTGTAGTGCAGTCTGATTAAAATCATTCCCATTAAGCTATTCCAAGTTAGCAATTTATAGCATGCAGAGAAGTCCACTGCCTGATTTCTTCATGGTAGGAGATCACTCCGTTAAAATGGGCACAATTTGGTCTTCTGAAAAAACTGAAATAGGTTTTTCATAACACATTCATGAAACAAATGAAGTTTTTCTGGATATGAAAAGTCAGCAATCATTGCAACTGCAGCCATCTGGCACTGAGGCGTTATAATTTTTTCCTTTGAAGTTTACTTCTATCATATATATTAAATTTCAAAAACGATGAAATCCAAAATAGGATTTTGCAGGGAGGGGCTATAATGAAAATGATTTTTAAAGCAGTGATGTATGCATGAGTTCACGTGTAAAAATAGAATATACAAGAATTTAAAATCAGTAAAAGGGTTTTTTTGATGTGCAAATCTCCTCACTATCAGGGTTCACGTTGAGCAAATGTCCTTTACAATAACAACAGACACACTTCAGTTTTAATCCACTGGACAATTTCATGCTTGTTCTCTATTCTTTTTAACTAGATGTTACAGCTTGAAAGTTTGTAATACATGCTTGCATGAGGTGGGCCAAGTCCAATGTACAATATACTATCCTAACTCACTTTTCTTTTAGCACAATTTCTTAAAACTTGTAGGGTTTCATAAATCTACATGGAAGGAGATTGGTATGACCTTTCACAGCAGTGAATGAAGATTCAGAATAACAAGATAAGTTAGATGTGCAATCTTAGCAGCACACTTTCAGTCACTACTAAGTGATGTGCTATTTCTCTGCTGACTTTTACTCACTCTTCCCTTCCTCTAGTTTTTAGTCTTACTTCACTCCTATTTTCTATCTTTAAAAGTGGACATTAAACATTTGTAGAAATTTTTTGCTCTACATAGACTGAAAATGTAGACCAGTGTCTGCCCAATAGACTATAAGTCTCTTGCCAGTTCCTCAGGTGTTTCCTCATCCATGACATCAGGGCAGCGCCTTGAAGCAGGCCTATTTAGGAACTGTGAAGGCTTGACCAGAAATTAACATTACTCCAACTGGATAGTATAGAATCCTGGAATCATAGAATCACCAAGGTTGGAAAAGACCTACGAGATCATCCAATCCAACCATCCACCTATCACCAATAGTTCTC
>JANHGO010000063.1:78136456-78151581 GCA_024606505.1 Aquila spilogaster | reverse complement strand
GGACAGCTGACCCCAACTGACCCAAGGGATATCCCAGACCATATGACGTCATGCTCAGCATATAAAGCTGGGGGAAGAAGGAGGAGGGGGGGACGTTTTCAGTGATGGTTTTTCTTCACAAGTCACCCTTAGATGTGCTGGAGCCCTGCTTTCCTGGAGATGGCTGAATACCTGCCTGCCCATGGGAAGTGGTGAAGGAATCCCTTGTTTTGCTTTGCTTGCATGTGCAGCTTTTTCTTTACCTGTCTTTAAACTGTCTTTATCTCAAGCCACAAGTTTTCTCTCTTTTACTCTTCCAATTCTCTCCCCCATCCCACTGGGGGGAAGTAAGCAAGTGGCTGTGTGGGTTAAACCATGACACTCCTCTTCTCCCATGTTATTTCCTATGAGGAAGAGAGGTTGACTTCTAACTCGGTGATTAAGGCTCATTTGATCAGAGGCTCATGTTACCATGACAACACCGAGGGATCAAAGTCAGTTTTGTGAAAGACAACCGAGCTGATGCCAGCCACCTCCTCACAAAAATCTAGCAGAGCCTCAAGCAATTCTTCACCATCCAAAGCACGTCTGGGCTTCTCCAGCATTCCCTTACCCTTTGCATGGGTGACCTGGTCCTTCCAGGCTCTTGAGGCTCTGTCCTGAGCAGCACTGAGAGGAAGAAATCTCCGGTGAATGGGAAGGCAGGACTGCAGGACATTTCATCCTTGTCATATGCATACCTTGCATTCACTGATTTCCCTCTGAACACATTTGTGGTGTGAGTCACTTCCCATTTGTATTTCGAAATGGGTAGTAGGGATACTCACCAACTCCTGATGACAAACATTTTATAAGAATGTTCTAATTTATAGCTTCATCCTGAGATCCCTGTATCCACTTTTCAAAAATTGTGTAAGTGTGGATACTGAAATGTAATGTACGGAAATGTTTTATCAAGAGAAATGTAACTGCCACTTCATTGTCCTAAAAACAAAGACGGAGATTACAATGGTAGTCTCAAAGTGAAAAATTATCCATTCAAATTTAAAAAGTATTTTCTTAATCTCAGCTTGGGGCTGAAATAAGACCAATTAGATGTGCTCTATAACATAATGGACTCCCTGCAGCATGATTTTGTTTAATTAACTAAAGAAAAATTAACAATTTACTAAAGAAATTATTCAGTATGATATTTCTAGAGATAAAATTCCAAGGCTCATTTGTTGAAATTAATTAATTAATTTAGAGTTAAAAAAAAAAAACAGCAGATCTCTGATGGGTCCATTTCATTTCCATCACAATAAAGATTTATTTTACTTTTATAGGCAACATTATAGATGTTAGATCATTTGATATACCAATGCTTCGCTGCAGCTGTGAGAGTCCAGACATGTGTAAAGATTATTTAAACTATTTGTTGGAAGGTTTTACTCTGGAATCCTTATCCCAGAAAAGGATCATAAATACATTTTGGTAAACTATTCCCACCTTGTTTAGGCAACATCGGAGCCGTGTTCATGCCCAATAAACTTCCAGTTGTTAAGTTAGACAACTGTGTTAAGAAAAGTGTGATCTCAGAGAAAGCACCTTTGCAGAGACGGACCAAAGGGTGCTGGTGGACAACAAGTTGACTACGACCCAGCAATGCACCTTTATGGCAGTGAAGACCAACAGCATCCTGGGCTGGAAAAGGAAGACCGTGGCCAACAGTTTGATGGAGGTGATCCTTCCCCTCTGCTCAGCGCTCGTGAGACACATCTGGAGTGCTGGCTCCAGTTCTGGGGTCCCCAGAACAAGAGAGACGTGAGGAGAGTCCAGTTCACTGGAGAGAGTCCAGTGAAGGGTCACGAAGATGAATAAGATAAGAGCTTGTTAGAGCATCCCTCATCTGGGCATAAGCTGAGAGAGATGGGGCTGCTTCACCTGCATAAGAGAAGTCTCAGGGGGATTTTATCAATGCGTATAAATACCAATTGGGGGTGGGAGAGGGGGAGTGGTGGGGAGCGAAGAAGACAGGGAAAAACCCATGCTTCACTCAGTGCATTATATGGCTGGCAGCTCTGGAATCAATAAAGCTTGACTGTTTTACTAACACTTGCAGTTTTCAAGGTAATTGGATAAGCACAATTAAACTTCAGAGATTTAGGCATCAATCACCATATAGGACTAGATATACCACTTTCTGTGAAGATACTACTATCTGACCTGAAGTAGAAATGCACAGGATCTCAGAAAGTCATTCTGAAAAGCTGCTAGGGGACCAATTCTGACTCCTTTGTGAATAGTGGATCTCCAGCTCAACTATCAGTGTAATTTAAACTTGCTAGATTTGAATGCAGTAGAGAATGAGTCATTCCCTTGTGTAAGCAAGTTTTTGTACCCAGGACAAGAATATTAAAATCAGAGCTTATCTTACAGCTCTGAACTCTACAGAACAATTCTGTTCTTCATTTAAATGTTGAAAAGAATAAAAATCTGTTAAGGGATGAGACAATTACAGAAGATAAAGAGAAACAAAAGGCAGGAAATGAACAAAGAAAATACAGGAAAGAACAGCAGACAAAAATATCATTTAAAAAGAAAGGAAACAAAGACCCACATAGGAGATTTATAATATTTAGATAGGAAAAAAAATTTGATTATAGAAAATGCCGCCAGCACCCCAAAGTCATGAAGCAGATAGGAGCAAAAGAAGTGATGAAACAATACCATGAAAGAAGAAGACACTTCATTAGAAATAAAACTTGAAGAAGTAACAAAAAAGGTGTGTAAGATTTCATCCCAAGGAGTGAAGTAGATAGTAGTCTGGAATTTTCTCCATGTTAATATCTGCAGTAAGGATCATTTGTTTGAAGCCCCACTGTAGGATATAGATAAGAAGGAGAACACTGGTCACTGGAAGGTGTCCAGGACAAAAAAGTGTTACATCACTAAAACAGTTGTCGAGATATGCAAGCTCCCATCAGACATTTGTAGATGTTGAACCCCACTGAAACTACTGAAATCTGACTGAAATCCCACTGAACAAGAAAACCATAGTTTAAGCAGCTTAAACAGCCTCTGCCACATAGACCTTATTCTAACACACACCCCTTATCCCACTACTCCATCACATTTCATTTGTGCCATACCAGATGGTGGTACAGACATCTGATTTAAACTGATCCAGAAAAATTAAAATAAAATTTTTTAAAAAGGGTGGTTCTAGTGCATCAGCTGTGCCAGGACAAGGAAAGAAGCCAGGCAAGAGTCGTGGACAACTATGGTGGACAGTGGTGTCCATCACAGATAGATCATAGGCAGATGGGACACCACCTTCTTTCCGAAGTAGTACTGGATTACAATGTCCCTTAAACTGCCTTAAACCAGCCTTGCTGGTTGCAGCTGACACTGCAAAAGGCAAAAGGGTAATTTACCACAATGTAACCACAACATTTTCAAAGAGGGCTGAAAAGTTCTTTCCTTTCGCTGTTGATGGGGGTGGGGGACACCCTCCAAAAGTTCAGTTTCTGTCTCAGTTTCTGCTGTCTAATCCAACTACTCCCCTTGTACCAGTTGAGCACTCACCAGCTCACTAAATGGGTAGAAGGTGGTTTGAGTAATGCATTTGAGTTTTCAGAGCTCAGGGTACTCCTGAGGCTCCCCGAGTGAGACATCTAGTGCAATGTAAGAGCTGAGAGCAGGACGACCTCTTCCAGTGGCTAGTAAATGGCTTTGCCATTTGCTAGAAGTGTATCCCATCTTTGTCCCACCTTTCAGACATTTCTGCTTGCCACCTAGACAAATAGCATTCATGTTAAGTAGTTGCAAAGAACACATTGCATCCATAATTAGGTAATGTAATTCTTACTGCAAGCTAATACTTCTAGGTCAATGCCTTCACAGAATGCCAGAAGATGTATGGAGCACCATTTTTAGAAAGAGCGAGTTACAGGCTTTCTCAAAAAGAGACTGAAAACAGTGAGCCTATACAGGACTTAAGTTCCCTTGAAGATGGCATATTCCACTTTCAGGATCCAGAGCGACCTGTTAGGAAATAATGACAATGAGCACATTTCCAAAGGTGTCTGCTGCAACGGTGGTGAGCTGCTAGCAAGTGCCTCTGATTCCTGGGTACCCATAGCCTGCAGGGTAGATACCTACAACTTTTCAGCCCCGTTCATTCTACCATTATTCTATTATTATTATAGGTGAAACAAGACAACCCAAATGCCCTAAAGTCATCTAGTTCCCATGCCATAGAGTACAAAGCTCCTCTTCAGTCCTGGAGGACAGTTTACTGCAAAACAATTTCTCTGAAAAATGTTCTTGTTTCAGAACAGTGTGTTTCATTGATGTTCTGTTTCCCTGAAAATATTCTAACAAGTTTTTGTGTGCTGCTCTAATTGCAGCTAAAAGACTCAACCACCTGTTATGCTTGCTGCATGTTTGGAATATTTATGTGAGGAATTAATTCAGCTGTTTCTCCTTTAGTGGTTTGGAAACCGGCAGAAGTCCTCCATCCTCTCTGAAACACCACCACACAAGGCACTAGTGCTCACGTGTATGGCCTCCTGGGCTGCCATGCTTTGCAGCCCCGGTGCACCATCTGGCTCTTTTCACTTAAATTCTCTGAACTGGGGAAGAGGGACTCTCATGGTCTTGCAAACCAAGGTGCTGGAGGAACTAACCTAAAACAGCTAGTCAGAATAAAATGCTGCTCCTTTTTTCCTAAATGTTCTTGTAACCAGGAAAACAGAAACAACGACGATGCTGAATGTATCATTGCTGGTGTCAACTCTGGTACACAACAAACTGCACAGGTTAATTTATATGACTCAACCCAGTTATTTTCAGGCCTTGAGCAGCGTTACCAAATGAATTATAACATCCAGTTACCTGCAGTCGTGTTTTCAAGGTTTTCCATACAACTGTGACAACACAATACTTCCTGAGTCTCTTGTGGGATTTGGGGTGTGTTGGGGTTTTTTTATTATTTTCCCTTTTTCTTAATGACAGGTGACAATTAGAGGTAAGAGCTAGGAGAGTAGCCAGTATGCAATACTGCTATGTCTCTGACAGACAGGGAAAAGAGAACAGTGTTTGAAAGTAGGAGTGAAGACAGGAATAAATGCTTCCCCGGTGATATTTCCATGCACATTATCAAATCTTCCCCAGTGTAGGCACACATGCACTAAAATCTCATCCACATCTGTAGAGAAGTGAGTCTTATTTTTACCGTGCCAATTTACAGAGGCTGAACAAGGTGAAAGATAGATAGCCACTGTCATGCAGAGCATGATTTAAACAAAACTTTCCTGCCTCTGGAGGATTTTCCCTATTAGACGGTAGACAACTGATAAAGTAGGATTTATTCTTAAGTACCCTTGCATATTGGGGGCGGGGGCGCAGAGGAGGGCAGAACGTGGAAATGTATGGAAAGCCCTGTTTCTCTGGGCACATTAGAAATAAATAGCTGGTAAAAGGATTTTATTCAGATATGTCACTACAGGGAATCCTACAGTCAAAAGGATGAGCATCTGTGCTGCTTCTGCAAACACCTGCATTTACAGCTGAGAAAACACTGCATTATGTAGGTCTTATTTGTTATACCACCATATGCCTCAGGCCTTTTCCTCCCCGCATCTTTCCCATTGCCTTTACTAAATCAAGAAGCTTAACTGCTCCTTCTGTAAAGTCTGAAAGATCATTTGTTACTTCCATTCATTTTATAAATATTATTCTTTCTATCTGAAAAAATTATGCTAGTATCCATTAACTATTTCAAGCATAAGCTGTTTTGTTCAATTCTTTTTCCATTTTCTTTTTCTCTTATATAGTAATTGTAGCAAACTCTGATTAAAACCATTCTCATTAGGCTACTCAAAGAAAGCAATTCAGAAATTACAGCATGCAGGGAAACCCACTACATGATTTCTTTGTGGTAAGGGACTACACCATTCATGTGGGCACAATTTAACCTTCTGACAAAACTGAAACTGGTGTTTCGTAGAGCTTTCACAAAACAAACCAAATCTTTCTGGGTATGAAAAGTCAGCAACCATTGCAAACCCAGCAATCTGGCACTGCGGTGTTTCAATTATTTCCTTAGCAGTTTGCTTGTAGCAAATGTATTAAATCTCAAAAAAGATGTGATCCAAAATAGGATTTTGCAGAGAGACGTTATAATGAAGGTGACTTTTAAAGACTTTTTCAGCAATGGTGAATATGTATGGGTGTGTTCATGCGTACATAAGAATATATAAGAATTTCAAATCAGTAAAACTAAGGGGTTTTTTATTGATGTGAAAAATCTCCTTATCATAAAGCCTCAAGCACTCCATGTCAAGTAAATCTCCTTAGCAATAATAAGACACACCATAATTTTAACTCATTGCACAATTGCATACAATTATTATATTTTTTCTTTTCTTTTTAATTAAGCATTAACACTTGAAGATGCGTAATACATGTTTGCTTGTTAGTATACCATCCTAACTAACATTACTTTCAGCACAATTTCTTAAAACTTGTAGAGTATCATAAATTGACATGGAGGGAGACTGACATGACCTTTCCCAGCAGTGCATGAATATTCAGAATAGCAGGAAGATAAGCCAGGGGTGCAAACTTAGCACCACACTTTCAGTCACTAGTTAGTCATGTGTGATTTTTCTGCTGGTTTTTACCTGCTGTTGCCTCCATCTAGAGTCTTTAGTCTTGCACTGAACTTCACTTAAAAAAATGGGGTTTTTTCTTTTTTATAAAGTGCACATTAAACATTTAGAGAAAATGTTTGTTCCACGTAGACTGAAAATGTAGACCTGTGTCTGCCCTATGGACTACAAATCACCCCTGATCTGAACACAGCTCCTTAAGCCAGGAGCTGTGCAGGCTTCACCAAAGATTAACATGGACCTGACTGGCTAGGACTGGACAGGAGACACTGCACCCAAAGGATGACCATGGCAGGGCTATACTAACTCAAAATATCCCTTTAGAAGCTTTTATTAAGAGATTTTTTACATTCTACTGCTATCAAATTTCAAGTTTCTTTCACTTTCAGAAAACGAAAAAATATCTGTCTTCCTCTGGAGCTGAATTACATTTTAGAGTTGGAATCACACCCTCCAGGTAGGACAATTACAAGTATCTTACTCATTCAATCATACTTTAATGAAAGCCATGATTATTTAATGATATTTAATAGTTTGTCTTTAATGCCAATCTTTGTTGTTTCTGAAAAGTCTCTCTCTTGACAGTGCGAAAGCCAGCATATTTATTATCCACATAATGTTAGACCTAAGTTGGTGACTCTGTACAACCGTCAATGAACTTTATTTTTCTTTTTGCTGAAGGGTAGGAAATTTCTGTTGACAGCACTTACATTAGATATTGCACAGTCAAAAGTAAAACATCAGGAGTGGTTCTCAAAGAATACTTTTCTACTGCTAATATCTGTGCGGATTTTTCCAAGTAGCAAAACAGTAGACAACTATGACTTGTCACTGTTTCGACTCTACCTCAGTAGTACTTCTGAATGAGACAGCACAGCGCTGTATCTTCCAAAAGAAAAAAACATATGAAAATTTATAAAATGCAGTGTAAATCTAGCATGCTAGGTTTTCCTTATTCCCTTCCTCACAATGACGTTTTTAATAACCCTCTTATTCTAAATGTTTTTACATATGGCTTTCTAAGTTTTGTTTCACTGTAAGCTCTCAGGGACAGGGACAGTTCACATCTGTGCTCCACAAGATCCCAACCACACTCTTCACACATCCCAAAGCACCATGCCAGCTGTCTGCCTGTCCTATAATGGGAGGTAATTGGTATGTTCTGTTGCACTGTGATTATTCTGTTCTGCAAACTTTCATTTGCACATTTTAAAGGCAAGCTTGAGCTGAAAACCTAGATCTGGGTCAGTGTATTTCTGTAAGTTCTGTAAGCTGTAATTTCTACACAGCTGAATCTCAAGAACAAATGTGAAAATCCTAAGCTTTTTTAAAATTTAATTTATAACTGGATATCAGAGTCCAATTTCAAAATGTATATTTCCTAGGTTTAGATTCAATGAGTCTTTCTGTTGCTGTCATACTGAGAGATACCTACTTTTTGTAATTATTGGTAAAAAATGCCTATAATACCATTTGAAAATTGTCTAGTTGATAATTCTTTCAATGAAATCAGCTTACATAGTTGCAGAGAAAGAGAGAATGGCAGTAACATATAAAGGGGACAGTGTGTCTGAAAATTGAGACTTAGGCTAATGTTTATCCTAGGTGTGGATGGACTAGACGGAAAGGGCACTCAAGAGGGACTGTAGCAACACCACCACAGAGAGCAACAGCTGGTTAGTCCAGACTCAGGTTCAGCACTCTTGACTGTGAAGACATGCAGGGGGAGTAAACGCGGAATGTTTCACCTTAACACCAGTATGGCCTTTGCCAAGACATCTGCTGTAGCAATTAAATGTCTCATTTATTAAGAATGTAAAACACAGCCTGGCTTCTCTTGAAAAGTAAGGGCTTGTGCACACAAAAGTGCAGTAGCCTGATAGCTCATAGCAGAAGACAGTGATTGCAGCAGGCAGAATGAACGCTGACAGAGAACATAGAGAAAAGGACAAAATTCCAACAGGAAAGTCAGTCTGGTATCAAAACATACTTCCTGCTCAAGATTCAGAAAATCTTGAGACATAGATGATTTTCACTCAGGTTTTTACACCTGAAAATGTTCAAATACTCGTTTGCCATTTTTAAATTCAAGTAATGTAGGAGAGGCAGTTATACACTGAGAACAATGCAGGCGCTCCACATCCCACTAGCAATCACTGAAAGTTGTCCTGCATGTCATGAACATATACAGTTCAAATTAATGCTGATATCTCCTGACAGGCCAGAGCACAGCCAGTTCTCATATCCTTCCACCAAACAACCCAGTATTGGCAGGCATTCCACACATGGACTTGCTGTCACAAAGGATGGGCTGTTTTTCCTATACTTAACTCATTTACTATGTTAAATCCAGCTTGAGGCTACCTTTCAAATTTTTAAAGGAAGAAGGCCACTGTATTTCTTCATTTCTGAAGTGTAGTTTAACTATTTTACTGTCAAGGTATAAATCATGTTCTTTTAGTTGGAATCAGTAATAGAGTTCAAATTCTCATTATTTCATGTGGCGAATTTAAATTTCGTTACAAAGATCAAAACTAGCAGTTACTGCTAAGTGAGCTATTGTAATGCATTGCAAACATCTGTGTTGACAAGTTTAAGTGTCAATAATTTTTTAGTCGTACATGGATAACAACATTGAGATTTGAGGGTTCCTTCACTCTGCGCCTCTCTCTCTCTCTCTCTCTCTCCTACAATTAGAGAGCAGCCATATCAGACACTGGAGTGGGGCTGCTTTACTAGTGCTTTCAGTTCACCTCTACGATATTCTAGCTAGGTTGGGACTGCAAAGTGGGGAGCTTGCTGAAAACCTACATTGTGCTCAGAGGTCCTACATGTTTTCCAGTCACCTTGCTGACTGCTAGCCTGGCTAGTGCCCAGGGTCATATGATGCAGATTTTGCTCAGAAAGAATCAAGCTAGGCCATCAGCTTGTTACCTGGGTTATAAGAAATTTATATCTGTTTCTGTGAGACCCTTCCAAAAGAGGTTTAAATCTCCTCTGAACCACCTGAGGATAAATAGTGTGGATCAGAGATGGCTCAGTGTGAAAATAGGCTCAAGACCCAGGCTTACTTCAGAGTGTAGAGGTGCACCTTTATACTTATTTCAAAGCACCTTTGTGGCCCTATTGGTACCTTCCTTTCTTCTCACCAAGCATGCGCACTGCTGTCTTTCTAAGCAATTTACTTAGACCTTCTGCTTTGCACAAACACTTACTCATCTCTCTGGGATGCCAGTCTTTTGACCTTCTTCTGGTTTCAGTTCAAAACCTCAGCTTATTAAGCTCTATATGTTCTTCCCACTATAAGATTTAGCAGCAGGATGCATTTGTTTCTTTCTGTCTTTCATCAACTCTTTCATTCTTTCAGAGTTGAAAAATGCTAATAATGTTTAATCAGCCATGCAATACTGAGCTTTCCCATGTAGATGCCATCCTGTAGTATAGCAGCTACTGAAATAACCCATAATTGTACTGGAAATAGTTTATAAGATTGTTTTTCCAGACTATTCTTTTTCTGTAAGTTGCATGACTGAAAACTACTCACAGATAGAATCATTAAAATCATTAGCTCTATGAGACATGCAAGTGACAAACAGTGGGCTAGCCCCCCAACTCTTCTACCTTCTTCCATTTTGTCAATATTCCCAGTTTGCTTAGCCATTTTCGCAACAGAAGGCCAAATTTTGAGATCCTTATTCCGTCCCTTTCAGGTGAATGCTAACTGAACTCCATTGATAAAGAAGAGACCACAGGATCGCATGTGATCCTGTGTACAGTCTCCAGTTTCATGTGTTCCATCTGTAGCATTGACAGTTTTGCTCTTTGGGCAAAGTTATTTGAGCTGATATTCTGAAAAACCTGTATCTTCTTTCCACAGAGCCCAGGCTTTGCGGTATCCTTTCATCTTCACTTTATTCCTGGAGCTAAGTTTGGTTCTTGTGTGAATAAAAGCAGGTTATAGGACTAGAAGATTTCTACCAATCCCTTGGTGTTAGGTGTGATAACATATAAAATCGCTTTCATAAGTTGGTGCTGGAGAGTGTAAGGAATGGCTGTTGTCTTTGTGTTCTTGTGATCCATAGCAGTAAGGCTGAACTAATGAGTCTGTAAAGGAAAGGTGGATACGTGGGTCTTTCTAGTGGCTGCATTACCCAGAGGCAGAAAAGATTCCACTTTTGATCAGGAAAAAGTCTTTCAGAATTACTTTTTTTTTTTCAGTTTTAGTATTTGAGATACTGAGGTCAGAAAACAGAGCCAACAGTGCTCATCAAAGTAAAACAAAACATGCAACAGGATAGAGATTCTGTGAAGAATGAAGTAAAGACCATATTCAAAAGAATTAGTCACATACAAAGATTTTCCTATAACCTTCTATACAGCAGAGATTAGACCCACGGTATCCTCTACCTTGTTGTTTCTCCACATCTTCACCAGATAATGCTCTTGTGATATCTGGAGATGGCCAACATGATCTGGGTTTGTGGCACACATAAACAAGGTAAATAGATATTTTTGTGGAATGAAAGATGGAATAACAGACTGACAGAGCTCTGTGCAAAGGTTTACAGAACTAAAGTTTTAAAGAAGAGCCAGGACTGATAGATATTATTGACGGAAACAATTGCCAAACTACAGCTTATTGAGTTAAATGGAACCCAATTTGTCTTTTGTAAACACATCATGGATGAAAACCCAACTTCTGTGCTACTAAAATGTTTAATTTTTTTTATATAGTACATCTGAGAAGGCAATTCTCTCTCCATTAAGATCTATTGAATCTGAAAGTTGTATTTTAGCTACTCAAAATGTTGACTTTATTCAGCAAGCATAAATACCAGTTTGATAGTTAAGTTCACCTTAGTTTAATTCTGTCTACAACAAAGGCTCTGTTAACAAGAATTTTCTATTTAATAATGTGTTTCCCAACAGGATCTCTAATTAAAGCCTGTACATATGTTTTCTCCTACTGAGTAAACTGTGGTATGGATAGCTACTCTTGCCACACAGCTACATCTAAGTAAAAATGCCAAAAACCACTGTATTTTGCAAAACAACAAGCTCTGTCCATGCAGCAGCTAATTGGAATTTATGGAAAGATTATCAGCTTGTAAAGACTAATTCATTAAAAGGAATGTAACAGAGACAACGCCAAGCCATTTAGAGTGCAGAGATGAGCAAGCGGAAGAGAAAGTACCCTTTGGGTGTGGTAATTTGTTAGTTTTAATCTTAAATTCTTTTTGTGTCTAGAGATCTATGGACTTTTGCTAGATACACGGAATACATTAAATGGGAAGAGTTGGGTTCCAGGTTTCAGCAGTTTCCATTATCAGCATCATGAAGGAAAATGACGTTTGTGAACAACCTAGATTTCTTTTTATTTAACCTTTACATCTACCATACTTGGGAAATATCCAAGGCCAAATTACCCAGCAGCACAGATTAGCTGTTGCAGCAACTCTAGCCTGTATCCAACCATTTGTGAATACAAATACATCCAACAGAATAACTATACAAGTGACTGGTGGTTGTTTCTCTTCCTCTTCATTGTCATTGACAGGGAGCATGTAAGAATTAAGGATTTTACAGAAGTCCAAAGTGTGCCTAATCTTTACACAGAAATAGAACGTTATTTTTATAGTACTCTGATACACATGCAATTCTTGAAAGTAGGAACAAAGAAATTGCTCTAACCCTGCTCTTGAAGTACAGCCTAAGGGATCTAAAAAGAGAAGACTGGGGGAAGGCACACAGTGAGGAGTAGACTACTACCCAAAAACAGTTTTGCTCCAAGTCATACTTCTCCAATGGGATATTCAGTTGGCAGGGATGACCCTAAAGCCTGGGAGGCTCTTGCACTCTCTCTGAATAGGACAGTAATATTGACACTGCACCAGTTCATGCATTAATTTGTAAAAGCCTGTTCCTGGTTGCTGAAGATATCGTGAAGGTCTTTTCTAAATAAAAGTAAGGGATTCTTTAGTTAGGTTTGACAGCTAAGAAAAGCATATAATATAAAAGCCCTGAATCTCTTTTCCGCAACTCAGGGGGTTCTGGTACAGTGGGAACCATTTTGAATATAAATGTGCAATAAACTACCACTTATGAAAAGAATCCAATTAGCTTGTTCTTGAACACTGAATATTTGCTTTGCATAAATATTCTTTATTATGCACTTGAAGAATGGGGAAAATGTAATTGTGGGGATCACAGAAGGGAGGAATTTTTCTTAATTTCAAAAGCAAAAGCAAAGCCAAAAAGCTTTGGGATAGGGCTGGGTGACTGTGATGGGGAAAAGAAAAAAGGAAAACTGGAAATATAACAGTAAAGCAATGCTATAAATACAAATGTTGGCAAGAACTAAAACCGAGCCAATGTTACAGTACAAACACACTTTTCCGTGACTGTATATTCTATTTTCATATCAGAAAAGGTCCCCTGGTTTGAATTTAGGTTTAGGATTAAGTTGATAGTGGAATCCAAAAATCTTTTGACGTAAAAAAAAAACCTTTTAATATCTGACATCTTCAGTGGGAGAAAAGGGATATGCTGTTTATCCCAGCTTTAAATGCCCCTCCATAATTTTTCTCTAAGTGAAGCCTCAAATACTCTACTGCCTCTATTTTCAGGAAAATTTCTATGCTTAAACAAACTGTTTTTCAGCCTCAGAGGGACTGGTTAAGCTCGCTAAATTCTTTTAAGACTTAATTAAGTTAGCATTGGGAACTGCATAAAATAGTATGGTTACTTGATTTCTTTAAAATATTCATAGCAAGGAGCTGATACTTTTGAAGTTTGTGATTTAACAGTTATAAATGTAGTATATGGGCCAAACTTTCAAAATGAGCTCTAAAATTAGTGGCAGTAAATCTTAATGTCTGCCTGGGTGCTTTTTCCATACAATAGGAACACACACACAAGGTAGGAGCACCGACTCAAATTCTGCTCTATTCCTGGATAAATCCATTTGGCTCCAAATGATTCATTGTGGTGCACATAAATGCAGCTTTTGACCTATGAAGTGGAGGAGTGACAGGGAAGCATGCTCTGCTGTTAAAAGCAAGCTGTATCTGCAAGGAACAGACTCCTTTTCCTTGTACCTTGCCATCCTTGCATGCAAATCAGGGTGGTCATTTCTAACAGTCTACACAGCCTGCAAAGCTGCAAGGCATTTGTGATTCAAAACTTCAATGATGTCTTGTCATGAGGTGAAAGACAGCAAGATCAGAACTTGAAAACAGAAGCTACTGAATGAATTATACCTCTGAAGAATGAACTTTACTGGTGGTGCTTGACAGGTGAGTATGAAAACAAATCTGCCTTATAGATCTGCCCAGTAACAGGACAGATATGCTAGGAAAGGGATTCATTATGAACTCCATGCTGCCAGCTTCTCCATATCCTGCAGGATTACAGGAAAGAAGCCCAGATATGCAGATGGAAGCATCTATTATGTTATTCTGCAGGTGAATTAATAAATGTAGAGAAATGGGCTTCCTGATTTGGGGTTAAGTTAGTGGCTAGCACAATGGCAGTGCAAGTGGATGAACTGATAATAACAGCCATGAAAGTGATGAGAGAGTAATATAGGAAAAGAATGGCAAAAAAAAAGAAATTATCAAAATCAATATGCATTTTCCCTTACATTGAAACAATTATTTTGTTGCATGCAGACTTTCTAGCTCTTCCAGAATAATTTCCTCAAAATCTAGAGTACTTAAATTATGCTCTTTTAGCCAAAAGTGTTGTAACATGATAGAATAATTAGAAAAATATTTCCAAATTCATTCATTTCTTAAATACCTTGTAGCAATGAAATACACAAGGAAGGCAGCACAGGAGTAGAGAGCAGTGCCAGTAGGATGGTAAGTCTCATAAAGGTAGTAAGTTTTAAATTCAAATAAATATTCTCCTGAAGAGAGTAAAGAATTTTCCAAGCAGTCTGAAAATTGAACCAGCAAGGGGTTTTGGTAACCAAGGAACCATACTCTCATCTCTTTATTCTGTCTTCTACCTACTTGGTCACTGTGCTGACTTCTTTCAGCACATTTTATCACAGTGATTAAAGACTGGTAAAAAACAGTTCTCTGCTGACTTTCTCTGCTCACATCATGGCCAGCATTCCATGAAGGGAGCACACAGGCAGCAGGTAGAAGGGTCGTGCCCAGCCACTAAGCAGTACAGTTAGAAGCTGAAGTTCTGCTTATATTGCATAAGAGGCAGTTATGGATTCAGAATACCAGTGCTCTACACCACCAAACTGTGCCCATAGGAAATCACAGAATCATAGACTCATAGAATGGTTTGGGTTGGAAGGGACCTTAATGGTCATCTAGTTCCAACCCCCTGCCATGGACAAGGACACCTTCCACTAGACCAGGTTGCTCAAAGCCCCATCCAACCTGACCTTGAACGTTTCCAGGGATGGGGCATCCACAGCCTCTCTGGGCAACCTGTCCCAGTGCCTCACCACCCTCACAGTGAAGAACTTCT
>JANHGO010000063.1:78112851-78136170 GCA_024606505.1 Aquila spilogaster | reverse complement strand
CCAGAGCTGAACACAGTACTGCAGGTGGGATGTCACCAGAACAGAGCAAAGGGGCAGAATCACCTCCCTTGACCTGCTGGCCACGCTTCTTTTGATGTGGCCCAGGATACAGTTGGCTTTCTGGGCTGCGAGCGCACATTGCCAGGTCATGTTGAGTTTCTTGTCAACCAACACCCCCAATGTCAATGGCAAAAGCAAGCCAGTTTCTGCTGTTTCTTGGTGATTGCTTACCTCATTGTTCAGGCAGGCACTTGCGAAACTAGAGCTTAAAGCTAGAGTCTGGATCAGCAAGTCAAGATGCCATATTCTCACACACATAATGCATATCTTCTACCTTGGACAATATCAGTGAGAAAACAGAAATAATCCAAAGACTCTCTGGCCTCAGTCAAGTGATCTTACTTCTCAGGTTGAAAGAATCAGGCAAAGAAAGATGCCAAACCAGTTAGCTCAGTTTGAAGAAGCCCTACTGAGGAGGCTCTACAAGTTCAACAAGTCCAATAACACAATTGTAGATACGCTGGGAACTCTCTGCACAAAGCTTTAGGCATTTATGACTTTGTAAGCACCAGTCAGGTATTTCCTTGCTTTCTTTTTCTGAACATGTGCTCTTAAATTCTATTTCCACAGGCTAACTGGTTTATTTAATGTCTTCCTAAGCTCAGTTAAAGCATTTGGCCCACTGTGTTTCCTTGAAAATTAAACTGTTAGAAGTTTTAGCTGTAAAGGGTTTCTGTCATCTTTGCATAGCATATTCTAAGGCTAAAAATAAAAGAGCTTACTTGCCTTTTAAATACTCTAGGTTTCACCTATATGAGTTTCCTGTTACTGTTCTGTACACAGCTTATTTTTTTCCTCCACCCATCTCCCTGCATATCTCTATTTTTCTGTTAAAACTGAAATTTGTGGTTGTCTGGTACAGATTCAAGAAGTGGCACAATACATGCGTTACCTAAAAAGGTGATGCTATATAATCTCAATCATTTTTACCTAATGGCATTTTGCAATGTCAGGGAGTGTCTGACCTCTGAAGTTATCCTGAAGTACAAAGTAAGATGCTCAAAAGGAAAATAGTTCATCTAATATTCAGGCCATTTCTACCAGAGACAAATAGACTGGCAGGATTTCTGTGTAGTATGAAATAAAAAAGCTTAGTATTGTTTAGATTACAGAGGAGACATACAAGGAAGTAGTGATAAAGTTATACAGAATAAGCAGTAGAACCAGAAAGGTAAGTCAGAGCTTTCTTCACTTAATAGAGGACCAGGAAAAAAATTCAAAGTCCATAGGTGGATATATTTTTGTGCACTCTGCAGTTTAGTTGAACATGAGAAAATTAGACACGTAGAGGCAAAATAAGAATTTGAAAATGAGTAGAGTTCATGGGTTTGATTCAACTTCCCACTGAAATTGATTAAAAATCTCTGAGTTTAAGAGTTATTGGTCAAGTTTTGAAACCCTGCCTCCCTTCACATCTTCTTAATTCTTCTCCTATGTCAGAAAGCCAGCAAAAATTGCTACCTTTTCAAAGCTAGTGACAAACCCTCTTGGGAGCAAGAATTCATATAACTGGGCATATGGAGAAGACTTTTGTGTCTTATGCTGAGATCTTTAGTATTGGCCCCTGTCATGGATGGAATAAAACAGATTGGTCTGACTTAAAAGATGATTCCTATTTTCCTGAAAGTGCACGCTTTATTGTAAGTAGCAAAGAAAAACAAATTAGACATAAGCTTAAGTGTATGTCTTTCATCTACATTTTTACTTCACAACACTTCAACATAGAATATTCCACTTGTCACCCACCAAACAATTCCCATCAGAATATAAAATGTCACTCACTAGACAGGACTAGATTATGGAGATAAGAAGTACACAGTGCTTGCCCTTACATTGGAGAAGATTACAGCAGTAACATAAGTCGGGTACCACTTTAAAAAGGCAGCCAAGAAAATACTCAGTTCCCATTAATTGTCTAGGCATTTTTCACCATACAGATCTCTGTCTCCAAGGAGCTGATCAAACTTTAAAAGGTTGTGTTCCACTGAACACAATTGCAGAACTCCTTCTGATGTTCACCTAGCAGGTTTGGATTCAGTTCTCACTGAAAGGAAAATGAGAAGAGAGGGAAAGAAAAACCTTCCATGTCAAAGGAACTCTGAGATCTGTTGAAAACCTGTATCTCCAAAATTCCTTTCCTACTTTTGTCACCAGGACATTCAGGTTGCTGCAGAGGACCTTACCCAAGACCTCCAGTTTCTGTGTTAAAGCTAAATCCTCTTGAGACAGCTGTTGTATCACACTCATTCCACTTCTTTTTAGCTGATTTTATTGGTAGATTTCAAAACTGAAATCTTTAAAGGTTTAAGTTTGTCCAAAATACAGTTGATACAGTTAGTACCTACTGAATAAAAAAATTATCATATAGAAGACTTTCCCTGTTAAAATGAAATATTGCATCAAAGATTAATGGTAGCCTTTCTTTTCCCACAATCGCTGAAATCTGGGGAGAGGACAGAAGCCTGTGGAAGCAGCCTTAGTACTAGCAGCTTCAAAACAAAGACTCTTCACTTTCAGCTAAGATGCATACTGAGTATAATTGTTATTATTAACATACATTTCACCTTTTTACATTTATAATTATTTCTTTTTTAGGCAGGACTGAATTCTATGCCATACTGCAACTTAAATACTCCCCACATAATGAGACATTCAATTCCTAGCAGTTTTCTTATTTGACTGCAATTAACACAGACGAGGGATTGTAAACAGGAGTGCTTTTAACAGAAGTAGGCTTTTCATAAAACACCCCCTGAGAAGTTAGTAATGCGCAATTACACACAGAGAAAAATGTAATTTATTTGGAATAAATATGTGAGGTGTAAAATTAATCCTGTCAAAAAAAAGATGAAGATTGTCAGCTGAATTGCACCTTTCTGTGTGCTGCTACCTTGAGACTGATATGCTACGTACAAAAAACCTACACTGCTGCTCAGATGACAAGAACTGAAGAATCAAGAGTGCCATAATTAGAGTGCTCAAAACTGAGAGAGGGGTCCTGAAATCTGACACTTAAATTTGAAAGGCCTGGGAAGATTCATGGACTCTGGACCTTTACCAGAAGCAGACATGCAAATACACAGTACTATAGAAAGAGATTAAACAGAAGTGTCAGGGCAGTAACTGCCTTTAAATTACTTCTATAAAATAGAAGTAATAAAATTACAAAGTACAAAATTACTTCTATATGCATAAGTAAAGGGGGGGCAAGAAACCTTTTCAGACACTGCAATTGAGTCACCTATGTCTTAATTATTATTACAGTCTCTGACACACTTCGGACTGTGCAAATTTGCACTCTCCCATACCATTCCCAGGCATGGTTTGTGAGACGGTATGGTTTGTGAGACAGCAGAGGTCACAAACAATTGCCAGTCACCCACCCTTGTTTGCAGGGTTAAGAAGCTTAATTAGTAGCATTAATTAATTGCAGGTCATTCAAAGCCAGTTGCTGTTAGGACCAGAGAACAGTTGTACACCTACTTAATTTGCCAGCGTAGACACAGGCTGGCAGACTTAGGGAAGACTCTGAAGATGATCTTTGTTTACACCATGTGCTAGGTCCAGAATGGGGATTCAACCTGCAACGTATTTTAGGGTTCAAATCAATCAGTGTCTGAATCCTATATCCTTCTTTCCCAACTCCTTCACCCCCACCGCCACGGCGCAGTGCAGGGGGGTGAAGGACGGGGGCTGTGGTCAACCATTGGAACCCTCTCCCTGCCATGACAACTCCCCTGACTCCATCCTCCTCTGCTGCTCCACCTTGTACAGCATTAGAGGTCCCCAGACATAGTCAGTCCAAGAATAAGTAATCATATAAAATCATCCCAGTTACCAAAAGATTGAGCATATGCAGAATTTTGCATACTTTTTTACTTTTTTAATTTTACTTTTCTTAGACTAAAGAGGTTCTGGAAATGCAGCTTACCCCTGGCTTTTTGCAGTTATCTGATGGTTACAAGGAAAGATTTTGCTGACACATACACCAACATTTTTGGGAAAATGAAGCGGTTCTTGTCATCCCAGGAGACTTTACTCAGGGCAAGAGGGACTCCTTCCCACCGCCTTCTGCTCAGACTTTCCAGTGGCAGCATAGGATACAACAGGTCTGCAATACCAGCACAACCCATTCATGCACAGTGTTTGATTTAAAAGGCTAATTTTCTTATCACTTTCTCATAGGACAGCAAATCCTTCCTGAGATATTGCATTCTTATTAATAATACCATTAGTTGTAGGAGTCTCCTGGGCTAGCTGCCACTGTTTGAGCAAACACTGAATAAACAATAGTGTGTCCTATTGTGCATTTTCAGTGTTTCCAACCACCCTGGGGAGCTGCAAGCTATTAGAATAAAATACAAATTTTGAGTCAGTCAGAAAGGTTACCTTTCACCCTTGTGAAAATCTTGCTGTGAAATACTGTGCATTTGTAGCATCTTTAATGAGAGAAAACAGGATAACTTGGTGAGTCGTTAACATTAAATGGAAAATCAGAATGCACGTTTGCTTGAAATGCAATGAAAAAGCATTGCATTTCAGACTTCATTAAAATATTCCAATACTGTACAGACATAAAAACTTAGGCTGAAATAAAGCCTAAGCTTTATTTCATTTTTTAAATGAAACTTAAGCTGGTACTAGAAAAAAAGCTGTAGAAAAAAGATTAGTTAATATTTGACAAATGTTTTCAGAGGCGTGGGAGAAGTATTCAGAATTCCAGCCAGTAAATCAGCTTCATGGGGGACCCAACTTAAATGCTTCTATGCAAACAGATGTAACATGAGCGACAAAGAAGAGGAGTTAGAGACGTGCGCACCCTGGCAGGGCTTTGATCTTATTGGCATCACAGAGACGTGGTAGGATGGGGTCCTATGATGAATGGAAGGATACAGGCTCTTTAGGAGGGAGAGACAGGGGGCACAAGGAGGGGGTGTCACCCTCGATGTCAATGACCAGCTGGAGTGCATGGAGCTCCACCTGGGGATGGATGAGGAGCTGACGGATAGCTTATGGGTCAGGATTAAAGGGAGGGCAGGGACAGGTGACATTATAGGTCTGCTACAGGCCACCCAAACAGAAAGACCAAGTGAATGAGGCCCTCTAGAGACAGACAGGAGCAGCCTCACATTCAGAAGCCCTGGTCCTCATGGGGGACTTCAACCACCCCGATATCTGTTGGAGGGACAAAACGGCACAGCGTAAGCAATCCAGGAGGTTCCTGGAATGCGTTGATGATAACTTTCTTCTCCAAGTGATGGAGGACCCAACAAGGAGAGGTGCTGAGAACAGTGTTGATAACACAGAGATGTTTTTGTTACTGCTGAGTAGTGCTTACACAGAGCCAAGGGCTTTTCTGTTTCTCACCCCACCCCACCAGCGAGGAGGCTGGGGGGGGGCACAAGAAACTGGAGGAGGGGGGCAGCCAGGACAGCTGACCCCAACTGACCCCAGGGATATCCCAGACCATACAATGTCATGCTCAGCATATAAAGCTGGGGGAAGAAGAAGGAAGTGGGGGGACATTGGGAATGATGGCGTTTGTCTTCCCAAGTGACCATCAGGTGTGATGAAGCCCTGCTTTCCTGGAGATGGCTGAACACCTGCCTGCCCATGGGAAGTGGGGAAGGAATTCCTTGTTTTGCTCCACTTGTGTGCGCAGCTTTTGCTTTACCTGTCTTTAAGCTGTCTGTATCTCAACCCATGAGTTTTCTCACTTTTACTCTTCTGAGTCTCTCTGCTATCCCGCCATGGGGGAGGGTGAGCAAGCAGCTGTGTGGTGTTTAGTTGCCAGCTGGGGTTAAACCATGACAGAGACGTAACTGGAAAAAATGCATAAACATCAAAGTGATAACCAGATCATGTTCATTAAAAAGAAACAATAATGGAAAATCTTTAGCGCTGCTGGGTGTGCATTTCTAGAAACAAAGGCTAGAGGTTATATAATTGACAGGGCAAATTGTTCTTATATGAAGTAGTGTAAACAGTGAAAACTTCACCAAACACCACAACTACTAGGTTTTCCCCATTTTATCAGCAGTGCTGATGACTGAGCTTGGCCCACAGTATCTCAAAACCAGTAAACTATGAAATACATTGACTGATTCTACCTATCTAGAAAAATTATTTTTAAATGGCTCTTCTATGAAGTCTGACAAATGGACTGAATGTCAGTTTGGAACTGCAAACATACTGATTCTTCAGTGAATCATTTATCTTGAAATGCCTCAGGGGCTATGGATAAACTGAGTTTTATTTAACATTTTAACCAATGAACAAAAAGAGGAAAACAGTACATTAATGTAAATAAAAAAAAAATGAAACAGGTGTTTACATTCTGCCTACTTCCATTTGAAAGGATAAGGTGGAAACAAAAGAGTTCAAGAAGCTTTTCTACACCCTGTGATATTATGTAAAGATCACGTGTGGTCATAATCTTTGTACCCGTATGGCTAACCCAAAAATTTCTGAAGACAGCTGGAGTCCCTGCAGTAGACACTCTCTCCAGGGAAAGACTGATATGGCTACAAAGGCACCAGCTACCCATTCCAGGCTTCTGTGTTGAGATATGCCTCAGATTTCTTTTTATGGCCCTGGAACGTTTTTTTTAGTCATAGCCTGAAAAGTAGGAACGGCCAACAGCAGAATGAATCCTCCTAGGTAGCATTATCAAATCCACGGGGTTGAGGACAAAGCAAGACAGGGCAAGGCCATAGATCTGTCCCACATAGCTGCAATGGCTAATGGGCTTAGGCTGCATTCTTCTTTCTTAAAGGGGAATTTTAAAATGTTTTTATTTCATTCATAAATTTCCACAGAGGTTGTCCATTTAATAGTCAGTGGAAGAGCTCCAGACTGATTTTTTCATTCATTGGTTTAGATGATAATTTGAACCTACTCTTGGTTGAACACCATTTTAGACAGTTCTTGCAGCCATTTCCAATGGAAAAAGAAAAGAAAGAGAGAAAGCAGGAACAAGAAAGAAAGAAAAACTTGAAATCTTGAAAATATTTTATTTTCCCAGTAAATATGTTTCTCTGAAAAGCTATTTTTCATGAGAAAGCATGTTATGAATCTCTTAATTGTTTTCCTTCATAAGAGAATGTAGTAGGCAATAGTTATTCTGAATTTTATTCCAAACTCAATTACTGAGTATTTGCAGCAGCCATTTCTGAATGAATAGAAAAATCATTATAATGTCACTCAACAGTGTTGTTGCATGCCTGAGTTAAAATGCTATGTATGTCTGGATTTTTTTTAAGCGAACACTTTTCAGCCTTCACTTGCATCTCTGCAGTATTTTAGGACATACTATAAAACGCTCTACACTTATTCAGATGCATGCACAAAAACATTGCCCTTGTTCTACCTCTCACAATTTCTAGCTTTTCATCGATTTCCTTCTTTTGGGATCAGCACTCCTTTCAAGCTAACTTTGCACTGCACTATTCCTGCTAAAAAGCTTGGGAAATTTTGCAATATTTTGCTTGCAGCAGCAGTAGGACAGAAATAAGCTGGTAGAAACAATGCAAAAGAAAGATGTGCTTGATGTTGATGAAAGTTGGAGTCAGAAAGGTAATGAAAATAATAAGACCTTGCTACCTGATAATTAAGAGTTAGAGTGTTTGGTTGACTGCACAGAAAGGAAATTATTAAGTCCAGTCATAGGGAACAGAAATGCAGTTTGAGTTCATTACACGAAAGAAGGCATACAAGAACAACCATCACCCTTTGTTCAGGTCCAGTACCAAGAACTGCATTGTTGACAATGGCAAAGAGCTAGGGAGTGAAGATCCTGGAGCATAAAAGGTATAGTTTCAAGCTAGAAATAAATCAACGAAAGACATGATCCACCCATGGACTCCATATGAATGGAAGAGGAAAATTAATCCTACAGACAATTTATCCCATGCTAGCAGCATCCAAGTTATTTTTCACAGTAGTTGTTATCTTAACCCATTTATGCCATCTTGGCATTTACTGAAAGGTGTATTTTCAAAAATTTTATTCATGTCTCATTAGTCTAACAACTTCGCATAGAAATATTGCATATCGGTGAATTAAAAGAATCTAGTCTAATTTTGTATTAAACCAGACAGTAAACTGTTAATGTTTCTGCTTTCATTCCCATTTTAAATTTTGAATCTACCTTAGGTTTTTAGAATTAATAATTGTAATAATTGAACACCCTTCACATTAATATGTCAACCAATTCAACTATACATCTTGCGATCAGCTGGGGTAGGGCTTAAGTTAGAGATCTAGTCTAAGTAACTAACCTAGTTCTTCTCTAAACAGGAAGAGAGAAATTCCTCCAGACAAATATTTACCCACCCTTAAATACTTGGTTTTGAAAGAGTTATTATACCAAGGGGCATATTATCAGCTGTGCAAGTGTTAATAATTAGAAGACTACCATGCCTCTTTTTTGCAGCAATCAGCAATTCCAGAAAAGTGAGGAAGAGATTAAATATTACTCAGCCAAAAGAATTTTTATTAAAAATCTTGTGACTAAAACAGATCATCCAAAAAAATCCCTTTCAGTTAGCCAAGAGTAGATGTTAGAGAAAGTAAGCCCTATGAAAATAAAAACTATGACGTTCATTCAAACACACTGATCCTTGAAGAATTAATCTCTGAAGGCAATACTTCTCATGTCACTGAAAACAGGAATAAGCCAAGTCATGTTTTACTCCATTTCGTGGCCTGTAGCTCAAGAAAAGTGTCTCATCCTGCAGGAAATAATTGCAACTGAGTTACCAGTTTACCAAGCTGGTTCCATCCAGACAGTGCTAGCAATATTTAAAATGGAAGCTTTAAGATCAATAATTCAGATTTAGATTCCTCAGTCAGAATAATCAATGTAATAATTAGTAATAATAATAATAATAATATGGAATCACAATAAACAAGTAAAACAATTATATGAGAGTAAAAGTACTGAGTGAGGTTTATATATTTCACACCCGCAGTGAATGCCACAGCTCTCCTAATGTGTAAATGATGTGCTACTATTATTCATTAAAGGCAGATTAATCTAGTACTCTTACATAATGCCAGCTGTGCACAGTATTCGTTAAGTGCACTTTCACATCTTTCAGATGTCCATGAATTGTAACATCCCACAGACAAAAACTGAAATGCTTTAAATAAATTCTTAGGAAATATAAATCTGCTCTTATTTTTAAAGTCAAGAGCCTTGCTTTAGGACAACTTGCATCACTGAAGAAAATGGGTTATTTGTGCTAGGACACCTCTCATTCCAGGGCAGCGGAACAATTTTTGCAAAATTCTAAGACATTTTAATATGTCTTATATGGAGTATGTGCAATAATTACCAGCATACAAGTGCTCTATGAAACTAAAGTTTTTAACACTAGAAAGACCAAAGAGTGCTAGAGAGGTCATACATTTACTTTCCTATAGCTTTCATCTTTATTTTGGATGGCAACATTTCTCTTTCATCAAGGAATAAATTGTGAATTCCCTGAGATGAATCTAAATTCAGACCTCCTGCACGCTCTCTGGTCATCTTCCAAGTCTTTTGGGATTACAGGGCTATGTTTGCATAGAGCTACCAGCCTGCATCACAGAGGAAGAATTAAACAAGTATTCATGAACATTAGTAATGGTTCCTTTATGTTTGGTGTCAGATTAAAAATACCTTGCTATGCAAGGAAGACATTGTCCTTCCAACTCAGGGCTGTCATGTCAAAGAACCCAAGGTAAAGGAAGAAGAAGAAAAGCAAAATAGGAGCTAAAAAGAACTGAAAAAAAAATCAAGAAGTTTTATAGACACTGCACTGGATTCTGCTGTCTTATTTCTTTTCTTGTGTGTGTCACTTTTTCTACAAAATTGTTATTGCAAAATGTAGTCTAATGGAAAAAAAATGTGTGAAACTCCCCTCATGAAGCATAGGAGTCATTTGTGCTGCTGAAGCATGTATAGCATGAGCAATACAGTCTTGCATATGCAAACACCCACATATGGCTGGCACAGAACTTTTTTCCTTCTGTATCAGTCAGCTGGTCAGCATCTGGTGTGTCACAATGAAAAAAAGCAAGTAATCCAATGAGAGCATCTTTTTCTCCAGTTCTGTTATATCGGGCTTCTGCCTTTGCCTTCCCTATGATAACCACTACTAGGTACAGAAAAAGTGAGTTAGTTTTGATTGAAGGTCACTCTACATAACTCATGCACTAGTAGTCAGAAGCAATATTCTCCCGCATACAGCTAAAGTATATGAGAACTTTATTTCATCTTTTGTTTTTACATTCCAAAATTTCTTCTTCTTTCAAAGCACAAAGTTGAATATGTTATTTGTTGTTTAATTTGTTGGTTCATAGGCACAAATGCTAGCTAGTTGCCTACTCACAATCTGTACCTTTTAAAATATTTCTTTTCAAGAAATATTGACGGCATATAAACACTTTTCTTTTTTTCTTTTTTTTTACTACTGCTATTCAGCAAGTATAACTTTACCTGTTCTAGCAGGGTTACTGTTGTACAGCATGTATTGCTGTGAGTGATGTTAGGAAAATTTCTTTGGATTTTAAGGGTGTAAGCATGAGCCTTTAGTGAGGCTACAGAAAACTGATTTAGTAATGATATATCACTCTGGGTGTGGGTGTGCATGTGTATTTAGATTTGGAAGTAGGGGGACTCAGCTGAGCAATTCTGCAGGAAAGAAGGAAAAAAAACCTGCTATGATGCATCACAGTCCATTACAAATCAGAGTGGTTTGATGGCATAATATGTTGTTTTGTCCTATATAGATTTCACTTCACTGATGATTTGTCCCACAGCTTACAGAAACAGCAGTTCTACTTGCAGAGTTAAGATTTCACTTCAACTAATATTGTCTTAGGCTTTTTTGCAGGAGATGTATTCCCCAAATTACCTCTTGAACTGAAATTCTGCTATAAATATAGAACATAACAGAAGTTATTTGCTGTTCTTGCTTCTGCAGTAGCTCTAAATCTCCTAATAGGCTTTCTACAAGCAGGGAAAAAAGTTATTATTTTCACATTACTGAAATCTGGTACAACAATATCAGATTGCTCCTCAGTTTAGCACACAATACTGTGCTCCACGCTGGAATAAGAATTCTTAGTGAATAACATTCAGATGCCTTGGAATGTGTCACTAAACCAGAAATGCCAGCTCATTCCTCCAGCTCAGGTGGCTTAGATGCAAGAAAAAAGCAGGAGTGGTTGATGCTGGTGAAATCCAAAGGCCCATAATTTTAAATGGGAGCTACATAATGCCAAATTATTTGAACAGTACGTCTGTAAAACAATAACAGCAAGCTTACAAAACCTTTTCTAGGAAGACAACATGCTGGGGTGCCTCTCTGAAGTGCCTCTATAGGATTGCACACAGTATGGGGAATAAACCTGCTGAGTTAGAAATCTGTGCAGGGCTACAAGCCTGTTGGAATCACAGAGGGTCATGCTGCCATCCAGAGAGACCTCAACAGGCTGAACAAACAGGCTGACACGAACCTCACACAGTTCAACAAGGGGAAGTGCCAAGTCCTGCACCTGAGGAGGAACAACCCCAGGCACCAATACATGCTGGGGGCTGACCAGCTGGAGAGCAGCTTTGCAGAAAAAGCCCTGAGGGTCCTGGTGGCACCAACCTGAATGTGAGCCAGCAATGTGTTCTTGCCCCAAAGAAGGCCAATGGTGTCCTGGGCTGAAATAGGAGGAGCATTGCCAGCAGGTCAAGGGATGTGGTCCTTCCCCACTGCTCAGCTCTGGAGAGGGCATAATTAGAGCGCTGGGTCCAGTTCTGGACTCCTCTGTACAAAAGAGACGTGGTCATACTGAAAGAGTCCAAGAAAGGGCCAAGAAGATGATGAAGGGATGGGGGCATCTCTCCTGTGAGGAAAGGGAGAGAGACCTGGGTCTGTTCAGCCTGGAGAAGAGGAGGCTCAGGGGAATCTCATCAATGTATATAAATAGCTGAAGGGAGAGTGCAAAGAGGACACAGCCAGGCTCTTTCCAGTGGTGCCCAGTAACAGGACCAGAGGCAATGGGCACACCCTGAAACACAGGAGGTTCCCTCCGAACATCAGGAAACACTTTTCCACTGTGAGGGTGACCGAGCACTGCCACAGGTTGCCCAGGGAGGCTGCGGAGTCTCCATCCTTGGAGATGTTCAGAAGCCCTTTGGACATGGTGCTGGGCAACTGGCTGTAGGTGTCCCTGCTTGAGTAGGGGGGTTGGAGCAGATGACCTTCAGAGGTCCCTTCCTACTTGAACCACTCTGTGATTCTGTGACATTCTAGTACTCCTAGGGGTATTGAGAAAGCACTTGTGTGTGCGCCCAGCTTGCCCACATACACAGAGATAACATCAAATGTCAGATGAGACATCTAACTAACTTCTCCAAGTTGGATGGAGGATGGCTGCTGGGTTGGATGGTTGGTTTTACCACCTGTTTTTTGAAAGCCCTGAGCATAAACCACTTTCTGGAACCATCATTTTGCTGGCTGTGTGCTAGTGCTAGCACGCTGACCATGTGTCTTGAGCTCTCTGCTCTCTTCCATGGTAGATTTTTCAGTGGTCATGTTTTCAGTCATAAAAGTAAAATCCTCTCTCTGTTAGAGGAATGTCAAGTGTTTTGTGATCTGAGAAGAAAGAGAATAAGTTGACATGCGACTGCCTAATGTACTCTCCTGCTTGATTTCCTGCTACTGCAAGGGAGTGAACTTGACATAAGTGGTCTTCTTTGGTCCTGTATTTCTATACGGGTTCCAATATCCCTGGATAATTAAATGAAAGGTTTGCAAGGGTAAAATGGCTAGAAACAGTGTGTTAGTTACCAGGAATTGAAGAAATATTATATGCCAGAAAAGCCTGTCCCATACAAAAAACAGGATCAGGGAAAGACTGACCTAAAACTCTCCCAGGATGCTGGAAGTCTCTCCAAATCAAAAAGTTCATAATTCATTGTTTTCCCTTACTTTTTTTTTTCCATTTTTCTTTTATGAAACGGAAAAATTGGCAATTAATACGAAAAATAAAAATTATTCTGTTAGAAACCTAATCTATCAAAACACAATTTCAACAGAGAATTTTCAACTCATGCTATTTTCCATATCACTCTGACTTTAATTGCAACAAGGGAATTTTAATTTACATGTGAGGAAACACTTTTCTCACAGCAGCAATAGTGAAAAGCAACACTTAGGGAGGTTGTGACATACCAAAAAGTAAAGGTTTCTAATAAGAGGTTAGAAAAGCAACCTATGTAAATTAGGATAGGTGTAGGTGTTTCTGCGTTGGGGCCAGAGAATAGACTAGTTCAGCCCTATTTTCTGACTATTTTTCGTAGTTTTACTGGAGCTAACAAAACCAACTGTCAGTCCAATTCAGTAATAATTATTCTAGACTTAATACAGCAGAGTCCACAAAAGATGACTGTGAAAGGCCTAAGGCTATAAGCGTTGTAAGAATAGACTTATAATCTGACACCTTCTTATAATACAATACAGAATGAATGCAGTGTTAGGGCAAATGATAGAGGACTTATGCAAACCAAAAAGTCAGTAATTATCTAATTATTTTAATTTGCTAGAGGTTTGGTATTTGTCATACTTAGCTATTGTGACACTACCTCAAAGAGGTTTTTTTCTTCTTTTTGAACTATTTATATATGTTTACAATGGCACTTATGAAATATCACACCTTGACTACCAGATGTGGCAGATGTTAGGAAAAAGGAATGTTTTTCATTACACTCCATGTGCATCTCAGCTATTCTGAACTGACCTGCCATAACTACACCTTAAAAAAAAAGATTCTATATACAAAGTAATAGCCTATGATACTGATTAAAGGCAATGAATTCACCAGAAGCTAATGAGGGGATGACAGGTTTCAGCAGGTAGTAGAAACACACAGAAGCAAGAGTTTTCTGTTTGCACATTCCACTTGGATTTAATTTGTGCTCCACAGCTCTAACTTGCATTCTTTGACTTCAGCAGGATCCTGCTCTGTGTATAATTGCATATATAAAAAGTATAAAGCTAGAAAACAGCCAGCAATTCTCCATTACGTAGATATTTGGGTTGTTGTGGGTTGTTGGTTTTTTTTTTTAATCAAACCTGGACATCTTTCTGAAAGATAGGCTTTAACTTATCAAGGAGAAATGAATCTTGATGCAAGAATCACGCTGAATATGTCTGCACAGCCTCTTACAGACAGACACAGGCCAGTTCTGCCTGTTCTTCCATTCAACCAGCTACAAATCAACTCCAAACTGAGGCTATTAGCTTAGATTCTGCATCCAGCTAATGTATCCCTATTGCTCCCAACCGAGAACCAGATCCAAATGCAGAGAAGAGAGTGAGCCTGTTTCTGCCTGTGATCATATCTCACGTACTAGCTACAGCCTGGTACAGGAGGATGGACCACTGTGGCCTTCAGGATTTGAAGGGAAAAAAGGAATAGGAGAAGGCAAAAGGGATGCAAAACAGAAAACAAAACTTGCACTGAACACTAAAAGGACATCTGAAAAAGAAAAAAATTGCATTCAAAAGCAAGCATGTGTCTCCTCTGTCCATATCATCCACAACATTGTGTAGTCATATTTTTTGTATGCCTCCCCCTGCAACAACAGAAAGTAATCAAAGGGGCTGTCTCTTTAATCAGCACATAAATCTATTTAGACACAAGGATTTGATTAAACAAATAATACTGCTACCCAAAGACACAATCCAGCAGGGAAACTCTGACATCTGTAATAAAAATCTGGTTGGCAAAAAAAGCAAGACTGTAGTGGAGGGGGAAGAAAACTCGTATCATCAGTAAGCACTCCCCTTGTAGCAATTTAGTTGTTCTCATTTACTGCAGCACAGAAAAAATCCCCAGTTCTCCAGACCTGCAGAAGAACTAACATATGAAATGCAATCCTCTTTTCTTGCGGAATCCTCCAGAGTTAACCCATGCAGTCTCCCATTAATAACACTGTGACTTTGTCCCATAAAGTAATTGATAATCAATCCCAAGAAGGGCTGGAGGTGGTTTACTTGCAGTAGAAATGCTTAAGTACCAGAATGCTTAAAAACCACATTTCACACATCAAGCGCTACAGACACGCATCTCAATTCGTGACAGAACAAAGTCATTGCACTTCACTATCAGTTGCAATCCAGCCTTGCCACTGTTCACAAATGCTATGAAATTGCTCAAGAAACAGTTTAGAGATCAGCTAAGTCAAAATAAGACATTTAATGTAAAACTGATGTACAAGTGTTCATTAAATTAACAATGTCAAAAGCCTAAAATGATTACGTATTTGCAAACTAGTACTTTGGGGAACTGCAATTTTTGTGACAGCAGACATTAACATAACATGAAAAAAAAAAATCCCTCAGAAATCTACCTTTAAATGTCTATAAAGAATTAATTTTTAGACAGACAGATAACAAGAAAAAAAAAAAAAGAATTCTCAAGTTCCACCAGGTTGGAAACATCTAAAATATTTGTAAAGTGGATATTAATATAGTTTGGTAACCTTTACCTAAAGCAGAGATTTAGGGAATAAGTAGAGTAATAATTAGTCTTTTCTTAATAATTAAAGTGAAATGTGTAAAACTGACTATAATGGTAGAAGCAGTCTACCGAAAGATTTATTTCACAGAAAGGGCCCATTGCAAACATTGTTCATGTGAACTAACCTTTTTCCTGCACTTGAGGAGGAAAAAGAGAAACTATTCAGAATTGTTATACAAATAGAATTCCCCTGAGAAAAGCCAAAAAGATTCATTCCAGCATGTGGCCTTTATGAACTGTACCTGTAAAATATCTCTTTTGCTACATCATATGAAAACATCGTCAGGTGGTTTGAAAACATGTTTTTACAATACTGCAAGACAGTAGGTGGTTCCTAGCTGTTACCGCTGCAGAGCAATACCTTGCTAGTTCTGTATATTGCATAAGTGGTTGCTCTTGGAGAAATGCCCATTACAAACTGTGCCCGCAGAGCACTCTGACGCTGGACTCTGTGTCGAGTGGGATGCATCCAGGCTCTCACTCCACTGAAATCAGTGGCTAAATCACTCTGTGAATATGGTGTTTGTGGTTAGTATCACTGACTGGAGCAATAGCTAGTAATTATACTGTATTGCAATGGCCATGCATTCTGGCACCCTACACAATACAGGCCATAGACATGCTATGCATTAAATGTTGGTTTAAGTCTAGTCTTTGTGCTTGAACAACAATTTTTGTTTTAGAACAGCATCTTGATTTAAATTATCACCACTTTACCCTTCACACGTTGTCCCTATTGTTAACTATAAAAAAATGCAAATCTGAATACATCCATCTTCCACTTTGGGCTTTTGTACTTTGGTCAGATGTTTAAAACCCTCTATTTTGAAGCTGCTGCTTGGGTTTCTGTAAGTTGTATTCAGATCACCCCTGAACTCTCTTGTAGTCTGAACAAATGAAGTAGAATCTGGTATTACATTGTGCTATAGGCTCAACTCTTTGTAAGTAGCCTGAAGTTAAAAAATATTTTGCACATATCTTTAGAAATTGCATATTTCAGCAAATACTTGACACACAGGACAGTTTGGAAAGGGATGACTATTAGTAGCACTGTGTGCCAAATTTTCAAACAATCATATTTGCAAAGTATCTGTTTTCAGGCTTCTTGAGCAAGCCCTGCACCACTGCTAGTGGGTGTCTGATCCGGTGACGGCAAGTGTTCTGGATGTGCAACTGCTTTTATGCAAGAACCTAACTGTTCCTAGTGGATAGTCTGCAGGTGTGACAGACTTATCTCCCTGGTTTTCAGTTTAGTAGTGGTGATGCCTTAGACTTTGCATGTGGCAGTTTTTATAAAAAAAAACATAAAGCGTGGACAGCTCGTGAGAACTTTTGTATTTATTCAATATTCTGCATGCACAACTATGCCCTTTGCAATGCTGCTTTTACAAAGTAGAGAGGTTTATAAATAGAAACGAAAATGCGCATAATCTACAGGAATTTTTTTTTTAAGACACTCTTCATTTTATTAGCATAATGACTGTCTATTTCACTTCTTTTTTCAAGCTCTTTCTGTATTTCCTCATCTAGCACAGAGCCCTCTTAGTGGGAAAAAAAAGTAACTCTTCGACTCCATTTGTTAGCAAGGCTCCAGTACCACAATTACACACAGATGTATTTATAGCTGTGCATAAGCATTTACAGGAACATGAATCTCTCACAGATGGCAAAATGCAGTCACTCTCCCTTTTGCCATATCATTATCCTAAAAGGTGATAATTAAAATTATTTCAAAGTTCAGATTTAAATAACACTTTGATTAATTATGGACTGTTCATTATTGCCATATTTTGAAATTTCTCTCATTAGCCCTGTATTCCATAAGCAAATTAGTATGACTGAATTATCGTTAATAAGTCTAAATAGAAATACTTTTCATAATCTGTACACTGGATGTGTCAAACTGGACGATTATTTTTTTTTTAATTTCACTTTCTGAACTATTCCATCTTTCAGGCTTAATATAATTATCCACCTTCTTTCAGAATAAAAAGCAAGCTATTTTGAGCTCTGCTGAGAGCAAATATAGCTCTTTAGCAGCCCTGAACTATAACACATAGCTTGCTGAAGAAAAACATTCTCTGATTAAAGTGGTGAAGGAGGTAGCGTTCTTTAACTATCGTACAAAATATCAAAGATCAAGCATTACAGTCAAAGTGCAGGAATTCTGTGTTAGCTCTCCAGATCGTGATCGTTACAGATGTTTTCATTCTTCCACTTCTTGGAAGTATTTCAAACTGTTACAATTTTAGCTATTGCATATAATAATCCTGGTGGGAAAAATCTTTTTTCAACTGATTTTTTTAAAAAGTGTTCGATTCAACAACTTTAAGATCACAGCCGACCTGTGCCAATGCTTCCCTAGCTAGATCGTGTCTCTGGCGGACCCATCTTACAGACACATTCTGTGTTCACATTGCCTACAAATTGTATCGCAATGAATGAACTATGGAGAAAATCCCAAGTGCTTAAGTTCCCTGAGGGTGATTTGGTTGCACAGCCCATTGGTGGAAAAGAGAAGGAGGCTGAGAACAGTCTGGTCTCCCTTCTGGCCCATTTATTCAACTCGGTGGCTGAAAACACAGAAAGAGTCTGAGAAGAGGAGGACTGCAGCAGCAATTGTGTCCTGCTGAGAAATATGAAGTCCTCATCTCTTCTTCTATTACATATCAGTGGTAAGTCAGTCAAAATATAACAGAAGTTAAAAAAGTCAAACTCTTTATGATCAGGAACTGTCCCAACTGTGGGTGCAGGAAGCCTTTAGGTCTTGTCCCTTAGAGAATGGGTATGAGAGATTGTCCCATGGAGCAAGGTGTCTTCAAAACCTGGCTTCCTGATTCATGGAAAGCTCAGGAAGGTTGGGGTTAAAAAAAAAAAAACAAAAACAAAAGAAATTCCATTTCCAGAGCTGTTGTTTCTGGAAATACTGTGAGGTACCAGCATATCTGGAGTTTGGCTGGAGCAGGTTTCAGGGCAGGTTTGTCAGGGCAGTTTTCCTTTCTGCCCCTGCCTTGCAGGCTGCCTCGGACCCCAACAGGCAACTTAAGAGGAATTGTGCAGGCTGCCATGGCCCTGTTCAATGGCGGCTTTGTTCAAAAGTCTTTCCTTGAGACCTTCTCACCAATTGCAGTGATCTTTCCTGCTATAGGATCTTCACTTCACTGTAGTTTATAAATAGTTAAACATCTGTAATGATCTGGGAAATTTTTCCATTTGCCACCTATAAATTGCTTAGTATTGACAACTCAATATATGTAATAGCCAGATTAAAAATCAAGAATTCCCACATTTCCAATGTTTGCTTTCTTTGTGGCTTTTTAATTACATTTAGAATGCAGTTCCAAGGGCTGGTGAGAGACCATAAACAACAATATTCATTAAACCGTGACAATCTTGCATTTAAATGGAAGCAACCCCTTGGGCAACAAAATACAGGAACACCACCAAACCACATCAAAGAAAAGTGCCTGCTAGTTGCAAGACCACAAGGTAGGAAGGCGAATGCCTTGACAAAAGATATAGAAAACTACACAACAAGGAGGTAATTTGGCAAGAATGAGTTAAAGCCAAAAGTAATCAGCTTTTTGCAGGACTGAGAGGGAGAGATAGAGATGCAAAAAAGAAACCATGCATAGAGGTGTAAAGATCCTGCACTCCATAACCGAGTGTGACAGAAGTTCAAAGACCTCTTGGTAGGGAGAAGAGGCCAGAGCAGGTTGCCCACATTTTTAAATGTCTAGTGCAGATATGTGCATTTTCTTTTGTATCATCAATATACAGACAAGGATATTTAGATTAGAAAACATTTATAGGCTCTATATTTGTTTAAGATTCAGTTTTATTTATACCTGGAGTCTTAAATAGCACAAAATTCCTGGAGGCTTAAGCAACTCAAAAATTTGAAACCCTTGGAAAGGTTATGCTGAAGTTAGAGACGAAGATATTCCTGGGAGAAACCCCAAATCAGAAGAAAGGTCCAGCCCCTTAGGTCTCAGAAGAAGAAAAAAACCCAAGACCCTGATGCATGGGACTGAGATTAAAAAAGCTCATTGTTCAGTGGAGGAAGAGAATTGACCCGATCCAGGACATCACCAATAGGAAAATCATGGCTATATGTTTCAATATGCCATTATCCCTGTCTTCCTTTCCTACCAAAACCCAACTTGTCCTTCACAAAATGAAAACAGGAGCTGTATTCTAAACAGTAAAAGCAGGGTGTCCTTCCCACAGAAAAAAATCCCACAGGTCATAAACCTGAGGAACTCATTGCAAAAGGATGCTGAAAGTTTACATGAGCACGAAGGGGGGCAAACAACCCCATTTAAAAAACAAAAAGAAAACCAAAAACAAATATCAAACAACTCAAGCTTACTAAGTACCCAGAAGAGAAATCCAGTGAACTGAAGAAGTCGGAGCCTTGTTCTTGAGGCATCCACCAATGGTTACTGCTGTAACCAAACACTTCACTAGCGGGACCTTCGGTTTTAGCTGAGCTCACTGTAGGCATGTCCTTACATCCCCTCATGGAGCTCATTGCCACCACTGAGGTGACCACTCTCTGCCTGACCAGCTGATGGGCCCCGCCACAAGAACCTGTGGTTAGTCCTGAAGATTTCTGTTTCATCATCATCCTCCTCCCTGCAGCGCTCCCTGTTGTAGTCTTGGACAGCAAAGCAGCCAAATAAGCTTCAGAAAGAAGTGCTGCTGCTGTGCCTCTGCCCTGGGACTTGGCAGCAGCAGGGAGCCAATACTGAAGTCAGTCCGGTCTTCTGCAAGCGGTCTGTAAGTGGGCAGCAGCGGGGTGCCATGATGTGCTTTCAGGGTTCAGCTGCCTGTGCAAACCCAGTTTCCAGCCCAGTTCTGTGCAGCTTTTGCTGTTCACAGTGGCTGAGCTAATACCGATAGCTGGTCTAAAGCTAGTTCTGAGGAACTTTTATCTTACTGTAAACAGGCCCTTTTCAGCTTCTCCATGGCAGAGGCAACTAGAAAAAATGAGTTAAGACCCTTTTTTTACCTCAAGGGTGCTGTGCAGATAAACATACTGAAGATGATGGTGCATTCAGATACTGGAGCAATAGAGACCAAGCAAATGTCTTCTTTGTTTGCTTTCCATTGTCTTCTTACACTAACTTCTTAATTTAATGAAGCTTTGTGCTGCAAATCTATTCTCTTACATACCTTCGTTACTGGATTTGTTTTGGTATGTGAACACATTACAGAAATTTTACAAACAGTAAAAGTCAAGCTTCCACAAGCTCCACTGCCCCCTCCTACCAAGACAGCTACCCTCTGGCTTTGGAATTAAATTAAGATTTTTAAAAAGGGGGGGAAAAACAGTCTCTCCCTTTTTCTTTCTTTTATTGCCTACTGAGCCCAAATGCCACTTGTGAAGATTAGTATGAGTACAAAAAATCCAATTTACCGATGCAAACACATTCACATTTTTGCTCCAAGTCTCAATACCCATGCATGGCTGAGAATGACAAATGAACAATATAAGAGGCTTTTCAATTATACATAACAGATAACCAAACATTGTTTTTGGAAAACGTGTTTAGTGGGAATAATAGGCAGGTAGATACAAACTAGATTGAGAACAAAATGCAAGTCTTTGTTGATTTTCTGTCACACTAAACTACCGAAGCATTCAGTAAAAGCATGCTATAGACTAATTAATAGTCAAAGGAAAAAAAACTGCAAATGCCTGAAGAAATGTTCTTTTCCTTCAGTTTCTATCATGAGCCTAAAACAAAAGCTGAATATTAATGTCTTAAAAGAGAAAAAGCAATAGACAAAGCTGTTACATTGTTTATCTCTGTTCTTTGCATGTCAAAAATGATAAGTATGTTATTTCAGAGAGTAATCATTTCACACTAAAGAGAATATGGAGAGTACAGAAACAGCACTTTAAAAATGACCTGATTCATAAAGCTAGAAATGAAACGTAAGAAAAAAAGTTGTCAATTAAAAACAAATCCAAGTTAAAAAAAGACACCCAACAGATATCAATGCGTTTAGAGACTATCCAGATAAATTGTTCTTAAAAATCCATTTGGACAAAGGTTTTGTTTTTATCAGGTAGTGATACATAATGGTCATCGGAAAAAGTAAATGAACACATTTCAGCAGTAACAGCACCTTCACCTGTCTGTCTTTTGGGGTTTAATTGATATGAAAATTGCATGGGCTGTCTCTGACATTCCAGGGAGCTGTCCTCCACTTTTGCTTACTTGTTTTGCTAAAGGTAATGGCTACAGAATCTGAGACTTTAGTAAGTATTTGAAATAGCTAATAAGCTATAGTTGATGTATTCCCTCTCTACTGGATGGAAAAATTTTGTATACTGTGGAAATAGCATTTGTATTTTTCTTGGCCCATCGGAGGTCCCAGTTTTCATGCACTCCTCTTCTAGTCAACTTTACTGATCATGGCTCCTCCTTGAAAGCCTGGACTATTTACAGAGTTCTTTACTGCTACGATTTCTAGATCTCCTTCTCTCTTCACATGTTGTGAAAATACTGGGTTTTTTCCTCAGGTGCTCTTCGGAATTGAAACACAGTGGGATGAAAACATACACAATACGAGTCAATAATGTCAAATCGGCTATAGATCTGTAAGCACAGAACTGGTAAAATCACTGTAAGAAGTTTGTCAGTTGATAAGGTCCTTCTCTAATTACTTTGTATTTTCAACCTTCAAATTAGAATTGTCTACTGATTTCATGGCTCAATAAATAGAAATAATAAATTTTATGAAGTGCAATAACAGGGATTAATTTTTTTATTTATGACACACATTTCTAGCTGCTTTTTCATTGTCATTCATCATAGTACATCTGTTTTACACTGTAATATTTTATGCAAAAAAATATTTAATAACTCTTGGCCCCTCTCTGACATGTCTTTTCATCTTTACATACCTTCCCTTCACAAAACAAAACAGAAAATTAATGCATTAACATTAGAAAAACCATTCTGCCTAAAATCCTAGTGTTTTGTGCTTAGGTAGGTGATTTGTTAAGGGGCATTTTAATTTTCTCACCTCTGATCCCCTCTCTAAATGCTCACAGTCCCTTCCAGAATAAGTCTCTAAATACTAGCCTTCCTATTTCTTACCATTGTGTTTGCTCAAACATTCACCGCACATTTAACCGTAGCATCATGCATCTCTGCTGAGCAGCAGAGGTCCTCTATAGCCGGGTCAAAAGTACAGTAAATGCAGCTGAAGCTCTTCTGCAGCTTTGTACTTAATGTGCCTCCTGAAGGCTGAGAGTTTTGTTAGATGCAGTTAGAACAGAAGGCACGATGTTGTTGTTGCACATCTACAGTCCCAGCTCTGTTGGGCTGGTAGGAGTGACATTCACATTACATTTGAACACAGATATTTGAAATATTAGTAAAGACATGCTAGTGTTAGGCTAATGTAACCTGAAGAAGACTTCTCTGAGGGCCTTCTGCTCTTCCGTTCAGAAGTTTTAAGATAATAAAATGATCGTAGGGCAAATCATGTTCCCAATTCTTTTTGACAACCTGATAAATCACCTGAATTCAATGAAATCAATATAGAATCATAGAATGGCTTGGGTTGGAAGGGACCTTAAAGATCATCTAGTTCCAAGCCCCTGCCATGGACAGGGACACCTTCCACTAGACCAGGTTGCTCAAAGCCCCATCCAACCTGGCCTTGAACACTTCC
>JANHGO010000063.1:78054562-78112751 GCA_024606505.1 Aquila spilogaster | reverse complement strand
TTGCAGAAGTCCAGGTAGATGACATCTGTCACCCTTCCCCTGTCCACTGATGCCGTTACTCCATCATAGAAGGCCACTAGATTGGTCAGGCAAGATCTGCCCTTGGTGAAGCCATGCTGGCTGTCTCGGATCACCTCTTCATCTTGTATGTGCTGATATGATGACACAGCTTTCTGCTTACTCATTCTACTTTAATTTCATTTGTGCTTCACAGCTCTGACTGTCATTCCTTGATTGCAGCAGGATTCTGCTATGAGTATAATTGCATATTTATAAGCTATAAAACTAGAAAAGAGCAAGTAAATCTCCATCACTTAGAGACATGCATTTGTGTTGTTTGTTTTTTAATTGAGCCAAGACATCTTTCCAAAATAAAAGCTTTAATCTATCAAGGAGGATTGGATCTTGATGCAAGGATCACAGAGAGTATGTCTGCATAGCCTCTTGCAGACAGACATAGGCAAGTTCTGCCTATTCTTCTGTTCAGCCAGTTTCTGATCAACTGCAGACTGAGGCTATCAGCTCAGATCCTGCATCCAGCTAACAGATCCCTATTGGTTCCAGTCAAGAAACAGCTCTAAGCACAGAAAAAGAGCTGGTTTCTGCTTGCAGTCATATCTCACATACCAGATACAGCACAGTATAGGAGGTCAAACCACTGTGGCTTTCAGATTCTCAAGGAAAAATGGGATGCTAAAAGGGTGGCCAACAAAATAAAACATTGTGTTCAGTGCAATGCATATGCATGTCCCCTCAGTCCATATTATCTGCAGCACTGTATACTCATATTTTTTGTATGACTCACATTACAACAGCAGAAGGTAATCAAAGGGCTTGTCTCTTAAGTCAACACATATATCTCTTTAGACACTAGAGTTTGATTAAATAAATGCTGCAATTCAAAGATACAATCCAGCACAGACCCTGACATCTATAACAAAACTCTGATTTGCAAAGAGCAAGAGCGTAGTGGAGGAGGAAGAAAACATATTATCTGTAACCACTCCTGTGTGATAATTAGTTGTTCACATTTGCTACAGCCCAGAGAAATTCCCCAGCTCTGCAGATCTGCATGAGAACAACTAGTATGTGAAATGCAAATCTCTTTTCATGTTGAATCTCCCTGAGTGCGCACATATAGTCTTCCATTAGTGGTACTGTCACTTTGTCTTGTAAAGTAATTAATAGAGCAAGGATAGGAGGTAGATCATCACCGTAGAAATGCTTAAGTACCAGAATGCTTAAAAAAAAACTCATTTCACACACCAACTGCCTCAGTTATGCATCTCAGTTTGTGTCAGAACAAAGTTATCGTGCATCACCATTTAGCTCAATTACAACCCAGTCTCTACACTGTGCACAGATGCCACCAAGTATCTTGAAAAACAGGCTAAGTCAAACTAAAACATTTAATGTAAAAATAGCATGCAAAAGTTCATCTAAGTAACAACTCAAATGTCAAAAATTATTACACCCTTGTAAACTAGTACATCTGTGGCACTGAGGGACATGGGTTAATAGGCATGGTGGTGATAGGTTGATGGTTGGACTAGATGATCTTAATGGTCTTTTCCAACCTTAATGATTCTGTGATTCTCTTGGGTAACTGTCATTTTTATAAAAGTAGACATCAACAGAACAAGAAAAAAGTCCACCCCTTCACCCTCCTTTAAAGGTCTTTTACTAGATAGGTAACAAATATATAAACAAACAAACAAAAACCTCATAAACTGGCATTGAAAATATCTCACCGGCAATATCTAAAATATTTGTAAAATAAATATTTATATTATTTTATAGCCTTTACCTAAAAATGGAGACTTAGGGAATGATTAGAGTACTAATAAGTATTTTCTTAACAATAAGCTAAGCAAAATGTTTAAAACTGACTATAGTAGAAGTATTCAACTGAAATACATTTATTTCACATAAAGGGCCCTGTGCTGCAAACATTGTTCATGTGAATTCACCTTTTTCCTGTACTTGAGGAGGAGGAAAAAAAATCAGAATTTCTATACCAGTAGAATTCCCCTGAGAAAATCCATCCGATTCATCCCAGGATGAAGCCACTATGAACTGTACCTGTGAGGTATCTGTTTTTCTAAATCCTATTGAAAAGTTCTCAGCAAGCTTGGAAAATGATTTTAAAATACTGTGAAGCATACACGGTTCCCAGAGGTGACTGCTGCAGAGCAATACCTTGCTAGTTCTGCATGCTGCACAGGTGGTAGCTCTTGGAGAAATTCCCATGCCTACACTGCTCTCTGACAGTGCACTCTTCTCTCTGTTGTTTGGGATGACACGAGATTCTTACTCCTGCTGAAATCATTGGCTAAATATCTGTATGAATATGGTGTTTATGGTTAATAACACTGGTTGGAACAATAGCTAGTAGTTAATCTGGGTCACAATGGCCACGCACCCTGCACAATACATGGTGTAGACTCCCTGTGCATTAATTATTGTCTCAGGTCCAATATTTGTGCTTGAGCAATAGTTGTTTGTGTTTGAACATACTGTCCCCATTGTTAACTCTTTAAAAAAAAAAAAAAAAAAAGAGGATCTCAGTACTCCCATCTTCAACTTTCAGTATTTGTACCTTGGTCAGATGTTTAAAATCCTTTGTTTTGAAGCTCTTGATTTGGATTCCTGCAGTCTGTGTTCAGATCACCTCTTCCCTGTCTCACTTGCAGACTGAATGAATGAAGGTGCATCTGTTGTTACATTGTGCTGATAGGCTTAACTCTTTGTAGATAAGGCAAAGTTAAAAATATTTTGCCCATATCTTTAGAAATCACGTATTTTGGCAAATATTTGACACATACTATAGCTTAGAAACAAATGCTCATGCATAGTATTGTGGATCAAATTTCCAAACAATCATACTCACAAACTGCATGCATTCAAGCTTCTTGAGCAAGCCCTGCAGCAGTGCTAGTGGGTATCTAATCCAGTGACAGTACATGTTCTGAATATGCAAATTCTATTTCATGCAAGACTCTAAATGTTCCTGGTGTATAGTCTGCAGGTGTGACATGACTTACTTCCCTATTTTTCAGTTTAAAATTCATGATGGCTTAGTATTTGCCTAGGGAAGTTCTTATTTAAAAAATCCATGAGCTGTAGACAGTTTCTGAAAACTTTTGTACTTGTTAAATATTCTGAATGCAAGATCATTCTTTGCAATGCTGCTATCACAAACTGAGTTTATAAATAGAAAAGAAAATGTGCATAATCTACAGAATTATTTTTTTAAGACATTTTGTATTGTTAACATAATGACTGGCTATTTCACTTCTCTTTTCTAGCTTTTTCTTGGCGACCATCCTGTATTTCTCCATTTAGCACAGATGGCTCTTAGTGGGAAAACAAAATAGCTCCTTTGAATCCAGTTGTTAGCAAGACTCCAGTACACACAGATGTGTTTGCAGCCACGCATAAGCATTTGAGGGAGCATGAATCTCTCACAGACAGTAAAATGCAGTCACTCTCCTTTTCAATGCATCACTATTATCCTAAAAGGTGATAATTAAAATGATTTCAAAGTTCAGAGTTAAATAAAATTTTGATTAATTACAGATTGCTTATAATTACTATATTTTGAAATATCTCTCATTAGCCTTATATTCCACAAGCGAATTTGTGTGACATCATTTTTAAAAACTCTAAATAGAAATAATTTTCATAGTCTGTACACTGTATGTGTCAAATCTTTTACTTTCTTTCATTTTCTGAACTTCTCTGTCTTTTCAGGCTTAATGTAATTACACACCTTCTCCCAGAATAAAAAGCTGGTTATTTTTATGTCTGTTTAGGGCAAAAGTAGCTGTCTAATGGCCCTGAACTATAGAAGGGTAAGACAAGAAGCTAAAGCATACAAAGCTTGATGAAATAAAAACATCTTCTGAATAAAATGTTGAAGGCAATAGTCTTCTTTAATTTAAATATTTTTTGTGTTTTCACTGTTTTAATACAAAATATCAGAGATGAAGAATTACAGTCAATGTGAAGGAACTCTGCATTAGATCTCAGATCAATGTGATCAGATGAATCATTGAATCATAGAGTATGCTCAGTTGTAAGGGGTCCACAAGGATCATTGAGTCCAACCACTCCTTTTCCTTTTTTTTTGATGGAGAGTATTTCAAACTGTTCTTCAACTGTGTTTCAAACTTTAACTACTGCATATAATAATACTAGTGGAGAACATTTTTTCTCAGCTAATTTCTGATATGTTCAATTCAACAACTTTAAGATGACAATCAAAACTGTGCTAAATGCTTCTCTAGCTAAATGGTGTCTATGGCAGACCCATGTCACAGTCACATTTTGAGTTCACACTCCCTACAAATTGTACCACAATGAACAAACAATACAAAAAAGCCCTGTCATGGTTTTATGATTTTTTGTTATTGGTATTCTACATCACAACATCATGTGGTGTACTGGGAATTAAAGAGTTAATGCTCCAGTTCCATGGATCAACGATAGTTCCAGGTATACCTGTCTCAGAAAAGAAGAACTATATACCCCAGAGGACTTTGCGTCTCTGTTCTGTTACCGTTTTTCGCTCAGAGGGAAAGATAAAACTGTTTGCCTATCACGAGACACTCCACTCCTCTTGGCAGCATGTGTACTCCCTAGCCATCTTGCCTTCAATATTAGAGTAAGGCCTTTGGGTTTTGGGCACTCTCTCTCATTTTATTTGATTTATTAGCTTCAATTCCAATTACATTGTATTATATTGTGTTATTGTGCATTCTGATATCTTATTTATTCCTCCTCAGATCGTTGCCGCTGTTTTGTTTTTAGGCCCATCTCCCTATCCTTTCCCCTTTTCCCCTTTCCCTTTCTTGGCGCGTGGGTCCCCCCTCCCATTTGTCACTAAACTGGGCTGAACCGGCCCATAAACCATCGACAAGCCCCAAGAGCTCTTATGTTCCCTTAGGATTGTACTGCCTACTGCTCGAAAAGAGAGAGACTCTGAAAATGATCTGATCTGCCTTTTGGATCAGGAACTATCTCAGTTTTGTATGCAGGACACCTGTTGGTCTTAGAGAATGAGTATGACAGAATCCTCCTTGGAGCATCGTCTCCAAAACCTATCTCCCTCATTCATTGAAAACTCAGGAATTTTTGCTTAAAAATAAAGTTGTTTCTGGAAACACTGTGAGGTATCTGCACGTATGGAGCTTGGCTGGAGCAGGCTTCAGCTCAGGTCTTTCAGGGTGGTTTTTCCTTCTCATCATGCCTTGCAACCTGCCTAGGATCCCAAGAGTCAAGTTAACAGGAGCTACATAGGCTGCTGTGAGCCCGTTCATTCCTTGATACCTTCTTACCGACTGAAGGAATCATTACTGTTACAGGATCTTCACCAGCCTCCATAGTTTTTAAATAGATAAACTTCTGTAAAGATCTGGGAACTTTTTCCATGTTCCGCCTATAAACTATTTTAGTATTGATAACTCATTATTGGTAACAGGAAGATTAAAACACGAGTCGTCACTGTTCCGATCTTTGCTTCTTTTGTTGCTTTTTAATTACATTTAGAATGGAGTTTCAAGTACAGATGAGAGACCACAAACAATATTCATTAAAACCCTGACAATCTTGCATTTAAATGGAAACAACCACAAAATCGTATCAAAGAAAAGTGCCTGCTAACTATAAGACCACTGGGTAAGAAAGTGAGACCCTTGACAAAAAAGATAGAAAACTACAAAGCAAGGAAGCCATTTGGCAAGAAAGAGCTAAAGTCAATGTTTTTTGCAGGAATGAGAGTTAGAGATGCAAAAAGAAACTATGCTCGGAGGTATAAGGATCTTGCACTCCAGAACTGGGTCTGACAGAAATTCAAAGACCGCTTGGGTGGGGATAGGTGTGGAAGAGGCCAGACCACATTGCCCACATTTTGTAATGTATATAACAGATATATGCGTTGCCTTTTCTACCATCAATATACAGACAAGGATACTGAAGCTTACAAAATACCCAGAAGTGAAATGAAACAGCTGGAGCCTTTCACTTGAGGCATGCACAAATGTTTTCTGCTGTAAACAAAACACTTCATTGACTGGACTTTTGTTTTGACCTGAGCTTATTATGCCTATGTACTTATACCACCAGAATCACAGAGTCATAGAATAATCCGAGGTGGAAGAGACCAACAAGAATCATGAAGTCCAACTCCTTGCTCCACAAAGTACTACCTAAAAGTCAGATCATATGTCTCAGAGCACTGTCCAGATGCTTCTTGAACTCTGGCAGCTTGGAGCCATGCTCATGGCCTGGGCAGCCTGTTCCAGAGCCCAGCCACCCTCTGATGGAGAACCTTTTCCTAACAACAACCTGACCCTCCCCTGACGCAGCTCCATGCCATTTCCTATGGTCCTGTCACTGTCACCAGAGAGTAGAGATCAGTTTTGCCCTTCCACTGCCTTCATAAGAAGCTGTCCCATGAGGTCCCTTCTCAGCCTCCTCTGCTCCGGGCTGAACAAACCAGCTGCTCCTCACACATCCTGCCCTCTAGACCCTTCACAATCTTTGTAGCTCTGATGACCCTAGTGACTGGTCTCTTCCTGACTCGCTGGTAGCCCATAACAGAAAAAGTTAGCACTGAACATTTCTGTTTATCATCATCCTCCTGTCTCCTTCCTTCAGTGTTCCCTGTTGTAGACTTTGACAGCAAAGCAGACAGATCAGCTCCAGAATGAAATGCTGCTGCTGTGCTCTGCCCTAGCACTCTGCAGCCCATCAGGCCCACGGGGTTTGCCAGAGGACCAGGGATGCCAGTACTGAAGCTGGTGCAGTGTCATGCAAGCTGTCTTGAAATGAGAAACAGCAGCAGTGAAGTGGTCTAAGGGTTCAGATGCCTCTGTATGCACACTTTCCAGCACAGTTCTGTGCAGTCTTTGCTGTTCACAGGAGCTATTAATATTAATTAATAGCTAGGCTAAAACAAGGTCTGGAGGGCTGGAGGGTTATTTCACTGTAAAAAAGTTCTTTTTAGCTTCTCCATGACTCACCTATTTGCATCTATCTATTGAAAAATAAGTTAAGACTTTTTTTTTTACCTCAAGGGTACTGTGCAGATAAACACATTGAAAATGATTATATGCTCAGACACTGCAGCAGTAGACACCAAGATAATGTCTGCTTCTTCATTTGCTTTCCATTCTTTTCTTCTATCACCTTCATCTTTTGATGACGCTTTGTGCTTCAAACCTATTCATTATTTGATTTGTTTTCATCATAGAATTGTCCGAAAGGACCTTTAAAGGTCATCTAGTCCAACTCCCCTGCAATAAGCAGGGACACCACAGCTAGATCAGGTTGCTCAGAGCCTCATCCAGCCCAGCCTTGAAAGTCTCCAAGCACAGGGCTTCCACCGCACCGCTTCTCTGAGCAACCTGTTCCAGTGCTTCACCAGCCATATTGTAAAAGACTTTTTCCATATATCCAGTCTAAATCTCCCCTCTTTTGGTTTGAAACCATTTCCCCTTGTCCTATCACCACAGGTCCTACTAAAAAGTCTGCCTCTTTCTTTCTTACAACTCCTCTTTAGACACTGAAAGGCCACTATCTGGTCTCCCTGGAGCCTTCTCTTCCCCAGGCTGAACAGCCCCAGCTCTCTCAGCCTGTCCTCATGGGGGAGGTGTTCCATCCCTTGAATCATTTCTGTGGCCCTCCTCTGGACACAATCCAACAGGTCCATGTGTCTCCTCTATCAAGGACTCTACACCTGGACACAGTACTCCAGGTGAATTCTCACCAGTGCAGGGTAGAGGGGCAGGATCACCTCTCTCATCCTGTTGATCATGCTTCTTTTGATGCAGCCCAGGATACAGTTGGCTTTCTGGGTTGCGAGGGCACATTGCAGGCTCATGTCCAGCCTGCCATCCACTTGTACACTCAAGTCCTTTTCACTGGGGCTGTGTTCAGTCCTTTCATCCTTCAGCTTGTATTGATAATTGAAGTTCCCATGAACCAGGTACAAGACTTAGCACTTGGATTTGTTGAACCTCATAAGGTTCACCAGGGCCCACTTTTTGAACCTGTCTAGGACTCTCTGGATGCCATTCCTTCTATAGCGTGTATTGACCACACCACACAACTATCAATACTATACAGTATATATATATACATACAGTCAAGCTTCCTCAAGGTCTACTGCCTCCACCCTCTGGCTCTGGACCTAAAGATCTTTAAACAGGGAGGAGGAGTGAGGACAACACAGACACGGGATGACAGAGTATCTCTTTTTCTTTCTTTTACTCCCTATTGATTCCAAATGCCACTTGTGAAGATTAGTGTGGATGCAAAAAAAAAAAAAATCAATTTAATAGTGCAAACACTTTCAGATTTTTGCTCCAAGTTTTGATATTTGTGCATGACTGAGAATAATAAATGCACAATATAAGAGTCTTTTCAATTATGAGTAACAGATACCCAAACATAGTCTATGTGAAATGTGTTTATTTGGAATAACAGGCAGGTGATACAAACTAGATTGAGAGCAAAATGCAAACTTGTGTTGATTTTCTGTCACAGAAAACTAATGAACTATCCGATAAAAGCATGCTATGGATTAATTAATAGTCAAAGGAAAATAATACAAACGCCTGAAGAAATGTGCTTTTCCTTCAGTTTCTATCCTGAGCCTAAACCAAAAGCTGAATGCTAATGTATTATAAGAAGAAAAACAAAAAAACAAAGCTATTATGTTGGTTATCTCTGTTCTTTGCATGTCAAAAAATGATAAGCATGTTATTTCAGGTAGTAATTTTTCCACACTGAACAGAATACAAAAGGTACACAAACAGCACCTTAAAAATCACCTGATTCATAAAACTAGAAATAGTGTAACAAAAAGATACATCAATTCTTTGAAAGTCAATAAAAATATAAAAAAAAGATACCCAATGAATGCATTTAGAGATTATCTACATAAATTGTTCTTAAAATCCATTTGGACAATGTTTTCATTTTTACCAAGAAGCAGTATGAAATAGTCATCAGAAAAAGTACACATTCCAGCAACAACAGAACCTTCACTTGTCTCTCATTGTGGATTTAAGTGATGTAAAAACTGTATGGCCTCTCTTTGACATTGTAGTGAACCTTACTCCACTTACATAGTGACTGTATTAGAGGCATTTTAACAATGAGACATTCATATTTCAAACTGCAGTCTTCCTCTCTACAGTATTATGCCTCCAATGCAGCTGAACTCCACTGTTGAACCTTTCAGCATAAAGATAAAACAGTATTTTATAGAACAAAAGGTAGTAGAGGTGGTCAGGTTAAATGCAGTTACAAACCTAGCATTGTAGGGATGCTGTCTCAGCCCGACATGAAGTCCTCATATACACCATTACCAGCTCTCTGTGCAAAAGGAAAAGAAAGTAGGAAAAAAGGAGAACTTCAACCAGAATTATCAAAGGATTACACCCTTTCCCCTTCCCACCTCATCCTCAGCACCAGAAACAGACAGGTCGTTGCTCTTGCCCTCACACAGTCCCACTGAAGTCCTTGGAGCTCCAGTTCTTCTGAAAGCAAGATAAGAAAAAAGAAAAGTAGAACAGTTGAGATAATGCATCAATCTCTGATTCATCAGCTAGAGTTTTCAATAAACTGACAAATGAGTTTACTGATTTTACTCCATAGAAGGAGACTCCACAACCTCTCTGAGCAGCCTGTTCCAGTGTTCTGTCACCTTTACCATAGAGAAGTTCTTCTGCATGTTAGTATGGAATTTTCTATGTTCAAGTTTTAAGCCATTACTCCTTGTCCTATTGCCACACAACACTGAGAAAAGCCTTCCTTTTGCCTCCCACCTCCCTTCAGATATTTATAAACATTTATCAGATGCCCTCTCAGTCTTCTTTTCCCCAGGCTGAACAGACTCAGGTTACTCAGCCTTTCCTCATGTGGGAGGTGCTCCAGGCCCTTCATCATCTTTGTTGCCCTCCACTGAACTCCTTCTAGGAGATCCCTGTCATTTTTATACTGGGGAGCCCTGAACTGGACACAGTAGTCTAAATGTGGCCTCACCAGGGCAGAGTAGAGGAGCAGGATGACCTCTCTTGACCTGCAGGCCATGCTCTTTTTAAGAAGCTTTCAGATTCCTTGTCCTACCTACAGAAAGAACATGAAGGTACAGAACTTTATTTAGAGATTTGGATATATACTTCTAGAATGAGAAATAAAATGTCAAACATAATAACATTAAATTTTAAATCAATAAATCATGTTGTATTAATGGTGATCCCATGCAGTTATTGTGAAGTTTAAGAGTTTTTAGAAAATAACTAACTGAACTCTGACATAAAAGCTCGACTTGTCAGCAGCAAACTAAAATAGAAGCTCAAAAGAAGATCTACTAATGTTAAACGTATTTTTGCTAACCTTAGTGTGCTACATATTTTACAATTACATGATAAAACAGCTTTCCCATCAGCCAATAAAAAATAAGAAAAGCAAACTATCCCAGAGAAGACTTAAGGTCAAAAGCTACTCGACATATGCAACAGTCTGTCATCATTAGCAATGCTTATCAAGGCTAAGGAAAGTATGCCTATCTTGGAGTTCAGAAGAGGGGAATGCAAAGTCCTAGATACTTCCCTTTTAATTAGTGTATTGGTTCTTCTTATTTTCAACAAACTATATGTGTCAAAAAAAACCCACCTAAATTATATATATCTTGAAGGCTTTATTGAGTTTAAGTTCATATGACAGTGAATATCTTCAAGATATTTCCTATATCTACACACATTTTTAACAAGTGTGAGAATCCCAATCTACATACAAATAAAATTTATGTAAACGTACTGTAAAATGAAGTGTGAATTTATTTCCTAAAGGCAATTTTATCAGTGAAAACAGCTCTCACTGAAGTTACAACAAAACCAATTATATTGTAGCCAGTACTCAAAACCAAAATTGGTAAGAGAAGTAAAATATAAAGTTCCGGATTTTTGTGTTGGTGTGTTGTTGTTGTTTTTTCAATGGAAAGAACCTTGGAAATGAAGTGACAAGCTTGTTAACAGGAGTTCTTTGCTATCCATCACAGTATTTGCTTTTCAAAGGTGAAAATAATTACACTGTTATTTTGATAGTGGATAATTATGTGAAAATCAATCATGAAATGCCTCCTCTAGGTTCTTCTCATTTAGAATTTCCCCCCAAAAGTTACATAAAGGAAAAATAAACAATAGTTAGGAGTGAAAAAAGGGAAGGTGATCCTAGACAGCTAATCACTCTTAAAACATGCTCCTTTTGAGTACTCTCATTGGCACTTTTGGTGTATTTTTTTCCAAGATGACTAAATTCTCCTGATATACTATTGGTTTAATGTACTGAATTTCATAGAAAATGTTTCAGTCATCTTAGATACTCATATCTGAGGAATTGTGTCTGAACATTCCACTCCACATGAAAGCTGCCTTTCAGGGCAAAAGCACCTGAGGCTGCTGTGTCCTGACTTTGTCCTCATCAAGCAAGAGCACATGAGTAAGAAATTCTCCTCCTTCTTTTTCCCTCACTCCAGTACACTAGGCACAACCACTTGGTGCAAGAAAATAACACCACTACCTTCACTACTCCTTCAGGTGTTTATAATTAATGACAAATCAAGCTTCCCATTGCTTTGGCACCATAACTATACATTTATGATCAAGAGCATTCAGCTGTGTGGTACTGGGAACTGAGTAAGGAATGATGGCTGAAGGCAGAAGTACACATGTGCTGCACCTTGGACTTTATCTAACTCAAATTCATCCAAAAAAAATCTCAACTCGCATTTAAGTACTGTGTGAGTTATCATCACACAATGTATTTCATCATGCGAGATGAAACATGCTAACATCTAAAAAATTGGCTGAATCTTTTCCTGTTGAAGATTTCTTTGATCATATGGCACTGCCCTGGGGATAAATTCATTACCCGTGTGCCTGTAGACATTCCCTAAATCTTAATTTTATGTTATATTTGTCAAGTCACTGAAAAAGAACAAGTAACATCTTCAAACAAATATTAGATTATTATTAATAAAATTGCAAATATTCACATATTCTTGGCTTACAAGCCAAAGACAAGTAGGCCATATTCTGCTTCAGAAAAATCTCTGCAAATGTCTTCCCTAGCAATCCATCCTCAAAGCAATTATAATTTGCTTTTTACTGATAACACAGCATAATAGATGCTCTAGGGGAACTGTTAGGTCAGGGCTTGAGCTGGTGATGGAGCGCCTGGTGAAGGGGTGTGGCTGGCCCTGGAAGCACAGGCACACTGTTTGCATACGTGCTCCCCGTGTGCCCAGAAGGGGTGGACTCAGGGTGTAGCCACGCTGGGCTCATATAAGGAGCCCATGGAAGGGAGAGCAGCTCTTGGGCCAGAGTTGCTTCCTGAGATGGGGTGTTCTATGGCCAGAGGGCCCCTTTAGCAGCTGGGTGAGTTTTAGTCTTTGCTCTGTATATGATTTTTAGCCTTTGAGTACTTCATCAGGTATCACCAAAAACCTGCCAGATGCAATTTTGTTTCTTCATAAGCACAACAGTTGCCTTTTCTGCAACACTCTAAGAGATGAATTTCTTTGTGTAGCTTACCAAGAGCAGTACAGAATGTCATAGTTGATCTTTTCCCTGTCTACTGCATGGAAAAATGTGCATGATGTGGAAACAGCATTCATGTCTTTTTTGGCCTGTCTAGGGTCCTAGTTCTCATGCGCTTCTCTTCTAATCAATATTAGTAACAATGGCTTCTCCTTGAAAGGCTGGTTTATTTATGGAGTCACTAATTGCTATTGCTATAATTTCTTTATCTGTTTCTCTCTTTACCTGTTGTGAAAACACTTTTTTTCCCATGTGCTCTTTGGAACTGAAACACTGGAGTGAGAATGTGCACACTATGACTATTAATTTGGCTACAGTTTTGCATGCACAGAGCTACTAAAATCATTGTGAAATTACTTTCAGGTAATAACAGCTTTCTCTAATTACTTTGTATTGTCAGCCTTTGAACTAGAACTGTCTACTGATTTTACGGCTCAACAGATAGAAATAATATGCTTAAGACAATGTGATAACAGATTTTTTTACTTATGACATGCAATTCTTTCCGTTTTTACTGTAATTTGTCATAGTACACTTGTTTTATATGGTAATATTTCTTTGGAAACAGTGAAAAACTCCTGGTCCCTCTCTGACATGCCCTTTCAACTTTGCATACTCTCCTATCACAAAACAGAATTAACATCAGAAAAATTGCTCGGCTTTAAAATCATATTGCATTGTGCTTTTATAGATCATTTACCATCATTTATTTCTCAACTCTAAATCTCTGTGGATCTGACTCTCTAAATGCTCACAGTACCCTCCAGAGTCAATATCTGAATACAAGCCTTACTATTTCTTACCATTTGGGCGTGCAAAAACATTAACAGCAAGTTTAACTATAGATCTCTGCTGCTTAGCAGAGAGCATGTACAGCCAAGTCAAAAAGACAATAAATCCAGATCAAGCTTCTTATTCCTGCAGCTTTGTACTTCATGTGCCTCCTGGAGGCTGCAAGTATTGTGAGCTGCAGGTAAAACTGAAGGCACAATGTTGTCCTTTGCACACCCATGGACCCAGCCCTATTGAGCTGGTGGGAATAATATCTGAACATAGATACTTGAAATATTAGTAGACTGTTAACCTAATGTAATCTGAAGACTTCTCTGAGGGCTTTCTGCTGCTTCTCTCAAAAGCTTTACAATAATTAAATGATCACAGGGTAAATCATGTTCCCAATTCTTTTTAATAACCTGGTAAGTCACCAGAATCTAATTAAATAAATGCACCACTCCCTTTGTTCATAGTAGGTAGCTTCTGATGATTTAGGTTTAAATAAAAATAAAATTCGAATTTCTGTATTGTACATGACCCTAAAAGTCACTATTATGAATTGACTCTTCACTTTCAAAGCAGACTTGATCCACTACACCTTATGGTACTGACTTTTTTGTGCATGCAGTACACTGGTAGATTGTGTATTGAACTTTTAGACTAGAAAAGAAACTCACAGTGCAAGAAGAGATGAGGACTTTCCACAGTTATCTTCCAAGGCACTAATGAGAGTCTTCAGGTCCAAAGCAGTGCAAAGAATCCCAATCTGTTAGGAGATGAGGGCCACCTGACACAATGTAGAATGAGTGCCCTTGAAGCTGGCCCTCAATAGCAAGCAGCAAAGGTATACTTGAAGGAGGCTATTCAAATGATAAGCAAGCTAGGGGAAAAGAAATAGCGAGAAATGTTCTGCTCTCCTGTTAAACAGTTTTGCTGACTGTGTCCTATTCTTCCAAGCCATGCACACTTTCACTATTAGTTATCTTTGTGCATCATAATTGCACAGAATAGGTCTTTATAGAAAAGGAATTTAAAAAGCAAAGATGAAAATGCTTATATTTGAAGGTGGAGAAGGAGAGCAAGGTTTTTTTTCTCTTTGGAAATTCAAAAGATGTCAGAATATGATGAATATACATTCTATTTGCTTTTTTCTTTCTTAGGTTCCCTGATCCTGAATGTGTTGCTAAATGTTTTCATCTCCAATTACTATGGGCCAGGTATTCGCTCAACTCTCATTGGAACTGTCAGACTGCTAATTACAGACAGTTGGAGTTTTCAGCAGTCCTGCACAGAGATGAATGAAGTTCTCAGATCCTCAGCCCCTTATTCTCTCTTTCTATAGTAGGTTTGAGCTTTTGTTCAGTTCCGTGGCAGCAATCAAATTTTCTCAGTTTATACTATTGAGAATATATTCTGCTTTTGGACATCACTATCTCCTAATCTCTACTTAATGAATCTAAATGGCATGTCTTCCTTTAAGAAAAAAAAAAAACAGAACAGTAACTTAACTTATTCCTTCCCACCCGATTGTTTCAGTAACAGGGACTGCCAACTCCCCATGAAACATTGTTAAAACCCTATAGACTTCTTTTTTCTTTAGGACCTGAATTACAGTTCTCTGCAATGATCTCTTAATTTTGTCCAAATTATACAGTTGGACATTGGTGCTTTTGAGTTTTTTCTCTCTCATGAACTTGCAGCTCTGCCGCCAGTTTGTCTTTGGTAGAGACCTTAGACTGAAAAACAAAGACAGTGACAATCTTCCCCGTGGCAGTAAACATCCTGTGACATCTCAATCAATTACCAGAGTCTTTAGACACCATTTATAATACAGAAAATTGACTTGTTGTGGATAAACTTGATTTGCAGTCTCACAAATATCTGGAGGGGAGTTATAAAGATCAGGAGGAGGGGAAAAGTTCATCCACTGAAACATGGAGCATTTTCCTTTTGACTTGTGCATCTTTTCTTTTTCCTCATAAGCATTCTCAGAGAAAGTGGATGATTTATTTTAAAATGACCCTAATTCAAGGTTATGACAATAAGACAACTGTCTTTACCTTTGATTTAGATGTTCCAATCTTTCCTTTACGTAAAGACCGTGTTGGCTTCATTTCCTTTATAAGCAATCTTGCTTCCAGCGTTACCAGCACACTGGCTCACACATTGTTGCACCAGCAGGTAAGTGGCAGTTTACTAAACTTATCTAAAACTCAGAAAGCCTACTTGGAGGAAGTAGTGAAAGATGTGATATTATTAGTGTAATGAAGATCCAAATTTCTGATGATCCTTAAAGTCTTTCATCTTATAGTCATTCTTCTGTAACACAATTTCAGCAGGGATTTTTTTACTTCTTCTAAGAAGCTTGAGTACAGTTTTCCTCTTTAGGACCTGAAGAAGTACAGTAGGAAAGCTTCAACTGAAATGCTTCTTCTGGATACTGCTTTCACTACTTCAGTTCAGTTTTATCACTTTGTCAGCCAGAGATCACACATCTCTTTCTAAATGGTCATCAATGAGTCTTCTGGACCTTTGCAAGGAGTGCAATTCCTGCCAGGTACAGCTTTGTTATATTCACTCTGTGGCAGAAAGACTGAATTCTGCTCTCACTTACTCTAATGTAAATATTGAGCAACTCCATCAATATCTACCTGATATTCTATAGCTGACATAAGAATGTGTAGTTTGAGGCACTCTAACTGCTGAAATTCTTAGATATTTAACCCTGTGTCATTCTGCAGCACACAGCCAAGGCAGAACATAGATGATATTCGTCCTTGAAGGAGCTGACTACAAGGGAAGTCTAGGCAGAGTAAATGCCTATATTTTAACACTCATCATTACAGATACTTGAGCTAACACTTACTCTTCTACTCTCCTTGTTTTTAGACTATAAGCAGAAGCCAAACAACACTGTGCACACACACACACACATGCAGTTCTGTACAGAAACAAAAATATTTGTTCTACCACAGCACTATTTCCACAGTGCTCCAAATCCTAATGCAGGAAAAAGACATGCAAGAATGACCTAATATGAGACATCTTCCTATACATCTCACAACTTTCCAGAGGTGAATTCAGATGACAGCACACCATTTTCAATGAGACTTTGGCTACTTCTACATGTAAGAGAAGCTCTATCAGCACTGGATGCCAGCACACAGTCAGGCTGAAGTTTTGCGTGGCCTCTGCTCCAAAGCAATCAGATATTTATGGGCTTGCAGAATTTGGAATTTATACTTCCCATATTTGTTTCCCTGTCCATTACTACTCCCTCCTATATCCATGGTCATGAAGACAGCTCTGAAAAACAGCGTCTCCAAGAGGTGTCTTCAGCCTTCCCCTATCCAGAGAAAGTAAACATCTGTTGAATTAATTTCCGATCACTCTTTTCGCTATTTTTACATTTTAGCATAAAAAGTGTAAATATATTAGCTCAGTGTGGCAAGATAAATAGCACACTTGTATTTTTAATTAGCTCCCAGGAAATAAGTTTGTCTCTTTCATGTATTTTCTTTCAGTAAGACACACTTGAGTTTACAAGATATAGTGTATTCACAGCTGTTTAAGCACACGAGATCTACATACTCAGTTTCTGACATTTAAAATTACAAAAATTGCTAGTAGCTCCACCTATTTTTACTATTGCTTTATTTGCAGCTACTGGAGCATTCACAGCTGGAGAAAAAGATGGATGGCTCTAAATAAAAAAATACCTAAGAGGGCAGTTCTTTTTAGAGCAGAAATGCAGATGTTCTCTTTCAAGAAATGGTTAATGTCTCTTTGTACAGGAGTTTTCCTTGATGCTTGTTGATAACATGTCTGTGATGGCACTATTACTGGCGAACTTGATTTACTGGAAAGAGTAAGAACAGAGCATTGGCCTCAGAAATGTCATTTGAAGGCCTCTTGATTGATTCTTACAATGATCCCAGAGAACTATTTGTCCACTATTCAAATTCACTATTATTTTTTCATTCCTTGTGGACAGTTACAGTTATATGTAAGCATAAAAAATAATTCATGCTGGAGGTAAGTATAAAAGAATAAAGTAATACAAGCAGTCTGCAATGTCTGAAGCACAGTAACCAATGTTTCCAAAAAAAAAATCAGTTGATGTTTGTCTTTGTGTCTTGTTATCGAGTCAGTCTAGTGCCTCAATGCTCATGTACTGAAGTTAAGGGTTTAAACCTCAGGGTTCAAGTACATCACTTCCAAAGCAATTAGTTGCATCAGGAGTATTAGGGTGTTTTTCCTTAGGTGGATTATCTTGTTGCAAATTACAATAGAGCTGTCACTTTTCTTACTGTATCACAACTTTAAAAAGGGAACAGCAACATGATGGAGTGTGAGACTCCATGCATTTCCAAAAAAAAAAAGAAACCATCATGATGACATCTACTGTCCAGATGCAAAGGTTGGGGAAGTCTTCACTGAACTTCATTCCCTTCTCTTAAAGCGATGTTTTAAATAACTTGTACATGTTTCCATCCCTTGGGCATAGCATTTTGTCTTCAGTGGTGGGAAGGCCCCTCCGGAATGCAAGGACTGGACAAGGAAGCAAAACACCAGTCACTAGTGTATTAGTACATTTCCATCTCTGATTTTGTACACGTTCTAGTTTTTCTTTTTCTTGGTTGCTCATTCTCAATTAATTGATAAGAGGATCCTCTTGATAGGAGGAGGGTTATTTCACTAATGACTTTGTGGACATTCTGCACTTATGCCTCATGACAAGGAAGACATTTGTATATAACCACCAACATTTTATATAATTTTTTTCTGTTCTAGATATTTGAAATAGCAGCATAACTTAAAGCCTCAGCAATTACACGTTAAAAAATGATAGTGTCTAAAGAAGTTAATCTGTTTTTAAAAAATCAGAAAATATTTCCTTTTCAGCTTTAATCACTGTCATTTCCTTCACAAACACATAAATAATTCCTTTTCCTCTCTGATATTGCCAAGATTCTAAACTTACTGAGAACTCAGCCCATGTTTTCTTGATCTTTTTTACTTATCTGACCTTCATTATCTTTGGTGAAGTACCCAGGGCTTGTGTGATGTTTTGAATTGAAGCTGTATTAGCACTGTATGGAGATGAGTAGCCCTTGCTAATACAGTTTCTGTGTAGCCTGAATGTTTTCTTGTGTTTTTTGTTGCTGATAACAAAATCATGGCATGTTGTATATACCTAAGCTTAAACATGAATGAGATATAAATATATCCATATACAATATGAATCCAGATTTCCTGAAGTGACGCTTCTCCTTATTCCTAAAACAAACATGTAGCAGTGTTATCTCGAAGCTGATCTTATGGGGGAAAAGGTGTGGCAGTAAGAAACAAATGTCTTCTATGTTTTCTTCATCTATATACTTTATAAAACCTTCAGACTGTCCAGTTTCTGATCCAGTATGAAAATTCTTCTATACCATATCTAAAGTCAGGAAAATACTATATAGAATTCTGTTCAACGTATACATGTATATCTGACATTTAAAATGTCAGCAAGAGTGATTTGCAACCAGATTTTACTCTAGAAATGTTGCTTATAATTAAGTCAGAGTTATAACAGTGTAAGAAATGTTTTGTTAGTAATTAGTCCAGTTGGCATATATGTGGCTTTAGGTTCAGCAACATTTTTTCTGTATTTAGTTTGTATGTGTGTATATTTCCCTTTCATTGCATCATTGCTGCCTTTTCTGTCTAGCAGTGTAAAATTTCTGTAAAAGTACTAGACATGAAAATCATATGGGATATATTCCTTATCCTGATGCAGTATATCTCCAAGACTTACAGCAGCAAACATCCTTATATAACAAGCATATTTCTAGGACTGATGCCAGTCCATGAAATTAAAATTAGTCTACGTAATGTTATATAGCATCCTGGGCACACGTGAAAAATCAGAAGAGCTGTAATCAGTCATTAATATCTGGCAAACTCTATTTGGTTGAACACTAGAGGGAGATCAAAGCAAAAGAATAAATGACTAATAGACTATTGTTACTAATTCAGTTTGTTCATAAGATTTCAACTGATAAGATGAAACAGCAGGTATTATCCTAATTTTTCACCATTGTTTTCTCGTGCCCTTATTTGATATTGTTTTACCTGAAATATAATCTTAAAAAAAATAATGAAAACCTGAAAAGGAAAAGGACTGTGCTTATATCAATATTTCAATGAATGAATTCAGTGTGAAATTATTTTTTCACATGAGATGTTTACTTTGATGAGAAGATTGAGATTTCAGCAGCTGAAAAATGAAACAATAAACACGCAGCCCATCTGTCTTACTGTTTTCTAAATACACAGCACTTTGTTTTGGTACATGCCTGCAGCAGTAAGCAGAGGAAACTCATTCATCTGCAGGACCTTCATCAGAGTGTAAGCAACTGAGACTGTTCACATTCAGAATAGGGTACAACTCTTTCACGGTCATAATTGCTGTTTTATTCAGTGTTTGCTGAACAAAGTTTGTAACATAAAATGTGCCTTTTCAGAAGCAGATTTCTTTTTTTTTTAGTTTTGTGTAAAATAAAGTTATCAAATGCACACTTTTCTACCCTCTCATTTACTGCTGGGAAATACCAAAGCTTTCCATAGAGCTCCCAAAGGAAGGGCCCTTAGGGCATTTAATAGTTTCCTGAGAGGAAGGATCTGGCTTATCAGGCTCCAGCAGAGAAGGAACCCTGGCATCCAAGCTTCGAAACTGAAGAATTATTCATGCTGCAGTTTGTACAAAGATTGCTATGCTTTTGGGGATGCCTGAGCTGGGTGGAAACAGCACTGTGTAGGTACTTGTTATTGCAATGAAGAGTTCACAGTGGGTTAGGTCACCCTGCATAAATTGGCACTGGGTGCCATGCTCCTACTGCACTGTCTGCTGGGCATGGTAATACACTCACATATGCATCAAGTGCATATTGTTGTTATCTGGGGGGGGAAGGGTTTGTACAGGCTCAGAGGAGGTGACGGAAGGCAGAGGAAGGAGAAGCGTAGGTGGGAAGGGAGAGGCAGAACTTGACCTCTCAGCAGAGCAAGATACTACAGTGGCTCAGTGCTTGCTGTGAGACCATAGCCACTCTTAAGAGCACCAGGCAGCTCTCCTCCACACAGAAAATAATAATATCCATCTATTATTAATAGCAAAATTATGCACCCACCTACATTAACAGCTTCTTTACAGTGTCCCTTGTCTGTCATGTCTAGAAGAGACAGATGACTGTTAGCCAAGATGTCACATGTCTCTGAGATCAGGCACTTGGGAACGGCTGTGCCATGTGAATTCATCTGGTGTAGCGACTTTTAACATTTATAAGAACTATGCAGTTAAAGAGAAAGACAGATTTGGGATCTGTGTGCTCTTTTTCACTTACTGCTTGCTTGAGCTAAGCCCACCTGGTAGGCAAAAAGAAGTACCCATCAGAAAGTGCAGGGAACAGCTTGTCCTCATAGATCACCTTCTGGTAACAGGTTCAGTCCTCTTCATCACCATGAAAGCCAGTGCTGATCTAAAGAAGGGGAGGAAAAATTGTTTATTTACATCTTTAAAAACTAAATCTCCACATCAATGTTTTTAAGTGGCTTGATTCCTTCTTAAATGCCTTGTACATCTGGAAAAGCTGGAAACGAGAAAATATTTCTTTTTTCAAATGGGTTTGGATACAAAATTGTGATGTCTTGGATGGGAGTCACTGGAACTGTATATAGCTCTCAACCGTGGGCATGCACATGACCTGTGCTGTCATTTTTAGGAAAAGGTCATTCTCAGCTGCATCAGGCAGCATTATCGGTCACATGCTCTTTGTTCAACCACCTCAACGAGGGATTGATGTTCCGCTCTGACCAAGGTGTACAAGGAGAACCTTGTTGCTATTACTGCTAACCAGGCCAATTTATTTAACATTTTGGAACTGAAGGAAGTGCTTTGTTTATTTAACTAATAACTGCTTATCCAATTAAAAATATATAGCAAGTGCAGACCTGACTACTCCCAGACCTTCCAGGTACCAAGTCACTGCACTTCTAATGCACAGAAATTTGATTTTTTGTTATCAATACGCACTGGGCATGCAGGAAAGAATTATGCATTTTGTCCAAGGCTAATCCTGTTCAGTGCTGAGACTCCTTAACATCCACTGGGTCTATGTCAGCATGGCTGCAGGTGAAATACTGGTGACGTGACTCAGCTGTGCAATACGCACAGTGCAAACATACTTTGCCAGTGTCAGGGTGTTGTAAAGAGGCAAACCATAATCACAGTGAATGAATATAATTGATATGTAATCCAAATTACATTTGTTTCCTATGTTTCTACACAATTGTCTGTATATTTCCCAGTCCTGGCTTGCTGTCCTCCCTGCTTTGTCCTGCTTTATAAAACTACAGACTGAATGGAAATTGCTGATAATATTACAAATGTTTGCATTTTAGCTACTTCACTATTGTTGTCAGCTCATTTCCCATTATGCCAGCTCAGGAGACTGCCTCTTTTTACATAAATAATGTTTTAGCATATCCAAAATGACCGATCTATTGACTTCTTCCAGGACCTAACTTAAACACGTGAAGGAGAAGCCCGAGGTTTTTTGTTGGGTTTGTGATACTTCTCACTAAATCTGAAAACGTGTTTCAAATTTAAAGGTTTTTTTGTTGTTGTTGTTATTCATAGCTTATTACTCTGCTATCGTTGCTTCCTGATACAAGCAACATTATTATTAGACTGTGCATCACCTCAAGAAAGGGAAAATCCGAGTGGTTCATTGATGGGGGAAAAAAAAAGGATTGTAGTATAAGGCACTGTTTGTTCTTAAATTGCTGTGTCCTATTTTTGACACATAAGCACTAGTTGTTAAAGCTTGGTTTTTGCAGACACCTGCAAAAGATAAAACTGAGATTTATCCAGAGATAAACTGGAGACTGGTGCTGGTGAATGACATTGGTCCTTTATCTGGGCAATACAATGATGAAGCAAACGGACACAGTATTGACAACGGAGAGGAAGTGTGTTGCGTCCAGGCTGCCCCCGGTAGTGCAACCAACACAAGAGGGTAAATTTTTTTCAGCTGATGGCCACTTATAGCTTTGTGCGAAATGACCTTGGCTCTAATTTCAGTAGGTAGCCAGTGGAAATATGGCTCCAAGCACGAAGGCATTCTTGTGTCTTCCTTCTGTGGAAACTGTTTAACTTTTAGGACACACTGAGGTTACTGATCATGCTCACAAGAGCTTTACACTCCATGTGAAGCCTGTCTATCCCATGCTGCTTATAAGCATTGAACTACTTCATACACACCGTCTGGTCATTCTGTTACTGCAAAAAAAATCCTGTAAATGTGGGATTATGACAGAGGTATGGCCAACTACTACCTGTGCTACCTGTGTACAACAGTGTATGTACATAAATACTTCTGTCTGGGAAGTCTCAGACAGAAATGGTATGACTGCACTACACTGAAGCATCAGAACAGGAATAATTGGAAACATCCTTCACAGAATCCTAATAATATAGTCTGCAGTAGCCATATATGCATACTGAAATAAGAATCTCTGAAATAAGAATGTCTTTTTTTGGCTGCTAATTGTCTGAAAACAACATTAAATGGTATAACATAATCATTAATTTCTAGAACTGCTAACAACCCTTTACAAGATCTCAGCCCTAATCAACTGCTGTACTCAACACAGAGTTACTGTAAATTTAAGAACATTTATATTCTGAAAAAGCAGTAAATGTAATATGGCATGCTATTAGTAATGCTGTTTTCAGTGAAGGAGCCATCATTTTTATCAAGGGAATAAATTCAGCAGTATGAGTGTACCAGCAAAGCAGCAGTATTGAAAAAGAGTTCTGAGAGAACAGGGATGTAACAAAGTCATTTTTTTCCAACTGATTATCCTGTTTAAATCCCATTTAAGTGAGGTTTTGTTTGGAGTGTCCATGTTGACCTTCTTTTAAGAGTGAAAATTAGGTTGTGAAACCAATCACTAAATTAGAAATCACAAAACTTAACTAGGACAGTAGCTGTAGGTGAAAATAGGAAAAACATACCACTACAAAGACATTGGTGCATCTCTTGCACATGCTGGCAGATGTTGACCTAATTGTCCAGATGTGCTGCAGTGCAATTCAGTTCATTCATTCTATTACAGGGCCTTTTTTTCTTTCTTTTTCAGATAAGTATGGACACTCTCTTGAATACTAATAGCTTCTTTCAGTTGAGTTCATGTTCTCTGGTGGTCCAGTTTTCAGCACATTTCACCACAAGTAGCACCTTACTGGCAGTCTCAGCAGATGATAATAGCAAACCCAGATCAGAAACCTGTTATCCCTTGACATGTGGCCAAACACATTTGAGCTGAATGCTCAAAATGCATAAGAGCTGATCACATTCAAGCAGCCATTCAGCTATGCCATTTACAGATAGCCAACAACACTTAAGGAGGACTTGTATAAAAATAATTAAAACTTCTGAATTCTTCCTTTGAAACAGTACTAAAGGGCATCATGTCATTTAGCAAACCTGACTAGGAACAAATGGATCTATTAAAATTACAAGAAAAAGCATGCCTTATTCTCTATGGGTAGCATCTGAGCCAAATTAATATCACAATACCTTAATGAATAGCTTAAAAAGCCTAATCCTTTGGAAAGATTCCTATAGGCTTTCATGTAATTTAGATCAGGATAATTACAGAGAAAGAAAAAAAATCATTTCAGTGCAGAAACAAAACATTTGATCTTTTAGATAGTTGTAAAACACAGCCAAAAAAAAGATTTTGCTTTGGATCTTAAAAATATGTTCAAATCAGAAGAATGTTTCAATTTGCCTGAAAAGGCAGTTTGGCACCAATATCTAACATGCCTCCGAAAAAATCAATATTTACAACGTTCACATCTAAATTAAGAGCGTTTTATTTCAGCATCAACAGTGTGATGGTAAATATGTTACTGTTCTGGACAACAGCTTATCTTGGCTTTGGTCTCGATTATGTCTATTAATGCTACAGATCTTGTGAGAAACGCCAGACTTTCTCAAAGAAAACAGCTGGGCCAGTAGGGACTGCCAAATTCTTGAAGTCTGTGAAATCAGTTTCAGTAAACATGGGATGTTCATCAGTAAAGAAAACTATGTGTTTTTTTATGAAACTTCCCCAGAGAATTTACACCTTATTTTCCTCTAAGGCACTCTGGAGCTTGGAGCAGCTCTTATTTTATCCAAAGCAACTTTGCTTCACTCCAATGATATATATTAATTCAATTGCAAAAGGTGATATTTCAAATGTTTGGTTGTTTTGGCATGTGGCAATTTTCTTCTTGATGTCTATGTTTCTGTATGTTCTATTGCAGGAGAAATTCAAAACATTTCAGTTAAGACTTCAAATTGTTCCAGATGAAGGAGAAAGCCTTCATCAAAAGGATGGTCTGACTGACAGGTCAGCTTCAGAGTAAAGCCAAGCCTGAGAAACAATAACACAGAGGCTTTGCACGAGCAGAAGAAATGAGCACTGAGAGACCTTCCAACCTCATCAAACACGCAGAGCAGACAAGCATTTCATCTCTCGAAAATATAACTGATTCCTTAAACATTACTGACTGCAACCAGGTCGTGGTGCCAGAGGAAGTTTTTTTCACTGTTGCTGCTGCTGGCATACTGGAAAATCTACTTGTCCTTGTTGCTGTCATCAGAAATAAGAATTTGCACTTGCCTATGTACTTCTTCATTTGTAGCTTAGCCATTTCAGACATGTTAGGCAGCTTGTACAAAACTCTGGAGAACATCTTTATTATCTTGTGCAAAATGGGGTACCTGACACGTCGTGGGGACTTTGAGAAAAAGCTGGATGATGCCATGGATTCCATGTTCATTCTGTCTTTACTGGGGTCCATTTTCAGCTTGTTAGCTATTGCAGCAGACAGATACATCACTATCTTCTATGCTTTGCGGTACCATAATATAATGACACTACGAAGGGCTTTGGTCATCTTGGCAATCATTTGGACGTTCTGTGCTGGCAGTAGCATTGCCATTGCCCTCTTTTCCCACGAAGTAGCTACAGTCATTCCCTTCACCATCCTGTTCCCTTTAATGATGTTTTTTATACTGTGCCTCTATATCCACATGTTCCTCCTAGCTCGATCTCATGCTAAAAAGATCGCCTCGCTGCCGACCAGTGCAGTCCATCAGAGAACTAATATGAAAGGAGCCATTACACTGACTATTTTCCTTGGAGTCTTCCTTTGCTGTTGGGCCCCCTTCGTTCTTCACATCCTCTTAGCAAGGTTTTGCCCACATAACCCTTACTGTGCCTGCTACATGTCCATTTTCCATGTGAATGGGACCCTCATAATGTGCAATGCAATCATTGATCCTATGATTTTTGCGTTCCGAAGCCCAGAATTACGGAGTACATTTAAGAAGATGTTCTGCTGTGCCAGGTATAACTGGAACTGGTAGAAACTAAATGAAGGCGAATATTACAGAAGCACACCCATGCAACATCAGTTTGCAGAGTTAAAAATAGAAACCCAAAATAATACTACACTTGCAGGACACTGCCAATGATTTTCAGAAGGCTGTAAAAGAATACGTATGAGCAAAGTATCCAGACAAGTCTTCACCAACCAAACCTCCAGAAATACTACTGATTAAGTTAATTCTGCTGATAATTTTCATGCAATAGTCTAAAAATAACTGCATCAACTATCTTTTATCATATCAGAAACACTTAAATGTAAGTCTTCTGCAGCAAGCCCTGTGTTCCCCCAGAAACAAGTTAATGGCAATTCATTTTGTATCAGTAATTTAAAATGTATACTACTTTAAAATTCTGTTGTTTAAATCACAAATAAGTGAATAATTTTTTAAAAACTTCACATTTGTATAAAAGTCTATGATAAAGCAGAAAATATGGACACACATTTGTACTTTGCTGGCAATGCTAACTCATTACTTTGTTCTTCAACATTGGGTCTCCTTAAAATCATGCAATTAGTAATATTCAAGTGTCGAAATAAACTTTTGGAGTGTGAGTCCAAGCAAAGTTATTTTGGTTTAAAAGCTATTTTCAGTGTCTGAAGAGTTTTCCCAATGTAAAGATGTTGTGGCAGCACAGATTATAGGTATTGAATTTTAAAACCCCAAAGCCAAGTCTGGATCAGCAAAGGGAATTGTTGACCTTGCCAGCTCATTAAAATTCCATAGGCCAGTTTATTTTAATAAAGGAATAGGCTTCAGAGACAGTAAAAGAACTTTGATATAGCCATAGTTTTCTAAACATAACACAACAAGATATTAAAAAAATAAAATAAAATACCAGACAGAAAATCAAAAGATCTCCAAGGAAGTCAGTCACCCGCATAAGGGATCAGCTAGCCAGTTTGGAAGGATGCTACAAAACAGATTGCAATTTATAGAATCCTAGTGAGAAATTTTTGTATTATCCCTGTCAGAATAATACAACACTTAGAAAACTGTAAGGCAGAATAGTATTCACCCCAAAATATCCTGAAGCAGTCCAGAGCATATGGGAGTCAAGGTATGGCTAGAACAAGAAGGAGAGGAAAAGAGAAAATCTATTAATACATAAACAGACGAACTTATGACACAATAAGAAAAACACGTATTTCAAGATATATGGAATATGGACAAAAGTATAAGTATTCAGAGGAACTTAGGTTACAGATAAAGATGTAAGAAAGCAAGCAATAAATCTGGAAGTCTCTACAGAACTAAACAAAGAAAATAAATGAGAAAAATTGACTTGGTGAATGTCAAAATGATAAAATGTTTTGGAAAGAAAATCATGATATAGACAGACCTTATATTAAGTCTGCAACACATGAAATATCTACCAAATGCAGTTCCTTCAAAACTTCATTTTCCATCCTCTTCCCTACAACAAAAATAGATAAGAGAGCTAAGTACCCTCCATCATGTTAGAAGTCACTGTATCTCCTAAGTCCACTCTAACTGTATATATACAAAGCCTGCATGTTCAGACTGCTCTTCAAATGTAAATTTTAGTAAAATATGTGCAGTAAATACATATATATATAACTTCTAGACATGGAGAAGTAATTGTTAAAGAAAACAATATACATTTATCACTGCAAAGAGGAAGGAACATTCCAGACTGACTCATATCAAAATCCAATTGTAAAATATTTTATTAAAATCTTGTATGAAGTCCTTTAAGAAGGACCACTCATTTTGTGGAGACTGTGGTAGTTAGGAATAAGACAAATGTGAGAGTATGGGTTGGGGAGGACAGGCCTACAGTTATAACAGGCTCCATATGTTGCCAAAACCTATTGCTTTCTTCTTCCACACCAGAATGGGGTAGCTAAGAGTAGTTCCATGACAGGGCAGCTTAACTTGCAGGAAAGAGGATAACTTGGACCCCCACCTACAGAAGTCTCAGGACCCAGCTGGCATCAGCCTTTCTTACAGCATCCCCAGGCCCAGAAGAGAGGGAAAGGCAAGGTGTAGTTCATAGACCTCAGGAGCCAAAGCCCTTTCTGTCCCAGCTTTCATTCCAATGCTACTGACACTTTGCTTTGCAACAAAGACCGGGGTTTCTCCTCACTGCAAAGCCTGATCCACAGGATGTGTAGTTGTGAGAAAGGCCAGAGGCAAGGGGTTTGGACAAGGGACCATGACCAACCTTACTCCAGCCCTCCAGCCTGCCTTACAGGTTCCCAGCCATCCTATCTCTCCAAGAGCCTCAAGGCATAGCAGGTAACAGCAGCCACAGTATCAAGACCTTTCCTGCAGCCCTCATACAGTCTGTGTTGTACACAAAGTGCTTACTTCTTGATCTAAGACCCTAACATTTAAGAAAAGACTTAAGATACAAAATCACTCCTACAAACACATCTTTCATCCCATTCCTCTTGGCTGTACATCAAGGGTTGAACAAACTGGCCTCCAGTAACCCAGCAGCTATGTGCCCCTTGCCAAGCTCTCCCTCCACCCTTCACAGCCTATCTCCAAGCCTGCAGCAACTTTTAACCTGCAGAATACGAATCACCTACTGGGCTGGTAAGTAAATGAGCTCTCAACACATGTCCTGCCTGAAAAATGTCTTACACTGTCCTTTCTGCCCCATGCAGTTCCTCTTAATCTAAAAGACAGAGTAGAAATAGCCTTTTCTGAACCCTTCTTTTTTACTTGGTTCAAAGCTCGCTTTCTGAGGCATTTTTTGTGATAAGACTCTGACTTATCTAGGAGGCGAGTGGTGGGTATAGCTGTGTTGCTGTCGGCATCACTTTGTGGACAGTTTTACATTGGAAAGCATTTCTTCGGAGCTGTTTGCCTTCGAAAGAGAATGCTTGGGAGTGTTTCCTGGCAGAAGATTTGGCCTGTGACCAGATAACTCCAGCTTGGTACAGGAGACTGGGGGGTGATACCATTGTATCCTCTGAAGGCAAGATACAATTTGGCGTCACCCTGCTTCCTCTTATCTGCTGACTTAAGTTTGCAAGGCTGGAAGATGGGAACAAAGGAGTTCCTGCTGAGAACCAAAAGCCAGAAGTCGTCACGCCAAAAGAAGCTGACTCAACCACTTTGGACTCATAAATAAGTTTGTACTGTCACTGTTAGAAGTGTCAGCTGAACAACACAACCTCCAATGACCCATCATTACTGAAGATCAACATCTGAACTGCACTGCTGGAGTCGCAGTGGTGACTATCTCTTGCTTTCTACAAAGACTCCTTGCTTTTATTTCCTATCTCTTTTCTATCGCCTGTCTTCCCTTCCCCGTCTCCCTAAGCATCTAGGGCTTGTAATAAACTGGCTAACATTTGGCCCGTTGTGTCTTAATCTCACCGTCAAGATACACATATATCAAAAGAACTTCCTCTCCCTCTATAAATTGAGTGAGACAGCCTTGCATTTCAGAAACACCAGTGCTATAAAGAAAAATAGATTGTTATCTACTGGGACACCTGCATGTAGATTACTGTCCAGTGTGATTTTTTTTTCTTTCTATCTCATTAAAATAAGGAGTCAGCACTTAAGCAGCAAATATTCGGCAGGTTTTATCCCACATAGCTCACTTTGACTTGGAAGTATTTCAGCAGTTACTGACGTTGGATCTTAGGTTGCCATAAGATCCAAATATTGTTAAGAATGTTTCCCACATACTGTGACCAGGAACTAACTGCCTTTTCTTTGTAGCCTACCTGGTATAGCCTGAGCATCACTTAATCTGATGGCTTGAGGTTTTATCTTCAAAGTGGTTGTAGAAATGTGATGGCTTTGACTGTGTGCCTAATACCCAGATAACCAGAAAAATGAGGAAAAAGCTGTTACATAAGGGGATTTAAGACAAAGCACAGAGAGAACAGGTTTGTAACCTGTAGGAAAACTACTCTTGTTCCTCTTATTTAATGTGTCCAAGACAACAGAACTTACCATATTCGCCATGTAAATTTGTAAGAAATGCAGAATCTGCAGAAGAATATTAGGTCTCAAGTTGAGCCTAATTTGTATAAAATACTATAAAATTAAAAAAAAAAATCAACAGCCAAAAGTTATATAAAGGTCTAAAGACACTTCTAAGAATTTTCTTTTTCAGTCTGCTCTAATTCTGTTGATATGGAGCATTCCTCTGAAAAGATGTTATTCCTGGGGAGGCAGAATCAGAAAAAGCATAAAATATTCTTGCATTAAAAAGCTTCTTACGTAGATTTTCCTTTTTAAGTGTGCCACCATACAGGTACATCTCCATAAGTTATTTCCTAATGGGCTGTAAATTTGGCTTTTATTTTATCAGTGGAGCAGTCTCCAAGCAAATAAGCTTTTCAATTTCACATATTAATATCTCCCTTTACTTCCCTCTGTTGCTCTTTGAACAGATTCTTAAAGCCATGATTTGTGAAGCCTTCATTGTCTTGTACTGAAGTTAGTCTAGTTAGGTGATTTTCCTTCATCTGCCCCAGCATTAAATTACAAGTGTCTGGGAGTCAGAATTGTCAAACTTTGGGAGAAATAAGTACATCTTGGATCCCACTGGAAACTAATAAGCCTGGATGGAACAACAACAGTGCCTGGAAGATCCAGTCCTTTCAAAATCACAGGCAATACTGCAATCAGTGTTTCACTTGGAAGAGCCTAGAGAACTTCTCATGCCTGGGGCTACAAAACTTTTCCTAGTCACTTACTGCAAAACCAAAGAAGAAAAGCTCCTCCTCTGCTTCTGTTTCTGAACTGAACTTTATGTTCAGGAACAAAGTGAACAAATCTGATAAAGGCACCCAGGGGAATTAATTCCACTGAAGCAGTTGGTATGCCAGCGAGAGACAGACTTGCACAGCAGTTGAATTTTGTTCACAGAAGAGCAAGACATAGTTTAACAACTGTCAGAAAATTCCTGCTTCCTTATGACCCTGCACAAGACTTCCAGCAAAATGTTTCGAACTCCCACTAGCTGAACAAAATTGCAGTTTTTCAAAAACATTTAAGTATCTGAAAAGGAAGTTTGCCTTCAAGTGCAGGGCGCCATCAGACAGTAACAATATTTATTTATGATATTTGTTTGTAATAAGAGTTATGGCCCAATTATTCGTCTTTTCTTTTCTGAAGTCCCAAGCAAGATACTTAACATGCAGTCAGCTAAAACTACAGGTGGGAAGAAAATGATAAAAGGGATCCTAAAGTATTTATTGTGAGACCTAATACTGCTTGTAATTGTACTAAATTGAAGTTATGTTCATAAACTTACTAATTTTGTTGGTTTTCTGGATTTGGTTTAGTCTCGGGGGCTTGAAAGTGACTTTTTCAGTACTACTCATCTACATTTCAGACTAATGCTTTTTTAAAAAGTCTTTTTGAGTTGGATTTTAACTAAACTCTTCAAATGGTACAGTTATTCAAACAATCTATTCCCCAAGGAGGAACAGCGCCCGTTCTTTAATTCAGTCAGGGTAATTACAGCAGATAGCCCTCTATGAAGATATTACAAGTTCACCACTCAACAGTGCTTTGATATGGCTTCGTTTGAAGTGTCACTTTTACAGAAGAGGCAATGCTATTGTGAGCTTCTGATTCAAAGGGAATGGCTTACAGCATAATTCTGGAGAACTGAGCAGGACTATTTAAGAAAACTTTTCATATCCACTTGAAAGCAGTTTTCTTATGCCAACAAACCCTCTCGAATTACTGCTATAACGCAAAAATTGTATTTTTGAACAGACACAGAGTATAATGAATGACCATTAGCTTTTAAGTAATTCCAGCTAAACCAGCAGAAGTACAAATGCCGAGTAATTAAAATTATTATTCCTGCCCTTTACATTCATATATATTTTAAGACCATAAGACAGATTTGTCACACCAGCTTTCATTGTTTTAGCAGTGCCTTCACACTATCATTTTTTTACAACTTCAGCCCTTCAAATGTTTTGCCTGGACTTTGTACACACTATCTCAGTAAACTAAGAGTTACTCAGAAACCATCTGCTAATGAGAGAATGCAACTTTACAGCAATTTTACATCCTCTAACGATGATGAAACAGATGGAGAACGTAACCAAGGTAAATACTTGTGATAATTTGGCTGCAGTGACAGACACGTGATTTATGTAGATAAGCAAACAAGCCTTTTATCAGTACTGATATACAGAAAGGTTTCCAGAACAAAAAGACAGGCCTCTTTCCCAGCCATCCAGGCCCAGGACCCTACATCAGCCCAAGGCTGTCAGCCCTTGCCCCAGCAAGGCAGCAGCAGGTCTCAACTCCAGCTACCCACAGCCCTGCCTGGGCATGGCCCTCGCTAGCCAGGCCTATATCCCAGCCTGGCATGGCCCAGCTTTGCCCACAGGACGTTCACTCCAGTGCATGGGGCTGGGTTTGATCTATTGCCCCTGTCCACCCTGCTCCTGGTGGGATGAAGAGACTAGGCTTGGCTGCCAAGATCTTCCCAAGGCAACCCAGGAGAGCCTCCGGCCCCCACAGGGCCCTGATTTTAAGATCTTAGTTACGATAAGGTATGTAAATGCATAACTAATATGCATTTACAAATCTTGCCTGCCCAAAACCTCATTCACTCTAGCACCACACTTAGTTTGGCAAGATGCAGCACACCCCATGCACAAGCTGCTCCCGCAAAGGAGCCTCTGCATGAGATCATTCAGCTCTGCAGGGAGCATTGGTGCCATGTAGGGTTACAGCAAGTAGTTCAAGACAGTTTCTAAAGACGGCAAGGAGTATCTCCTCAGCCCCTTTGAAATCCTGTCACAATGGTTATTCTGGTTAATTTCCCCTTCCTGACAACTTGCTCCCAGTATTTGACGGCAATGAAAGCTTTGAGTAGATGCCTTCCAAACTACCTTCCCAGTTTCAGACACTGCTGCAGCTGCTCATTTTAAGAATTCATTGATATTACCCACCATGCTAAATATTCATTTGAGTTTTCACTTGAATTTTACAGAATGATTTACAGACTCTGCTTCTGCTTCACTTGTGTGCTGGTTCAACCCCACATTTTCATTTACTTGAGAAATGAAACCACAGCCAAGTAATTTGAGTAATCACATCATCTGATTCGACAGCTAAATCTGTCTTAACTGCCAGTCTGTGCAATGAGGAAGAAAGGAAGAAAAAGCCCTTCATCCTGGCATGGAGCAGCCCATGTCAGAGGGCAAGCCAAGAGGAACTGATGGAGGCCTCTGGTCTCTCATTTGTGCTTAGCTTCAACTCAGATCACAGCAGAGCCTTTGACAGAGAAGGAAATTTGGATGAAAGGCAGCTGCTGGCTCCTGGATGATAAGGCAGATGAAAGAAATGAAGTCTTGCAAGTGAGAGATGACTGGTTAATAAGAGGTTGAAATTGGCAGTGCTTCCTTTTAGATAAGTTGGCACTACAGATTGTTAGAAGTCTGGGAAAAGGCCCAAGTAATAGAGCAATTGAGGCATAATCCTTCTTTGAAATAATGGAGTTAAATGAACTAAATCAATTGTTAAGTATTTGTCTGTACATAAGGTTTTTAGTGAAGGCTTTGTCTAGTGTGCCAGGAGTATTGGGAGCTTAAAAAAGCTTGTCAGGTAGAGAGGTCTCTGCTCTCCAGACTCTCAAGTTGGACTTGCTATCAGCAAAGTTAGGGTCAGACTAGGAGGGAAGAGGGCAGTGCTGAGATCCTGATATGAGGAAAGAATTTCTAGGATTGGGTAGAACAGCATGGAACAGTGAAAGAAATGGGTGAAGAGGACATACTCATCTTGCAATGCCTGGGAACAACCTCAGGCACAAGTACAGCTGAAAAGCAGCTTTGCAGAAAAGGACCTGGAGATCTTGCTAGACAACAAGCTGAATATGAGCTGTCAGCATATCCTTGCCTTAAAGAAGGCCAATTGGGCTGTCTCAGGTACGCTAATGCCAGCAGGTCAAGGGAGGTGATCCTTCCCCACTGTTTAGCACTGTTGAGGCCACACTTGAAATGCTGTGTCCAGTTCTGGATAGTCCAGTACAAGAGAGATATAGAAATACTGGGGAGAGCCCAACAAAGTGCCATGAAGACAGTGAAGGGCCTGGAGCATCCACCCTATGAGGACAGGTTGACAGAGTTGGCATTGTTCAGGTTAGAGAAGAAAAGGCTTAGGTGGAGATCATATCAATGTGTATAAGTATGTGAAGGACAGTACAAAGAGGATGGAACCCCATTTCAGTGGTGCCCAGTGACAGAAAAAGAGGCAATGGGCACAAATTGAAACACAAGAACTTGCACAGAGAGGTTTGGAGTTTCCCTTGTTGGAAGTACTCAAAAGCCACCTGGACATGGTCCTGAGCAACTTGCTCTGGGTGACCCCACCTGAGCTGAGGGGTTGGACCAGATGACCTCCAGAGTTCCTTTCCAACCTCAGTCATTCAGCATTGTGAGTCTGATTCTGAGTGCTGAGAGATGAGTGAAAGGAGCAGGAATGTCTAGAACAGTTCTTGGTTGTGACTTGTAATAACAACCAATAACTGATGCTTTTTTCAACTGTGTTTGCTGTTCATTGTCACTGTACTGGGTGACTGTGGTGAGGTGTTTGCAGCATGGGTGGCCTTGAGAGGCCAGGGCTGCCCCATGGTGGACACGTGGCTCCAGCCAGCTGCAATGGCCCCACCACAGGACATGGCTGGGCCCAGCAGCCAAGATGGTGGTGCCTTGGGGGAAGCCTGTGAAAGAAAACGCAGAGTGCTGCACAGCTAGGAGGAATGAGGAGAAAGTGTGAGAAACCGCTCTATAAGCACCCAGAAAAAAATGGAGGGGGAAGAGGTTGCTCCAGGAGCCATGACAGAGATTCTACTGCAGCCTCTGGAAGACCCCACAAAGAAGGAGTTGGACTTCCCTTAAAGAAGCTGCAACCTGTGGAGACAGTGCAGTAGCAGATTTATCCTGAATAACTGGAGTCCATGAAGAGGATCCATGCTAGAGCAAGGGAAAAGCAAGAGAGTTGGACAGTTACAGACTTATTGCAACCTCCTTTCTCTATTCTTCCCAGCTGTTTGGGTGGAGGGAGGAGGTAGAGGAGTTGAGAATGAAGGAGTGAAGCCGAGCCTGGAAAGAAGGAGGGGAGGGGTATTTTAGCTGGCAATAAAAATTGAATTCACTCTCTTCAAGTTGAGTCTGTTTTGTTACTGGTAAGTGGTCTCTTTGTCTTTATCTCAACCTATGAGCTTTTTTCATCTTATCTCCCCCAGACCCCATCCTGTTGAAGGACAGGGAAAGTGGCTGCATGGGCATAGGCAGTCAAGAGCAATTCACCACAATCTGTTAATCATACAAACGAGGATTAATGTTCTAGTATAGAGATCAGATGCAGTAGGACTACAAGGGAAGGGGGCAAATCACAGGTGAACAAAGTGTCCTGTAGTAGACTAGTTTAGTGAATTTGCACTGGCTTTCTTAGAAATCTCAGTCTGAAGCATCTTTAGCGCTCTTACACTGCTAATGCAGTGCTAATTTAAATGCTAATTTAGACTGACAAACCACAGACAATGATGTTATGCTCCAGACTGTGCATAAGCTCTCATTTGATCATCACTGACCTGAAAACACTGGAAAAGACTAAAGCATCTCCTCTCATCTCAGTTTATGAGAGTAAATTTTGCAAGTACACAAAGCTTTGTGTGCTGAGTACCATCTGCCAGCTTTCTGATGGTGAAAAGTGAGGGAAAACTCCTTTGACTGTTAGAAGGCAATCTGAATTAAACTAAGGGGTGATGATAAAATGTCTTCAGAGGTTACCAGTATTGCCTTTATAGCATGAAATAGTCTGGACACTCAAGAAAAACACTTAATACTGAAAATGCATAGCAGTAGCTTCTTAGAATAATCCATGAGAGTTGCTTACAAGTATTCTCAAAATGATCCACATATTTATTGTTTATTTAACTGTTGTTCAAGTTCAAACTCTGTAATATTTCTGGAACTGACATGAGCTTTGGCATGACAAAGGCACAATTTTCTGGCAGTTCTCAAGAACGATGTAGAGGAGAGGCATAGCCTGACACAGCTTGTGAACCAGTTATTCATGCCTTGCATATTAGTGCCAAAGCTACAGTATGACACAGTAAAAAGAGAACTTACCTCAGAAATCCCAGTTAAAAGGTGACTAATAGAAAAAAACAATCCTGGGGATCATCAGTCAAACTGCTGCCAAGGTGGAGGGACATCATCAGTGGCAGCAACTGGAAGGAATGGCAAGACTGGAACTGATTCACCCGGATCTCTTGCTGTGGCTCCTCTCAAAGTCCACAAAGGAGTTGAAGTATTCGTAAGTACCTTCACAGATATACTGATAGCTATAGTTTTTTTATATTGTTTTCTTCATAAAAAAATTTTCAACTTAGCCACACAAGCTTTCAATATCAGCCCTGGATCCATTTGATTCAGTGACCAAAGAAGACATATAGTGCATTTCCTATGTTATCTATTTGGATATTTCCCTGTCAGTCTTTAAGAGGCACTTGGATAATGCACTTAATAATTTTCTTCACATTTGATTAACCCTGAGGTGGTCAAGCAGCCAGATTTGATGGTCTTTGTAGGTCCCCGCCAACTTCTATTCTATTTTATTCTGTTCTACTCTACTCTATTCTACATGTAACTAAAGTGTTATGGTATGTCATAGGAGGAACTCAGAACAGGTCCTGAAGAATCTAAAATGTTTGTGCTTGATGAATTTAATTTTTGTCTCCTTCCCTTTATCAAAATTATTCAGTTTCTTCTTTAAATCATCATCCTAAAAGTGTCTGCCCTGAACCTGGTCTCTGTTAATGTAATGTGAATCATATTAGAGTCAGATTACAGTACACTTTCTTCAGATGATTTTGCTTCCAGCAACAGTCATGATCATAAAATCTCATTTAATGACTGAAATTAGCTAATGTAGTACCTCTACTGGTATTCAACAGTCTGTTCAAATCTTTGTCTTCTTATATTTGTGTAGTGGAAATGCTAAGTTATGGCTTGAACCAGTGATTGAGCACCTGGTGGGAAGGCAGAGCCAACCCAGGGGAGCTCAGGTGCAAGTAATGTACCTGAGTGACCAGAAGGTGTGGAGCCAGGAGCCACCTCTTCCCAGACCTCATTTAAGGGTTGGCAGTGGGGGTAATGGTATCTCTCTAGAGACTGCTGTATAGCTGTGGTTTCATGAAGATAAGCAGCTTTTTTTCCCTTATTTCTGTGCCTGTTGCTGTTGTGTTTGAGTGAATCCTTACTTGCTATGGCCTGGGATCTTGTTGCTCTGCTGTTGTTGTGCTTTGCATTGTATTGTAACACAATTTGTAATGGAAAATGTGAATAAGAAGCTTTACTGTGAGAAAAGATTTCAGGACTAAACAAAATGAAAATATTTGGTGTAATTTGGTGCCTAAACTAAACCAGAAACATCTGTAGCTGTTTCCATTTTCTTTGGGAGCAAATGCCTACAAGCTCAGAGATGCAAGCAAGCCCCAGGAAACGGTGGCTAATGTTCTTATACAGGAAGAATTCAAAACTCCCTCTATAGTTTCTCAGTATTTCTGAGGTAACTGTTCAGCTACCTATATAAACCCGCTTTTATATAAGTAAAAATTTTCCAGCTGCTTTTCCTTCAAGATATTCTTGCTGTTGTAGCTGTGCCGTGAAGAAATCAGCATTCACTGGAACAGAGTAAGAGAGACCAGAAGGACTCCTGCTGGTCAAGGAGCTCTGTGACTCTGGACTGCTGTCTTAATTGACTTCAGCAAAATAAGTATCAAAGGGGCTCCCCAGGAAGTCTGAACTATGTGTCCATTAGGTAAGACCAAAATCCAGCCTCATGTACTCTTGGAGGGGTGATTTAAACATCAGTTGATGACATTCATAGTCTGTCAAAAGACAGTGATAGCATTTTACAAGAATGATTCCTCTGGATTCTTCTCCAGGCACTACAGGATCTGACAACATCCTCAGAAGCAAAATGGGTTAACTCAGCTCTCTAGGCTGTCTTCTCTCCCATGTTCACACAAAGTGGATGGGGACAATTAAGCTGCATTCACAACATGCTCTGTGCAAATTCAGAGCTTGATGGCATGTGTTTGGCCTATGCAAACTGCAGAATGTGAATCATCCAGAAAAGAGCATGAAGAAAATACTACAATTCCACAGCTCCCACCTGCGAGCTCGCCTGTAAAACAGGTTTCCTACTGATGACAAGGAAGATCTGGTTTTGAACCAGTTACTTTTGTAGAAAGTGATTTTGTATTACACTAAGCCTGTAATGCGGAATTTATCCCCTAGGAAAGCCAGATAAACTCAACAACTGAATGATCTCACATTGCCTGCAGTTAGATTTCTAAAAGTACAGAACCTCAGCTTAACAGTTTGGAAAATGTTTTCCTGAAAGAAAGTGATAGAAAATGAAGAGGAAACAAAAGATCTGATTTAAGAAAGTCTGCGCTCCCAGCTCTCCTGGCTATCTTGATGACAAAGCCTTCCCCACAAGGAATATGCTTTACCAACTGGCAATGTTATGAAATAAATGCCTTAGAATAAGAGTCAGAAATGGCATCTGGAGGTTCAGAAGTGCATCTGTTCTGCTAATGGTAGTTTCAGATCAGTATTTTTGTGTCGCAGATGAAGCTATGTGGAAAATTAAGTGTTGGTTTTAAATTAGTTTAATTCTTCTCATACTAATTTCCAGCTGAGATGCACTTTTTTTTTTTTTTTGTCCATTGGTGAATCTCCTCAGTAAATATCTTCTCAGCTCTGCTTAATAAGTCTTGGAAAGTCATAATTAAGCTGTTTTGTGCACCTGACCACTTACTAAGTTTTCTTCAGTAGGCTGCATAACAGGTGCCCAAAGCACAGCTTTATTCATGCAACAGAACAACAGCCAGTAGAAGAGAAATCAGGAATCTGGGCTTTTCTAGCATCTGCAGCTTATGGGGTAATGCGGAGCATGTTCTGAAAGTGGTTTAGATGAAAGAAGCCGTGCTCTCCGAAATGCAGAAACTTCTGCAGCAAAGCATGGCAGCTGGAGTTACAGGGTGGGTGACACAGAGCACTAGCAAAGGAGTTGCCTGCAAGTGTTGCTTTAGAGAAAGAAAAGGCAAAGGAACCAGCTGAATCATGTCAGTAGTGCTTTCTAGCAATGGTAGAACAAGTGGTAAAATCATCAAGAAAAAATGTCAAGCACTTCTATGCCAATACCCCATGCACTGTAAAATCATTCCTTGGCACATCATCCTTATAACATTCAAGTAATAAGAAATGAGACTAGGCTAGAGATAGAATACAAGGAATTAAAGTTATAACAGCATATAATTCAGTAGTGGTAATAGAGGACATTAATTCTAATATTTCTGCTTAAAGCCTAGCAATTTGTGAATTACCTGAAGCGCAAACTTACTTTCAAGATACTTGGCTTGTGAAGGATGTTCTGGAATATATTGTAGGTTTTCTTTTCTGCAATCCCTTTTATCCCTCAGCATTAGGGACATTTTGCTGCCCTTTAAAAATCACTTCAAAAATCACAGTGTGCATTTTCAATACCTGCTCTTTTCTGCTACATCCTCACTCCTTTTCTCATGACCCACTCACCACTTTTTTCACTAGCTGCGAGATGAAGCGTTAGTATTACTCTTTTAGAGTCGCTACCTAAGAGTACTTTTTATATGTCATTACCCAAGTTTATTGCAAGAATATCAGCTAGAAGGAAGGTCTCTATTATTCAGTTGTGAGAAATGCGTTGAGGTGTGTGAAGGCCGTGTTTTGATCATGTGGAGGAAATGTTCTCACACCAGGGATAAAATCTCCCCCCTGCTTTCCTCCATAATAGCCAAAGTTGGTCAGACTAATGGTAGTATCTGAGCCCCATAGCAAGGAACAGCTGCAAAATAGTTCATTCCACCGTTAGCATTGTGACTCCAAGAAAAAGGAACTTTGTACTACCAACACCTGTACCCATCAGATCTCTGGGAAAAAAAGAAAAAAAGAAAAACTGTTATTTAAGTCAATTAGTGCATAAAATCTAAAGACAAGGTCATGATTAGCTGGACAGGAAAGAGAGTATCGGAATATCTCCCAGAATGCAGATAGCTAGCTTCTATTTCTGAGGAAGTAGGTGAGAACCAGGAGGCAAGACATGGGCTGATGCTCTGGAGAGAGAGAAAAACAATTTTGAATCAAAATCCAGAGTTCATCCCTACAGGACAGAATTTAAAGGTAGAAAAATCTTCCCTAAAACAAACAGAGCAGTGAATTAACTAGTTTTAGTAGTTAGTGTAGACTGACCTCTGTGTGAGTGGTTATGGGTCCTCGATTCTTGTTTAAAATCACAGGAACTTTCTAATAAGATTGTTCTTTTTTAACTCTTTAGCTTTGACTCTTTTGTTTTTACCAGGTAGATATAACGAGAGTAGTGGATTACCTGTGCAGAATTTCACAGCCTGCAGGCTAGCTTCCCTAAAGAAATACTAGCATCCCTTCAAGGGAAAAACGTTGTAGCCAAACATAATGTTGAGAGTAAAAAACACATGCTTAAAATAAGCTTTCAAATACATGTTTCCATGGGAGCAAATTAGCTATAATATATGGAAGGAATATACTCACGCTTCAGCCAGCATTGTTTCCTCTCTACTCCCTGGACATGTCTTGCTGTCTGCATTTCAAACATCTGTGGATATGTTCAAGATTTAGATGCCTGTCCTCAGCTGACTTTAAGCTCATGCTTTTTTTTTTTTTGCCATGCTCTATAGACTGTTTGAAAAGCAGCGCATTACCAGAACTGTAGTTTCTTATGTTTGAAACAGACTTCTACCCGCTCCCAAGGCCGAACAGGGCAACTGAGAAAAACTAAGAAAAAGGGATTTACCCATGCACCGATAACTTGTGTTAGAGCGAACATCAAGGAGAAGAAATGCATGACAACTCTTTTTTAAGTTGAGAGAAAAATGGGAAATTAACAATCCATCAGGATAAGAGGAAGAACTGACAAGGACTAATGTACAACTTGTTTAAGTCTATCCTTAGCTTTCCAGCCCATGACCTTTGGATGTGTATACAGATGCCTGTTGTTCGGTGCCCTTTTTGTTCTGGGAAAAATGTCTTTCCCAACCATAGTTCCCAGCTGGTTGCACAAGTTACCTGAAAAATAATTGAGCTATTACACCATTATTGCTTTAGATCTCTTAGGAGAGGTCACAAGCTGCTGCGCCACAAGAGGTGAACAAGAAGAGGTACAAGCCCATGCAGAACCTGGTCTAAACAGATGCTTTCAATGGAACCTATTACAGAAAGAAATCCATATGCCATTGTTTAAAGGGATTGATCTCTGCCTACCCTGCAAACAAGTGAAAGGAAACACTTGGTGACTTCGTCATATCATTAGTCATCCCAGAGGTATGTCTGTGGGACTGACTGAGTTTTTAAATCACATGTCCTTTGCTGTCAACAGTCTGTTCATATCTGTGATGCAGGATGAATTTCCACAAAACTGTTTATACATGTGGGAAGAAGGGGAAGATCAACAATAGCCACCCAAAAAATCTTGGTGAGGTGGTTTGGGTGTGTTTGACAGGCTGCTGGCATTTTGCTCACCATGTCACTTGTCAGATCAACAGATAAATAAGTAATAATGCTGTTTGCCATTACAGAAGCAGAATTAGCCAACTAGTATAAAAGTCTCTAAGGTTAATGATCAAAGCACAAAGGACAATGACCTTTTCCTATTAACAAGTATACATGAAGGAGTGGTGGTTTCCACTCAGGATAAGAACTTAATACCCTTGTCTTTAGTGAACAATAGAGCAAAAACAAAAATAGGATTAATGTTGTCTTCTACAGCTCTGATGAGGTCCAAAACCGTAATGGTGAAGGGAAACCTCCAAAAAAAATCTAAAGACATACTGATTCAAATGCTGGAAGACGTGTGGAATTTTAAGGTCAGAAGCGTCTTATTAGTAACTGTAACTGCAGCTTTTTTTTACAGGAACTCAGTGAATATAATGAATGATGCTGCTAATGAAGACAGCTTTCATGTTAGTTCCAAAGAGAAAACTGCAGACTGTGCAAAGGGCCAGAATTTCTCAAAATGGAAGTAGAAGTGTCTTTCTATGTCTTTTATTTCCCAACTCATTTTGGCAGTTTTTTATTTGCTTCTATTCATCTCTTGAACAGATAGAACAGTTTTGCGGTCAGTTACTGTGTTCGTTGGATTTAACAGTGTTGGTTTCTCTGTATGTAAAAGCACCTGTATTGCAGCTGAAGGTAAGCGCAATGAAATTGTACATATTCAGCCTTGACAGGAGTTGGTGATTTAAAGCCAATGAAATGATTCGTAACAGAAATCTCTAGAATATTTTACAGACAATTCACTATTGTGCCTGATCTCTGAAATTTTCACTGATCAAAACAAACTTTATGTCTTACAGAGGAAAACTTAAGCAATTACATTAATTAATCAAGGAATAATGACAAAAGCTGCATTAAAAGGGCAAATGTATCCCCTTCTAAAAGATGCATCCCAGTGTGTCTTGTTAACAAATGCATAACCTTGAAGCAAGACCTCACCTACAGAAGCAGCATTCTTTACCTTTCACAGAAAAATGTATTAAATCTACTTCAGTCAGTGGCCATCAGAAAACAGTAAATTCTTCTCTCCCTTTTTGCCACATCAACTGTAGCAAAAATCTTTTTGTTTACCTAGTCATCTCAGATTGAACCAAAGGATTTACATCATCTTTTATCACTGTGGCATCTATATTTATTGTATTCTTCATTTTCCCAGCCACTCTTACTCTTGTGTTCTTCTTATAAGTAGTGTTAATAACAATAAAAATTGCTCAAAAAGAGATTCATAGATGACTTGTCTCCTGTAGAGTTTTACCTGTTTCCCAGCTAATTAAAGCAGCATTCTTCAAGGAAATTACTTTTCTATCAAGAAATACCCACTGACGTTATTTTAAAAAGCTTATGGAAAAGCTAAAATGTTTCAAAAACAGAACCAGTCCAAAAGCTTAACTTTCCTCAGGAGCTAGCAAGTGGTAAGTGTTACTTGAGACAATCAACGGAACTAGGAAAGGAAATTTTTGTAATGTGAAATTAGCTGTCTTGGGGACAAAGGTTGGTAACCACAGTCCTTTCCATCTCTAGTAGTTGCATAACTAGAGGTTTTGAAAGAGAGTGGGGGGTAGGGAATAACCTAATGGCACTGCCAAAAAAAAAAAAGCCCAAAATTGCTGGGAGCCAGAGTGAATAGTTACTAATTAGTCCCTTCCCCAGCTAGAGATAAATATCTGTACTTTAGGGAAACATGTTTCAGCTTCTTTTTATTATTATTATAATTACAGTGACTAATTGAGGATTCACACACAGAGTGTGTTTGTAGGCAATAGAATAAATAAATGCAGTGAGCTCCAGAGAGATGACAGTAAAGGAAAAATAGTAAGCAAACAGTTAGGGATGTTATGTATTTCACCCTAGCAGAGTGTCTGGCATGGTAGCTTGCTGCTGGCTGATGACCCATTTTTTCACTAGAAGACCTGTTTTCTTTAGGCACAACAGCACAAATAATATATTGTGCTTTCACACTTACGTTTGTCTTCTCTTTTCTTCCCATATATAATGATCTTAAAGGGATACATTCTTTCAGTACATGTGGGATTCAATGTACAGAACTATTCTCCCACTCAGTAATCACTCCACTTTGATGCCTGAAATTATTCTTGAGCCACTGGGAAACTACATTCAAAGGGATGTGTGGATGGATGGATGTTGCAACTTCAACTCAAATAGACACCGCATTCCAGCAAGTACCTACTCCTCTGCCTCTTATCTTGTCACCTGCCAGTGCATGACTATGTAATTTCAAGTGTCCCATCTGGGTATCCACCATATTCACCTCCAGAACATAAAAATTTTAGACTTCTAATAGAAATCCATCACTAACTCCATGATCGTTTAAACTGCTTGAAGCAGTTTTGCACTTTTTTAAAGCTGGGGTCCAGTTCAAACCCTACCGGAAGATCAGAAAAAGAATCATGATATTGGATCTCCTGGGACTGATGGAAAGGGGAACACAAACAAACTTTTCTCACTTGCAGCAGAAGCACAGGCTTCCTCTTCTACTCACTTCCTTTTCCCCACAGAAGTTAGGACAGGTCAGTACTATCTGCTGTTGGATTCTGCCACAACAGCTAACATTGGAAGTCTCTGTGTCGTCTGAGGTCTCAAAAATTTTATTTCACTGGAAGGTTTAGGATCCCTGCCTTTCTCCCTGTGTAGTGCAATGAGAGACCTAGTAGGTAAGAAGTGAGACAACTCAGAAGGCCAACTTGGAAAGAAGAATGGACTCCCTTCCAGTACTTGAAGGGAGTGCATTAACAGGAAGGGAAACGACTGTTTACATGGGTTGATAGTGACAGGACAAGGGGGAACGGTTTTAAACCTAGATGGGAGATTTAGGTTAGATGTTAGGAGGACAGAGGGTGTGATGCACTGGAACAGGTTGCCCAGAGAGGTTGTGGATGCCCCATCCCTGGAGGCATTCAAGGCAAGGCAAGACAAGGCTGGATGTGGCTCTGGGCAGCCTGGTCTAGTGGCTGGAAACTCTGCTAAGAGCAGAGGGTTTGAAGCTAGATATCTTTAAGGTCCTTTTCAACCATTCTATGATTCTATGAAATACTAGCTTAGGAAAGATAGCTTTATTTTCTAGAAAAATGATGAAACTGTGGCATTCACAAGCTCAGACTCAGCACAGTTTAAGTTCAGATTGGCTATAGAGTCAGGTCAGTGCTGGCAGTAACCTGAGCACAACTGTGAATAAACTCAAATTATTTGGCTCATTGAGTCAAACAGGGCCAGGAGGACCTAGAAAAACACTCCATTTGCTACATGTAGAAGAAACAAAAGTGTCTGAGTCATGAAAGAAACCTGAAGATGACAAAAGAAAGATGGTAGCAACAGGAGAGGAACCACTGATGTACAATCAGCAGTGATATGAACAAGAGTGAGGTAGGGTACTGCATACTGAAAGAGGACCAAAATCTAACATGAAATCAGGAGAGAGCAGAATAATTTTTTCAGTGATGAGCTGATAACCATTAAATCCCTGCAGTTCTCCTGAACTGTTAAAAGCTTGTACAAAAATACTTCACAGTAAGTAAATAAATAAATACTCAGCAAGGACAGCACAGGTTGCAGAAGAGAAGGTGAAAAAATAAATTAGTCTGTGCTGGGATGCTACCTGCAGCTGTGCTTGCCATAGATTTCCTAATAATGAAAGAACCTGGTTTTAAAAATACAGAGTTCTGAAGTTGTGAACATATAATCTTGTTTGACCTTGTCATAACTGGACAGTGAAATGAAGAGAAGCAGAAAAGGACACTCTCTCATTTACGATGTCCCCTCCATCTCTCCACAAAAGTCATCCCAGTCAATGCATTAACTTCTCTGCTTCTCCCTGAACTTCTTGAGTTGTCTTTGACTGCTTCACCTTTCATCACTGAGTTGTCACTTGGATTGCTCGAGCTGATCAAAAGAGCTTGAGTGAAGCTTCCTCCTTTTATTTCAACTTGCCAACAGAACAAGTGAGAATGCAAAGTCTGAATGAACTCCGGTGTCATACCTTCAAAATAACATGGGTCACTTGAGTACTGTGAAGTATCTCTGTCACTGTTCCAGTCTTCTGGCAGTGAGATTGTATTCAGCTTTGTACCTATTTATTTCTGTGCCTGTATAATCCCCTTGCTTCCAACTGCACAACAAAGGCTTTGAGAACAGAAACTCCTTTTTGACACAGTGCCACAGAGAACTGAAGGATTAGGCAGAATTTTGAAGATGTGCTCTCAGTGCCCTGCAATATTTAGACCTGCAGCAGCATAATTTGCTTCAGAAAAAAAATTCTTTCACAGAATGTTGTTTGGAATTAGATCTTCAGAGGACCAGAGTGACACCTGTAGTTCGTACATTGCACATTTCTTTGCAGAAGTGTAAGACTGCTGCTTTTACAAAGCACTCTTCCACCTCTGCCAATTATGACTCAGTCCTGTTCTGTTCCAAACAGTCAGTGGTAAGAACTTGTATTTTCTTTAGATATAGAAAGTGTGAGCAATCAAAAAAGAAAGACAAAGGAAGGATTGAGCAAATACTATCAGTAAAGCTGAGAGAAGAAAACTGCAAGAACACTAGAAAATTCTTTAGTTTCATAGAATACACAGAACACCTTAAAGGAAGAGAACACGTGAGAAAATGTGCCATAAACTTTCCATTCAGAAGTAGTCTCCCAGGCTCCCTCTTTGCTTTTAAAATTGATACTTCAAACTCTAAGATATGAACTTTTTTATTTTTAGTATTTACTATAGTACAAATGTACAATTTGCCAAATAGAGCAGTACAATATCTTAAAATTCACTTGGAAAGGGGCAGAGCTATGGTTGATTTTGATCTTGTATACACAACTTTTTCTGCACTTAATGTGTTCTTATACATGAACATATTGTTATAGCTGAACGTTTCCTGAAGAATTCACTGCACAGGAGAGAACAACAGTCCTTTTTGTTTCTATAAACAGTACTTGCTCACTTCTTTTGTTCTAACTTTTGCCTCTGCTATACTGAAACAATTAACACTTTGCTGACGTGAGCTTGCAGGAAACTCCACTGAGTGAAAGTGGAGAAGCAGGATGTACATTCCTGTTTTGGCTCCCACTCCTGTATCTCATTTTCAACTGGAACATTGAGAACAGTCAAGGGCCTATGCTTCCTAGCTTGTCAAGGGAAAGAAGCTCAGATTTCTGAGGCAAGATGTGCAAATGCTCATGCAGAAGAGAATTAAATACTATCATATTTTTCCCATTACCCTTAGAGACTTAACATTAATACAATTCAGGCAACCTGGTAGTATCAACACTGGAACAACATGCAGTTTTTCAAATTTGGGTTAATATATATTGGCAGAATATATAGATATATAAGATATCTATCTTATCTCTGATCACATTCATCAGAGCACCATTCCTTTTCAAAGCTGCCTTTTCTAAGAAGTTACATATATTATGTCCTCTTGGGAGCTATTTAACAGATATTAGCTACTCACTGAAACAGAATTATTCAAAAGAAACAGATAGGCTTCCTGTTTTGCCACTATTTCCAGCCTTTAAGGAAAAGTTGATCTTTGTTACATAATATCTCCTTCTAAGTCTGGTAGCTCCCTCCCTTGTAGCATCAAAGCAGTGCGAAATCAAGGGACGCTGTCCCTCAACTAATGCAAAAGGAGATAGCAAAGGGATAAGCCCAAATGAATGCAAATATTTGAAATCCGTTCCTTTAGATCTAAAAAGGTTTGGATCAGTTTAAAAATGAAATCCCAGCTGGCTTCACTGGCCTTGTCATTATTGAGTTTTCTAAGGAAAAGATAACATGAGAGCGTATTCCTTCAGTGAATTGTTTCAAACGCATTCGCAGATGAGCAGCACTTCCCTATTTGTGTTCCTACTGAAAAGATGCCTTAGAGATGCACACAGAAATCTTTCTGTGTTCAGTAGGTTCAGAAATACTGCTTTCAAGATATAAGACAGTTATGGAACTGTGTTATTCCTGGTAATTATGTGAGAAAATAACTCAACTTGGCAGCAGTGAGCCCCTCCCTCTGGAGTTTTGAATCATCAATTGGTATGTAAAATTGCACTCAAATCAAGAGTTCAAGTCTGTAAGAAGAAGAGATCCTAAGTGTTTTTCCTTTTGATAGCTGCTGTTCAGATGTTTGGGTGCTATTCTTGACACAAAGAAAGCATCGCAGTTTTGAGCATGTTCATTGCAGCATAGGATGAGTTGCCACAGTCACCTTAATCCCATGCTTTGTTCGTTATTTCTCAGACTATGTAATTGACTCTTTTCTTCTTTCCCCTTAAAGCAGCCCATCTAGTTCTCAGTGCAATGTTGGTTTTCTCTTTTTGGAAATGACTCCAATGTGTTAGGATCTCTGCTGATTAAGTGCTGAGAGAATAAGTATTAGGTTGGTAAATCCTGATAAGCTACTTTCCAAAGCAAAAAGGCAACATGATGGACAGAAACACAAACCTTAGAGGAGAAAAAGCTGCTAAGCAGTCTGTGTGAAACAATGACATTGTTTTAAATTAATTATGAGCCTGCCCTATACACAGTAGTGCAAGAGGCTGGATGGCAGAGACAGCAGAACTGTTTGTATTGTTTCTTCTGGCTGTGAAAGTTCTCTGATTACTAATGGAAATGTGTTAAAACCTGAAGTCTCAATTATTCCTACCCCTACTCTGGTTCGTAGGTGGTGATGGCCAATGAACTGTTTGTTGTTTATACTACATAAAGCAAGATGGCGAGGACTGCAGCTATAGCATTTACTAAAATGACTTTATTATAGACCTAATCCTGATCCCATTTTCCAGGTCAATTAGGCTGATCGCACCAGGTGAATAAAGAGGAGCCACAGAACAACAGTCTTAGCTCAGTGCTCTTAAGTTCTTTGCTTGGCCATAACTGTGCAAAATGACTTCTCACCATGTCTCCCATTAAGACATAGGTCTGTGCCTCTAATTTCCCTTCTCTGACACATGAGGGAAGCACAAGAATATGGATGCATAATTGGAACAAGAGAGAAAAGTCAGTCATAGGTTTTCCCTCTGTCTTCTTACTGTTCTGCACGTGTCATTATCACCCTTATGGTCCATCTGTCAGTTCCAATCTAGGGCACAAAGGAGGACAAAAATACCACTTCATACACAATTGACCCATGAGTTGAATAGACTCCTGAATTGGAATAAATAGAATAATGCACAAGTGACATTTCCCTCTGCATGATTCCAATGGTCCGCCTCTTCATCTCTCAATTCATTGTAGTAGTCCATTGTACTCCCAAGAAATCTGTTGTTAGATTGAGTGTTTTCAGATATTTTGTCTAATGGTGTTCTACAGTTGGCACTGTATTCAAGAAATTCCCACCCTGCATTTCCACTTACTTTTAGATTGAGAAAAGAGGTTGAGGCAAAATTGTTACTTTTAAGTCCAATATGGGAAAAAAAAAAAAAGAAAAAAAAAAAGAATAAAAAGCCTAAATCAGAATATGTTTACACTGCAGCAAGAATTTTAAAGAAATAGGCATAAGGGGGAAGAATATCTCCAGAGTCCCCAGTACTGACTACCTTTTATTTTGTAACCAAATCATAGGTTATATAATGGTGTATGTAAAATGAGGATCAACATAATTCCATTTATGTCAGTTAATTAAGCCCTTGAAAGTTCTTCCTGCCTTTCATCTTGTCTAGAAGAAAAAAAAGTGCCATCAGAGAACATCTGGGACCTGTGTCTTCCTTCCAACATCCCTTCCTGCTCCATAAAGCATGATGCTTTTATGCATTTGCCAATCGATCTTTTAGCCAGAGTCTCTGTATCACATCACTTCTCATGGCTCTTTCCCGTGCCAAAGCAACAAAAAGGCAAGGTGTTGGTAAGCCCTAAGGTCCCTGCAATCTCTGCTCTGCACACAGTCTGCATCAGGGGAACTCACATCAGTTTTATGAGGAGCCTCTGAAAAAACCTAAGTAAATAGAAACTTCCACTGTACAAGCACTAGCAAGTAAAGATATCTTTTTTAAAATAATTCTTAACCAGATGGATTATGAGGCTGCTAAAAAGATATCTGGCCAACAGATATACTAGTCTCAAACAGGAATTTCTGCTCAAAACCAGTTAAATATAAAACAGACACTTGAAAACTTCAGAACTTCTATAATAACCCATGATTCACCATTTGTACTTATTTCTTACTTTTTCCCAAAGAAGTTTACTCATGCCAACTAGGAATTATTCTTTCACTTAAGTTTTACAATGTTATTTATACAGTTCACCATTCTGATGTCTGAATGGATGTCTAAAATAACAGCTTACTTGTGGAAATTTAAAAATGAGCATTGGCAGGCATGAATTTATGTTGATTTGTATTATTCCCACGCATGTTACCTCCTCCAAGTTTTGTAATTCATTGCTACCTACACTACATGTTTTGGAGGTAGCAAAAATACAGAAGTAACCAAAGCTCCGAATGACTGGAGATGCAATGACCAGAATTAATGTAAAACCTGAGTAAGGTTAATTGTGATTTAATCAAATAAGATCAAACAACTCCAGGAAATTAACTGATGAGTTAAAAGTGTCACGTCACTGCTAGATCTGGATAAATTCATTTTACATAAGTTATTCCATGGGCTTCATTCATCTTTTTTCTTTTTGTTTTTTTGTTTGTTTGTTTTGTTTTATTTTGTTTTGTTTTATCAACAACTTATTCCTTCAAATCTCAGTTTAAGAAAAATTTTGTATTAAGTTACTTCATAGTTCACTCTGTTCACTTGTACTGTGATTTCTGGCTCAATTCTTATGTTGAACTTCATAAAGTTCTAATGTTCCAGTCTTAATCTGGTCTCATGAAAGCTCCTAGCATGAACCTCTAAACTTAAAAGCATCTTTTGGACCATACTGATTTACCCCTCAAGACCACTGTTCATGGACTTTCTTGGGAAAGAGACCTGAACAAGTGCTAGCTTTCCATGTAACGATTAAAAAAAATATAGGAGCAGAACAGATTAATACAACCAACCAACCTGACCTTCATAACAAATACCATAAAATACTCATCCTGTGATTTTTGCATCAAAATTTTTGAGTTGTTAATACCTCACTTTCAACAACTCCATTTCAGCATGCTCTTGCCACAGTGTTTTCACAGCCTCTTGATTTGTTATGTTAAGACAATAGTGGCACCAGACATAAAAATGAACACTTCCACATCTGGTGAAGAATTTACATTATCAGTTTATGTTAATAGTATCTATGCTGTCTTTTTATTTACGTCTTCTTGCTTACTTCTAGCTCCAGAATGTGCTCATCATAGGGAGAAGGGGCAGAGATTAATGTTACTTTGCAAAAAATAAATGTCTTGATGAGTCAGCTAAGATCAATAGGCACTTGAATGTGCCAAGTACAAGACACAGACTCAATGATCAGGCTCAGCATATCACTTTGGGTACATTCACCCCATGCAATGTTCCACAGCACAGACATCTCTGATGTAGTCCTAAAGCAAGCTTGCCCCAAGACTCTGGGAAGCATAATTAGGCACTGATATTGCTGTCAATCCTAGCTGGTACAGTTAGCCCAAACACACCACCATATTTAGGTGGCTGGGTTACCTGCCAGACTTAAGTCAGTCCCTGTTCTTCAGAGATGTTGGGCCTAGCCCTAGGATCTTAGAATCGTAGAATCACAGGATCACCAAGGTCGGAAAACACCTCCAAAATCATCCAGTCCAACCATCCACTTATCACCAGTATTTCCCACTAAGCCATACCCCTCGGTACAACATCTAAACACTTCTTGAACACCTCCAGGGTCAGTGACTCCACCACCTCCCTGGGCAGCCTGTTCCAGCACCTGACCATTCTCTTGGAGAAGAATTATTCCCTAACATCCAACCTGAATTTCCCCTGATGTAACTTGAGGCCGTTCCCTCTAGTCCTATCGCACCCTAGTCCAATCTTAGCACACTCCTGTTGCCCCCAGAGTTGGCAAGTGTGCTAACTGTCCTACTATATCAGAAGGAGTTTGCAGACTAAATCAAGAGTACGGTCATAAGGCTAATGAACAGCAGGTGCCAGTCAGTTACAGAGCTTTCCAACGAAAAACCTGCAAACTACAAAAGGTGCCCTCAAACCATCTTACTGCAGAGACTAAGGGAATTTTGGACCAGATGGGTACACATACAGTGAGTAATCAAAGAGAGCAACCTTCATAAAAACAAGGTGTTTTAAAGAGCTTTACTTGTTTTCATCCATATCTGATTTTCTTTTTTTCCCGCAGGAAGAACTCATTTTAAATTTTGTCTGTTTCTGCAGTGCAGAGGAATGTGTCGCTGCAGGAAGCACAAGCAGCTATCACCAGCTGCTATGGAGGTCCATAGCGAGTCAGTCTAATAAAGCTGACCTACCATCCAAGCAAGTAGTAATGAATATGAAGCCCTTAAGATGTGAAATCCTGGTGCCTACGGATATTTTCATTAATTAATTAACAAAAACAGCTGTTCATGGTCTCTTATCAGAAGACAAACCTAAGTAGTACCAACAGTTCAGAGAACTTGGATACATTGGGCTTATAAGTAAGGCGAAGTGTGCAAAGTGCTCTTAAACAATTTGAACAATCCTCCACGCACTTTCACATCCTGCAAGTCACTGTCACACTCCCTCTCCTCAACCCACACTCTAGCAATGTATTTATTTATCCAAGCTCCATTCATTCTAGTGAACACAGCTGCAGCTTCAGAGGTTTTTATGTTGCAGAGATGTTCAGGGCCTGCTAACTGCCACTCAGGCCATCAGCCACAGCTCAGCAACTAGGGAAAAAAGGGGAATACACTCAATTGTCTTTATTGAGATAACAACCTCAGCAGCAAACACTGCTCTGTGATGTGAAAGCTTCCTCCTGAGCTGGGTGTCAGGGGAGAGGAGGAAGGGCCCAGGCTGGAAAGCTGCTTTTTGAGCTGCCTGCAGACATCAGGAAGAGGCAGGTGGGAGTAGGAAATGTCCTCCAGAGTCATGGCCGCTACTGCAGCACAGGGCACAATGCTTTTTCTCACCTCTGCCACAGGAGGAAACTTAGCTGAGAATTATCATACCACCCCATGTGGCACCGCAGAGCTCTTTTTTGTGTCTTGAAGCTCAGTTCAGACTGTGTGGTGACCTCAGAGAAGTGCCTCTGAACCCCAAAGTGGCCAGTTCAGTATTTTGTAGCCCCACTTGCAAAAGTAACTCAACTCCAGCTCGTGCCTCCACCCTCAGGGTGATGGTATGCTTCTGCAAGCAGTCTCACAGCAGTGGTTTGAGATTTCATTCATTAGTGTTTGCGAAATACTTTGAGATTCTCAGAAGGGAGATGCTACTGAATTCTAAATATCTGTTCAATTAGCTCTGTTCAGAAGTTATTTCATCCAGCCAAGCTGAAAGATCAAAAATATCATAGAATGGCAGGCCACAGAAGAAAACAAAGCAAAAATCAATTTGGAGATGGTTAACTACCTTCCCGTTTCTCTATAAGGAGAGCTCACTACATCTCCACGACTATCCCAGCCTCGTGGACAGCCTCCTCCTAGGCTTGGGGCAGTGGTGGCCTGGGCTGAGCTCTGGAGGCTGCACCCATGAGGCCTCTCCTCCCCATGTAGCTGAGCTGTAGAGTCATCTGTATCACGTCCCTGTCCCCACAGCCCTGAAACACCATTGAGCTCGGCCCTGTACCTTGGAAATACTCAGCCCTTGTAGCCACAGACAGCTGCTGCCCCTCACCCACCTACAGAGGCTCTGGGGGTGATGGTGAGCAGTAGCTGCTATTCTTCACCTTATTTTAATCAAGTCACTCAAGAGGCAAAATCAACAGGCAGCTCTTTCTCATGCTTCAGGTTCTGCCATCTATATCAACTCTGTTAGATGACTGTGGATTTCCTTCGCTATTATTAGCCATATTCTCATCAGTGAATGTTTTGTCACAGCACTAACAGCACTGACTCCTAGCTCTTGGCTGGCCATTAGTAATTCAGCAAAGTTTTAAAGGAATTGCAATGCCAGGTGTCCAGCCTCCCCAGATCTTCGCTGTGGTTCTCTCCCGAGCATTAAACCTTTTTCATTATTCCATCCAGTTATTTATTACCCTCTTTATAAATTCAGAACAAATTTCTAACTGACATTTTCAGCAAAAGGTCATCTGAAATGCACACAGTGTTGCTTGTATTGCCTGCCTTCCCTCCTAAAGGTCCACTAGAGCTCATGTTCTACATGTCATCTATTTACTCGTTGCATTGTGCAATAGGCCTTTGATCCCCCGCTCATCTGCCTGCCAGCACTCCCTCCCACGAAGTAGCTCTGGGTTGTCTCTCCTCTTTTCCATTCCTTTCTAATTAGGCTGGACACGTTTTCAATAGCCCCCTCTCTAAATGCAGAGGAGTTTATTGCTTAAAATGCCACGATCCAGCTCAGTTACTAATCACACATGACGGAAGCACCAGGCGTGTGCCAACAAAATCAAGGGGCTGAATGAGGAGCTAGGAGCCTAAAGGCACCTGTCTCTTGATAAGTGTGAAATCCTTCCACCATCTGGGAATCCTTCCTTCCTGGAAGCTGAACATCTGTGGTTTACATGGATACATCTACAGGCTACATACCGCAAATCTCATCTTAAAAATAAATTCAATCAAAATTCACCAAAAAGATACCTCTCTTTCACTGGAGGGACTGAGATTAACAGATTTTCCCAGAGTATAACTGGAACTGCAAGGAATACACCAAATAGCAATTTTTCTTCACAAAGTTTTCCTTCAAAAAGTTACTTCCAGATTCAGATTCATTGGCTGTGCCGGTGTCCCTTTCTGTAGTGAAAACCTGAATATTTAGCAGCTTCGCTGTGAGTTGATACACCTGGACTTCATCCAAGGACTTATCTCCTACTTCTTCATTTTTAATGCACTTTATGCAGGGACATGGACTGTCATTGGAATGACACTCCAAATTCAAGTGATTCATCTCTTTCCTCTGTCATTTGAAAGGGATTTTTAAGCACCTGCATTATAAACTGTGATTACCAAGCAGAGCAGCAAACCCAGGAGAGGCCAAAGGTTTAACCTACCTGTTTTGAGAGTTTTAGTTTTCAGTACCAGGTGACTTTGCTGAGACCCCTCTGCTCAGAGCACTGGATCCCAGAGTCCCCTTTTGGAGACCTTTCACAAAATGAAGGATGCAACCTCAAAACTTCCACCTGTGGATGGGACTGAATAGGTAATAACAGTAAAAGCACCTGAACTTAGTCAGTGTCACGGAGCCCACATTCACGTGGGCAAATGTATCATACGTCCTGGCTAAATGAAGGAGATAGCCTGGTCCTTAATAATGAACAAATCAAGCAGCAAGCCATTGCATGGCAGAAGTTTGGACCCAAACCCATGAACTCGCAGCTGTAAATCCAGCCATCACATAGAAATAAATGTACTTTTCAGTTTTCTACCAATGGTTAAAATATTGGTATTTTCCTAAGGAAGAAGGAACTACAGAGCTACCACATTGGGAATTCCTGATACATATCTCAGCAATGAGAAAATGTCTTACGAGAGACTTCAGTGGAATGGGATCCTGTTACACATAGTGAGGATCTCGCACAGAGACTTTCAATCTGGTTTCCAGTGCTTGCTGACTTTCTTCCTCTAAAATTGAAATTGGCACTAGTTCTACCAAGACATTCTTTAGCACAGCTCTCACAGCAGAAAATGCAATTCATCCTCATCCTCTGTAAGCTGAGCTGTGAACAGAGATTAAAAACTCTTACCTCCTCAAGCTGCACCACTTTTCCACCACCGTACAAGCAGAGAGCAGGAAATGTCTCTTTGCCATACCCAGAGCTCTTTATGCCCTCTGGGAAAAACTTTTGGGAAAGAGTTAATTTTGGTTTCAGTGATGTATCTCAGAGCTGAGGTCAATGTCAGCAGTGCTGACAACTATGTTACATTAGATTTAAAATCAAGGTAAAGTACCCGAGTATTTCCTGCTACCCTTCAAAAGGAAAAATATCCTGGACTCATTCCATTAACTTCATATGACACAAGGAGCCTGTGAAGCAGCAGTAATAGTACACTCACTATGAGCTGTATAGAAATTCAGGGATTTGGGTTCTTATTCAAACTCACACAAAGCTTTCCTCAAAACAGTTCAGAGCAAAGCTATGATAAATGAAAGCATAATTCAAAGATAGCAGGTAGCCCAAGGGTCACATTTTCAGGATGGGTGAAGTAGGTACTGATTTTCTGTGTAAGACGCAAATGCCAATGAAAAAGCCAGCCTGCAAGCAGCAACACTTACTGCTTGCCAAAAGTAATATTTCCTGCCAAAAACTGGCAAACTGGAGAGAAAAAATAATCCACTTTTCTGTATGTTTTTGTTTTATTTTGTTGCTGCTAGCTAAGGCATTCATGCAGCAGGTTATCAAAGCAGCTCACTTGATGCCTTTGAAAATCATCTGGAACCAGCATACAAAGCTTATAGGTCTAATTCTTGTCAATCTTTAATCAGGGATACAACCTGCCTAATTGAAAGGAGACAAGTGACAAATTCCCACCAGGCGGTAGCTGTGCAAATGACATTCATACCACCCCATTCAAAGAAACAGTGGGTTTCCAGACGATGTTTGCACCTGGACACGAGGTCTCTGATCTTGACCCAGACCATGGCTGACCCTGAGGTTGGGCTTCTTCCCCGTCAGAAGTGGGGCAGGTAGAAGCTGTGGGACTCAGATGAGTTCTGCTATAGAGCTGGGACACAGCCAAGGCATTTACTCAGATCCAGAATTTCAGAAGCACTCTTAAATTCCATATTTTCAGCATGTTTTATATGTTGACACATGACTAAAGCTTCAGCCATTGAAAATCTAGTCTATAGATAAGTCTCTTTGGAGAACAGAGAACATGTGTGCCTTTGAGCTCTTGCAGAGAGGTAATTTATTAGAGATCTTGCAGTTTTCTGAATTACAAAGAACGCTGTGCTAAATGAAAGTATACTCTTAAACACTGTTGAGAAAAAGATAGAGAACACAAAGCATGCAGCATCATTTGGCAGTTCAGAAATCTATTGTTCACCTATATCTGAATTATCATATGATAATCCAGCTTCCTCCCAGTCCAAAGAATGTAGCAGATGTGGGAAAGCAACATAAAGACAACAAGATAGTAAATTGCAAGAGAAATTAAATAGACTTGGCTGGAAAAGAAAGATTTTGTAGGTGAATATACGAGAGCAGGATGATGAATGGCATAGGGAAAGTAAATGAGGACCAGTTATTTATCTTCCTTGCTACATAAGAACTTGGAGGAATTGCAAATTCCCAAGCAGATGTTTTAAAAGAGAAAAAAACTTTTCCACACAACATATCGAAAGCATGAAATTTACTCTCACAAGATGTTGCATATGAGTATAAAGAGATCCAAAATTATGAGATACATTCATATAAGAAATACGCGTGGAGACCTACCAGTCACAAAGCTGTAACTATAACCTGCCCAAGAAGTCTCTAAACTGTAGCTTGCTGGAAGCTGTGAGGGTATTCCACAGGATTATCATGCACATGTCCAGACTTTGTATAATTCCCCAAAACAACAGCTTTTTGGTTTGATGGAGGCCCAGCTCAGCTGTGTGTTCTTAGGGGTTTTTAGACAAGCAGCTAAAAAAGAAACTGCTCTACAGATATTCTTAGGACCATAAGAATTTAAATTTCATCAAGTCTTTGGGGTGACAGGCACTAGTGGAATGCTGTTCTATCACACTGATTCACTATAATTTTCCAAATCTCAGGATGCAAAAGGCATATACGTTTTTTTCTTTGTCTTCAGATGTAGATTTCTGCTGGTTTGTTCACAGCTGGAGGAAATACTCAAGAAACAAGATGCAAATTGGAAAGTAGCATGAAACATAACTGAATGAGAGAGAGCAGAAAGGTTAGGGAGAAAAATAAATATTATACATGCTTACATACATTTCATTTCTTGATGCTGTTTTTGATTTTACTCTGTATTTAGCAGTAAGGCCTTATACCTGTTTAGGCATGTATGTAACAACAGACACAATTCTCTTTTTCCATTCTGTATGAAAAACCAGCTGGATCCAAGATGCTCATAGCTCAGGCTGCTGGAAATGATAAGAATGGGTAAGGAGAAAAGTATTTTGTACAATCATCAAGGTTGGAAAAGACCTCTAAGATCATCCAGTCCAACCATCCACCTATCACCAATATTTCCCACAAAACCATGTCCCTCAGTACAACATCTAAATGTTTCTTGAACACCTCTAGGGACGGTGACTCCACCACCCACCTGGACAGCCCATTCCAGTGCTTGACTACTCTTTTTGAGAAGTTGTTTTTCCTAATGTCCAACCTGAACCTTCCGTGGCGCAACTTCATGCCATTCTTTCTAAGTCCTATTGCTAGTTACGTGGGAGAAGAGGCCGACCTCCACCTCACCGCAACCTCTCTTCAGGTAGCTGTAGAGAGTGATAAGGTCTCACCCGAGCCTCCTCTTCACCAGACTAAATAATCTCAGTTCCCTCAGTCACTCCTCATAAGGAGTGTCATGGCTTTATGACATTTGTTACCAGTATTCCATATCATAACATCATTTAAGGTACTGGGAGTTAAAGAGTTAATGATTCAGTTCCGTGGATCGTCAATGGTTTGAGGTATACCTGCCTCAGAAGAGAAGAGAAGAAAGACTACGTTCCCCAGAGGACTTTGCG